>OY744515.1:99725271-99795271 GCA_963556195.1 Sepiola atlantica | reverse complement strand
TTTATGTATATATAATATATATATTTATGTATATATAATATATATGTATATATAATATATGTATATATATGTATATATAATATATATATATTTATGTATATATAATATATATATTTATGTATATATAATATATATGTATATATAATATATATATATATGTATACATATATATAATATATATGTATATAATATATATATATGTATACATATATATATATAATATATATGTATATAATATATATATATATATATGTATACATATATATATAATATATATGTATATAATATATATATATGTATACATATATATATATAATATATATGTATATAATATATATATATATATGTATACATATATATATAATATATATGTATATAATATATATATATATATATATGTATATAATATATATATATATATATATGTATACATATATATATAATATATATGTATATAATATATATATATATATGTATACATATATATATAATATATATGTATATAATATATATATATATGTATACATATATATATAATATGTATATAATATATATATATATTTATGTATACATATATATATATATATGTATACATATATATATATGTATACATATATATATATATATATATATATATATATGTATACATATATATATATATATATATATATATATATGTATGTATATATATATACATAATATATATATATGTATATATATATTTGGAAAACCTTAAACACTGTGTTATTTTATTTAGTTAAAATAGATAAAATTTATTTTAACTTAGCTCAGCTTTCGCACTTACATCCTCTTTTTTGGTGTATATGTATCTATAAACACACTTCTCTACCTATCCCTCGTGTATACATATATATATATCCCCCACATATATCCTACTCATAGATATATATATATACATTAAGCTTAGCACAACCATACACACAATGACGCATACCTTTCTCAAAGATCTTTAACCGGTATTCTGCTGCAATATATTTTTTTTAATTAACAGGTATTCGAATTTACATGTAAACAATTAAAAGTTAAGTTTAGAAATTCAAAAAGTACTAAAATATGATTATAATTAAAATAATTAAAGTTTCAAAGTTAGTTAAAGCGGCTGTAATTAAAGGTGCAAATGCTAAAATTATACGAAAATTAACCAAATTATAAAAAGATAAAAGAAAAAGAAAAAAACGAAATAAAATAAAAATAACAGGAGTATGGGGGATGGGGTTGGGGTACATTTTTTTTGCTCTTTGTGGTTTCCTGCCTCACATTAAGTAATTTATCTCTGTCCTTAAATCTTATAATCTCAAGTTTCTCATTAAGACACAAAAAACAAGGTGAGTTAAGGGATTCACAAATCTTGGCTTTCTTAATAGCTTCCCATTTGATTATTGGTGTCTTTTGGTTCCTAATTAATTTCCAGAAGTTTAGGGATAGTTAAGTGTGTTCCTTATATCTTAATTATAATCTATCTCTGTAGAGCCTATCTTTAAATGTCATTGCTGTTCTGCCTATATAGAACTTTTCCACTTCTTGATTATCTACTCTATATACTTTTGGGCAGTATATAACTGAGGCAGTAAAACAATTGTTTTGCAAGGGACATTCATTCGATCTTTGGCAATTACAGTTATTTGTGGTTCTATCATTATTTATATCTATGGTTGTGTCATTACTTTTTAGTATTTGTTGTTGTGTTTCTTTATAATTCTACGTTGTCAGTGCAGCTATATCTCAATTTTCATGTGTTTTACTTATTTTGTGAAGTGCGCCACCTGATGGAAAATGCGTGTTTATGAGGTGTTAAAATTTATTACTTATTTTTTAATTTTGCATTAGACAGAAGGGGGTTGTAAACCAAATAATCTTTCGTCTTCGATTTCTGAACCTATGTTTATTGGTTTCTATATTTTTATACTTTATATCGGCGTGTGTGTATCTTACTATGTTTTAAAGCCGTGTCGTAAATGCTTTGATGATTATTAAAGGTTTTGTCCCAAAAGTTGTTTATTAATTCAACTTTCTATGAACTTAAGTATATACTTAATTATAGAGGGTGAGTGGTTTTAAGGAAATCTACGTGTTTAATGTTGCTAGTCATTTCAACTTTAAGTCCTAGTTTTTTTATCTCCTTGTGTATAATCTTTCTTTTGTATAATCTTTCTAATTCGGCCGCATTTAGAGTTAGTTGAGTCTCTAACTATCATTAAACCATCATCTCTATATAACCCTATATTCATTACGTCTATATCGTTATTCTCAGTGATGTTGCATAATATATATAGTCCTACTAAGGTCGATGCTTCTTCGAACTAAAAATAAAGTTGCAGCTTAAACATGTATGCACATATGTAGTTAATAATGTTTGTATGAATAAAAAATGATACTATAATACAGCTCTACCCATTATTGTGCGCTATCTTATGAACACAAAAGTTTCATTGGATTAACATCTAATATATATATATATATATGATGAAAAAATGGAAATAATATTCCAATGTAATAGAAATGAAAAAGGAAAACTATCAACGTTTTGCCTTTATTTTAAGACTTCCCTAGGATGATTGGTTTGAAGAAAAAAAAAAGTACAGTATTTGGAAATACTTGGTGTGTATGTGACGTGAAAAGAGTGTTTTTGTTCTTTTTTCGAATGAAACATGGCCATTAGAATTTAAAATGTGTAATGTGTATAATATATATATATATATATATATATATATATAACGTTTGCCAACTTGCATGAAAGTACAGTTATGCTAAGTGTAATTTCTTTTCCTGGCATTGATTTGTGTGATGCATACAAAGGGTGACATATTAAAAGTTAAGTTTATAGCTCAGCATAGTAATCCATTTGGCTCTGAAGAGACTTTAGCATGTCAATGTAAGTCACATACAATAATACTTTATTATCATATCTGCTCTACTTATCGTATTTAGCACTTTTAGATTCAGTATATACCACTTACCAAATGTAATACTTTAGTATTACACCTATTCTATTTAGAGCATTGAGCACTTTTATATTCAGCATATACCACATTCCAAATTTAAACTCTATTTAAAGTAAAAGAATTAAAATTTACTACGAATTTGGTAATATACTTTATTTACATATATGTATAATGTACACATTGGATATAACATGCAAGTTATATATTCAAACTGTGGACATTATCAATGCATATATGTATGAATGTAATGGCGACATTAAATCTGCAGCTTAAATGACCAAATTAAGACATTGGGTCTCCTGCTTAGAGACATTTTGGCAAATAGTTTGACAATCTAATTATTCCTGCTAAACTGAAGGGATTTGCTCAGACAGTAATAAAAATGTGCTTAAATTGCCTGGATTGGAAGTGAATATCTGTTACAAAACCCGAGGCAATGATTTAATGGAAGGTTACTCTCCAATCCGATAATATCTCGTACAATAAATGATGGCACCAAATTGCAGACATTTATTTTTGTATTAGTTATGTAATGTATTGTGTAAGTGCCAGTTAAAATTATCCAAATTTTCAACCAAAATACTGTCCAATTTGTATGGAAATTGGGAAGAATTTTCTTTCTTTCTAGGAATTGTTTTTCTCAAGATTATTCAACTTCTATAAAACATATCTAGTGCCAACGCTCGTGACTCTCCCCAAATCTCTGATGTAAGGCCTCCTCTAGCAGACTATTCTTTTTTTATATTAACGAGTGACCGCTTATCAAGGCTGAAATGCCACTCAAGGATAAGAGTTAATGAACTCATCAGTTGGACGATGAACAACATTCTGAGAGGATTGGAAATAATGGGTAAAATGGGCAGGATTTCATTACTTAAGAGGACGGCTCTACAAGAATTTCTTAACATTGAACTTAAAAACGACCATGTTGTAGTCAACTGGGAAGCAATCTGTGGTATTGTGTTCAACAGATCGGAAATTCTTAGAAATAAATGTTGTTCCTTTTAGTTTTAGGTACACAGAGGAAGAAAGGAAAATTCTTTACAATGGTTGTAGCTAGACGTGTTTTTGTTGTGAATGTTCTACAAGAGGAACCAGATAGTGTCTAATTTGTATGTATGAGATTTGCATGAATTGTTTTTCTTAAGACATTTAAACTTCTATGAAATGTATCCAGTGCCGTCGCTCGGGAATCGTGACCATCCCCAACATTTCGGACGTTGGGCCTCCTCTAGCAGAATATACTTTGTAGTAAAATAGTTCTTTAATACAAGTAGAGAAATTTAAATACAATACATTTTCGATAATTAAGAAACGTTTTAGACATCTTTCATACGGCACTCTTCAGAAGAAACGTCAGAATTAAATGGTTAATTCGGGCCACACCATTAAATGTATTTCATTCAAAGTTAGTATACCTTTTCTCACTACATTTATACTTGCTTTTTGTTGTATCAACAATTTACACATCATCATCATCATCATCATCATCATCATCATCATCATCATCATCATCATCATCATCATCATCATCAGGGTTTTTTTAATTTTATTTTTTTATTTCACTCATGGTTGAGGAACCCCTCCCTGGTTTCTTTCCACTTTGTTTTATCCCTGGCTGGGTGTGGCCAAGTAGGATCTAGTTGACTATCGAGGTCATACCTCCACCGGGTTTTTGGCTTTCCTCAAGGTCTTTTCCATTGCCTCGGGGTCCAGTCTGTCGCTCTATATGTCCACCTGTTGTCTGTACATCTCGAAAGATGATCTGCCGATCTATGTTTTGCCATTCGTATGGTAATGATGATGTCATTTACTCCAGTTATCTGTCTGATCCAGATGTTTCTTTTTCTATCATGTAAACTGATGCCGAGTATAATGCGTTCCATTTTGTATTGTACCACTCTTAGCTTTTCTATCGCTGCATTATTTTATGCCTATGTTTACACACACACATATATATATATATATATATAAAGTTAGGTATGTGTGTATGTTTCTATGTATAGGATTTACTCCTAAACTAATAAACCGATCATTATGAATTTTGGAACACAACTGTTCAGCGTAAAAGTGGGGAATGTGGGCTATATTTAGTTTAATTTAATGCAATGGGGCAATGATCAGGTGGAATCCCTTCGTGAAAATCCAGATACCTCAGATTCCCCAAATTGTAATTTTTGATAGGGTTTTAGGGAGCATAATATGGGCACTACTTCCCATTTAAAATTCAAATATTTCAGATTTGCATTAAATTTGATCCATAGTCATTAGATAGCAATTAAGCAAGATTTCCTGAATTTCAATTATTTTTCAAGCCCCCTTAAGCTTAAGCCTTAAATTTGAGACATGTTCTAGAATTAACATCATAGAATGGATTTTGATAAAAATTGCAATAATGGATTTTAGGGATAAAGTTTAGTAGCATTATATGTTGATTTTAATCTTCATAAGGGGACATAAAAGTGGTGCAAAATTGTTGTGTTTGGAGAATTACTTTTACCCGTTCTGGGACGGGTATTCTTCCAATACACACACACACACACACGTATATATATATATATATATATATATATATATATATATATATATATATAATGTGTGTGTGTGTGTGTGTTTGTTACTTGCGTCAATACATAGAATCTCTACTCAAAATCTGATAATAATGTGTGCAATGATTCTGTTCGTTGCCATTACACCCAGGTCCATTCTGACCCAGAGTAGTAGTAGTAGTAGTAGTAGTAGTAGTATCTGTCATTGTCCAATTTATCAGTCAAATAGAATCTCTCGTTTATGGACTATTTATTGACAAAATATATACCTACAAATCATTCATATACAAAATGTCTTTGGACATAAAATAACTTAACATGCTGTACAACCCAACACTCAACACGAACAGTAATTTCATAGCCTTTCAAAAAGTAACCGATGCCTATAATAAAATATAATGTCTACACAATAATAAAATACAGATACAAAACCTCCGTTTCGAAACAAGATTGTTTACTTGATATTTATTAACAAAATACAGGATGCTCCAAAAAGTTGTATCCATTTTATTATTGCTATCATTTCTATTCTTCTTTGTTGTGTGTCTTTCAAGCATGGTGGCCATACGACAATTTCCCACGTTTTTATGCAGTTCTTTGCATTATTGTTGTACTCTGCAAGATCTTTCAAGCTGCACCGGTTGGGCAGTAGAGGGCAGACAAGCAGTGTTGCATCGTCTGGTCCTTCTTTCCACATTCACAGATGGTTGGGTCAGTTTTGTAGCCCCATCTAATCATAGCAACTTTTGATCGCCCCTATTCCCGTTCTCAGGCGGTTAAGTGTTTTCTACTGTAGCCAGGGTGCCTCTGAACCAAGAGAGAGGTTCTCAGAAGGGGGATTCCGATGTCAAGCCGTCTGGTCGACAACTGTAGTCTGGTCTCTTCCTGAGATGTTGTTAGCGGTTCGACATAGATTAGGAAGCTTCTCCTTGACTTCAGTCGTTGGACCGTTGGTTCACGTCCAAGAAGGAGATGGGGATCAAGGCAGAAGTATTCACGTCGCGATCCCTGTCAAGTAATACTTACTATTACCTGCAAATTCTACCAATCACTTAGAAGCAAGCCAAAAAGACGAGTGATGTCCATAAGCTCAACAAATGTCATTTCTATAAAAATTAACCATGCATGGATACTGTGATTTATCAGCAGGTTATGGGTAGGGAGCAACACTCAAATACTTTCATTGCTTCTTTCCTGGAAACAGGCTCATCTCTGATCGTACAGATAACCCTTAGCCTGCACATTCTTCAGACCTATCTCCTTTGGATTATTTTCTATGAGGATACCTAAAAGACAGGATCTATGCTAATAATCCAAAAACTATTGATGCGCTCAAGAATAACATTTGAACAGAGACTAAGAGAATTCCCTATGACATGTTTGATAGGTTCATTACAAACTTCAATTTGCGAGTAATGACAGTGATTCAGCGCCAAAGAACTTGGCTGCGTTCACAAAATGGTGATATACAGGGAAAAACTTATGCCACAGAAAACTTACAAGACAGCTCTATAATAACAAATTGTAAAGTTTTCATTTAAATAATAACTGCTACTTTACAGGTTACATCTTTTTGGACCACCTTGTGTATGCCTAGTAAAATGAAAATTCGTCTGAATCAGCATGGTACGATTTGGGGATTCTGTTGTTGGCCTTGTTTTTCCTTAATTCAGGATACTTAGAGGTTGCCAACATCCATAAGTGAAAGTTGTGCTATAGGTCATCAGCTTATGTCATTACCCACTTCACCATAGCCACCTCCCTGATATATGCATATAAAAAAAACTAATTGACAAACCATTAATACAAAAAACATATCTGCAGGTTCGGTATAAAATAACCTAACACTGTTTGACATGCTGTAAAGCCCAACAACCTACCTATCAACATGGATTTAGATGTGCCAAAAACTAATATCATTCTTTGGGTTAGTGAAAAACAGTAAATGTCTGCTTCAACTCTTACAATTGTATGTTTCTTCAGATAATCTTAGCAGCACCCTACAAGCGCTAATTAATGAAAATCGCACATTTTAGTTACAGAAGACCCTATAATCTTGTATATTTCTCCAGTTTTCCTCAACAATAAACCAGTCTGATTATATTGAATGTCATATACTTACTTAAGTTTATTGTTTGATCTTCAGAGGATCTTCGCAACCATTCTGGATACACAGTCCTTCCATTTTGTCCGGTGCTTTGCCAATATTTTCACCATTGAGGCCTACCACGAGGTATTTTACCAGGAAATTCTTCTTTGAATGCTTGGTATTGTGCATTGCATTCAGACTCTCTTCTGACAACGTGGTCTAATCAGTTCATTATTATTTTATTGATAACTTCGAAGATGTTATTTTGAAATGCAAGAGTTTCTTTAATTCGAGGTATTCTACAGTGTTCCAGACGGGTATCTGACCATGATTCTCAAACAGTTATTCTCAAATGTCAAGAGCCTACATGTATCCTCTGTTTTTAACGTCCAAGTGTTCGAATCATATGTCACTATTGGAACCACAAGTGCATTGTACAGTCTGAGTTTCATAGCATTAGACACATATTTCCTACTTCAGATAGTTTTCTCTAGTGTGCCAAAGGCAGTGGAGGCTAACGCAATTCTTCTGTTCACATGGTTTTATACATATGACATATAAGTATAGCCTGAAAGTTCTAGTCTCGTCGTTTTTATTCGTTCTTTTTGAAGAGATTTTCGTTTTATTCCTAGTTCTGTTGATTTCTTCTCAAAAATCAATTTTTTCTCCTGTTTTCTATCTAAAGAATTTACGGGCACCTATTTAAATCTATATTTTATAGGCTACGCCTATATATTGTCCCAGTTTTTGTAGTCTTATCAGACTGTGATTGTGACCAGGAGAGATGGAGAAAAATTATCTTCCAGTCAAGAACAGAGATATCCATTATCCTTAATGAATTATTTAGACATTCTTAACACTTAATGGCTTATACCGCTTGAACCTGCATTGACCAGGTGTTTGTACTCCCAATTTGCCCAATAATGCATAAAATTTTGTTTAAATTCAATTTTAAGTATGTTTAAAAATTCCAGGTTGAAGAGAAATAACTTTAGCAAACCTTGTCAGACTTACATCCGAATACTGATACTTATTTCAGTATCCCATCGTTTTAATGAGAGACATTTTTCGACGTGTGTTATTTCAAAAAGAATTTCTTCCAAAATGTGTGTTTTTATAGAAATCTGTCCAAAAGTAGAATACAACATTTAAATGTACAAACGTGTTTCTTTGGTAATTCTTTTCAGGACAGAAGTTCCGGACTTAGATAATTGTCAGTAGGATGTTAAGTGTTTAACCATTTTTATGCTTATGTAGATGCGATTTTCCAATTTTTAGTTTTCCATACGGAAACCCGGGCATGCATACAAAAATGAATACATACATAATCTTCCATTTATTATACAGATTAGAATACAGCAAACATTTTCTGGAAGATATAAATCTTCAGCTTTGTCAAAAAATGCAATAGTTATACAAATAACCAGCTAAATCTGATCTATACTACTAAGTTGGGGAAAAAGTTTGTCCGTCACATTAAAATAATTTGGAAAGAAGATCATGATTTCCTTTAGTAGAATTTGCATGTTGGACTTATGTCGAATGGTTACAGCATCAACTTGGAACTTCACTGTGAGCAACTTGAACGCGTCTACAATGTGCTGGTTGTAAAGTACTTATAGTAGCATAGTGGAGAAAGATGGAAAGTATATTAGACTCGAGGGGTGTAAGTTTAAAATCATAATGTGACGATGCATTTGTCGGATACTAGCGTCATAGCCCAACACTTAACTAACGACCATTCCTGCCCCGATCGGAATTCACAAAACTCTTAGTAGAAAATACCAAAATCTTAGAATATAGTACTAACAAACTAAAAATCAATATATTAGAAGCCCTATATATATAAAAACAAAAAAAAAAACGTAGTTAACAGAATTAACTTCAATACCAGCAACAATATACTAAAATGTCTATAATGCTAACTATAGCTTCGTACTTATATAATTCCCGCCAAAACCATCTATAATACAAACACATGGTCTTTACCTGAGTCACCTCATTCCCCTGAAGATGAACCCGGATCGGTCTGAAACTACTTGGAACACAAATGAAAACTATGGCAGATTCATCGGGCAATTCCCCCCCCCCCCTCCCCGACACTAAGATTCTGATTCAGGCAATGGAAAGGATCTACGAAAGGATATCCACACATAACTTGTCTGTTATATTTAACAATATATATATATATATATATATATATATATATATATATATATATATATTTATTACGCGAAGTGTGTCTAAAAAGTACCAAGACTAATAATAAATATTTAAATATTATCTACATACGTATACGTTTCATTGTTGCGGAATCATCAGTGCAGAAATAACCTTTCACGCCAGTTGCACGATTCGAACCCCAGAACAAGAGTCATATTTAACTCCAATTCCGAGTGCACTAACCAATGAGGCTAATGTAAATGGCTACAGACGAGATGAGAAATAAACTCTATATATGTCAAGGGAAGCAGATAGCTATAGTCGGCCGTCATAATAGTGTTTAATAGTAAGGAACGTGCATTATATATATATATATATATGAAACGCGGAAGCCTCTGTGTAGCTTAATTACCATAAACATATTTTCATAACTTACTATATATACATATATATATATATATATATATATATATATATATATATATATACACCATTTAATCATTGTCTTTACTGAGTTATAGTGTTCAACTTTAATGCAGACCCTGTGTTAAAAAAAATCTAAGTCGATTCTGACCCTTCCAATCACAAATAACAATAACCAGAGCACCATCAAGGAACATGTGAGTCGCTAGAAGTGAAGAAGAGAAAACTGAGATGGTATGTACGCATAACAAGAGCAGATGGGCATTACAAGATTATCCTCTAAGGGACAGTCCAAAGAAAGGAGGAGCCAGGACATCCCAAAGAAAAGGTGGACTGATAACCTCACCAAGTGGTCTTGAAAGATCTTTGCCACAACTCGCATAATCACCCACAAACCCCAGAAATGGAGAAGGTTAGTATTATATTCAACATTGCAGCAATCTTACAATACTAGTGGGTATAGAATCAATCTAACACTTACCGGCATAAAGGCCTCAACTGGCATCCATCTCATAGAAGAATACTTATTCGAATGAATGAACATTTATACACTAGAATGGCCACTTATGAATCTCAGCCAATCAGAACACAGAGAATGGACTTTCCCTTCTGAGCATAGTGGAACATTCTAGCCATAGCATTTTTATGTGCTTGGCAGTCTGACTTATCTTGCTGCTCAACTGATCATACAGTTGAGCCCTAAGCATCGACTCTATATGGTGCTACGAACAGGATATATGGATTCTGAAGATTCGGAGCAGTACCTCCTCAAAGCAGGGATCTCTTCAAGCTCAGCTCGAACTTATGCTGCCACATTTGCAAGTGAAAAGCTGACAAAGAAGAACCTGCAAATGATGAATTGGGTCATGTTGAAAAAGCTGGGGATCGCGACAATGGGAGAAGCCCTCTCAATCCTTAAAGAAGCTAAGGAACTCTCTGCTGAGGTAACATATGCTAAAGCACCAGCCGCTAAACTGCCCCAGCTCCATCTTGAAATGACCCCCCCAACAATTCAGAAAATTCAGAATTGATTGGGAAGTATTCACCAAGATGACGGGTATGCCAACATACAGCTATACAGTTCTGCTGATGAGTCCGTCCAGAATGCTATAGTCAACACTCACCCTAAATTCTTCACCACTGACCAAGACAAGCTACTAGGAATGATAGAGGCATTGGTCACTCAAAGGTCGAATCCCATCGTTCATCGCCTTACTTTTGCCTCCATGTCACAGGGTGAGACTGAGACAATACACAACTATCTCGTCCACCTCCGGGCCACAGCCCTGGACTGCAACTTTTTATGTCCCCTTTGTGAGCATGACCTGTCTAACATGTACATCAAGGACCAGCTCATCAGAGGAATAGCAAACAATACCCTCCAAGCAGACCTGCTGGCCAAAGCTGGAACACTTACAACTTTCGAACAAAATTTCGCCATTCTGAAGCGTTCGAATCGGCATTGAAAGACCAAACTTCAATGACTGACACCTCTGACATGGCTATTGCATGGATATCTACATACCGCAAGCAAACAACCAGTGCTCAAGCTAATAAAGGACATGTTAGTATCAGCAACTCCGCCAAACGTGATAACTTTCAAGCTTGCATGGGTTGTGGTAGCCATTATCATGGTATCCCAGGAACAAGCTCCCGCCAGTTAAAATGTCCAGTGTGGGGTCAAACATGCAGCACTTGTGGGAAACTTAACCACCTTTCAAGAGTGTGCTGAGCCAAAAAAACCTGTATTGGAATTGACGAGGTTCCCATGGATTCTCTTATCGCTCACATTTAACCAGACAAGGGATACATACACGACCACAAGTGAAAATCAAATAGCAGAAATAGATGCGTATGTAATCCCATTCTCACCAAATCCAGATCCCAGACAAGCGAAGAACATCCCTGGTGACTACGGAACAAAGCTGAAGATTTTCCCTGATAGTGGGGCCACTATATGTCTAGGGGGATCAAAGCATCTGTTTAATATGGGACTCATAATGAATAACTTAGTACCATCAAGAAAAATCGTTCGGACTGAGGGAGATTTCACACTTGTGTGTCAGAGATTGTTACCTGTGAAATTCGAAGTTCGTGGAAGAACAACCAAGCAAGCCCTTTACATATGTGATGGGATCCAGCGACTTTATTTCAGCAAGGCAGCATGCATTGATATGGGAATTCTGCCTGAAGATTTCCCAAACCCTGCGGCAACATTTTGAACCCAGACAAATACCGCAATACAACACATTGAGTACGTGAATCAATTGCCAAGTGGCCCCAAAAGCATTCCCTTCACCCCGACGGAAGAAAACATTAGTAGACTTCAGAATTGGCTCCTAGAGCATTTTGCCAAGACAACGTTCAAAAACAATGGGGTGTTCCCATCTATGTCCGGCCCCGCCGCCCATATTCACCTTAAAGAGGGAGCAGTCCCAAAAGCCAGATACAACCCAATTCCTGTGCCTTATCATTTCAAGGAGCAAGTACGTCTCGCACTTTGGGATGATGTTAAAAGAGGCATTCTTACTCCAGCGCCCGTCAGTACCCCTACCGATTGGTGCAGCACTATGGTAATCACTGCAAAAAAAAGATGGAAGACCAAGAAGAACGGTGGACTATCAGCATTTAAACTCACAGTGAAAACGAGAAACACATCACACTAGTTCGCCATTCCAATTGGGATTACAGGTGCCACCCAACAAAAAATATAGTCTTAGATGCAATGGATGGTTATCATTTAATCCCTCTAGATGGGGAATCTCAGCCACTTACAACTTTCATCACAGAGTGGGGTCGTTTCATGTATCTCCGCATGCCTCAGGCATACTTAGCCTCCGGTGATACCTATATGCGTAGATATGATGAGATCATTAAGAACATTCCTCGCAAAGTGAAGGTCGTTGATGATACGCTACTTTTTGACAACAGTATAGAAGATGCCTTCTATCATACATTTGACTACCTATCGCTTTGCGCAAAAAACGGAATTGTCCTTAATAAAAATAAATTCCAATTTTGCAAAGATGTGGTTCAGTTTGGAGGCCTTCAAATAACATCATCAGGAGTAGCCCCTTCCGAGAATTTACTCAATGCAATTGCCAACTTTCCCATCCCAAAGAATATAACTGATGCAAGGTCTTGGTTTCGATTAGTTAACCAAGTAGCATGGGCACATTCCCTAAGCACCATAATGTCTCCCTTTCGAGACCTTGTCAAACAAAATTCATGCTTCATTTGGAATCAGGATCTCGAGAATGCATTTTTCACATCCAGGCAAATCATTGTGAATTTGGTAAAAAAGGGTGTAACGACCTTTGATATTAACAGAGCAGCCTGCCTTGCTCCAGACTGGAGTAAAGAAGGTATGGGTTTCCTGCTATTACAAAAACATTGTATATGTTCCACTGAGAAAGCACCGGTATATTGTATGTTGCAGGCAGCAGATTTTGCACAGATGCAAAGCGCCGATATGCACCCATTGAAGGCGAAGCAGCAGCAATCGCCTGGGCATTAGACAAATGCCGTATATTTATTATGGGCTGCCCTAACGTAATAGTTGTAACAGACCACCAGCCCTTACTAGGAGTATTTGGCGACAGGGACCTGAGCAAGATACATAACCTGCGCCTCTTTAAGCTTAAAGAGAAATCACTCAGGTATTTTTTTACCATCCAACAGTGCCCAGGAAAGTTGCATCAGGGTTCCGATGCCATGTCTCGCAACCCAGTCCCTACAATGAGTGCCCTTACATCCCTATCTCCCACACACCCTTCCTCTGAAGACATCCATCTCTTGGATAAAATAGATGCTATGGTGGAGGTAGCAACCCAGCAGGCCATGAACGATTTTAAAGACAACGATACAATCCTTTCAACTGATCACGTACATGCATCAGGCCGAAATGATCCATCTTACACGACTCCGATCAACACAATACAACTAGGTTTTCCATTCAAACGTTCACTTACTGAACCGGAAATCCGTAACTTCTGGGATGTACGCCATTGACTAAGGCATTGGTCTATCCCCAGCACAACTCATGCTCCACCGCCGACTTCGTGACTTCAACCCGCACTATATAAACCACATGCAAAATGGATAGCTGCAGCTAGGAACCATGAGATAAGCTTATCTCAGCGCAATGCTCACCTCACCGAGCGGTACACTCGCACAGCGCATACTTTATGCCCACTCCAAGAAGGAGAAAGAGTATCAATACAACGTGAAAACAATCGTCGATGGGACACAACAGGTCGTGTTGTCGAAACTGTCCCTAACCGTCAGTATCGGATCAGGATTGATGGGTCAGGCAGAATCACTTTGCGAAACCGCTGATTCTTCAGAAAACTTGCAAAACTTGTAACTCCAGTCCCTATTCCCAGTGCTTTGTCTTAATCTCCGAATCCAACGCCTTGTGATTCCCATACACCTGGCACACTATTGCCGCATAACAGAGGAGATGTAATGACATCGCCGAGGCACCCAACACCACCCAGCACTGCTAAACCAATACCAGTGAAATCTGCCGGGCATTGTCCAGGTTACTCCCCCACAATCAACCAGGCCAGAAGGAACTCATTCTTCCTCAAAGACCATTGCGTTCGCGTACTGAGGGGAGGGGGGAGATATAGAATCAAACTAACACTTATCAGCATAAAGGCCTCAACTGGCATCGATCTCATAGAAGAATACTTATTCGAATGAATGAACATTTATACACTAGAATGGCTACTTATGAATCTCAGCCAATCAGGACACAGAGAATGGACTTTCCCTTCTGAGCATAATGGAACATTCTAGCCTTATTATAAACCGGCATTTTGATGTGCTTGGCAGTCTGACTTATCTTGCTGCTCAACTGGTCGTACAGTTGAGCCCTAAGCATCGACTCTATAGTGGGTTGCGGAACTAGTAGTAGTAAATAAATTCATATAACTTCAACATTGATGGTAACAAGCCCTTTTCTCACAGAAGAGACGTTGTTGGTCTTTCTCTATTCTATCGTTATTTCCATGGAAGGTGCTCGACTAAGCTCTAATCTCTGGTTCCTTCCTATAAAATATATGCAGCAAGAACCCGTTCATTTACCATCACTGCAAAGAACTTTCATTTCTTTCTCTGTTTATTCAAAACTAAACGGAATTTTCATGAACAGTTTCTTTCCAAAAACTTCTAATCTTTTGAACACTTTACTATAGAATTCGGCACATAGAGCTCAACTGTGTGACCAGTTGACTAACGAAATAAGTAAAGTGCCAAGCACACTAAAACGCCGGTTTATATTAAGGTTAGAATGTTCCATTATGCTATGTAGGGCAAGTCCATTCTCTGGATTCTGATTGGCTGAGATTCATAAATGGACATTTTAGTGTATAAATGTTCCTTCATTCAAACAAAAGTTTTTCTATCAGATGGATGCCAGTTGGGCCCTTTATACCGATAAGAGTCATTTTATTCTATAATTATCACGTGACTGCTTCTCTGCAGACTACAGCATAGTCATCAAGTCCAATGTCAAAAATACTTATCGAATCTTCCTCATATGTAATCAAATTTTGCCGCTGCCATTCGCCGTTTTCAATCCTCTCGTAGTCTTGTTCATAATTCAACTTACAATCTCATTGACCCTTATCCTCGAGTGCCTTTTTGCCTGTGTTTGACTCTAAACTGAATTCATATGAGAAAATTGTGGCTTGCTAAAATCTGATTTCTAAAATAAACATTTAAATAATTTGTTTGAAAAATGGCTTTTGTCAATGGCATAAAAAAACTTAACAGAATTTTTACATTCAATAAAATATTTGTGAATCTTGAAATAAATCAAATTTTTCATTCTATTTTGATGGCATTGTATCGGAAAATGTAAAGATAAATTTTTAACTTGCACTCAAAGAAAAAATTGTTTATGTGCAAAAATATTAAGTCAGTGTTATAAATATTATTTGAATATAGTCTAGCACAAATTATTCGTTTTCATTTTACTTCAATAAGTAAGTTCCTAGAAATCAAATTTATGGGGCTAACACTTGATTTCTATATGAGGTACATAGATATCCGAGTGTTCAATCAAACTTCTCGTCTACCTCTCAAACGTTGAGTTAGTAAAGAAATGAAGAACATTAATTTTCCTCTCCCCAATTGACCAGTTAACTATGTTATAGTATATCTTTCTTTTGGTTTCTTGGTATTACCGGATTCCAGGACAAGAATTCATCTGGTCTGATGGAGTATCCAGCTAAGTTCTGTTACTTGAAGTAACATCACTAGAAGAAGGTGCACCATTCCTCGTATGAGCCAGTGTATAGCCGTGTCGAGGAGATCTTATTTAGGGTTGAAATACTATGTTATTTTGAATATTTGGTCAGGGTTGACTTTTAGGGTGAAGTATCCTCATATCAGGTTGCCCTGACAAACCCCTGTACAGAGAGACCGAAGAAACTCGAGGATGGTGTCTAGTAGGTAATTCAAAGTTGATATATATGGATATATGTAATGATAAAATTCACTAGAGATTATTAATAACTTCTACACAGTGCCCCACAAGCAAATAAACAGAAAATGTTCAATCTAAACGATGGTACCTTACTTTATAAACAATTAAGTAATGGAAATAATTCTCTCTTCTAAAATACAGTTCATTGTTTTAATCACCAAAAATCCAAGAAAATCTCATTTTAATGAAATTTTCAGCATTTATTCAATTAAACATATACTTTATAAGGAATACAAGTTTTCAAGTTTAGCATTATAGTGATTGTCAAAATACTGGAAGTTTGATGGGATTTAAGTTTGGCCCAGATTAATTCACATGTGCATGAACGTATATTTTTAAATATGTTTTTGCTGACAAAAGCGATCCTATATAATATTTTCAAGTAACATTTTAATGCAAGTGGACAAGAAATTTAATTAAACTGCTGAAAGTATTCCTTTCCGGAACTCCTTCAACAGACCTCCACTTATTTCGATCAATCACGGGTTTAGTAAAATGAAACTAGCTACCGGAACCGTAGCAGAAACTCGCTATGAAGCGAGCTGACAACAAAATATATTAGTGTTTGGATTTCCTCGGCTGTTTTATTGGTGGAATACTCCATTTCAGCCTCCAGACAATGTTGGGTCATCAGGAGAGAAGATGCACCATTTCAGGGGCTTTCTCTTAACGGCTTTTTGCGTATCGCTAATGTGAGGCCCCATTATATGAATCGCATTTCAATCTAACTGTTCAATGAAATCAAAACAACTGACTTTTCAACGGCTTAACATCTCACGTATCGTTTGATGACTCAGCGACTCGTCTGTTTTTGTTTTTAACGGCTGAGCATATTACGTCTTTGTTGTATGAAAACGTTCTCTTATATCGAAGAGAAAAAACATTTTTTAAATAAATAAATTTATTTAGTACCTATTACCCACTTTATTCTGTAACACGTGATGCAAGTGACGATATGCCAATAGAAACTAATTCGCCCACAAATAAACGGATGTGACACTATGCAAAACAGTCTATCCATCTGGGGAAACGTTGAAGATCATTTTTTGTTGAATATGTTGACGAGTTTAAGAGATCGCTCACTCAAATAAACATCAGTATTTCTTTAATGGGGAAGTAATGAATTATTGGAATATAAAAATCTCCTTTTCTGGCTTTTCATTCGCACACAGCTTTTGATAGAGTGTCAAAAGATGTTGTATTGTGGGTTTTGCATACATTAAAAATAAGCGAGTTGTTGGGGAAGGTTGTTTAAGCAATGTACAGAAATTCTCAAAATCGTGTTCGAATTTAAATGTGACAGCTTAAATGTTAAATGGAAGTGCATTAGGATCTATATTGAGTCCGTTGCTTTTCATTTGTGTCTTATAGGTGTTGTCAAGGGAGTTTCGTATAGGCTGTCCAATGGAAGTTCTACATGTTAAATTAAAGACTTGGAGGAATGCTATGGAAAGTAAAAGTCTGAGAGTGAATGTTACCAAGACCAAAAGTGGTGATCAGTGGTTTTCGTATTAGAAAGTTCTCAGAAAGGAGAAAATTCCCCTGCTCACTTAGTGGGAGCAACTTACTTTTTATGGTATTTGTAAGCATTGGGTACACAAGAAGTGCAATAGACTTACACGTAGGTTAAGAGATAATAACCAGTTTGCGTGCAAAAAGTGTAAGAAAATAGAGAACGATGAGAACTCAAATGTAGAAAAAGTATGTTTAGGTGGCGAGGCTATTCAGGTTGTTCAGAATCTTTGTTACCTTGGTGAAACAATTGGAACACATGATGGAGCAGGTGTTAGTGTGATTGCAAAACTTAGCGGTGGATGCAGTAATTTTAGTGAACTAACGCCATTACTAACCAGCGAGCATTACCACTGTCGACTAAGGGAAGAGTCTACCATGTATGTGTGTGCATGTGAAACGCGGTCAGTAAGGGTTGAGGATATGTGTTGCATGGAGATAAATCATATGAGAATGATAGGATAGATGTGTAATGTGAGTCTTAAAGGCTTAGATACGATGACCTCAGAGGATGATTAATGCTGGGCAGTATAGGGGATGTATTCAAAATAGGAGATTTTATTGGTTTGGTCAGATTGAAAGAATGTATGAGAGTGGTTGGGTTAATAGATGTAGAACAGTTGAGGTAGCACGGTCAGTTGTCAGGAGAAGGCCAAGGAAAACATGGAAGAAAGTGATAAGGATGGATTTGAGAGAAAAGGTGGATAAATAAAGACCTGGCAGAGATGGGTTATTTTGAAAGTCAATTTTTAAAAGCTGACATTAAACAGAAGTTGTTGATGATGGTGGTGGTGGTGCCGGTGATGGTGAAGAAGAAGATGAAGCAGAAGAAAAAGAAGAATCACTGTGCTATTCCTTATGTAATACCACTATCATTCATTATAAAACTACATTAATTTAACTCCCGGGCTAGGCCAGTTAAGGACAGTTAGTTATTTATATTTTTCATATAGTGTTTTTACCAAGATGGCTGATTGCACATGGAGGAATAAATTAAATAGTTTATCGCAAGTGAAACAAGTAAAAACGGGCAAAATCAAACAATAAAAATGATAATTATTATCGATTATATCATTCGGGTTGCCTTTTAAAACAGTTGTAAAACTGTTATTTTCCGAAAGTGAAATTATAGTCTTCCTCTTTCCTTGTCAGTTTCATTTCTGGCAAAATTCTAAATTCTAATAAAGAGCAGATGTTTGGTGGCGCCTTTGAGTGAGATAAAGAAACGGATTCTGCTCGGGGTGGTCTAAACTGACAGGAAATGGTTGTCACTTTCAGGAAATTATTTTCCTTCATCCTCTTCACAATTCTTTCTCCATTAATATTTAATTTCGGCTCTGGGTTTCGTCAATTTTGATCATCTTAAAATATCCAGTAAAATCAAGAGTTGTCTGTACAGTCAAGAAAATCAGGTCAGAAAGAATTCAGCCAATTGTTAATTTCCCAAGAACTGGTGTAATGGTTGACTTATCTGTGGGACACCAAACTGCACACATGTAAGCAGATACTCTTGTTTGGGGTTACTCAATCGGTAATGTGAATATTGTGAGCTTTCATACTGTACAACTGTCAGCCATTTTTACTATCTCGGGAACCAGTTTAATGGCCTTGACTTATCAGTTGGAAACGTAATTGCGCATGTGTAAAAAATATTAACTGAGGTATCGTTCTGTGTAGTCTTAGGAGGTCCACTCTTCTCAGGCTTTTTCTTCTCTCCTTGAGAAGGAGCTTATTGGTACTCGCATGAGGCGACCCTACCGAGAAATGCCGACGGGGCTGCTCAGGTATTTTTTGTAGGCCAGAGTGCTTTACTTTAAGTGTGCTGGTTTTTCAAATCTCCACCTGATTTGTATCTAACCTCCTGATGAAAAGGTAAATTAATATGTAACTCTTAAATGCTTTATTTTTTATATTGGTTTGATATTGAAGATACTTATTACCTATTTATCGGGTGTGTTGATGCAACATCATACCAATACCTACTCACACTTGCCAACACGCTCGTTACAGATGTAAAAAAAAATTGCAGTTTGACACATTTTTGTTGAATATTATATTAAATAGGCATTTTGTTGGAATGTGTCATATTTGAAACAAAAAAAGCATTTAAGGGTTAATCTGTAATGGGACTATATTGAGTGATCTTTCATTGTGCTGAACTGTCATATTAACACTGACAACTTCTTAAAGTAGTTGTTGACAAGTAATTGTATCCAGCAGGTCTGTCAGCTAATCTAATGACCTGATTTGTCTTCCATTGCAGAAGAAGCCTGTATCTTATAAGTCTCATTTCCTAAAGTTTTAGAATAGTAAACTATATTAAAACAATTAGTTTTTCAAAACGCAAATCAACAAAATAGGTTGATAAGTACTCTACTATCGTATCATCATCATCATCATCATCATCATCATCATCATCATCATCATCATCATCATCATCATATTAAGTTTAACGTCTATTTTGTACATGCTGACATATGTTGGATGGCTTTTAGAAATTGACTTCTAAACTAACCTATCTCTGGCCAGATTTTTATTTATCTCTCGTCCTCTCAAATCCATTTTTATCACTTCCTCCCATGTTTTCCTTGGCCTTCCCCTGCCAACTGGCACTGCAATCTCAACTGCTCTACATCTACTAACTCAAAAATTAAACCTAACATTACATTTCCATTGTATAATTTTCATATCATTTCTCCTCATATAACACATATCTTCAGCCCTCAATAACCAGGTTAAACTTCCATACATTATCACATTGGGAACACATGAACTCTTCTCTTGGTTGACAGCAGTAATGCTCTGCTAATTAGTAATAACAAAAGTTTCCGGAACTTAGTCCATCAACTCCTAACTCTTACTATCATACCACAACCAGCTCCTTTCTGTCTTCCAATTGTATCACCAAAGTGAGAAAAATTCTGAACACCCTCAATAGCCTTGCCATCAAAATATACCTTTTCCACATCTGAGTTCTCATCTATCTTCATTTTCTTACACTTCTTGCACACAATCATGTAATTCCACTTCTTTTGTATTTAATGCTTACAAGTACCCCAAATAATTGAGTTGCTTCCAACTCCATTTCATCAAATTTGGCAGGAGACTTTCACTTTCTCAGGGCTTTCAAACATTACAACCACTGATCATCAATTTGATCTTGATAATATTCACTCTCAGACCTTTACTTTTCATAGCTTTTCATCAAGTTTTTAAGTTAATAAGTAGGCATTCCATTTTTTCTCAGACAAGCACTAAATCATCATTTGTTCCAGACAATTCATACGGAACTCACTGGACAACGCTTCTATGAGAAAAATGAAAAGCAATGGACGCAGCACAGAACCCGGATTTACTTCCACTTTAAAATTAAATTTGCTACTACATGTGCTGCTAATCTTAACACAATTTTCTGCACATTGCTTGAACAACCTTCACCAATCAATCACTTGGCTCTAATTTCTGCAAAGCTCAACAGACAACAACTGTTGTCAGTCTGTCAAAAGCTTTCTCCAAATCCACAAAAGCAAAATACACGTTCTTCTTACTTCTGTTGCATTTGTCTCAGAATAAATATATCACCAGTGATACTTTACTCAGGCATAAAATCAAACTGCATTTCATCTATGTTTATCTTGCTTATTATTTGCTGCTCAACAACTTTTAAGACCTGATCAATCCGCCTTAAGCCTCTGTAATTACTTCTACTGAGATCTCCTTTTTTACCCTTATAACAGTTCACAATTGTACTAAGATCCCAATGTTCAGGAACAACCCTTTCGTTTCTGATCTGATTTGTCAAGTTTGTGATCATCTCAGTGCCTGTTTAACCTGCAGACTTCAACATTTCTGCAGATTCACCTTAGAGAACTGCAATCTTACCCTTCTTCATTTTACCATCTTTGGCTCAATTCTTATGGCTGGACTTATTTATAGATTTTCTCGGTCTAATGAGAATTCAGTATTCAACAATCTCTCATAATAGCATTTCCAACACCCCATTGTCATTTCGAATGCACTTCACTCCAACAATATCCATATTTGTCTCTGCTCTCTGTTTAGCTATCCTGAATACTTAAATTTTCAACTCATTCTTTGTAGTATATTTGGAAACCTAGCTTTCTCAGCCTCCTCGCTTTGTAGATTGCTCTTCCTGCTGTCCTCTTTCCAGCAGATACATATACTTATTCACTAAACCTTTTCTCCACTGATTCCATCGTTTCTGCTTTTCTTTGATACATTTATCAATTTCTGCTTTCCCTCAGCATGTCCCCCGTATGCTCTGGAGATTTTTTCGTCTACCCACATGTCTGATCTGCTAACTACAAAAGAAAGATCAGATTTAATAGTACAATCAGGATTATTCTTTTTATTAGTTCCTGTGACCAGTCACTTGGTTGAATCAGGCCTTTTCAGCTTCCCGCTTAGCTCAAGTAAGGATCAAAGTGGACCATTTATGTGACCATTTAAGTAACAATGACACGGACGGATCAGCCACCAAGATCTCATTCTTAGACATCATGAGTTGCCACCTACAGTTGACAGATGGCCCTGTTGCGGGAGTCTTGCACCTCTGCAGATGTGCAGTCGGCATATTCTACAACCTTAGCTGACAGGGCGCACACAAATTGAATGTCATTAATTGGTGTCTAATTACTCTGGATCAAATTAAATGAAAATGAAATATTTGAATTTTCAAATAGGAGGTTGTGGCTATATTTTCCCCCTTAAAGACCCTTTGAAATACTCCAAAGAAACTGAAATTTGGGAAATATATATAAATTGATGTCTAATACCTACTGTATTTCAAAATTTCAAAAAAATCGAAGGTATCTGAATTTATATGAAAGGCTTCCACTCCCCCTTTACCCATTTTGCATGAAACTAAATATAGCCGAGATTACCCACCCTTACGCCTAGCAGCTGTGTTCCAAAATTCATAATGATTGGTTAATTAGTTTAGGAGTGAATCCTATACATGCAAATATATAAACCTATACACATAGCTAATATTATATAAATAGAGATAAGGTGTTTCGAAATAGTGCTGAGTAGAATTTTTTCTATTCCCCTAATAAATAAATAAAATATTCATTACTTTTCAGAACCATCTTTTAGATGAAATAAAAACAACTTCATGTTGATATTTTAAAAAGTTGTAAACAGAAGCCACCTTTGCGATGTATTGGCATTGATAAAAATAATCAGGAGACAAAAAAAAAAAAATTATTTATTTATTTGTGTCTATTTTATTATTACAAAAACGTAGAGATTAAACGAGAAATTTATTCTTTAATCAAATATTTTGTACAAGAATTACTTTATTTTTTTGGTGCTATTCTTGCTTCTTATAGTTATATTCTGTTTCTACTGAAAAATTCTTGTCACGTTTTTCTGAAAGAACTTCCATGTAAATAGCGCTTCCAGATTTGTAACTTTTTTCTAAATTATTTATCTCGTTAGAATCTTCAATTTGAAGTAAAGAAAATGGTCAAAAAAGGAATGACATCAGTGTAATGATCGCTAACAAGAAATTCAAAATACATTTAATAAGAAAACAAGTACAGTTATATACACTCATAATATAAGGGGAACTTTTTTTGAGTGTGTCTGTCTATCCATCAGTCACAATTTTTTTAAACGAATATCTTAACTTCGTTTAGAAATGGAAAATATTGCATGAATACTAAATAATAAATTCCCAACAAATAAAGCTGATGCCATGAACGGAAATCGAAACCGAAACCTTGTGATCTTCAGTCTGATGTTCTCCGAACTGAGCTATTTAAATTTTCGTATAAATAGATCTTAAAACATTACCTTAACAAAATAATTATAGCTTTGACCCAAACAGACGCTCAGATATAAAAACCCTTAACTTCTCCTGATATTCAAACCTTTAGCTGCTCCTGATAATCCCATAGAAATGAAGGGTAGGGTTAAAATCTTAATTTCATACATCATTAAATGTTGTAATCTGTCAGGGGACTACTTCTCTCCAATGTGTTCCACAAATGCAAAGTTCTTAAACTGGGATGGTGTTCAGAAGAACTGAAAATGATAAGTTATGAGGATATTCCACAGTCGAATGACAATGGACCAATTTTTAAGATGCATCCATTCAAGCTGCATGTTTAACGATGAAAATGCTATTTCAAACTTAAGCATGACAGACCAAGGAAAATGCTATTTCAAACTTAAGCATGACAGACCAAGGAAAATGCTATTTCAAACTTAAGCATGACAGACCAAGGAAAATGCTATTTCAAACTTAAGCATAACAGACCAAGGAAAATGCTATTTCAAACTTAAGCATGACAGACCAAGGAAAATGCTATTTCAAACTTAAGCGTGACAGACCAATGAAAATGCTATTTCAAACTTAAGTGTAACAGACCAAGGAAAATGTTATTTCAAACTTAAGCGTGACAGAGCAAGGGAAATATTATTTCAAACTTAAGCATGACAGACCAACGAAAATGCTATTTCAAACTTAAGTGTTACAGACCAACGAAAATGCTATTCCAAATTGAAGCATGACAGACTAACCAAGAAGGCTATTGCAAACTTAAGCATAACAGACCAATGGAAATGCTATTTCAAACTTAAGCATGACAGACCAACGAAAATGCTATGTTAAACTTAAGTATGGCAGACTAACGAAATGCTATTTCAAACATAAGCATGACAGACCAACGAAATGCTATTTCAAACATAAGCATGACAGACCAACGAAATGCTATTTCAAACTTAACTGATTATTACTAAGTAATAATCAGTTATACATGACAGTCTTCGGGAGGTTGAGGGTTCAATTCTCAGTACAGGCGATACAAAGCATATAATTAAAAATTAATTAAGACTTTGATCCGGTTATGGCTGACGGAACGAGAACAATCTACCTCCGTGGATTAAATAAAGGGTTCGGTTCGAAATTCTTTACAGATTCCCAAGTTCGACATAAAGATTTCCCGAGTTAGACAAGATGCACCTGAAGGCCGGCGGTTACATTTATCGAAACATTGTGGGAATAACATCGAAGATGAGAAGAGTAGTCAGAATAATACAAATAACCCTAACCGGAATAACACATGACTGTGTTCCTAGAAACCCCGTGCCAAACAGGCGTCACAGATTCTGGTTTGATAAGAAATGCAACAAAAAAAGAAGCTATTAGAATGCGAAAAATACCTTTAAGGAACTACCTTCAATTTGCTAGACCTACATAAGCTAAACAGAGCAAAGGTCCGCGGGATGATAAAAGCAGTGAAAAAAAAAAGCTGGCAGAAACATGTTAGCGAATTACCAAAAGCAGTTTCGGAAATGATCAGGCTAATTGCGGGTAAACATGAAACAACATTAATAAACACCTCTTCAAAAGTAACTGCACAATTATTACTAATAAAGTCTATAACAGATCTGCTAGCTGCAATATTTCGCCAAACTCATCAAGTCAAAACGGCAAACAAGAATTTATAACCATAAAAAAACGCAGAAAAACGAAAAAAAAGTATAAATTAAACTCTAAATGAAAACATCTGGAAAAATACAACATTCTATTTACATTAAGAGAATTAAAAGACTCCATAAAATCATCTCATAATACTGCTGTAAAACCAGATGAGGTCAATTATGAATTCTTAAGGTAACTACCAAAGGAATTGCGAAAATTGCTTCTAAAAAATACATATATAATAAAATATGGACAGAGGAAATGTTCCCGGACATATGGAGACAAACTTGTTGCAGGAGCTGTTATAGGCAAAGAAAAATGACAAAAATGGGAATTTTGTTAACTAAACAAATAGCCATAAAATACGACTTGTGTTTAATGACTAGTTCAATCACTGGCGTCAAGGGAATGTTTGATCATCTTGTTCTGGCGTGTTTGTTGGCCGTTGATATCACAATCTAGTTGATGAGGACAGTCCAACAGACTGAAGTAAGTCGCCCTGAAAAAGTCTGTTAGTACTCACAAGTTATTGCAGTTAATACTTGTCCTGAGAGGGACAGTTAGTAACTGCAAATTATTGTAGCTAGTGTTTATCGTGAAAAGGCCAGATTCTCGTCCTGAAAAGGACAGTTGGTACTCTCAAATTATTGTAGCTAGTGCTTGTTATGAAAATGACTGTTGGGAACCGGAAATTATTGTAGGTAAGGTTTGTTTTAAAAGAAACAGCTTGTTGTCCTGAAAAGGACAGTTGGTGCTTGTAAATTAGTGTAATTAGTGTCTGTGTTGAAAAAAACTGCAAATTATTGTAGTGTTTATCCTAAAAAGACAGTTTGCTATCAGGCAAAATTGGTCAAAAACTGTAAAAACGGTGATCATGTTTCAGCCTACAGCTGGTTCAACTGCGATGATCAGGATAAAACTGTGGTATTAAGTGTAGTTTAAGCTGGTCGAGTCAACGGTTAGACAAGTAGAGTTAGCCAACAGCCGGACGTAGTTGCTGGCATATCAGCATTAGCAGGCCGTAGCAAGAGGAAAGAAAAGGTTGCAAAAAGCATCCTGTTGCTGGACAACAAAATAAATCGAGCCATTTATTAATATGATGCCGGGACAGAGAAACAGATACAACCCATGTCTGAGTATTAAAGGCTGAAGGCTAGGAAGCAGGAACATATATTACACTTTAATCATCAGGACATGCAACAAAGTAACTTGGCCTAGAACTGCTGTTGACACCTGCTGACTATCTAATTCATGCTTTAACAGTGACTGTGTATTTGATGCAACCGATATGAATTAGCTTTAAAGAAACAGAACACATTGGTTTTGCTTCAAAAAGGAATTAGTCAGCAAAAACTAATCAGTCTGGTATGTTACAGTGGAAATAGTGATTGTACACACTTATGACGAATTTCGTCCCTTAAACCAGGAAAAGACAATACGGAGCCACAAAATTACCAAACAATTTGTTTGACTATTTGTTTATGGATAACTATGGTGAGGATAGTAAACGATAAATTGTTTTGTGTTTTTTACTATTGGGGTCACCACTTATCCAAGCCAAGAGCCACTCGAGGATAAGGCTTAATGAGATAGAAATGATTACTAGCCGAAAGATGAGGAACACCATTTATGTCTGCTTAACAAAGGTGCACAAAAACATATCAAGCCGTCTAATAGAAATCACTCAGCCATTGACTTAAACATATGCGACTCCACTGTGAACTTAGGGAATATGTGAGTACCCTTGTGGCAGTTATCATTTCCTAATCGTTCTTACAAAAACAGAACCTGATAGTTAAAAAGAATTCCCTGTTGGAAACTAGACAAAGACAATTAGGAAGTCGTCAAAGAAAAATGTTAAGACAAACTAACACACTACGGAGACAATCTATGACTTGGTGAAACATTCCACAGAAACGCCAATTAGAATAGCAAATAAAGTTTCGGAATTTTTTAGATGGTATGAACTGCTTTTGGGAATTTTTTTTTTACTAGAGAGTCACCACTTATCAAGGCCCAAAGACTACTTGAGGATAAATGTTAATGAGTGTCAAGTGGACGGTGAGATAACACCGTGATGATTGGTAATGATGGTGGAAGTTTGGCAGAATTTAATTATTTAAAAGGACAGCTCAACTAGAATTTGTTTACATTGAACTTGAAAACAAAAATGTTGTAGTCAACAACCACGGTATTGAGTTCCACAGACAGGTAGTTCTAGGAAAGAAACTTTGTTCATGAAAGTGTTGTTTAGTTTTATGCACACAGAGAAAGAAAAGGAAATTATTGACAGTGGTTGTAGCTAGACGAGTTTTTGTTGTAAATGTTTTACAAATGGAGGACTATAGATTGAAGCTCAGTCGAGCATCTGCCATGAAAATGACGATAGAGTAGAGAAAGACTAGCAACGTCACTTTTGTGAGAAAGAGATAGTAGGGAGGAGAAGAGGACATTGCCCACTAGATTTCGAAATCGGTTTTGTACTCTGTCAAGGCGGAAAAGGGTCCTCTAAGCAGCACCTCTCCAGATGTGGCAACAATACTTCATCTTAGGACGTATTTGGCTCTTATACTTATGGGGTGGTCGATGACAAGAATTTCTTGCCACTGGATTTGAAGACAACCAAGTTGTAATCGACAGGGAAGCCCTTGCCACGAAACTCTGTCCATGGAAATACCTTTGGTATTGGGAATCTCATGGCATTATATGCTATACCAATCTACATGTGGATTCCATAATAAAAGAATCACAACAAACCATGTAGTCTGCCTAGAAACAACTATTAGGAAAGTATTTATTAGGAAGGAAGATCTTACGGCTATTTTCTGTGATCTAGAGAAGACATATAATACCATGTGGAAATATGACACTATAAGATATTAACACAATCTCGCTTTAAAAGGAAGACGACCATATTTTATAGATGATTTCTTATCTAACAGAAAAAGTGTAGTTTGCATGGGATCTACTCTTTTTGATAACAACAATCAGGAAGATGGATTCACCTGAGTGTGTATATTGTTCCTGACTTTGTTTAGTATAAAAATAAATCATGATGATCATCATCATATTCAGTTTAACGTCCGTTTTATATGCTGGCATGTGTTGGACGGCTTTTAAAAATTGACTTAAACTAACCTATCTTTGGCCAGGTATTTATTTATCTTTCTTTCTCTCAAATCCATCCTTATCACTTGCTCCCATGTTTTCCTTGGCCTTCACTTTCTAACTGACCCTGATACTTCAACTGTTCTACATCTACTAAACCAAGAACTTTCATCCATTCTTTCAATGTTACTGTACCAACGAAGTCTCATCTTCTGTACACATTACCCTATACTGTTCAGATTTAATCTTCTAAGAACAAACTCCTAATAATCAAATCTACATTAGGAGAATGGAAAGAAAGCTCCAGAAAAATCCGAACAGGAAGAGTAGTACTATACAGACTTTGCGTAGTTCATACAAAAATTATGTATTCCTACTTGCTCAAAGAAGAACAACAACCAATGATGACATGTCTGCCAGACTGCATACATAATGAAACATGTTTTCACTGAATGCGTTAATATAGCTCCGACAAGCGAAACATTTTGCAACAAAAGTAATATAAAAGAAGTGTTTGAAAGAAAGTAAATTTATCTTTCATAAAAGCAATGCGTCTATTGCATAGAGATACTTATACTAGGCCTGGCAAACATGCGACTAGAGTCCACAACTGGAGGCAGACATATAAGGACCACTAGATTCTAGCTTCTACAAGAAAACATTTTACAAGACAAGTAATATAAGTGTTTGAAAGAAAGTAGACATATCCTTCATAAAAGCAATGGTTCTATTGCATGGCAGATACTTATACCAGGCATGGCAAACATGAAACTGGAGTCCACAGCTGGGGATGGACATGTAAAGACCACTAGATTTTAACCATTTTACAACACAAGCATTATGAAATAATTGTTTAAAAAAAAGGTAAAAATATTCTTCCTAAAAGTAATGGGTCTATTATGAAACAAAAATTTAAGGAAATGACATGAAAGACATAAACAATATCAAAGTATATAAATGCAAATTAATGTTTGAAAATTATTTTTTGAAACGAATTGCACATAAATTTACATTATTGAAAACTATTTGAAAATATAAAAAAATTGAAGCATAGACATGTTTATCAAAATGACTGGATTCGGCATTAGATGAACCGAAAGGGGTTGATATGCCATAAAACAAAACAATCAACTAACTTAAATTTGAAATATCATTTTTATTGCTATAAAAGGTTCTGTCCATCGATTGGTCTGTTATGCTTAAAGTTAAAAGCATTTTTGTCAGTCTGTCATGCATAAGTTTGAAATAGCATACAGATTGAATGGACGCATCTAATTTTAGATGCATCCGAGCATCTCTATATATGTCCGTCAGTCAGTCAGCTATGTTTAAATTATTTGGTTTGACAGCATTCGTTCATTGAAGTATATTTCATTGAATAAGGTTAATATTCTGTGTCTGTTGGGGTTTTGTGGATGCTTAGATAGACCCATCTATATTTTATCATACAAGCAATACATAAAACAAGGAATAAAACGAAGTCGATAAGATTAAGATACCACATTTATTTAATGTAAATCCAAATAGGTTAGCTCCCAGTGGAATTGTGTGCATAAAATACGTACATAAGTCCAGGAAGGTCTGAAAATAGTGTGTGTGTGTGTGTGTGTGAAAAATTAGAGGGAATGTGCCTCACATACCTAAGAGTTTACGTATTGTCTGAAGTTCGAGTGACTAGGAGTGGTCCACAGTGCAATGTTTTGAGTGAGACAAAAAGAGAGAGAGTTTTTTTGTGTTCTGGCTTATATAATTCCCGATATTAGCGCCACCAAGCGTGGTAAAAAGATAAATCATTAAAGGTCTAAGCACCCTCTGGTGTATGTATGAGTTTATGAATGTGTGAAAAAGTAGGTAATGCTACAATTTATTTGATCATTTTTACTTATCTTCCGGAAGAATTGTAAGCATATAGTTTAGTCAAATAAATAAATCATAAGCGAAAATTTTTTAATGTTAAACAGAAAATATTTGAATTTGTTAGAATTTTGGAAAGAATAATCAATGAATGAAATAGACACAGAATGTTTAAATTATTCAATGAAATATATATATATATATATAATCAGTAGAATCAAATATAAACTAAAAGTAAACTTTTAGTAGATAGAACCTATAGTGAAATGGTTTAAGCTCAATATACGAGATAGAGCAATTATAAAGGTAGAAGAAATAAGAGTGATAAACATGTACGAAAGTCCAGATTTATTTTAAACTTAGATTGTTCAATGCTAGGTATATTCTATAATAAACTAAAGTTTATTGTTCTTTCCTTAAGCCAAGGCTTTTCAAAGATTGAAATCTTATCATCAGAGGAGATATACAGATAGATAAGTTGGCTGTGAACAAGCCAAAGTTCAAACATTTGAAAAAATATTATTAAAGATGGAGTGAAAAAGAGTTCGTGTGAAAAAGATATGGGATTTGTCCAGATGGTAATTGTCCGTTACTAAAGTGTCCAATGAAAAGGATATTTTGAAAAAGGAGCAAAACAACTTTTTTCGTAGAGGCAGTATGGAAAAGTGTTCAAAATGAAGTAACTCCAGTGGTGAGAAGTAGCCTTGGCTTAAGGAAAGAACAATAAACATTAGTTTATTAAAGAATATACCTTGCATTGAACAATCTAAGTTTGAAGTAAAAGATGAGAATAAAGATTATAAAAATACAAAATCTATTACGTCCTCAGTTGTTCAAAACAAGGTGTTTTCAAATAAAAAATATATAGGTTTCCTTCCTCAAGCCATGGCTTTTCGAAAAATGGAATCTTATCATCAGAGGAATATAGAGAGATAAGTTGTTAATGGAATTAACAAAAGTCATAATTTGAAAAGATATAAATATAATATAAGATAAATACAAGTATAGAAAGTGCAGAAAATGTCCAATTCAAAGAGAAGAGGTTGAAAATATATGAAAATGTTCACCGTTGAAGACGTCATGAAAAATCATAGCAACAGTTCAAAAGTGATACATCCAGGAAAGATTTGCGCCTAAAAAATTGTAAAATCTATTGAATTTTGGAGAAGTCAAACCATTAAAGGCCCAAATCATCCGGTTAGAAGAGGTTGGAATGTAAAAGTTTAGGATATAAGTTGCGTATTAAAAGACATTTGAACGACTCCCATGGACTTTCTAGATATAGTTTTTATGGATTTAAATTCAAAATGAGATAATAAGAAGTAGTTTTCAAAACCAAGCAGTAAAAACTAGCAACTCAACATAAATCGGGAAAAATAAAGACCAATGTGTATTTATTTGTAGTTTATCTTGTTCGAGTTTCTATTAAAAAAATTGTGCAGGTTGTTTTGGAGTGGAAAGTGTATATCTAATAACCTTCAGAAAGATTTGCTCATATTAGTTTCAATATTAGGTGAAAGCTATGCCTGTGGACCACCAATGAAGTCTAAAATAACAGAAAGACCAAAACCACACACACATGTTCATGCAGAACCGAAGAGGACTATCCATTAGAAGATAAATGCATCGTTAAATCCATTGTTTACCACAACTAACGAACCTAACCCTACAAAGGATATAAATATATAGAAATGACACAGAGAAACCTCAAACAACTATTTTACGTGCACACTGCATCGTTTAGACATCCTAACAAACGTTCGAAATACACAATTAAATGGAATATATTCGAACATCGGGAAGCATATTCCCCAAGTTAAAAGAAGTGCAGCCTCTGTACAATAGAAAACCTAATCTTTTTTTTTTAAACATATTTTATCCCAAACAAGGTAGGCCGCCACTGTAGACGTAAAGGGTTACTGAGAATTTGGGGCAGGGAGCGAGTTCCAGAGGCCAGCAGCATGAGGAAAGAAGCTATTGGAGTAGAACGCTCTCCGGCATCTGGGGACCTCCACAGTTAATGGAAGGGATTTACCTGATTGTCGAGTTGGTCTAGTGAATTTACGTCGAGGGGGCACCAGAGTAGCCAGTCCATCAGAGCACAATCCATTGAAGTATTTGTAAAACAAGCACAAGGATGCAACATTGCGGCGATGGGACAGGGCTGGAGCTTGGTGGATAGTGAGGGACCTATTAAGTTGGTGATTTTTTTGGGACCTTGTCTAGGAGGGAGGGACTAGTGGATGATGCCCCAGCCCAGATGTGGCAACAATACTCCATGCATGGGCGGATGGTGGCTTTGTTGAGATTCGGTATAATGTCAGGTGTGAGGAGTTACTAGCACGGTAGAGGGATCCCACCTTCTTTGCTGCAGCCTTGGCAATGTCTTCAATGTATTTGTTCCAATTCATGTTACCTGTGAAGGTTAGGCCGAGGAGTTGGAATGTTGAACTCTCAAGTAGGGTGTTATTTGCCATGACAATCGGTAGTTGGAGAGGTTTCTTGTAGTTATTGAAGGAAAGGAGCTTTGTCTTTGCGGCATTAAAAGTTACCAACCATTTATGACCCCAATCCACTATAGACTGGAGGTCATTTTCTAAGGATTCAGCCATTGCCTCGGATATGGTTGCGTCCGTTTTGCCAACAGTACAAGAGTAAAGCATGGCGTCGTCAGCAAACATACCAATCTCAGACACAATGTCATCAGGGAGATCGTTTATAAAGATCAGGAACAATAAAGGTCCAAGGATAGATCCCTGGGGTACACCAGCATTTATGTCATGTTGCTTAGATGAATGGCCATCAAGGACAACCTGGATCTTTCTTTTGGTTAGGAAGGATCTAATTATATTTAGTAATTGCCCAGTACTACCGTATGAGCGTATTTTCAGGAGAAGCCTTTTATGCCATACTTTGTCAAAAGCCTTGGATATATCAAGCGCTACTGCCCTAGCTTCACCTGCCTTGTCGAGTGTATGATACATGCGTTCAGAGATTACTGTAAGGATGTCTGCAGTAGATTGTGCTTGTCTAAATCCATACTGGCACTCAGAAAGAAGTTTAGCATTAACTAAGTGCCGGACTATATTTTAGCAAAGATCGGGAGTAGACTAATTGGGCGGTGGTTCTGAGGACCAGTGCTATCCCCAGAATTCTTGTAGACTGGTACTACAGAGGCAATTTTCTAGCTATCGGGGAAGCAAGATTCAGCTAAGCATTTGTTGTAGAGTTTGTAGAGGACCAGGGCCAGCTCAGCAGAGCATTTCTTTATTACTATTACAGGTATAAGATCAGGCCCACAAGCTTTGAAGCTGTCAAGGTTTTTTATGTTGTCTCTGACCTGGGATGGGGTGATGACCAGGCCATCAAGTGTGGCCTCGGTCCGCAATGGGAACCTAGGGAGAGGGTAGTGTTCTGAGTCCAAAGTGAAGTTTGAGGCGAAATGCTGGGTAAGTAGTTCAGCCTTATCAGTTGCCGTGCAAACAACATCATTGTGGTTTGATAGTGGGGGAATTGTTGATTGACCATTGTTCACCACACTATTGTAGATTTTCCAGAAATCGCGAGTAGCTAGTTTCTGTGACTGAATGCGTTTTTTTGTTAACTCAGTATACCTTCTCTTTGTTTCACCTATCACGGCCTTACAATTATTTCTTGGCTCTATAAATTTCTGTCTATTAGTAGCTGACTTATGGCGGCCGAATTTACGGAATGCTTGCTGCCTCTCAGCAATGGCAGCTGCACATTCCAAGTAGGGCTTGCCAAAGAATTTTCGCATGGGAACATAGGCTTCAATGCCTGCTTTGACCCATTTAGTTAACTCATTTGCACACTGGTCAGCAGGAAGTGAGAAGGTTACCCTCCATGGGGGCATCGCTGATGTGATCTCTGATTGACTCAAAATCAGCCTGCTCGTAGTATCTCTTTATTTTGAGCAACGGCTCATCAGCTTTTGAACGACTTTTTAGGGTGATATGAATTATTAGCACAATGTGATCAGCATTATGTATGTTTTTTGTATATATTTGGATACTTTTTGAAAGCGTCTTCATATTTTTCATCTGATGACTTAAAAATGGGGTCTTTTATTTCGTTAAAATTAAAATTTAAACATTAATCTTAAATCCTAAAACCGTTGTAATTAACCACGAATAAAATTATATAACCTCTACTTAAATTCATATACAGACATACGGGGTGCATATATACGGTTTTTGCTGAACTTTTTCTCAGAATGATTCATTTTAAAACTTTTAAAATTTTAATTTATATAATTTAACGGGTTTGAAATTAATATATTTAATAATTTGTAAATCTTTAATATTTCATTAGTATACTAGCAGGACCCATGTTCCGGCGTTGCCAAGGGAAAATATAAAATACTGATTTTATTTTTTTAAATAAATAGCAGAGTATTGATTCTGAAAAAAATCAGAATCTATTTCATTGTAAGTAATTTAGGTGATTAAAATAGAATTTAACAGGTTTTTTTATATGAAGATAAAAAATTGCCATAGAAATTATTTTTGTAAATAAGTAAATAAAAGCGATTTATGTAATTTTTGAACAAGGTCTAGGCTCTTTATCGTAAAATTTTAAATAGCCGCCCCTTCCATCATGTTACAATATATTTGCCACACGGACTTAGGATTAATTGTAGGTGTAAGGGATAGTTCGACGGTGGCTTTGTTGCTGTCGGTCTGAAGAATGTTTCTGTTCAGTCCCAGGAGGTCAACTCTTCCAGGCTATACCTTGTTTTGTTTAGTTTATAGCTAATCGCATGAGGTGCCCTTACCGGGAAATGCGGACTTGACTTTGTGTCTAACCTCCTGCAAAGGAGGTAAATAAATGCATTAAAAACTAAGCATCTCATAAATAACCAGTCCTGTGCCTCAAAATTCAGTAAGTCAAACAATTAAAACAAACTATTTACATTGTGCTTTTTATGTTTAAATTATATTTTCAGGGGAGCATGATTAGCCAAATGGATAACATTCCAGACTGTGGAATCAGCTATGCTGATTTCAAATCCTATTCTATCTATTCTTTTCATTCCTTCACTAATGCTATGTTTAAAATAGCAACTTGTGTTCAATAATTCATATATAATGAATTGTTTACAATAAGTATTGATTCAACATTAAATAACCTCAAAAGAGTTTATATGAAGATTTTTTAAAAACTATTTACATTAAGTCTTTGAGACCTTCTCTTTGTAAACAAAAAAGAAAATCTTCTCTGACTTAATGTAGTTTCTATTTGATTCAATTTTTTTTCACCCTTTCCCTCACTATGTAATACTCATAGCATATTTTTTCTCTTAATCTTAACCTCGGTCTAGCTCTGTTGAGCGATGTTCGAAACCGGTCAGCTTGCCCTTTCATTCTCTTATCTTTTAATTTCATTATGTTAATAAATAAATATGGTCTGTATATAGCAATAATTAAGTTTTGTACCACAAAGAAAAAAAATATATATATATATATATAATTTATTTAGATACTGTATATTACATAGGTCAGCAATGTACCGCGGTTTCATCCAAAAGGGCAGATTTAGACATCTTTAGTAAATCTGCCCTTTTGGATGAAACCGCGGTACATTGCTGAAATATGTAATATACAGTATCTAAATAAATTATATTAGATCTCTTATATGATCGAGCACTTTATTTGATTTCTTTTCATATACAACCTGACACTCATATATATATATATATATATATAATGTGTGTGTCATCGATGGATAGTTGTATATTTTAAATGTTGCCGACTTCATGCATTGATCTTTTTAGGATATTGTAACTAAAAACCAAAAGCAACTGAATTTATTTAAATTAGAAGAAGCAGCGATAGAAATTGTTTTTTATCAATCATTTTCAGGGGTACGTACTGATCGTCTAGCCCCTGGTGGTCTTTTGTTCATCAGTGTACCTCCTGTACGAAGTGGGTTAACCCAACGTAGGATAGTGTTGCTAGCGGGAACAGCTTGATTTCCGTGAATATTGAAATGGCGACGAAACTCACGCTAAACTGGCGTGATAGACTCGTTATTCTTGACAGAAACTGTCATGCGCAAAAACGCGGTGTTCTATCGTCCATGGCTCCAACTGAAAAGAGAAGAAAACAAATGCTAAGACTTCATGAACTCAAATCTGTGCATACATTTTTTTTTAGATAAAAATTTAACGATTTTGTGATATTTTAAAAAACGTCCGCCCTCTCTGCCCTACCATATATATATATATATATATATATATATATATATATATATATATATATAAAGAGAATTACGATATATATATATATATATATATATATATATATATATATATATATATATATATATATATATATATATCGTAATTCTCTTTCTTCAATGTGATTGGTTTGGTGGCCGCATCGTTCTAAGCATTCAGACAAAATTTAAAATGGTGACTTGGGTCTGAAGGTTTCGAATCGTGTGACTGGCAGGCAGAGCAATAACCCTCTACACTGATAATTTCTGGTAATAAAGGATGAAACACATGTGTCTGTGGATAAGAATTTAATAGTATTTATATATATATATATATATAATTGGGAGCGAGATTTCTTTTTTTTAATATAAAAATAATTGTTTATTAATGTATTCTTCTTTCTCACAGGTAATGGGTGTTATCTTTATTTGAGGATTAAATCAGTGAAAATACGTACACCCCGATAAAACTTAAGACTATGGATTTCCATAAGAAATCCTTACAAATATGCACTTTCAATTCGCCAGAGGGATTAGCAGTTGATCAATATGATTATGGAAATGAAAATCTCTAAACTGAAATGATAAAACCGACATTCAATTGCAAGATTTATTACTACTCTAAAACTAGACAAAATTGAGTTACTTCCCTTTCCGGTTTAGACGTTTGTATTGAATGAATATGTTAAATAGTAGTAGAATCCAGCCCAATTTAATTGACGTTATATGAGCCAAAGAAAAAACATAACTCAATATGCAGACAAAGTAATCTTTTACCAGATATTAAGTATTATAATTTCTTTTTAGCCTCCTTGTTTTGCGTGAGAGAACAAACTGCGTGAATTTTGTTTAAAGGATAGTTTATTTCCAATGCACATGTGAAAACTGCAATCAAGAAAAAGATTCACATAAATAAAAAAAGGCAAAATGTACATCGTAATAAAAAGGTACAATATTTTATAAATAAATAACACATAAGAAAAGAGACAAATGTAAATAGTCATGACAGTGACACAAGATACATTTGAAACAAAAAGGTTTTCTCAAGACCACGTGAAATGAGGAATGTGACTGGCAAAATATACGTGTAAAATGTGGAGAAATATCAAATAGATTTCTATTTAAAAAAAGAAGCTATAAGTTACTTTATGTTTAAATCTTTCATTCAATCTAAATATTATAAAGGTTTTAGCTTTTTACCTCTTTGTCACTTTTAAGGGCTAAAAAAAACTGCTAGTACATTTAGCTGACCAACTAGGGGTGAGGGCGGACGACGAACGAAGCGACCTGTTCTCTTCAAGAGTCGAATCTCAAAAGGGCTTGGTATCCCTTCCACGGTATCGCTTTGCCTAAGGGGACTGATCGAATCACCACTCGAGTGTAGGGGCCTCCACCTTATTTTAATTTTCAAGCTATGTAGAACACAGAATAAGTAGTTATTTATACTATTTATATGTATTTATATCGTCATTGCGTTGTTATTCTATCTGGAACGATCTTTTTCCTATATTTTTGACTTTATATTTTATGGTCAGGAATTTAGCAAGAGATTATTAGGTTTCGATATTTCGACATTATGATTTGTAAAGAGCAAAAACACAAATGCCCAATTTCCTATGAAAAGACGAATCAGTCACAAGTATGTTATAGCAAATAAATTTTCTAATATTTTATTAATGGTAAACGAAATACCCATAAATTGTTGATGAATTTCAGTTGGTATGTCCAAAATGCGTACTGTTTCACAATAGGTACAGGACTATATATTTTAGCTATGTCTTAAGTACATAGAAGATGTTGCCAAGTCTGCTGCAAAGAAGGTAGGCTCCCTCTACCTAGTTAGGAAAATTCTCACAACTGCCAGTATCCTATATATCTATACAGACACTATTCGCCCATGCATGGAGTATTGTTCCCACATCTATGGCGGTACACCAACCACTAACCTCTTCTTCTTGGACAGGGTGGAAGAAATAATTTCTAACCTTATATGTTCCACACTCCAGTGTTGCATCCCTGTGCTTGTTTTAGAAGTACTTCCACGGAATGTGCTTTGATGAACTTATTGCACTTGTACCTCCTAAAATACTCCCGACCCACCCAACTAGCAGCAAAATTCCACCCCTTCACTGTAGAAGTGTCTAGATTTCATTAGATTTTCTACTCTATTCTTTCCTTGGACTGTTTGCCTTTCGAATTCTCTTCCTGTTTCCTGCTTCTAGACCGTAGCAACATTTAAATTTAATGTGAATAAAAATCGTGCTGCCCAGCTCCCCATTCATGTTGTACCCTATAAATCTGGCCCCATACAACAGTAGCCCCCTTACGCCACAGCGGCAATATTCGTTTGGGGTGAATAAAAAGTTTAAAAAATGATAGTATTTCTTAATAATTTTATTAATATCCAGAAAAAAGAAAAAATGAAACATGTTCATTTTATTTATTTAAAAATATTTTAACTGACAATGACAATTATTACAGAAGAAGAAAGAGTCGTTTTTTTTTTCTTAATAGTATTAACCCTGACAAACAAAAGGGATATCATCATTAACAGTAAATTAGAGAGATTGATGTGGACAGCACCGTGGAATTTCCACGGGGTCCTGCTAGTTAATATAATATTAATATAAAGAATATCAATAAATGCCGTTATATATTAAAATAGTGATATATTCTTCTCAAATCAGATCTTTTTTTCTGATTTCGGCTACACATGAATACCACCCTACCGGATGTGTAGATACTGAGGACAGAGTAAAAAGAAATTAGTAAATGTCTCTCTGCACAGGTCGTCTGTTTCTCAAATAAATAGCTGGAGAAAATTGGACTAAAAAACAATGACGAATTTTTTTTCTTAAAGAAAAGGGATCGCCAAAAAAGCTGCCGCGTCATTGAACCGATGTTTTGTAATAAGAAAAGCTCTTTTAAACCAAATTCATTTCTCCATCTTGACCCTAATTAATACACAGCTGAAGACATCAAACGACACCAATAAGACATCACACGATGCCAATAAACGCTCACTCACTTAGCTCACTCAACCCACAAGCAACCGACTGCCTCTGGACCTCATTCGTCCATGAGCACATATTCACTTTTCTTTGGCAGACAGACAGACAGACAGGCAGACACCAACCGACTGACCGACGCTTTTCAGTCGACAAGACATCATGTATGTTATTGTATCTATTTTAATAAACACTCCTTTTTAACCCAAATCGTGTCTCTTTTCCTTTGCTTTATCAGCAAATATTCTTTGTTTCTTGCAACTATGCATAGTATATAACAATAGCAAGGGCCGGATTATAACCTGATCAGGTCATAAATGCTAAAAAGTTATATGCGTACTTCAGAATACTAAACTGTGAAATGAAATCTTATCTTTCGAAATGAAAGAAAAAACTTACATTACTGCTTGCCCATTTTAATTACAGGTGGCAATGTTTTACTGGTATTGAACACATTCTAAAGTGAACTAATTTTTCTATGTGGACCATGTGGCAGTTACTAGATTCTAAGTTTGTTGTATCTCAAAGATTATACATTAAAATATATGATTAACTTCTTCAATACTGTAATAATGTTGATATTAACTCTTACTGCCTGAAACTACATTGACCGGAAATGATTTTTGTTTACCATTTCACCTGGCAATGCATGAACTGATAACCATTTGTTTAAATCTATTCTTAAACACGTTTAAAAGTTCCAAAATGGAAGGGAAATAACTCTTACCAATCCTTGTAAGACTTACATCCATGGATCTTATTTCTGACTAGTTTGTTATCATTGAGTTGCTGTTTTGCTGTAATGATTTGAACATTTTCTGTATTTCTGTGATGAAAGCTATTTTCACGTGATGGCAATTAATTTTCATGCATATATAATTTGAGGGAGAGGCTTGTGAATCTGACACTTGAAAAACTGTGGGGGCTCTCTTTCCCTGCGGCCCTAAGCACGTGTTTAGTTTACTTAATGGTTCATCCCACACTGATGATTAGTTAATGGGACACTTCACATAGTTTCTCATCTGTGGAGGCGGAGTCAGAGCAAAATTTTAGAAGACAGAAACTAGGTTGGAGTCGAGCGTTTGTACTGCAGACTCCACGTTCTTTTTTTCTAATTTCCGTATCGTTTTTTTAAATTGAAGTCTTTATATTTTGTTCATTAAAAACAAACAAAAAACGTTGAATTCGAAGAGCATTGATAAACACAATCGCCCTCTTTAAAATCAAAATGCTATAAATAATATATCTAATATATAAAGTAAAGTCAGTCTTTTGTATCATTTCTTTGTCATCGATAGCTGTCTTCACATGAAATCATTATTTGATTCTGATTCATCAGTTTTTCTTGTGGATCGTTGCACCATGTTGTTAAGAAGAATGAAATGTAATTCGATTTTATTCCTTCTAGAAAATATTTTGTCCAGGTCCGAATTATTTTCACCATATTTAAAAAAAGATGTAACTCTATATTCGTCCATACAGAATTACTTCCCTTTGATTGCAACAAAAAATAATATTTTGTAAAAAAACGGTATAGTTTACAAAAAAGTAAAGCTAAAAAAATTGTAAGTAAATACACTAGCAAGCCACACCAGGTGAATAAAATTAGTAATGTATAAATAAAATTAGTGAAAGAAGAATATTTCTTTAGTCAGAGTCATTCATGCTTTTTATAAATTACTTAGCAATCAGATTGTCAATTCATTGTAATTCGATTTGATTCCTTCTAGAAAATATTTTGTCCAGGTCCGAATTATGTTCACCATCTTAAAAAAAGTATGTAACTCTGTATTCATTCACACTTTTTATAAATTCAGGAGTCAGGCTCAAGTGTTTCTTAGCAACCAGATTGTCAATGCATTGTAAAATGTCAGCGGAAACAATTTAAAAATCACTGTATTTATGGCAAAAAGCAAAAATTATTAAAACAACATCGTTTGGAGGTTTTTCTGTTAATGTTCACAATATGCAAATTCTGGTTAATAAAATTGGAAAAGAAATGCCTCCTAGCCTGATTAAAGTTGTCTGTCCATCCATTGCTGATGTTGACTTTAAACCCTATTAAAGGATGCCTGCACGACAATGAGTTTATAATGAAGCAAAAGTAGCAACATTTCCAACTGCATTTCTCTTGAGCCGACATTACTTAAGTCCAGTAGTAGAGAAATCCAATTGATTGAAAGCAATAGTGAAATAAGCAGTGATGTTATTTCGGAGATTTCCTTCTCCTAAACTAGTTGCCATACCAAGATTAAGAAGTTCTGAACTAAATTAAAAACATTTATAATAATTTAATTTATGTTATTTGGATTATTCAGACTACTGTTCTCACAATGTTTTGGTCGATGTAACCTCCGACCATCTTCAGGGGCATCTTGTCGAACTCAGGAATTTGTACGGAATTTCGAACTGAACCCTTTATTTAATTCACAGGGGTTGCTTGCTCTTATTACGTCAGCCATGACCGAGTAGAAGTCTTAGGTAATTAATTCGTAATTGTATTCTTAGTATCGCCCGTACTGAGGATTGAATCTTTAGCCTACAAAAGACTGTCACTAGGAACTGATTACACTTAGCACTTATATCCGTTGCGCCACGGGTCCTTTTGAACCGTAATTTTATTCTTAGTATTGCCCATACTGAGGATTGAACATTTAACTTCCAGAAGACTGTCACTTAGAACTGATTATTGACAGAAAATTAAAAATAAATAAACAGCTCTTCAGTTGTTTTACAAATTTGTCACCTGAGCAATGCTAGTTTAGACAAGATTAACAGTTGAAGCATCACTTCTTAACCTGGTCAACAGACGAACACCTTCTTAATACAGCAAGTCATAAGAGCTCGTAGACAGATTTTTGCTTTACAGGTATCAATACGATCACTTTAATCTCTATCTCTGACTTTTTATACATTAAAGCTCTGAACCTTGTTTCGCACAAGGAATGTATCTTCATATTTATCGGATTAAGTCGGAGGTCTTACTCAGCACAAAAGTGGATCAACTGTAAGAAGATTGTCTGGAAGTTTGTTCTGCTTTTGGCTTCTTCTTTTTCTTTTTCTTCTGCTTTGTCATCAGAATCTTCTTAATTTTTTCTTTGTGATCTTTGCCAATCCAGACACCATTTTGAAGATGAAAATATTTACATAACTGATACTGTTTGGAAACGTATGTCTCTGCAATTATCTTCCCTATCCCCCACCCGTTAAAAGAGAAAGTTGAATTCAATTAATTAATCAATCAATAGTTTACAATAGATATCTATGAAGTAGATCCTCATCAAGGCAAGCTCCAGCTTCTGTCGCATCGCTGCAGAGTTGCATCCCTGTGCTTGTTTGACAAGTATTTCCATGAAATGAGTTCCAGTTAACTTAGTGCACTTGTACGCCCTTCCACATAAATACCCCAAAGCACCCGACTAGCTGTTAAATCCCACCCCTTCACTGTAGAGGTCCCTAGATGCTGGAAAACTTTCTACTCCAATACTTTTTCTTTAGACCGATTGGCTTTAGAATTCTCTCCCTGCTACCAACATATAGAAATGTAAATGTAATGTGAACAAACATCTTGCTGCCCAACTCCCCCCACACAAGTTGCCTCCTATAAATCTGACCCCTATCACAATGATCTTTGCACTTTAGTGGCAATATGCCTTGTTTGAGGCGAACAAATATTTTTTTTTTTTTAAAAGAAAGAAAAGGCTTTAAAAACAAGAAGAAGAGGAAGATCTTTTGTGGCATTAAATAACCTAAAAGTAGTAAAGACAAATCAAACAAAACGAAGATTTTTTGTTGTCACAATAGACCTCAAAATCCTCTGAGTTGATTTTTGGCTCAGGTTCTTTTCATATTCAATTTATCTTGGTTATTTATGGCAACTAAACGTTTTTGTAATTTATTAAATACGAAAAAAAAACAACACGTTTTATAAATAATTCATTAAATGGTTCGGTTCGTTTGTTTTATGGGTACTTGTACAGTTTATGACCCAATTTCGCGTCCGCATCTTCCGGCAGGTTATGTAAGCAGCCGGAAAGACTGCCAGACGATAAATTCAAAACACAACGTTGTAATCAAACAGGACAAAAACAAATTTATTAATAGCAGTTGTTTCCCTATATTTTCTTCGTTTTAAAAAAAAACCTCTGACGAGTTGTTTAGAATTATTTTATTTGAAACTTTTCTTTAAAAAATATTATTTTTCACATAATTAAACATACGGTGACTGTTTTCTTCTTGCTTTACATTTTTTTCCAGTGTGTTTTTGTCTGTTCGATTACAATGGCGCGTTTTAAATTTATCGTTTGTCAGTCTTCGCATCGGCTTTTTCCGGCTACTTACGTAAGCTGCCGTAAAATGCCGACACGAAGTTGTCAGAGATTGGGTCGTAAACTTTACAAGTACTGTTTTATGGCAAATCAACTCCTTTGGGATCATTTAATACCAAAACACAATACTCAGTGTATGCTCGGTATTAGGCTGTATTTTTTGTTCATGCTATTGTGTGCACAGATAATATTATTAAACAAGCGATTATTATGGCCGCAGAGCTGGGTATAAGCAAAGAATACCACAAAGTGAAAAATTAGACTCGTACAGGATTCGAACCTGTACCTCAGAAGAGGAACTGTCTAATATGGATATCGTCTTAAACTTAACGAGCCATACGTCAAGAGAAAGATGAAATTATACAAATAACTCATCTCCCAAGTTTTGAAGCAAATCTTTGCGTATGATTATTACTAACAATGTAACCATATCTCTTTGCTGCATCAGCAGCAAAATAGAATTACGGTTTTTATACGTTTTTAATATTGGCAATTTATTTTCGACAGTATTAAAAACATATAAATACCTATTGTAAACGATTGATTGTAAAATAATTAGTTGAATACATGTTATTTTACAATGGGCTACGTGAAAATTAAGGGTTCATACCTTTCCCAATGGTATTAGCGAATAATGGAACACAATAGGTTTTCTTCATCCTCAAAACTTTGTATTAGATACTACTTAGCAGTAAGTTGAATACAATTATTTACCACACACATAATGTTACTTAGGTATAAAATGTAACGTAGTAAATTGCCTTCAAAAGAGGTGCTATCTTTTAGCTCCCATGTCTTTGACCAATACAAACGCAGCACCATGCTATCTGCGAGTAACACATAAACGAAGTTAGTTGTAACTATTTTTCTATCGCATACTTCTTGTACAGGTGAAGATATTTACGATCAATTTACTGTTTGGACATTTATGTCTTGCTTGCAGCATCTTTGTGTTTGCAAGTGTGACCAAATATTTTAGTATTTTTTTCTTGTCTGTGTGTTAAGCAGTAGTATATAATGAATTTATTAGATTGGGCCAAAAGTTTGTGCACTCTGTTAAAATCATGTAATAGTTTATACCTGTAATGTATCAAGTTACAGCCATTGGGTGAAGGTTTTGATTGGCCCAGAGGGCGCCTATGTTGTAATTGTTGTTGTTGTTGTTTTGAATATAAAAAGAAGAGACTTTAACAGGTCGGGGCTTGCTTGTGTCTTGACACTTAGTTAACGGTAGACTTAACAATACCCAGTCCTTGAGCAGTGTGTGTACAGTACCTGGGTATGTCAATTTCCATCTTTAGCTAGCCTGTGAACAGCAGACAAACAGACAGCGATTTTTCCCAATTTTTTACTATTGGAGATTTTGTATCTGTCTGTCTATACTATTACTTCTATTAATGCTTAATTCAGTTTACCATACTGTTTCAGACTGATGTACTATCTTTTAATGCTCAATTCAGAGGGTGGTAGTGTAGTATCAGTTCTGTTGTCATGATACCATCCTCCCAGGCATTACTTCCTTTTGGGGAAGAAGAGGTAATGTAGTATATGTTCGTTCGTCATGATACCAACCTCCAAAGCATTACCTTTTCCTTTTGGGGTGGATAGTGTAATATCTGCTCTGTTGTAATGACACTATCCTCCAAGGCATCACTTCCTCCTCCTTTGGGGAGGAGGGGGGTAGCATAGTATATGTTCTCTTGGTACGATACCATACTTCCAGGTACTATCTACTCCTTTTTTTTGGTGGGTAGGCAGTATTGTGGTATCTGTTCTGTTGTCATGATACCATCCTACCAGACATTTCCTCCTCCTTTGTTTGGCAAGGAGTAGTGTAGTATATGTTTTTTTCATCATCAGACCATCCTTCCATTAATTCCTTCTTTGGGGGAGGGGGGCAGTGTAGTATATGTTCCTTCATCATATATACTAGGAAAATATAGATTTAATGACTAATATATAAATGTTTTGGAGTTACTATATGATAGCAAAAATAAAACCTAAACATTAGTTATGTCTCCGTTTTGATCTTGATGAGAATCAATCAAATAAACGTTTACAACTTTTAGCTTATTTTAATATTATTACTTACTAGCTGTTCCTGTCCGGATTTGCCCGGGAGTGTTTTTAAAACTATCCCGTTTTTTTTTTTACCAAATTATTATAATTATTTTAAAAAGAATTTTTCAAGTTAAATTTTATTATTACGATATTATTCGATTATTAAAGTATTAGTTGAATCAATTTTTATATAAAACTATAAATAATTTTGTTATGGTAATGTTGTTTTAATTTCTATTTATAAAATTGTTGGGTGCAACTAGCTTCCCTATCAATCTTTTAATGTATGAGTATTTTCGAAGAACTTTCAATATAGATATCAGTTCAATAGGTGCAAAGAATCCCCTAGTTCTTTGACCTTCTTGATTGTATGTTGAAAATCAATTATCAGAATACATCGATTTCTTTCCTCTTTTTATTCCATTTAAAATTGATTTTAATCAAATTAGAGTGCTTTAAAATTGAATCACAAATGAACTGAATTTCCATTTCGAAGTAAGAATCTATTGTAACAAGTCGAAGAATCATTAGTTTTTGTTGTAATAGAATATGCTGTAGCATATTCTATTGCAACAAAAACTTGTTACAATTTTCCTATATGGACTTACTATATATGTAGAATGAATACCGGATTGACAGAGGTCTTTTTTCTGATATTAGTAATATTTTACTAATGTCTGTCTACCCATTATTGTACGCTCTAGTGTAATAAACCTTTCTTTTTTCCTTATATTAACGTGTTGATTGTCTTTTCACTCGGTTACAACTTTGTCTATTGTACTCCTTTATCAAGAAGAAGTAACAATGGAAAAAGGTGATTATTTCTATTTCAAAGACCATCAAATTAAAGCCCAGTGAAAAAAAACTGTTTAGAAATATAATCTAGGGTCAACATGCTTAAATGGGTGAATGTTTTTGGAAGTGAAATATCTTAAGTTGATTAACAGTTTCAGATTACAGTTCAGACTACTTCCAACTGTGAGAATATCTGAGACTCGTTTTCTTACGTCATCATCATAATCGTCATATTTAACGTGACTGATTTTAGTCAGTTGAAATATAAAGACAAGTCAGTCTGTTGCAAGTTTAAAATGATGCTATGTTTGATAGTTGGTGGCTATTTCAAGAAAATTAAGCTCTAGTTCGAGGGTGAAATCAAAAGATTTTCTTTGTGATATAGAAGTTAGAACTTTCTTTAACATTTAAAAAGAGAAATGGAAATCAAATCGTTTCAGCCTTTTTTTATGTTCTCTATCCTCTCCAAACATTAATTCTTGTAACTGAGTTTATCAAAAATCTGGAATGGTTAATATTATGGTTATCTACCTTATTCTGTCACTTCATGTACCTCATGGTGCTACTAGATCCGGCTGTCTGAAGATATCGGCTTCTTGATCCAAAATGCACCAAACATTGATGTTTTACTGTTTCTCTTTCTCTTTGCAAAACTCAATCATGTTCTACAAAATCAGAAACAAAAAACAACAATTTCCCTCCCTTTCCCCTTTTTCCTTCACCTTCCACCGTCCACCCTCCCACTCAACCAAACACCATTAATAAATACTTGAACATATAAAGAACTTCAAGCATAAAAGCTTTTACCAAAATGACCTGATTCGGCATTAAATAACCTGAAGAGAGTTGATATGATGGAAAACAAAACAACCAAACAAACAGCATGAATAAATGCTTGAACATATAAACAACTTGAAACATAAAAACTTTCACTATACAACTAATGTTTCGGCATTAAATGAACTATAAGAGGATGATATGCCGTAAAACAAAAAGACCAAACCAGTTATGTCTTATTTTTAATTTTACTCATGATAGAGCTAAACTCGCAACAACCACCCCTGCCAATAACAATACTAAACAACACATTCAAGTGTCAGAAGAATGTTATTAACTCAAATACTTGCATTCATTTTCTATTTACTTCACAATTCCTCAATATTGTGCTTTTTGGCAACTATTTTTTAAAATCAGAATTTAATATTTTCAACAATAACTGTTGTGCGGATTTTAAAATAGAAGCTTTATAAAGAAACAAAAAAGTTTTTCGTTCAGCTTTGAAAGAGGAGAAAAAAACTGCCAGCATTTTTTTTTTAATCCATCAAATTTCTAAAACTTTTGAATCAATCATTTCATTTTTAAAATGTGAGTTAAAACAACAACAACAAAGAGTTTTAGGAGTTGAATCTGTTTTGACATACAAAATAAACCCTCTACAAGTATTTATGTTTTGTTGTAGGGGATAGCTCTAATAATATTGTACGTTTCTCCAGCTCTCCTGAAAACTATTCCAGTCTAATAATAATGTTGTAATTGAGTTTATCAAAAACAACATTAAACTATGGCATGCTGAATTATAATATAACCTTTTGTATTGGAAAACATGACAATGTACAGTAAAAGTTCGTCCAAATTTATCTCATTGTCTCTGGAACAGTAGCCCAGTCAAATAATACTAAACTCTCAGTGAGAATATGGATATGATCTGTATATTAATAAAACTATGAGAGAATTTCTGATGTGTGTATCTGTGTTTCTCGCCTCTATGTGGTTGCAGCTCAGCGCTCATGTCCATACAGTATCAGACTCCTAACACCTGCTATATACCCTCCCCCTGGTAGCGAGATGGATAGCTTGCAATGTCAGGACTGGCAACAGTTTGCGGAACTTACCCCATGCTGATTTTACCCTAATGGTAGAGCTAAACTCGCAACACTAGTGCAGCAAGTTCATTGGAGCACAATCCATTGAAATACTTTCAAAACAGGCACAAGGATGCAACATTGCAGCGATGGGGCTGGAGCTTGGTGGATACCGAGTGAACTATTAAGTTGGCGACTCTTTTTTTAACCTTGTCTAAGAGGGAAATATGAGTGGATAATGCACCAGGCCAGATGTGGCAACAATATTCCATGCATGGACGGATGGTGGCTTTGTAGAGATATAGGATAATGTCAAGATGCCAAGAACAATACGTTCAAGTGTCAGAAGAGCATTATTAACTAAAGTACTTTCAGCCATTTTTTACTAAACCCAGAATTCTTTGATATCGATCTTTTCATCAAATCTTTTTAAATCAAAATTTAATAGTTCAACAATAGCTGTAATGCAGTCTTGCAGAAAAATAAAGCTTTAGAGAGAAAAAAAGAGTTTTATCGTTCAGCTTTGAAAGAGTAGAAAAAAGTCGAAGAATGCTAAAAGAAAATTCTATCAAATTTCTAGAACTTTCAAATCAATCTCTGTCTTCATTGTAAAATGTGAGTTTGAACAGAAAAATAAATTTCAAGAGCTGAGTCTTTTTTGGCATACAAAATGAAACCTCCACAAGCATTTATTTGTTGTTGTTGTGGAAAGCACTACTAATCTTGTACGTTACTCCAGTTCCCACGAAAACTATTTCTGTCTAATAATAATGCTGTAATTCAGTTTATCAGAAACATTAAAATCCAGAATGGTTAACGATAAGATTTAGTATGTTTTGTACAGGAAAAGATAACAAGAAATAATAGAAAAGAAAAGGATAGTTTTAGTTTAGTCAAGGCTACTACTACTACTACAACAACTTGGTGGAAGCTTTGTTCGTCAGACGAGTCAAAATCTTGTAGAGAAATATACTCGTCCACAACATTAACCAAATTCAAATGGTTTCCTGTCCAGTTACTATTCAACAAAATCAGATGACATATTTGTTTTAGTGTGCTTGTGTGGTGTTTCAACTTTGTATCATACATGCAGAAAACCAAGTTGCTGTAATCTATACAGAAACATTAAAATTCACAAATTGTATTCATACCTTGGTAGCTGCAAATTCTCCTTGTATGCGCTCCTGCATGATCCGTTCACACTTGCTGTCCTGAAATCAAAGCTCCTTATTTATACTTTCAAAAGGACTAAATCGAGACAAAACTGAAGGAAAGTAGAGGAGGTTTATTCAACTTGATCTTTATTCCAAATAACTGATCAGTGGGGGAGGACAGGGAGAGAGAGATTGATAATCACTGTTTAATCATATTTTGTCAGCATATCTGATTTTCACGTCTACACTGCTGCATGCTCATCTCTCTCACACGCTCTCTTTGAGCCATGTGACGTCATATAAGTTTCTATTAATCCCCACAGTCTAGCAATCCGCTGAGTTCAGCAAGTTGACCTCGGCTGACCTTTCATTTCCTGTTATTCTCAACTAACCATTTCATATACTAGTGGGTCTACCCGACCAATATGTTACACATGATCATGATTCTCCTCTTAAGATCCCACATTTCGTCAGTGTGTCCACTATGACTCAATTATCATATACACAGCTTTACTTCAAATAAAAATCTTTCACCTTTAATTTCAGCATTTTTTTAAGTGAAACTTCAAATGACATAAGTTCAACATCAAAGTTGTGTATGAGTTTGTCAGATTCTGCACTCATATATATATATATATATATATATATATATTTTCAATGTACACACATTAGTTTTCTGTGCGTGCATAAAAGAGAGCGATAGCAGCTTTAGTCATATGCATTAAATTAATGGTAAATTAATGTATGTGTTTATCATATGTGATCCGTGTGACTTGAAGCAGCAGCCCTCGCCTTACAGTGTCAGCCAAGATTGTGCATATATATGTATATGTGTGTGTGTGTGGGGTAAGATTTCATTCTACTATTTATTTTAGCAGCAGCAGTGTGTTTTTAGCGCAATATGTAAATTGTATTTTCTCATTTGAATTAGTTTCCAGCAATGAATTGTACGGACATCACGTGTTTTTCACGTTCGTCCCTTTACTTGATTTCAAGACCGTATCTGCTTCTACACAAATTATTCTAACATGAATAACCTTACAGCATCTGGAACAAGCAACCGACGTTTCCAGTACTTTAACAAAGTTTAACATATTTTTTTGTTTATAATTTGCGATATTAAATTTTTTAAAGTTAAACTTCAAATTAAAATCTGAATTAATTTTAAATTAACAAAGTCGATGGAAGTAATCAACCGAAGATTGTGATTGCCTCTACTTTGAAAAGTGCCCGTCTCTCTAATTTGCCGCGAGTTTGTTCGTAATTAACCTACTTTGCATCAGAATTGTGAATAAACTGTTCAAAATTCAGTCATTTAATATCGAAGGATCAAAGAGAGAAGTGAGAGGAGGAGTTAAAGGTGCAATTACGGATGCTATACGGATATTGATGTTAAAAGAAGGGTGATTGTTGAGAGTGGAGACTGAAAAGCAGTTGTTAATGGGACTGGAAAAATGTTCAGATTGCTACTACTACTACAAGGATTGTCAAAAGTATTGATACTTCGATATTTTCCAATATCATATATTTTAAAAACGATTACGTTATATAAAAGCCATATAAAATTATATTTTCGTGGTTTGTACTTGTCTGGTGATTACTCACTCTGAATTTTGATCTCTCTCTCTCTATCTCTCTATCTATCTATCTATCTATCTATCTATCTATCTATCTATCTATCTCCTGACAGGATTTCTTTTACTTAGCTCTGGCCTTTCACTTTTGATTCTCTTACCCACTCTCTGATCTCTCCCTCCATCACCCTCTCGCTATTCCTTTTTACTTTTTTTTCTGTTCTTCCTTGTTTCTGTCTGGTTCAATGCTATTATGTATGTATATAGGCAAGCCTTGTGAGTGAAATTGGGTACAATGAAACTGTTGGGTAGCTATTTATTTTGGGAATTGTTTAGGTATTATGGAGTGAATCATCATGATCATCATCATAATCATCATCGGTTTAACGTCTGGCATGTGTTGGACGAAGCAAGTAGTATCAAGTATTTCTTTTTATATTAGTACTGTATCGTATCAAAAGTAAAATTCTGGTGTAATGATCACTCTACTACTACTGCTACTGAGCAACAGAGAGATGAATAAAGTGCTACCTTATCTGAGGAAGAGAATGTTTGGTTACTTGATAATGCCATTTGAATAGTAAAATAATCTAAAGAGAAACACGCTGCTGAAGGCAATGGTACAGGAGTTCATCAGAGTACAGGTTACACTATCTGAAAGAATAATTAGAACATGGGAATAAAATTAGGAAATAATAATTGTTATAATACTAGAATAATACCGGCCCCAGGACGGGTAAAATTAACCCCCCCCCCGAACAGAACCGTTTTGCACCACTTTTATGTCCTCTTACGAAGATTAAAATAAAAATGTAATGCTAGAATGTCTAGAATCCTTATTCCAATTATGATCAAAATCCATTAGATGGCTTTGATTCTTGAAAATGTCTAAAATTTAAAGCTTCAAGAGTCTAAAGAAGAAATTGAAATTCAGGGAGTTTTGCTTAATTGATGTCAAATGACTATGGATCAAATTTAATGCAAATCTGAAATATTTTAATTTTCAAATGGGACGTTGCGTCCATATTATGCTTCCCCTTAAAAACCCTTGAAAATACTTTTGGAGAATATTTATTCATTGATGCCTATTGTTAAAATTTCACAAAAATCAAAGGTATCTGAATTTTCACAAAGCGCTTCCCCTCCCCCTTTTTCCCCTCTTTGCATAAAACTAAATTAAACGAAGTATAAGCAACATAACCCACATTTACACTTATCAGTTATGCCCAAAATTCATAATGATCAGTTAATTAGTTTAGGAGTCAATCTTATACATGCAAATATATAAACATATACACATACCTAGCCTTATATAAATAGAAAGATATTTTAATGTATATTTACTATCAGTTCAAATCGGCCGTTAATTGTTTGAATGTAAGATAGAACAGGTACTCCAGAATGAGATACTAAAACAAATAACTTTTGCTTTTAACCCGGTTTTTAATTTCCGGTTGATTTGTAAACAAACAATGTCACATGTATAAGTTTTGAATACTTAATAATATTTACTTGAATAAATATTAAATAAACAAAAGTCAGATTATTGTATTTTGTAATAAATAAGATAAAAACAGTTTTTTTAAATAAAATACTGTTGTATCCAACTATTTTGACAAATCAACCTTACAGATCTGATCAATATGACAAAAAATACACATAATTCCGTCTCATGCAACATATTCCACTCTAAGTCTAGGCCAATCAAATGACATCAAGGCACCAACAGCATCAGTTGACTGAATACTATATAAGCAGGCACATTCTAAACCCTGTCACTTCCGGCTTTAGTCCACTGCAAACAGCAGCTCTTCTGCCACTGCAAGATATTCCTCTGGCAAGAAACAAAGTAGTGGCAGCCCTCCTTCAACACAGCTACTCAAAAATTTCTAAAATGCTTGATTAATAAAATGTTATTGTAATCATGTAATTGTTTTTATATTTTTTAATGTTTATTTGTTTATGCTAGTATTCTTTTAAATTGGATTAGGACAAAAATAACAATTAACTTAATCTAGAAAGACCTTATAGAGAACAGAACAGAGATTACACCTCGATCCTAGCCTACAAAGTAATGAAACAATTATGTAATGTATTACATAAATTGAGAGTAAGTAAGGAAAAGGTAAGCCCAGAAAGACTTGGAATGATTCAGTCAAGCAATGGCACATCGAAACCAACATAAATAATAGGTTCTCATGAAGAAAATCATGTGCAACCCACATATGATGTAGAAAAGACAAATTAAACGAAGAAAAAAGAAGTAGAATAAGAATTAGAGAAAGGTATGGACCCATCTCGCCTTAGAGCTATGGATAAACTATTAGAGCAGACTACACTTGGTATAATGACTAATCTAAGCTTGGTTTGGTTGTTTTGTGGCATATCAACCCTTTCCGGGTTATTTAATGTCGAATCCAGTCATTTTAGTGAAAGTGTAGCAGTTGCATGAACGAACTATTTTGTATTGGTATACGTGACCGGCAGTGAGATTTTTTTTTCAATTGATATGGTATTTAATGGGGGGAAAATGCACATGATGTTTTTTTGTCTTCTTCTTTTGCTGCAGAGTCATTTTCTGTGTTTGAAGCAAATCAACAATCATGGCTGCCATTGTGAAGATAAACCAAAACAAGTCAAATTATTTATAAAACAATAATGTGAGAGAAAGAGAAGCAAAGAGACAGATACAGACATAGATAGATAGAGAGGGGGAGAGAAAGAAAGAGAAAGTCAACAGATGACGATTAGAACGGAAGTGACGCCGCCGTTACTGACATAACGTTGTCACGAACGATAGCCAGGGAGATGTGTTGAAACAACCAGGCTGACTCACGGGGCTCGTGCCTAGACGTTGAAATCCTCCGTCCAATGTCCTGAAAAAAATTAAGTCTCTGGGCCAAGCACACCCGACGTTTCCACTGAAATTGGTTGGAAGTCGAAACATTCAGTGAGCGAGCTGTATTTTCCGCGCTTCCTTGTTTCGGCGAGCAGAGCCGCTGTGCTGGGCTTCATCGTGGATTCCACACTCCTTGCTGGTGAAAAGGAGTCGGAACAAGTGGCGTGCCGAATCAGCGGCTTTCTGGCTCGGAAAGCAAACACAGTCATCCCGTCAGGCCTGCGACCGTCGCTTCTGTCCAGTGAGATTGTAATTCGGCTTAGCAATTATGTAATCATAGCCTCTTCACCGCGTGGGTGTATGGCACATCTGCATGTAATGAAATTCATATGCGATGAATCATTCTGGCATGAACACAATCCATGGGTGACTCTTTAGTTCGCAGTTTTTCTTATAGTCGACAGGACATGCATTTTCTTGTTGTTAACCTGACTTAACCATGAGCAGGTGAGATATCGAACTCCGGGATAATACCACTCCATCTGCCTGACATGTACTAGCTTCATTTTGTTCCTGTGTTCAAAACTTCATATCTATTTAGTTGTGGAGCCATTATTTATTTTGTGGAAGAATAGTGACCCCTGTTTTCTTATGTAACATTTCTCTTTCAGTCAGATTCGGCCAGACAAATTACTCTTCCAAGTAAGTTCTTCATTCTAATTTTCTTCCCGATTTAAGCCACAAACCTGAAATTGGCCCCTCCAACTTAAAATGGTCTTTATGCTTCAAGTTCTTATTATCTTCAAATATTTATTCATGTTATTTGGTTTAGTTATTTAATTTTACGACATATCAACCCTTTTTAAGTTATTTAATCCGTAATCCAGTCATTTTGGTATGCGATTTTATGCTTCAAGTTCTTAATATCTTCAATTAGTTATTCATAATGTATATGTATGAGTATACCACTAGATGTAGTTACATGTCATACTCCGCAAAAATTCTATTTAAACTACAGATGTGACCATGATAGGTACTATTACTCATTGTCAGAGTGGTCCTGAGAGTAATGGCAACTAAAGGATGACTTAACACTATCCAACTTCTTAAATTGGGGCCCACACCACCGGATGCAATTTCATGTCATACCCAGGATAGGTTCTATTTCACCCATAGATATAATCCTGACAGGTACTATCACTCTGGATCAGAGTGGCCCTGAGAGTAATGTTAACGAAAGGGTGACTCTATTGTCTTAAATCAAGGTTACACCACTGAATGTAGTTGAAGATCATGTTCAGGACCAAGTGAGGGGTGGCAAATATCATGTGCCTCACTATCAGATGTAGTTTTATGGTCATATTCAGAATAATCTTAAATAACACCTGGTGGATCTTGTTCTCAATGATCCACAATCCACTGCAGATGTGAGACAGGAAGTTGCCAGCCGAGTGGACATCACAAAGGCTACCAGTGATAAATGCCATCACCTTCATGGACGTGAACCAACGGCCCAACGATCGAAGTTAAGGAGAAGCTTTCTCGGCCATGTCCAGAAAAGACCAGACTGCAGCTGTAGACCAGATTGCTACTGACATAGGAATCTCCTCTTTTGAAGTCCTCCCTCCTTGCTCAGAAGCACTCTAGGCCCAGTGGAGAACACTCGGCCACCCGAGAATGAGAATGTGGCGATCAAAAGCTGCTATGACCAGATGGGGTTACAAAACCAGGGAAACCATCTGCAAATGTGGAGAAAAGGACCATACAATGCAGCACTGTCTTGTCTGCCCTCTAATACTCAATCAGTGCAGCTTGAAAGATCTTGCAGAGTCTAATAAAAATGAAAGGGTATGTGTAAGAAAAGTTAGAAACTGCTGTATGACCACATGCTTCAAAGACATGCAAAAAAAGAAAGAAGAATCCACTGAACGACAAAATTCATGTTCAGTGGTACATAGATATGGTTTATAAAGATTATGTATTTTCATGTATTTATCATCTTATGATGTTTTTATTAGGTTGGCTCTTATTTAAATTGTCCTGTTGTTTAACTTCCTTCCCTCTCATAGTAAAATATCGACTATGCCATATAGTGCGAATGATCTCTTCTCTTCCCTACAGAAAAGACATTGCTAGTCTTTCTCTACTCTATCGTTATTTTCATAGTAGGTGTTCGACTGAACTCCAATCTCTGGTTTCCACCTATAAAACATTCATAGCAAGAACAGGTCAAGCTACAACTATTGCAAAAAACTTTCTTTTCTTTCTTTGTGTACCTAAAACCAAACGAAGTTTCCATAAACAGATTTCCTCCCATCTGTAAAACACAATGCCACAGGACTGCTTCCCTGCTGACTATAGCATGGTCGTCTTCAAGTCTGATGTCAACAAATACTTATCAAGCCGTCGTCTTAAGTAATCAAATTCTGCCCTCCTCCCCCTATCATTACCAATCCTGTCATGATGTTTTTCATCATTTACCTGACAGTTCTATTAACTCTTATCCTCGAATAGCTTTTGGCTTTGGTAAGTGGTGATTCATCAGTATTAAGAAGATGCGAGCAACTGTTCAATGTTCTCCCGGCAACAAACTGAGTTAATATTTATTTGCATAAAAATGATATACAAATGTTGCCCAATGCTAAAATTAGGGTATTGGATGGGCTAGTCATCTCTATTTTTAAATTTAACTGATTACATTGCATTCGTAGACCCAAATGTCAATTAAACAAGTCTTTTTTTTTACTATTGTGGTCACCACTTATCAAGGCTAAACGCCACTCGAGTACAAGTTTTATTTTTTAAATTTAGACTTTTCTTTCACTCAACCGTCGCCAAAACAGAATGAAATAGCGATAACACTTCAAGCCCAAAGGTGTAATATGCTGTGAGTAAGGGGGAAAATGGATTAAGTTCCTCTTGATAGAATCTGATTTGGATTTTATATTTCTTCCATCGACTAAATCATTCCAATTAACAGGGTTTTCAAATCTATTAAAAGCATCAGTCTCATTATCTAAAAATTGCGAGTTCAATCCGTGTGTTGGGCAGTATAATTTAATTTGAATTTCCTCTTTAACCAGACTTGGGATATTTTTTTAGCGTGAATTTCTGAAAAACGTACAAAATGGAGCCCAAAGATACTGTCCACTCATTTATGATTATTTTTGTAATGGGATATACTGATCTATTCAAAATTTGTCAATGTAATCATTAAATTGTAATCAGATTGATTTCTTGTATTTCTTTTATTTGTCTTTTTATCTTATAATATAAGTATTTGGAGCTACCTACTTCATATTTGTTATCTACAAATAATAGACTTCATTATAAATGTTTTGTTCTATTCATAGTGTCACGTAAGTACACAGGATAGCAATTAAATACTTCTACTAATATTATATTGCGTTTCTTCTTCCAATTATATGGAAGGTTAAAAATACTTTCTTCTGTAGGTTCTGCAGTCTCTCTGAGTTCTTCAAGATAAGACTCAGGATATTATTTTCTGAAATAAATAATTTCCTTATTCCAAAAATCTATTCTCAAGTGTTTTAGCTTCAATTTTGTTTTCCAGTAAAGTTAAGAAGCCTAATTTCGTCCATATGACAACTTGAATTAATAGATATTTTTGTGTTAAAGACTTTATTTATCATTTACATTTGTCCAGGGTGTGTTTGTGTGCGTTTGTGATTGGCCAAATGTGGTCTACAGAATTGTCCATTCTGAGTTCAAATTCAGTTGGATCCACTGTGTTCAATTCTCTCTCTCTCTCCCTCTTGATTTAGCATCACTTTTCCCTTGTCGAGAGGTTAGACGCCCACTCTCCAGTCTTCACAGTTCAGTGGGTCAACTGTCTCCAAATTCTATTGAAGTTTTCTTTGGCCGCCCAAACTTCCTGTAATTTAAAACATTCATGCAACGGTTTATCCAGGAGTATACACGCTCCACATGACCATACCAGTGTAACCAATTCGTCTTTAGGCTAACCTCTATGCTTAGCAAATGTAGTGTTTTCAGCAAATCCTCCGACATTATGTGTTGGGTTGGTCAGATTTCATATTGCAGATCAATCTTATCATAGATCTGTCACTGCGCAGCAGTCAGGTGAGAGAGGAAAGGGTGAGAGTTCAGCATTCACTGTCATATAACATGATGCTCCTGACACAGCTGTAATTCAACTTACTATTTCATTTATACACTGTTGGTAAAGATATGAACCTGCAATCTAGTTCAAACTATGAGTAAAATAGCAACTCTTTTCTGATAGGTATTGTTTTGATATTAAATGACGGAAAAAGAGACAAACCAAACGAAACCAATAATAACTATTAATATAATATTGCTTTTAGTTTTTTCAGGGTAAGACTCTGGAAATTTATTTTCCACGGTAAGCCTCTGGAAATTTATTTTCCAAGGTAAGACTCTGGAAATTTATTTTCCAAGGAAAGACTTTGGAAATTTATTTTCCAAGGTACGACTCTGGAAATTTATTTTCCAAGGTAAGACTCTAAAAACTTATTTTCCAATGTAAGACTTTGGAAATTTATTTTCCAAGGTAAGACTCTGGAAATTTATTTTCCAAGGTAAGACTCTGGAAATTTATTTTCCAAGGTAAGACTTTGGAAATTTATTTTCCAAGGTACGACTCTGGAAATTTATTTTCCAAGGTAAGACTCTGGAAATTTATTTTCCAAGGTACGACTCTGGAAATTTATTTTCCAAGGTAAGACTCTGGAAATTTATTTTCCAAGGTAAGACTCTGGAAATTTATTTTCAAAGGTAAGACTCTGGAAATTTATTTTTCCAAGATAAATAATTTCTCTCATTTCAATATCTACTCTTAAAGGTTTCGGCTTCAATTTCGTTTTGGCGATAAAGTTGTAATTTCATCTCTATGACGACTTGTATTAATGGATCACTTTGTTTTAAAAGCTTTACAATTTATCTCGGAGATCACTCACATTTGTTTGACTTCTATTTGAACTTAATTCAGAGAAAGCATTGTTGTCAGAAATTAGGATCATGTGATGAATTCTAATAACTTACATAAAGCTGAAGCACTGCAATGCCATGTTATTATTCCGCCATGATGAGTCTACAAAGAGACACACATGCGACCTTCATCTGATATGCACTAGACATGCACGTATTTGGATATATAAAGTTGGAATTCGTCAGTGGGGACAGAACATCTTCGACTGAGGTCTAAGTGCTGATGTAGATGATAAATATGATAAATGAGAAAGAAGAAAAAAGGAGAAAGGTGAAAGAGAAAGTGAAGGGACTAGGAATAAGAAGAGAGAGAGGTAAAAAGTTAGAACGAGGTAGTACGAAATATTGCAGAGAGTAAAGTAGAGGAAAGTAACTGAATTCTACACGTTTTCAGTTTTTACAATAGTGGCGCAACTGAAAACAAAAGTAAAGTATTTATTCCTTTTCATATCACAAATCCAATTTCAAAGGATGAAGATGGAAATTCAGAAAAAAATATCAGAAATTCACAAACTCAATTAACTCATGATTACACAACACACACACACCCTCCCAGGCTTCGCCTCCCCTCTTTGGGGAGGAGTAAGTTTATTGCTTACTGCCTGAGGCGTCCCTACAGGGGAATGCCGACGGGACTGCCCAGGCAATTTTAAAACCCCACTTTCCCGACCCGACCTTGGGTCACATCTTACTTGTGGGAGTAAGATAAAATCTGGCCTTGTGCCTAACTCCTGAAGAGGAGTAAATCAATACACAACACACACATACAATATTAACTATCCAACGAATTCAGTTAAAAATAGGAAACTTCTCATTGGTCATAATCTGATGGCCTTTTTTTTATCAAAATATTGCTAACAGAATCTCTAGAATTTCGTCTAAGAGTCAAATATTCGATTGAATTGAGAAATTCGGGTCACGATCACAATATTAGCTTTCATGATAATTCAGAATACACATCTAGTAATAACAACAATAGAAATATAAGACGTAAATCAAATCTTATAGTCCATAACATAGCGATGAAAAAAACAAGCGTAAAATAAACAATAGTACAAATATAATAAATTAGCAGGAGTACCTGGCGTTGCCAGAGTAACATCATATTAAGGAGAGTTTACTTTAACAGCAACCTTGATGTTGTCAGCTAGATATCTTATCCACTGGGCAATTCAGATATATGTTAATACTCTTAACCTAACGTTTATAAATAGATTAATTCCATTGTGTAAGATGTTTGAAAAGTTTCATTAGATCTTTTAAGGGGCAGCGAGAGATGCAGAACTACTTCCATTATGTTTACATGCAAATTGTACATGTGAATACACGTATATTTAAGGTAAACTCCCTAGTATGTCTTCGTTTTTAGGGACAGATATGCACAGAGAGAGAGAGAGAGAGAGAGAGGCAGACAGACAGACAGACGGACGGACGGACGGACGGAGAGGCGTTATTTATTAAATATACCCAAATTCTTCACTTTCATTTTATTATATAAAAAAAATGAAAAAATTATTCTTCGATTTCATTTCTAAAACAGCGGAGGTAGAAGCGAAATCGCACACTCTCTGTTTTCAGTCTGATACTTTCTCAACTAAACAATTCAAACATTCGTTAAGTCGACTTTTAAAACAACACTCATAAGAAAAATCGGATATACATATTTGAAGTTTTTAGAGAGTTCTGTTCCGAATCGGTCCCCATAGTTCTCTTAAGTTAGGAGGAGGCCACATCGAGATTTGGGATCACTTCCATTGCCTTGGTAAATTTTACATAAAAATACATGTTTAGATTTTATATAGATTCTCTAACCTTTCTTTCTATAGGGACAACACAAACATCATACACACAGATATTGAGTTTTATATATATATATAGATAATAGAAGCAATGAACAGAATATACCTTCTCAACAGCATAATGTAAAAATAGATCATAATAAACAAAAAAAACTCGGAGTGTAAGTCTAGAAGAAAAAGAAAGCGCAAATGCACTTAATTTATACTCCGTTTAGTAGGAATGTCCTAACTGACATCCCTGAACACTTTTTTAAAATCATAGATGAAAACTTCAAAATCTCACGCAAATATAGTAAACTTTTTAACAGGAATAAAAGTATGCTCTCTACAGTACCAAACTGATAATAGATTAAAACATATATCATTTAAAGAAGTGAGGCTACCAACATTTGTAAATTTGAAAAAAACTTTTTTCAAAAATTGTTTATTATTCTATTATAATTTCATAACGCTTTTCGAGCATCTTGACTCTCTTCAGATATTCTTTCCATTTGAAAAAATAGGTTTATTTTTAAGAGTTTGGCGTTTCTGTGCGTACATGTACGTGTGTGTGTGCATGTGTTTTCGTATCTTTTACTTGTCTGTGTCAAAGCCAGGTGTGTGTATATATATATATATATATATATATATATATATATATATATATATATATATATAAGAAGAAGATGAGTAATATAAGTAGAACTAGAGTTTTAGCTTCAGAAAGAAAGATATGAAATCTCCATTAATACTAGATAAGATAAAATTAGTAATGAAAGTAGAAGTAGTGTTTCGGCTTAAGACATACAGCTAAAAACTCTAGTAATAAAAATCTTGTAATTTAGTAATAGATGTTAACATACATATCTTTATTTAATTTGAATTTACATGGAAATGTATTCAATATTTGAACATTATTTTCCAAATATACGAAATCGATTTTATATTTTTTCATTTTTTAATTGAATAAAAATGTTGAAAAATATCAGTCAGTGTAAAATAGAATAATAAATTAATTTTCTAATAAAGAATAGTTATTATTAAAACTAGTAATGTTTATTTTTTAACTGTGACTACCCGATGTTGTTTGGGAGTCTTTTTAGTTTTGGTTTTGTTTCAGGATATTAATATATGTTTAATATGAAACATCTTGTTTCGAATGTTTGTTTTTTCTTAAAAAATTAAGCACGCTTTCAATATGTGCATATCTATATTTCTAAAGTTGTCTTTACTGTGTACGGATGTGTCAGGTAAACGAGTTTAAAAAAAAACAAAAGTTAGTGCATTCTGGTGGAATTTTACGAAATTAATTTTTTTTTAAATTAGATTTTTTAAATTTCCTTTTAGTTTATGCTATTTATTGCGCTTTTAATTTCAATAAATATTGAATTCACACTAAATTTTTAAAAATGTAATCGCGAAAAACGCACGAGAGATTGTCACATAATTTTATTAATATAGAAATTTCAAGTAACGATAAAGAATTTGCTTACATTGGACTTGAAAACAACCATGTTGTAGTTAGTTGGGAAGCTACCCCGTGGTATTGTTCCACAAACGGGTGGTTCTAGACAAAAAAAAATTGCTCATGGAAGTTCTGTTTAGTTTTAGGTGAACAGGGGAAGAAATGGAAATTATTGACAGTGGTTGTAGCTAGACGGGTTTTTGTTAAAAATGTTTTACAGAGGGGCTGGGCATAGATTGGAGCTCAATTGAGCACCTACCATGAAAATAACGATAGAGTAGAGAAAGACTAGTAACGTCTCTTCTGTGAGAAAGAGGCTGCAGGGAAAAGAAGAGGAAATCCCCACTAGATTTCGAAGTCAGTTTTATACTTTGTCAAGGCAGGAAAAAGTGCTCTGAGTGACACCTCCCTAGATGCGGTAACAGTACTCTATCTTAGGACGTATTTGACTCTTATACAGGTAGAGGATTGCGTCAGGGATGAGATACTTTCTAGAGCGATAGAATAATCCAATCATTTTTCCAGCGACCTGAGAAACAGATTTGATCTAAGTTTTCCATTTCAAGTCTGAGGTCAAGGTTAGTCCTTGAAGCTTATCAAATCAGGGGGCTTCCTCAAGGAGCCATTCATTTCAATTGAGACACAGTGAGGATCTAAACTTTGATGGTGGAAGGAGAGAAGTTTGGTATAACAATAACCAGCCACCTTTTTCCCCGTTGCACCACGTGCTTCAGGTGGGAAGAGAGAGAATCATTAATGTCCTTCGACATGTTGCCATAGATGGTTGTGTCATCTGCATAAATGTTGATGAATGATCTTAGAATGTGATTTGGGAGATCATTGATGAAAATCAGGAAGAGGGTTCGGCCCAAAATGGATCCTTGAGCCGGCATTGATACTATGTGCTTTCGACTTTGGACAATCAACGGCTACTTTTATAAACTTATCTGAGAGAAAGGATTTGATGGTTTAGATGAAATTTCCAGATATTCCATAGCTAGCAAGATTGTGAAGTAGATCTTTATATCAAACCCTATTAAAGGCCTTCGATATTTCAAGAGCTATTGCTCGAGAAACGAAGCCCCCGTCAATAGATTCACTGATCCTGTGTGATATTACAGTCAGCACGTCAGCTGTTGATCTTGCAAGACGAAATACATATTGTTTGTCACTGACTAGACTGTTTTTGCTGAGGTCATTGACAATTTCTTGATTTATCACAGATTCAAGCAACTTACTCATGACACACAGGAGACTGATTGGTCTGTACTGAGATGCAGAAGACCTATCTCCAGTATTTTTTAAATACTGGACAGACTGACAATGTTTTCCAAGGTGCTGGGAAGCACTTCTCCTTTAAGCAACAATTAAACAGCTTTGTAAGAATAGTAGCTAGTTCCGGTTGCAGTTTTTTAAGTATTATAATTGGAATGTTGTCAGGACCAGTTGCTTTGCTGGCATCAAGGTTCTTGATAAGTTTGTCAACATCTTGGACAGATATATGGATGTTGCTCAGAGTGTTTTCAGTCATAGGTTGAAATTCAGTAGGTAAGCGGCTCTGAACGCAAAGTGTAGAATTTGATGCAAAGTTCTTTGCAAAAGGTTTGTTTTTATCAGATGCTGAGGAAATAAAATTTCTTATTTCTTGTTACATTTAGTTTACATTGTTATGTATTTCATGTGCAAAAGGTTATCTCATCGTTAACCATTCCAGGTTTTAATATTGGTTTTTTTTGAGAAAATTATTTACAACATTATTATTAGACTGGAATAATTTTCAAGAGAGCTGGAGAAACGTACAAGATTATTCGGACTTTCCGCAATACCAAACAAATAAATTCTTGTCTGCCAAAATAAACTCCATTCCTAAAATTTATTTTTTTCTGCTGTTCAAACTAACATTTTACAAATGTAATTATTGATTTGAAAATTATAGAATATTGATGGGAATTTTTTTTAGTGGTTTTTTGCTTTCGTTTTGTTTCTCTCTAAAGCTTTATTTTTTCTGCGAGACTGCATTACAGCTCTTGTTGAAATATTAAATTCTGATTTAAAAAGACTTGACGAAAGATCAATATGGAAGAATTCTGAGGTTAATACAAAATGAATGCAATTATTTCAGTTAATAATGTGTTGTTTATTAGTGTTATTCGCAGGAGTGGTAGCATGTTTAGCTCTATCATTAGGGGGAAATCGTCATTAAGTAAGTTATGCGAACTGTTGCCAGTTCTGACATCATGAGATATCCATCTCAATACCAGGGGACTGTATAGCTGGTCCCCCACCAAGTACTCACCCGTCTTCAGCATAATGACAGAGCAATGATTACCTTGCCTTTTGGCTAGGAAGGAAGTGTAGTATCTGTTCCGATGGATACTACACCCCATAGACTGGTATTGTCTTGGCCTTCGGGTCTTGATTTCGCCGGTCTGTGGGTTTGTACTGTGCAGTTCTAGGAGGTCCACTCTCCCAGGTTTGCCTCCCCTCTTTGGGGAGGAGTAAGTTTATTGCTTACTGCCTGAGGCGCCCCTACCGGGGAATGTCGACAGGGCTGCCCAGGCAATTTTTAATGGCCAGAGTGCTCACCTTCTCGGGTGCTGGCTTTTTAATTCCCACTTTCCTCATCCGACCTTGGGTCACATCTTTCTTTGTGGGAGTAAGATAAAACTGGCCTTGTGCCTAACCTCATGGAGAGGAGGTAAATAAATCATACAATGTTGAGTAAGATCAGACCAGATATATCAGCTCTAATAACCTGTTGACGAATATAGCAAAGCTTGATGGACTCCTAACGATCAGTCATCTACACTAGTTTAGCCATGTTGAAAGGAGCAACTCTTGGATAAGAAAATGCAGAGACCTTGAGGTAGAAAGCCAAAGAAAAGTTGAACGACCCAAGAAAGGATCTTCGACAGTGGAATTTGAACAGAATCAATCCTGAAAACTGCTAAGCTTAGAAATTGAAATTGCAGGCTGTAAGAAAACGTATGACCCCTGAGAAAAGGAAATAAGATAATAAAATGGATGATGATGATGATGATGAAGAAGAAGAAAGCAGTCACTAACTACATCTGACTCCCTTGCTTCATTTTACTATGAAGTCCATTCACAGTCTTTGGGTTTCTTATTTACATCTATATTATATACTGGCTGTATCTACGTGGCGTTGCCAGGGAGTATTTTCATTTTGGTTCCGTCTGTTTCTTTGGATTTTAAATGTTGGTTATTAAATTTTTAATTGAACCAAATTGTTATAAAACTATAACTAAGTGTTGTTAAGGTAATGTTTGTTTAATATCTATTTGCAAAACTTTCAATGTTTTAATACATGAGGATCCGCTAATAAATTTAAAGCCAGAAATGACTTTCTATCCGATAGTTTAAATTTTTCCAAATTCCTTTCAAATTTCGAAGGTTTAATGAACTGAATTAGTTCATGACCCTTCGAAATTTGAAAGGAATTTGTATTTTTTTTCTATTACAAAATATTAAAATAGCTGACTTGTCTACAAAAAAATTAAAGTGCATTTTTGTGATTTTAATTTCGTAATTACATGATATTTATAAATAGGATTTTTTGAAAGTTCGTTTGAATACTTTATGCTATAACATTTTTGCTTTCAATAAATAATCGATTAATAATAAAAAAAAAAATAATAATGTGTAAGTCACATAGAGGTGTGAAACACAGATATGAGAAATTGTCTCATAATTTTTATTATATGCCTCTCTGTCGGTTTAATATTGTTTGACTGGGTTTAGTTCAAGGGATGATGAAAATAATTCTACTGTAATGGACATGTAAGCGACATAGGATCGCCTGTGCTGTCCATAGCAACTATGACAACTGTTATAGTCCATCATCTGAGCTCAGATTGGCTTCCAGTCCATGAGTGGATAATTTACAATATAAATATTGCTTCATTCAAGCAATATTTGCATATGGAATATTGAAACCTGTTATGCCGGTAAGTGTCAATTTTATTCTATATCTCCTTCCCCCCCCCCCCATACGCTAACATAATAGTCTTTGAGAAGAATGAGTTCCTTAGCTTGTTTAAGGATTGCGAGGGCTTCTTCCATTGATGTGACCCCTAGCTCTTTTAACATGGCCCGATCCCTCATTTGTAGGTTCTTCTTTGTTAGCTTCTCACTTGCAAATGTGGCAGCATAGGTTTTAGCTGAGCAAGCAGAGATCCCTGCCTTGACAAGGTCATGTTCCCAATCTTTAGGATCCATACATCTTGTTCGTAGTACCATATAGAATTTAGTACTTAGAGCTGAACTGTGTGACCAGTTGAGTAACAAAATGAGTAAAACTGAAGGAACAGCAAAAAGCCAGTTTATATGGAAGCTGGAATGTTTCACTATGCCAAAATGAGCAAATATGGAATATTGAAGCCTGTTATGCCGGTAAGTGTCAATTTGATTCTATACAGTTGTTTGCACGAGGGCACTTTGGTCTAAGCCATGAAACGATTGAAAACAACGATGGTTTAAGGAAGACTTGAGTTTTCAAAAGTGTTGTACCTGCTAATCTTACAAGCTATTTCAGCTGCATGGTGACAGGCTAGTTTGATTTAAATCTGATACCAAAGTGAAGATCCAGCCAATCCATTATTGAATGAATTGAGAAAGCTTAGCTCGTATGTCGGCTGTGCTCGGTGAAAAGAGTGGAGTGCATGATCCCTATGCATCTAACAGGTGGTGTGTTCGACTGAAGGAAAGAAAGAGAGATTTTGTCTCTTTAAAGGAAGCCTTATTCACAATATTTGCCCCGGACTCATAGGCAGCGTGCGCAAAGGAAGTCTTATTCACAACATTCGCCCCAGACTCATAGGCAGCGTGCGCAAAGGAAGTCTTATTCACAACATTCGACCCTGACTCATAGGCAGCGTGCGCAAAATTTGTGACACGCTACATGCCCCCAGATGAAACTGTTGACATTTTCCTGGTAGACCTGCAGAAGCTTTCTGTAGCATTCGATGGTATAACAGAACGAGGCCTTACAGCTACATTTATCTATGAGATGCCCGACCATGTCTGACAGCTCATACACGGTTGTTCCTGAACAGAGATTACCTGCTTTTGGAAGAGATAAAGCAATAGATAGAGAAAAGTTGGTTGCTCTCTATGATTAACAAAAGCTTGAATTACCGAGAGGGTTGCTTCTACTGATGGCTGTCACGCAGCAGAACAAATTAAAAGTCTGCCTCATTATGAACTATTGGGAGCTCTATTTCCATGTTAATACATACACTGCTGTGCTAATGTTTGCACCAGCAGAATAAGAAAATGGATACAACAAGGATCAAACGTTGTGCTGCTGAATCTACGATTTACCTATCTCCATTATTATCTTATTAGACCAAGGCAGAAAGTACTGTTTAACAAAGTTGAAATTTAGTCTAAATATTGATTTGCAAATAATAAGGTCCTCAATTGTGGATTTTTTCTTCAATTCAATTAATTTGACAAAACGGCTGCACACCAGATACCTTTGAGTCTAGTTGTTTATAAAAGTTGCCTATTTGTTTTTATCAAGAAAAATATTTATTTTTTAATAAAGAACAGAGGACTGTCCGAAATATCAAATTATAATAACACTTACATGGTTTTACATGCTTTTATTCTTTCCATAAGGTTATTTATAAAAAAATTTCCAACATGAAAAAATTCAGTATTTTTAACCGAGAAATACACACACATATATAGATATCTATATATGGGAATGGTTTTTTTCTGTTTGTGATAAGGAATGAATTATCAGTTCAGCCTAAAGAAATGTGAAAATCTGTTTTTATGTTTTGTGTCCAATGGAATAAGTAAACTAAAACCGTGTTTATCTCTCCCTTTTTTTTTGTTGTTTAACGTAAAGTACATTCCATGGATTTCTGAAAGTGTAAAAAAGAAGACCCCGCCCCCCTCCTTCTGATAAAACAAGGTGTGTAAGAAGAACTTACGATGATCAAGCGAAGGATAAATGATAATGGAGGGAGAAGGCGATCAGGGAATCGAAAAAGATGGAAAATGTGGCGGAAGCAGCGACGATACAAATGCAAATATACATGATGGCTATACAAAGGTAAATTACAGCTAAATTATGTTGACATACCAGTTCTTGTTAGATGACCAAAGTTAAGCAACGTTGAAACTGATTAATACTTAGATGAGTGACAATTTGAAAATACCAGGTGCTGTTAGCAAACACTCCATCCAAATTCAATTCAATTAATTTGGCAAAAATAAAACAAGCATGTTTCAGTTGCTATGTAAGGAAAGGGTGGTAGAAATTTACACAAAAGATGGTACAGTAGCCCAGCACCTGTCCAAATTAATCTTGAATTGCTGTGTTGTGGGCGCATTTATTAGCTTTCTTCGGAGACTATTTCAAGGTCCAGGGATCCTGATTGTGAAGGTGGCACTCTTCCGGTTCGATCGAAATCGGCAGTGAAATGGTTTCTTGTGGTGTCCGTGTAGACCTCTTTCTGGTGCAGGAGTGAATAATAGGTCCTGAGGTATATCGTAATGATCATTGAGGAGATTGTAGGCCAAAATGAAATCACTGTATAAGCGAAATATTAGATAAACAAGGTCAAGATGAAGAAAAAAAAATTTTTTTATTTTTATTTTGATTTAATAAAAATATCTGCATCTAACACATGGTTTCTTTGAAGGCATTTTGCCTCTATCTTTATGTTTAAATTCAAAAGATGCTTAAAAAATGAACTTTCCCAAATTAATAACAACCAGCGACCATGCACGATTTAAGTTCCATTTAAAACAGACATTTGCACCGTTAGTCCACAACATCGGACGAGACACTTCTACAAGACCAAGAAGGATTATTACGGAAAAAAGGTTTATACCTTTTATTTGTCTAAGCTCTGTCGAGGCTTGTTTTATCAAGCGAAATATTAGATAAAAAACGTCAAGACGAAAAAAGATATATATTTTGATTTTTATTTAATAAAAATATCTGCATCTAACACATGGTTTCTTTGAAGGCATTTTGCCTCTATCTTTATGTTAATATATATGTATATATAAGTGTATATATATGTGTATATGTATATATATATATATGTCTATATGTATATATATATATATGTATATATATATATATATGTGTATATATATATGGTATATGTATGTCTATATGTCTATATATGCATGTATATATATGTGTATATATGTATATATATATGTGTGTGTATATGTATATATATGTGTGTATATGTATATATATGTGTATATATGTATATATATAAATGTATATAGATATGTGTGTATATAT
>OY744515.1:99600271-99720271 GCA_963556195.1 Sepiola atlantica | reverse complement strand
CCTTTTCTCTCCGATAGGACTAGAAAAGCAATTGTTGACGAGCAAAAGTCCGAAGAACATAGCATCAATGCTGACGTACATCAAGGATCCATTTTGGGCGCAACCCTCTTCCTGATCTTTATAAACGATTTTCCAAATGATATTCTGAGATCATTTGTTGACATTTACGTGAACAATACAACCATTTATGGAAACACTTTGAAGAGCATTGATGATCAAGATCTTTTTGACTCTCTCTCTCTCTCTCTCTCGCTCTTCTGACTTGGGGCACGTGGTGCAATGGGGGAAAAGTGTCTGGTTACCTTTAACGCCTCTAAAACCAAGCTTCTCTCTTTTTACGACCGATGCTTGAGTCCTCCCTTCTCTCCAGTCAAAATGAACGGTTCTCTCCCCGGGGAAGCTCCCTTCTTTGATAAGCCTATAGGACTGACTTTCATCCAAGACCTGAAATGGAAGACTTACATCTAATCTTTTGCTAAGGTTGCTGGAAAAATGGTTGGACTATTCTACAGCTCCAAAATACTCTCGTCTACCTTTACAAAGGCCAGATACGTCGTATCTAGGGAGGTACTGCCACGAGCACTTTCCTGTATTAAAAGAGTACAAAATTGACTCTGCAATCTAGTGTGGGATGCTTTCTTCTCGTTTCTACAGCCCCTTCCAACAGAAGAGATGTTGTGAGCTTCTCTCTACTGTATCGTTATGTTTAACGCTCGACTGGTAACCCCTTCCCCCCCTGTAAAACATTGACAGCAAGAACGCATCTTGCCTCCACCTCAGCGGAAAACTTTCCTTTCTCTCTCTCTCCTTACCAAAAACTAAAAAAGCTTCCACGAACGACCTTTCATTCCTAGAATGTTCCGCTTGTGAAACAGGATACCACGAGTCTGCTTCCCAACCGACTACAGCATGGTCGTCTTGAAGTCAAATGTGAACATACATTTGTTGAGGCGCCCCCTTTAAATAATTTAATTCCTCTTAAGTAACCTATTGTTTCCGGTCCTCTTGTGGAAGTGATCATTGTCGAACTGACGACCTTTTTAACCCTTATCCTCAAGTGGCTCTCGGCGGTGACTCTTTAGTAAAAAAAAAATCTGGTTCCAACATCAACGGTTAATAAAATAAATGCACTCGAATACAAGAGATTGGAGATATTATTTATTCTCAATCTCACATTACTAATTAAACAACAAATACAATACTATTTAAAACAGCAAATATCAAATAAAACAATTATGTAAAAAAGAAAAATTGCCATGAAAGTAAGAAAGAATAGAAAGTTAAATTCTATTCAAAACAACAGCGATGAAATCCAAACTCATGAAAAATAAGCAACGTAAATTATCAGATTTGACACAATCAATTCATTATGACACCTTACTTATGGTTTCTCTAATGCAAGTGCAATGGGAAAAAACATTAAATAAACCAGAATAACAAAGACGATCACGTGACTCATATCTAGCAGATACATGTATCTGCTAGATGTCAGTCACGTGATCGTCTTTGCTATTCATAAAATTATGATACAAATCAGTCCGACAGTGGCTTTGTTGCTGCCGGGCTGAGGTATGGTTCACTTCAGTCCTATAAGGTCCACCCGCCGAGGCCTATCTGATAAGTGGTTAGTTCATTGCTAATCGCCTGAGGCGCCCTTATCGAGGAATGCCGACGGAGCAGCTCAGGAATTTTGTGTAGGCGAGAGTGCACTTAAAGTTAACTTTTTAAAAAATTATCCACTATAACTATCAAATGATCTTGGCCAACCAATCACGGATTCATATTTCTCATCCACCCTTTAATCTCAATATATATTTTGACATTTCATACTTTGAAGAAAGATAATATTTCGTTCATCGATTTACTTTCTATTTTTGTAAATCCACTTTCAGTTCACATACTTTATGAACACATCTTGGATTTTGAAGAAAATTGGCATTTCATTAATAGTTCATTTCCAGCTTGTTAAATAAAGTGTAAGTCTTGATACTTTTGTGTAATGTAGTTGGGGGTGTTCTTCAATCCCAGCAGTTCATCCATTTCCTCAATGGAACCTGCTGGTCGTGTTTCTGTGGTCGCCGTGGTGATGTGGCAGTTGAGGTTTCCATTTTTTTCTTTCTGTCGTTGTAGACGTTTTCTTGTTTTTCTTCTTCTTCTTCTTCTTCTTCTTCTTCTTCTTCTTCTTCTTCTCAGTAACCTTTCATAAATGTTATTAATACATAAACATCACAAATGCACTTGGGTTTTTAAAATCTCTTTGTTCTTTTTTTTTTTTTGCTTTATAGTATACATGTACACTCATAAAATATTCGCTCGACTCCTCCTCAATGGGTGGGGGGAAGTAGCTGCCCCAAACCCATTCAGTCACAGGAGAAAGAAATTCCTTACCTATTCGCCATGTAAGATTGGTGCATTTTCATGTCTCAGAAGACATTGCCAGGACACATAGCTCTCACTTGACTTTTAATTGGAAAATTATTCTCTACTTGATTTTAACCTTGCATAGAAATTTACCATTCTAACCTTACCTTTTCACAGCCGCATCTAAATATTATTACATTTGAACACAATTCAGCTTTGGAAGCAAATGACGGTTTAATTTATGGATCAATTTTGTCTCTGTATATACAGCTTCAGTCCTGATGAACATTGCATGGAATATTGTGTGATTTAGAGTAATTGTTACCAACTTTTACTCGCATGGTTCTCTCTGACAAAAAATCTTTCACAATCTTTTTAATTATTTTTTTTCATTTTTATCAATACACGATAATGATTATCAAAAGCGTTATTAAGTCTTTGTACAAAATATCTGCTCTATCTCCCTCTGATAATTATCCGTTTATAACATATTCTTTTTTAAATATTTGATATGGTTGACTTCCCGTTGAGAAAGCCATGTTGTGTAAGGTATATACCATTTTTTTATACACTTGAGAATGTGATCTGATAATACTATAATCGTTGTGTCCAGTGCTCGGGTGCACTACAACTCATCGAGAGTTCATGTGCGTGTGTGCATGATGGAGGGGTAACATCAGGTGTAGTTTTTGCGAATTTCGGGAAGCTATAAGTGTTTTGAATATATCAGTTCCAAGAATTCAAACAGACCGATGCAGAAATTCTGAATGTGAAAAAATGTTTCCAAAAGTCATGGAAGCTGTGCTGTTTTTAATTTCTAATTAAATTCTAAAAAAAAACGATCTATAAAAACTGATCCATAAAAAAACCCAGATCATTCGTGGCCAGGTAAATGTACTGAACCTTTATCGTGTATTAGAATGACAATAGTTTTTTTTTATATCATGGACTATATTCTTTATTTGTACATTTATTCAACAATTTTTAAATAGTATTGATAAAACATAAATTTGCTGCAAAAACTTCAATATTTTTGGTTGTATATTATCAGGTCTAATATTTTTACTAACTTCTAATTAAGATAATAATATTTATCTCTAATGGTTATCACCCATACAGCCTCTATGTACATTCTCTGATAATGGAATCAATTTCTTCATGGTATGAACAGCTTGAAAAATTTTTGCCAACAACTTTCACTATTTCAAAACATATATTCCAAACAATCCCTAAGTACTCGGCCAATGATATGCGAACAATAAAATTAAAAATAATAGCGGTTCTTAATATGGTAGCAAAAAGAATCAAATGTACTTAATTCTGTGTTTGACTTAAATGTGTTTAATTATTGATATATACTGTCTTATTGCATGTCTATTGATTTCCCACTGAAGAAATTCTTGAAATTCCATGCTGGCTGACTAATTATTTAATTAATCTACTTCTTTCTAACGTATCAATACTAATAAACGAGGCAGGCAATTGTAATGATTTCTTTCACTATTTCAAAACATATATTCCAAACAATTCCTAAGTACTTGGCCAATGATATGCGAACAATAAAATTTAAAAAAACAGTCGTCCTTACTATGGTAGCAAAAAAAAAATCTAAATGTCTTCCCAACTGCTTGAAAATAGATACCCCCCTCCCGCCTAATTCCTTCCTCAAAAAGGTGACTCTCCTAATTCTGCAGTCATTTGAGACGTTTTGTGTTAACTTGCCTCCTCGTGAGGGCAGAGTTAGACACAAGGTCGGTTTTTAATGTGGGAAAAATCCAACTCTCCAAAAAGAGACATTCTGTGTTAGGACAAAAATAAAAAATGTTTTAGTCTCGAAGGATTTCTCCTTCACTGACTGGTGACAAAAAAGATGAAGTGTAGTATCAGAACACTTTGCTCCGGGCCAAAAGGCCGTAGGACGCTGATGAGTTTGTCAATTGACTTGTGGTATTAAAAAATACACTAACGTTTAAACAAATTTTAGTTTCTGAGTTTGCATACTTAAAAAAGGGTTTACAAATGTATTTTATATTGCTAACCATCCTATTTTCACGTTTCAACTTTTACTTCCATTGCTTCATATTTGCTTTGTTTAGATTTTAATAGTTGTTCCATACTTGGTAAAATTTCAATTTTCTTTCACGGTTACTGTATGTAAATATAAGAGTTGGTATTATTTTACAGCATCATACTTTTTAAATAATATTTTAAATTTTTTTTCATTAAATGTCCAACATAGTAAGGATGAGAAAATATTTATTTTTTTGAATATTTTGAGGTGTTCATGAGTCTAACAAAGTTTAAGGACCACAGTTATGAACGGTCATCAAGCGGATTTATGTATTTAACACTAGCTGTACTTACCCGGCGTTGCTCGGGTGTTTTTTTTATTTTCATTTGTGTTTCGTTTTTTATTTTTAACTGTGCCGTTATTTTTTTTTTGGGGGGGGGGTATTTTCACTAAATTATTATTATAGAGAGAGATAGTTTATTAGAAGATTCTAAAAATGTGGGAACATACTTTTCTTTTAGTACGTGCCTCTGAGACATGGAAATAGGAACACTTGACAAATGGATGATATCCCGAAATATCGTGTAATTCCAACGTCACGCAAGACACTGTGATCGATGGAAAAACTGAAAACAAATAAGATTTATTTTTAAAAAAGATCGGTTTGTTTTTGTGTTTTCTTTCTTACAACCCCGGTATATCCCTGCATTGTTGGAACCGTCTGATAAACTATTCCAATATATATATATATATATATATATATATATATATATATATATATATATATATATATATATATATATATATACAGGGTGTCTCAAAAAAATGTACTCACTCGTAGAATAACGAGAAAACTTTGCTTCATCGCTCCACACAATTTTGTGTGCAAACTCGACATCTTCTGCACATTTTGCCATGTACTCACTCTTAGAATGGCAAAATGTGCAGAAGATGTCGAGTTTGCACACAAAATTGTGTGGAGCGATGAAGCAAAGTTTTCTCGTCATTCTACGAGTGAGTACATTTTTTTGAGACACCCTGTGTATATATATATATATATATATATATATTAAAAACAATGTTTTAAGTGCACCACTCTCTTAAATTTTTATTATAAATAGGAATATGACAGTTCAATTTCATTATTATGCTATCGTTTAGTCATTAAATTATTAATTAAATCAAATTGTTATAACTAATTTTGTTACGGTAATATTGTTTTAATCTATATTTATAAAATTTTATTTTATGCTATTTCATCTTTTATTTCAATAAATATTCGATTAGTAATAATTCAATGTGAAATTATCACAGTTACATTGATGCGAGAAGTTGTCTCAAAATGTTATCAATATAGATGCCACATAGCCAAATGTTGACCTCATAAGAGAAATTTTGAAAATAAATTCTATCTCACTTTTATATGTTAAAACATTTGTTTTGTTGAAATTTTACCCGAATTTGGAAAGATAGCAAAAAAAATGTTTGCCATCTAAATATGTGTCTAGTTATTTTATATGAATACAAGCAAAAAAACTACCCACCATCCATCGGTTATTAATCTAGCTCTAAGTATTCTTTTATAATGTATAACTTACATTAAATATTTTTAATATAAATCTATTGTAATTTAAAAAACTAAGTTTTCATTTAAATTACCTCCCTTGATAATTAATGAACATAATATTTTAAGAAAGGTTTTGACAATTTATTCTCTTTTTATTAAATCGCTTTAATTAGTTATTGGTAATATCAACAAAATTATTGCATATATATAGGAAAATAGGACAATAAATTTCCAAATAAATAACACCAAACATTAATTTATTAGAAACTGTTTAAGAAATAGTTATGCAAATTAGGCATAGAAATAGTTATGTTTGGGTTTTTGTTCTCTACTATATATACAGTATTTAAAAAAAAATGTTGTATTTGATTTGAATAAAAATGAACAGTTTTGATAGTAATATAGGTGTGAGAAATGCAGAAAAACCTTCACATTTATTCATTTAGATGTGGTATTGTATGTACTAGCAAAATAAATGTGGCTGGTGGGTGCATTTTTTTTTATACATTATAACTAAAAAAAACAAGCTGCGCGTGCGTGGTCCCCCTCTGTATGTGACTCGATGTGGCGAGTGTAAAATGCAATAAATTTGGGCAATTTGGGGCATTTTTGACCCCCATTTGACCCCCTGGGGGCGCGAACCAGAATTTTTCTGAGGTCAAGGATGCTCATTTTATATCCAGAACAATTGCCTCTACATTTTGGCCAAGTTTCAGAAAAATTGAATGGATGATCAAACGTTATGGGAGAAAAGGGTAATTTTTTGCAATTTTGGGGGCTTTTGACCCCCTGGGGGCGCGAACCAGATTTTTTCCAAGGTCAGCGATACTTATTTTCTATTAGAAACAATTGCCTCCACATTTTGACCAAGTTTCAGAGAAATTGAATGGATGGATAAAAAGTTATGGAGCAAAAAATTTCATTTTTTGCCATTTCGGGGACATTTGACACCCTAGGGGGCTAACCAGATTTTTTTTCAAAAATTGGAGAATGTTACTTTCTAACTTGACCAAAGTTACAACTTCATGCAAACTTTCAGAGAAATTCAATGGATGGTTGCGGAGAAAAATCCGGACGGACGGACGGAAATGCCTCAAAACATAGGTCCCTCAATTTATAAAATCGGGGGACCAAAAAAAGAAGAAAAGAAACCATTATTTTTAAATATAGCAAATTGAATATCAGTATTAAACATACCACGTAAGCAAATGTTTACCTCAAAAGTAGAATTGTTCAATCCAACTTTGGTCCAATGAAACGTAAATTTGGTTTGATTGCGATTTTCTCTGACATTTGCAAAGCTAGCAAAAATAATATTGCCTCCGAGGCACATTTTTCTGCTAGTAAATATAATACGATATTGCAAGTTAAAAGAAAAAGAGAAAGATACACGAATATATCTAATTCATAGAAAATCCCTTTCATCTTTTGGCTAATGGCTTGGATGTGCCAACATTTCAAAATCTGATAGGCGAGCTTATCTTTGTTTATAATTCGTATTGAAACTTTTCCAACTGATCTTAAATAAACTAACATCGCTTCTCAAGTTTTCAGGATTGGCTGCGTAAGTCAAATCAGCATTGTTGGTTGCTGTGTTGGCAAAAGATTATACAAACATGAAATACACTACGTTTCAACACAGCAATAAAAACTAGCTCTGTATACGAAGCAAATAGGTTTGCGTCTCCATGTCAGGTGTCAGTAGTTGACCTCTGATCAAAAGCAAAATAATATTTTGAATCAGCATGTTCCTGCGTAAATGATTTCAAGTATTTTTCTATTATCAATTAATGAAAAAAAAAACCTGTTATTTTTATTTAAGTAGAGCGTATCAGAAGCCAACACTCTTAATATACAGGGTGATTCATAAGTCACTTCACTTAGCTATTTATTTTTAAAATTTTAAAGTTGTGCCAGTTGACACGGTTAAGATTCGAATAAAAATTGTTATTTGGGATAAATACAATTTAGGCGCGCAGAGTGAATAGAATTGTATTGGCGCGTGACAAATAAAAAATAACGCCCATGCAAATTCCGATGTGGCTTTATATATTAAATCAACTCAAAACGAGCGGACGTAGTTGAGAGCACACCACGTGATATTTCTGTCCAATGAGATTTCTCCAAAGACATATTTTTCTAAACTTTTCCAAATAGTATTTAAGCACACACAAACATCAAACTTTCTCTTTCAACTGACTTTTCATCCGGAGGTTACACCCATCTTACTATCACTCTTCCATTTCACCCTTTCGCGCACTTCATACAATTTCACAGGCGAACATTACCTATTGCCTCTTTTAATATTTTATAACAAATGAACACTTCAACAAAAGAAAAGACATTCTTCTTTTTACTTACCCTGAAACTAAAGGAAGGACTCATGAACTCATTACAAAAAGAAATATATTCTATTTGTTAATAGTTTATTTCAGTAAATAAACTTCCATTGATTTTGCATGTTAAATCTTATTATTATTATTTTTATTTGTAGAGGAAGTTATTACCAAAAAAAGGTATGACGACCCCCACAAAGTTAAAAAATACGATAATACAAAACAGAAAGTTTATTCAACAAATTCATTTATGGGAGTTTAAAATTACAGCAAATTTTCAAAATTTCCACCTTCGTTCTGCATGCATAGCTCCATTCTTATACAAATAGCAGTAATTAGAGAGTAAGATAACAATTAGCAAAAGTTCATGGTATGTTTGTGCTTCATATGGTAATCATTTTAAATAGCTAAGTGACTTATGAATCACCCTGTATATATTTTTATATATATATATTTATATATATATATATACATATATATATATATATTTGTTTACTAATTAGTAGAATTTTTACTTTTATTTATTGATTTATGTGAAAATTTTATTGATTGATTTATGTGAAAATTGTATCTTTTTGTCATGAAACCGAACGAAATTGGCATTTATCTGCCTTTTCTTTTTTTACTTTTGAATCTATCTCTCTCTCTCTCTATCTATCTATCTATCTCTCATATCACATCCCTTTTTCCATTGTTCAGGGCCATAAATTAAAAAAAAATATTTTTTAAGCCCACTCTTCAGTCCTCACGGTTCAGCAGGTCAATTGTCTCCAAATTCCATCTGTATGGTCTTGTCCAATTACTGGCTTCCAAGTTTTCCTTGTCCGGCTAAACTTCTTGCAATTCAAGACATCTATGCTCCTACCACGGTTTATCAAGGAAGGGGGAGCATTCCACATGAACGTAACAGCATAACCGATTTGTCTTTAGGATAAACTATATGTATCCCAATTAGGATACGGTTCCCCAGATTCCGACCATTCCCAGAAATGTGCTTATGGGACATCCGTAAGCTGTTCGGTTCTACCCGTCCCAGGTTCCGTCACCTGAACTTGCATATATGACGCTTGATTCCTCTGACCTGGCTTTCTGCATAGTGCTGCAGAACTCTGCTTTTATTAGTGGTAGCGTGCATGCCCCAAAACCCACATTCGTCTCCCTTAAATTAGACATCGGATGCATGTGTCTATGTGTATGCATATGTGTGTGTGTGTGTGTTTTTTTCTTAGGTGTACTACTCCCTACATGTAATATGGCATCGACTTGCTTTAACTTTGAACCCCTATTTACATTATTAAACTATGTTTCAGTGCGTCTGCTATACTTTTTAACTTGCTGTGTAAATGAGGGTGTTCGTATACAATTCCATTGATGCTGTCTATATGTCTTTAATTTAGTGTCTATACTCGATACTGACGATGGATTAGATAGTAATGATAAAAATACATCGTCTCTGAAACGATCGTACATTGTTCTATTGTTTGTTGATTTCTTGGAATACAAAATTACTATGTAAAGGTGTTTACATAGTTATCCCGGGTTGAGGCACTAACTGGTCTAGCCGCACTGATGAGCTGTGAAACAGCGAAACAGTCTGTATGTGGATGACTATATGAAGCTCCCTCCCGGGGTAGAGCTTAATTTGTAAGGATATCGCCAACTGCCATTAGCTTTAAGGCATAGCTCATTAATTCGAGCCACGGCAATTGCAATGTTTACATTGAGATATATCTTACATTCAGTCAGTGTCGCATGATAGCGTAGGGGTTAGAAGCTCGACGGTCGAGTTTCAATCCCGGCTTGAGGCACTAACTGGTCTAGCCGCACTGATGAGCTGTGAAACAGCGAAACAGTCTGTATGTGGATGACTATATATATATATATATATATATATATATATATATATACACTAGCAAAACATATCCGCTCTCCTGGCAGCAATTAATTGGGAGGGTAGACGGTAAGTTAAGGAAATGTTTTTACTAAGAGAATTCCATAATTTTAACAACAAACTTTGATAAATTTGTAGATTAATACCGCAGGCTAAATAATCTCATATTTTTAAGGTGGGGAGGTAGCTGGGGGTGTTAATCTACAATAATAGCAAAACTTTTAATATTTTTATTGATACCGTAAAAAGACGGTATTTAATTAGTTATATACTTTGAAAGAAGTTATTTATTTAACTTTCACGGGAAAGCAAACACAACTAAAATCAATTGCTTAAAATTAAAATAATAAAGGGACGTATAGTAAAGAAAAAAGATTTTAAAAAAATAAGATATGGGTACAGTTGCAGATTAACATCCTCCGCTAAATCCCCCCCACACACACACAAAATGAGATTCTGCTTTTTTAGGCGATTTCATGTGAACACCATGGAAAACGGAAATAAGGGAGAAAAAAATTTAGAATTTAGAGTGGGGAATCAGTTTCATATATATTTACGTTAAATGTTCCCCAATTCTGGTCCATTCTAACTTTTTAGGGCATTTAACCAAATTTTTTTACCACTAACTCTAAGTCTGATTGGCAAGGTAACAAAACCACACGTCATCGCCTAAAAAGTAGCTCCCCCACAAAAAAATGCCCTAAAACGCTGGACTGGTGCGGAAATAGAGGGTACTTTTACATTGAATTTACATACGAAAATTTTCCCTCACTTTAAATTCTAGAATAATCGTTTTTCTTTTCTTTCCATTAAGTTTTTCAAGGTGTTTGCACATAATCGCCTAAAGAAGTAGAATCTAATATTTCTTCTTTTTTTTGTGGAAGGTGAGGTGATTTAGCGGATTATGTTTATACCAAAATATGAATCTATTTTTTTTTCATGATTTGGACAGATCAGTGCTACTAAACATTTGTTTTCATTTGTCAGCGAGAATAGTGAAAAGGGGTTTGTAAATATTAAACAATAAGTTTGTTGTTAAACTTTAAAAATAGTTCATTTTTCACAGGAAATGTAAAAAAAACTTCAAAAAGAGGGTGAGAGTGGGTGAAAGAGAGAGAAGGAGGCCGGGAGAGAGAGAGAGAGAGAGAGAGAGAGAGAGCGAGCGAGCAAAACAGACACGCTCTCCCTCCTCCATGTTCTCTTCTTGCTTATTTCTTGCTTGTGGTGAGCGCGGGTCGTTTAACTTAACGTAGTTTAGTCATTTATTCGATTTATTTATTAAATAACTTTAATTAATCACTGTTAATATCGACGAAACTATTGCATATATAGACTAAAAATAAGACAATGCAATCCCAAATTAATAACACCAAACATTAATTTATTATAAGCTGTTTTAAAAATAGGTATGCAAATTAGGCATTCAAAAGATTCTCTCTTAATCGTTCGTCTGTACTATATATACAGAATGCCAAAATACTATGTTGTATTATTGATTTAAATAACAGTAACCAATTTTGATGGTAATATAGAAGTAATAAATGTCGCATTTATTCAATTAGATATAAATATATATTTATTTATGTATGTATATATATCTGCCTGCTACCGGTATTAGTGATAAAATACAAAGACGGGCTCCTATTGGACGCTACTGTGTAAGCACCCCCCCTCCTCGTTCTTTTCTTCCCCACCCCAATACAGAAACATATACCTACCTCCTACACACCAGGTCTAATACCTTAGTGCGAAATATCAAAATAAGTTACTGGCTGGCCACTATACATTTTGATTTTAATTTTACTTAATTTATTTTAGTATCCATTTAGGTATAACGACAGTGGTTTACTTTGCAGATTATTGACGTTTGTCAATTTACTCATAACTGTAATTTAACTATACTGTATCTATACTTAAGTTTTAAGACCGAAAACCACGACTATATTAAAGTAACTAGATTAACCCATCTCCAGGCACGTAGTGGTCAGAAGAAGTGAGAGGTGGTTAACATTGCCCTCGGGCTTAGAGTGGGGGTTAGCCCCAGAGTCGAGGTCAGGAAAATGGTAAACACCTATTTCCCCATTTCACCCCTTCCGCACCTTAATAGTGCCATAACGGCACGGGCACTCTCATTCTTTTTCAGTAAACAAATAGCCAATTATTAGGGAGCATCTGACGAGTTTCGGCTCTGACCGAGGTGAAATATATTATAATGCTAAAAGCTGAGATGTTAGTTTGAAATTTTACTTCTCAACCTTATTCTTGCTCTGTATTGCATTGAGCTTTCTTACTCAAGATTTCCTACTGTAATTAAATTATTCTTCACGGACCCAACCCAACCCAACACACACACATACATACATATATATATATATATATATATATATATGATAAGTTGAGATAAATAATATTAGAAAATTATTAATATCAGTTCCATCAGTTCCAAGAATCCAAACAGAGCGAATATTTGACGTACGATCGTTTCTAAAACAATTTGGAAAATTTTATTTTGTATTATATTTTAGATGTTTCAAAAATGTCTTTTCACTAGAGTCCCCTTATAATATAATCACATACAGAAGTCAAGAGAGAACATCTTTTAGCATTACTTGAAAAAAACAACACATATCTCGTTAATGTGAGAAAACCAGAACTTCTTATCCTGCAATTTCACAGTACTCAAAATGTAAAATCGACAATAATACCAATAATAATATTTAAAATATATAAGATACAGCAAATTTAAAATATTTAAATCTAGAAAGAACAAAATATAGATAAAAATAAAAATTGTATAATTATAAATTAAAAATTAAAACCGGTAATTAAAAAAATAGTAATATTAGAAAAGAGAAGATGAAAGATAATAAAAGATAATGATAAAAAGAATTCTATATAATAAATCGTAAAAGCAATAAAGTAGAGGTTAGAAGTAGGAAAAATGAAAGTAATTTGAAGATAAAAATCTATAATAGTGAACATAGAAACAGGCAACGAAAATAATTTTAAAATTTGATAGATAAAAACAACTTTATTATAACGACTCATAAAAGAAAGTGAATGATTTGAAAAATGTTGTTCATTGCGTAAATTTATACAGTGACAACAATCTCTGGCAAGTTAGTGAGAGAAAGCAAAGCAAAGAGACAGATAGAGACATAGGTAGATAGAGAGGGGGAGAGAAAGAAAGAGAGATTCAACAGATGACGATTAGAACGGAAGTGACGCCGCCGTTACTGACATAGCGTTGCCACGAACGATAGCCAGGGAGATGCGTTGGAACAACCAGGCTGACTCACGGGGCTCGTGCCTAGACGTTGAAATCCTCCGTCCAATGTCCTGAAAAAAATTAAGTCTCGGGCCAAGCACACCCGACGTTTCCACTGAAATTGGTTGGAAGACGAAACGGTCAGTGAGCGAGCTGTATTTTCCGCGCTTCCTTGTTTCGGCGAGCAGGGCCGTCGTGCCGGGCTTCACCGCGGATTCCGCAATCCGTGCTGGTGAAAAGGAGTCGGAACAAGTAGCGTCAAAATTATAATTATACGAAAAAAATAAGAAGAATGAAACTAGCCAACGGCTTAGCGTCTTACGTCTTTGTTGTATGAAAATGTTCTCATACATCGAAGAGAAAAAAAATCTTTTAAATAAGTAAATTAAAATAAATAGCTAAGTAAATAAATAGAAATAAATACTTAAATAAATAGCATTCCTAAATTATCCAAATGGTTCAAGGGAGATAATTAATAAATATTTTAAATAAATTAAAAAAAAAAAGTTTTCCTCTCACAGAGATAGTTATACGGTGGACACTTTCTATTATATCACCATGTAATATTCTTTTTGCCCAGAGTCACCTTGTTTTTTAAGTTTTCCATATTCCTATGTCGTCTGTTTTTCTTGACTGATGGTTTAGTAGATTTCCCTTTTTCACCATACAATGCCATACAAATCCGGTGTATAACATGATCACATTTTTCTAACTGTTGATCATATTTCTTTATATCTAATTCTTTATGTAGTGCATTGCTTATTGTATGGTCAAGCATGCACCATTTCTTTCTATCTAATTCTTTATGTAGTGCATTGCTTATTGTATGGTCAGGCATGCACCATTTCTTTCTATCTAATTCTTTATGTAGTGCATTGCTTATTGTATGGTCAGGCATGCACCATTTCTTTTTATCTAATTCTTTATGTAGTGCATTGCTTATTGTATGGTCAAGCATGCACCATTCTTCCGAACTGCTGGCCAGTGGGAATTTTATTCTGGGAAGTTTCATCTCACTCTCTGGCGCAACTTTATGGATATCCTCGACACTGTGGGTTGCGTCCTGGTCTTGTGTTTTCCGACATCTTATCTGTGATAACAGAGCACTGCTTATGAGTCATTTGGTGAGAAGCACATCCCATCTTATACAAAAAATAATGAGAATGAAACTAGCTACCGGAACAGTAGCAGAAACTCGCTCTGAAGCGAGCTGATAACAGAAGATATTGTTGTTTGGAAGAAATAGCTTACATTGTGTGCTAGTATATATATATTTCCTCGGCTGTTTTACTGATGAAATACTTCATTTCAACCTCCAGACAATGTCGGGTCATCAGGAGAGTATACGCACCGTTAAAGTAATTTGAAGATAGAAAATCTATAATAGTGAACATAGAAACAGGCAACGAAAAGAATTTTAAGATTATACGAAAAAAAGTAATAATATATCATAAGAAAAATATAAAAATCATGAAAAGTCAGAAAAATAATTAGAAAAAATTACATATACATATGTGTGTGTGTGTTTGTATGTATATTTAGGCAGCATCTTTTCTTGGAGGCAAGTATTGTTAAATATAACAGACAACTTATGTCTGGATATCCTTTCGTAGATCCTTTCCATTGTTCGAATCAGAATCTTAGTTTCGGGGGGGGGGGGAATTGGCCAATGAATCTGTCATAGTTTTCATTTGTGTCCCAATTACTTTCAGACCCATCCGGGTCCATCTTCAGGGGAAAGAGGTGAATCAGGTAAAGACTATTTGTTCGTATTATAGATGGTTTTGGCGGGAATTATTTAATAATTACGAAACTATGAAAGTACTTGTGGACACAAATGAAAACTATGGCAGATTCATCGGCCAATCACCCCCCCCCCCCCCGAAACTAAGATTCTGATTCGGACAATGATAAGGATCTATGAAAGGATATCCAGACATAAGTTGTCTGTTATATTTAACAAAATATATATATATATATATATATATATATATATATATATATATATATATATATTACACTGACGAAGGCCATTTTCAATGAAGGTGGTTAGGGCCAATACTTGTTCTCCCGTGCTGTGGTCCTTCCGGAAACCTGCCTGATCCGCGCACAGAATGTCCTCTACTCCTGGGGATATACGTTGGAGTATAAGGCGTTCCAGTATTTTGTAGGGGACACAGAGTAGAGAGATTGGGCGGTAGCTTGCTGGTTGTTTGGGGTCTTTGCCAGGTTTTAATATAGCAATGACTTTTGCTGTTCGCCATTTCTTTGGGATCAGGTTAGTCTGTAGGATCTTGGTGTAGAATTGAGTCAGCCAGGTCAGGGCTTGGGGGCCGAGATGTTTCATGAGCTCAGGTGATATGTTGTCATATCCTGCTGCCTTCCCACATTTTAGGCCCTGCAGGACTTTCTGCAGTCCTGCATTCTCAATAGGTACCGGGTTCCTTTCCTCAGATGTAATTGCCCTTCTGGTGTGTTTGCCTTGAGTTGCTTTTGCAATAGACACTAGGTGGGATGCGACTTGGTTAGGTGAGACGGATGGTCGGCTCTGGGTAAGAGGTTTCTGTGCAGCTCCCAAGTGGCGGATGAGGCTCCAACATTTCCTGCTAGAGTGGGTGAAGTTCAGGTCTGCCACTGTCTCCTCCCACTTTTCCCGCCGAGCTGTTGTTAGCGATTCAATGAGGTGGTCTGCCATCTCAGGGTCCCCAGATGTTTTGTATGCTTGTAGGAGGGCAGTGCTTTCCTCGTCCAGGCATGGGACGTAGAGGGGCCGGTAGCCTCGTGGGATAGCTGTGTGGGCAGCCTTGTAGATGGCGCTGCAGAAGCGATTGCATGCTTCATCTACAGTGATGGTGCGGAGTGGGATGGTAACAGTACTCCGGTCCAGAATTTCACTGTATTTCTTCCAGTTTGCTTTGCGGAAGTTCCAGCGCATCTTCCTAGGGCTGGTTATCATTGGGAGTTGTAGGCCAATGTGTATAAGTGAGGGCCGATGTTGACTGTGTGGGAAGTCGTCAAGGATCAGGGTCTGTGTGGGATAGGGGGTGCCGTTCAAAGAGCTGACCCAGCATAGGTCAGGAGAATAGTCCTTCTTCCACCTAGCTGAGTGGAATGTTCCTCTTTGTTTAGGGTCGTATATCAGAGCAAGGTCATTTCTAGATGCCCAGTCTGACAGTACCTCACCGTCACTGTCTGCTGCTGGGTATCCCCAGTCAGGGTGGTGACTGTTAAAGTCCCCCACATAGATTGCAGGGTGGGTAGAGCCTGCATGTCCCAGTTGGCACTCGGAGGCTTGTACACATTGGTAATATGGAAGCCGCCAATTATTATGGCGTTTGAGTATTGTGTTGTTGTCAGGTGGTTTGCTTCAGCTATGTCTGACCGCACATAGGTGGCAAGTCCATGTTTGGCATGGGGTATGTAGCACAAGAGGTCAAAGCCATTGATGTTGTAGCGCCCTGCAACCTTGGAGGCAGATGACATCAATAGAATGTTGGGAGGCGAGGACTTCGATGAGGCTTCGCTTGGCGGCAGAAAGGCCTTCAGCATTTAGTTGTAGTATGCGAAGTGCAGGCCCTACCGCTAGGTGCCCTTGAGGCTGTCTGCTTTTGGCATTTGGACTGTGACTAGGATTCTTCGACTTGGCTCTCTGGCATCGTCTCTTAGAATTTAGTCTGCTGGTTGGATCATTTGTTTCCCCAGGCAAGCCTGGGTACTGACGGGGGGCGCGACGAGAACGCTGATCCATTGTCCCCCGAAAATAGTTTCGAGAACAGACTGAAGACAGGGACTATGTTCCTCGACCTCACAGCCGCCTATGATACGGTCTGGCACAAAGGCCTCATACTGAAACTCACAAAGGAGCTTGCCGTCTGGGCAACAATTGCCATCCAAACCCTGCTGATCAACCGGAGGTTCAGAGTTCACCTTGGACATAACACCAGCACATGGAGAGCACAGAAAAATGGGCTCCCACAAGGCTCAGTTCTAGCTCCAACACTATTCAATGTATACACAAATGACCTACCCAGCACCAAATCCCACAAATTCATCTACGCGGATGACATCTGTCTGGCATGCCAAGCACCGGACTTTGAACAACTGGAACGGGTTCTCACTGAAGACCTCACTAAACTGGACCAGTACTGCAAAACCTGGCGTTTAAAACCAAGCCCAGCAAAAACTGTCTCTAGTGTATTCCATCTCCACAATGCAAAAGCTGCCAGAGAACTCAACATCCCCCTGAGCGGTCTCCAACTTAAGCATGCCCCTAATCCAACCTACCTTGGAGTGACCCTTGACAGGACCCTATCCTTCAAGGAACATATCCAAGGGACGGCGGCTAAGGTGAAGTCCAGGAACAACCTGCTCAGCAAGCTGTCTGGTGCAAAATGGGGTGCATCATTTTCCACGCTACGCACCTCTGCATTGGCCCTTGCCTACTCTGCAGCAGAATATTGTGCTCCTGTTTGGTCCAGGTCATCCCACACACACCTTGTAGACACCCAGCTCAACTCAACAATGAGAATCATAACCGGGACAATCCGCTCAACACCACTACCCTGGCTCCCGTCCTATCAAACATTGTACCTCCACACATCCGGCAAACAGCATCCACTCAAAGGATGCTTCAAAAGGTTGAAGACTCCCCTCATCTACCAATCCACCAAGACATCCTCAACTCACCCACTGCTCGACTTCCATCCAGACGCCCCATCTGGAAGAACATCCCACCAGCTGACTTCACCATCCAATCAGCCTGGAAAAAGGAATGGGCGTCCAGGGAGGTCCCTAATAAACACCTGGTGTCAGACCCTAACCAACAAGTGCCTGGCACCGACCTCCCAAGGAGAGAGTGGTCAACCATCAATAGATTCAGGACTGGACATGGCCCGTGCTTGGCCAGCCTTCACAGATGCGGCAGCAGCCCATCCTCACTGTGTGCTTGTGGAGCGGAGCAGACAATGGAGCACATCATTGAAGTCTGCCCTCTCCAACGACTGAGAGGAGGATTAGCCACCCTCCACACAGCAGACCAGGAGGTTGCTGCGTGGCTGAAAGACTTTGCATTCGCTAAATAAATAACTGACGAAGGCCGAAGGATCGCGGCCGAAAATGTTTTTTTCCTTATAAGAAAAACTTTCTAATTTTTTTTATACATAAGGGACAATTGATATTCCTACATGTCACAATATAGAAAATAAATAAAATATATATTAAAATATATATCTTTCACATTGATTTTTTATACATATATATATATATATATGTGTGTGTTTGTATATATTCATATACATATGTATATATATATATTTATATATGAGTTTATGTGGGCGATTATACACATGTGTAGACGTATATATCTGAGTGTGTGTCGTGTGTGTATGCGTATATACGTACATACATTCTATTTTTGTATATATGTATTTATATCTGTTTGCATTTGTGTAGCCTGGAAGTTTTCGAAAAATATTATCTTAAAAATGTCATATTTTGATCTTAATTTAATTTAATTTGATTCAAATATATTTGATCTTTTGCCTTGTCCGCCCTGTTCGTTAATGGATGCTAGGTTAACTCTGAATCTCCAGGCAATTATACCGGAAATAGCATTCTTCTTTATTTAACCTTCACTTGAAAGTTTTTAGGTTAGAAATTCAGATGTTCTAATAAAATAAATAATTAACGTTTAGTTGGATTCTAAAATGTTTTGGATTAATTATGTGACTTTCAAAAGATTAAATCTGTCTCATTCCAAAAAAATGAAAGTGTAAAGTAGAAACGTTCTGTCTTGAAAAAGTCTAGCTTTTTAATAGTTGTGACTGAAACATGTTTTGCAAATGTTTAGGCAAATTATGTATGTATATACAAAAAGTTTAATTACCAGTAAACAGCTCTATCTATTATTGAGAGATATTATATAAACGCAGTAAAGATTCTCTGGATTTTTTACCCTGTGGATACAGAGTACTATACCTGGATTATTTATTTTTTCATTTATAAAGCTCTACCTTGTGTTGAGCACTGTTGAAAAAATATTGGTTTCAAGTTAATTTTGTCAATATATTTTTAACTTGCTTAATTAATATACATATATAGATGAAAGAAGAAAGATGTTTAGTTCAATCTTTCTATTGGATTCACTTCATTCTTGAACTTTTTCAATGCTGGCTTCACGAAAACCCTTCTTTTCCATCTTTAAATCTCCTTTCACTGGACACCTTATCAACGGACATTTACCAACTAGGCATACTCCATATCTTTTTACACGCACATTCTCACTCTCCATTACTTAATATTTTTTCAAATTTTGAATTTTGGCTTTTCCACTGCCAACTTATCTATATATGTAATTCCTCTGATAAGATTTTAATCTTTGAAAAGCCTTGGCTTAAGGAAAGAATAATAAACATGTTTTTACCGAGTACACCTTGCACTGAACAATTGAAGTTGAAATAAATTTGTCATTCGTACATGTTTATCATTCTTCTTTTATCTATCTTTATAATTGCTCGATCTCGTATATTGAGCTTAAACCATTTCACTATAGATTCTATCTACTAAAAGTATATTTTTAGTTTCATATTTTTTATATATATGAGGTTGAAACTGTAAATTTGGCATCTCTACAATGAGATGGGATATCAAAAAAGGCATGTTAGCATCATGGATGCTGCTGAGGTTACTGCAGTTAAGAGATAATTGTTTAAGGTTTTCCAAATTTAAATAGTTTCCTACTACAACAATGTATTAAAAATATGCATACACATATTCTGATATACTTACAATATTTGTTAAATAAATATTTATTATTATAACCTGCAGACACCAATGTTTCATGCAATCATCAATGTAGGAGATGCTAATTATTGCTGGTTGAAGGATTCGAACCCAGTTGCAAAATCACCTTTGACTCTGCAGTCATATATATATATATATATATATATATATATATATATATATATATACACCTAACTTTATAGATATATAGAAGATAAATTATAACTTGCAAACTTCTTATGCTCACTGCTTGATTTAAGAGCCTGTACATATATTTCCTCTGCTGATGCCGGATCAAATAGACTGGGATCAAGTCGGCAACAAATCCTTGCCAAACCATCCGACTTCAATAGGATTATATATTGTCTTACCACTTCGTACACATTGCTTCCTTATCTATATATACAGACTGAGTTGAGAAATATCTGACAGTATGATATAAATAATTACTTTTTAGGTGAAATAGGCTTTATTCCATTCATATGACGTTTTGGTAAAATTTATACCAGAAAAGGGGGAATACATCAAGAGGTTCTTAAATCCAGCAGAGGTTGAAATTATATAAATTTGGCATTTCTTCAATGAGATAGGACACCAAGAAAGGCATGTTAGCATCATACATGCTGTTGAGCCTACTGTGGTTTCGAGATAATAATCTTTGTGACATTATTTATTTCTTCAATGAGATAGGACACCAAGAAAGGCATGTTAGCATCATAGATGGTCTTGAGGCTACTGTGGTTTCGAGATAATAATCTTTTTGACATTATTTATTTTTTAATATAATAGAGATGTTGTGTCTGTATGATTGTAACCTAAAATCCTGAATATTATTTAAAAGAACATGGTGTTAAATGACTCCCTCTGGTCGCATATTTTTGCTAGTTGTTTTATTTAATTGCTCAGTTAAATGTGTTTGTTTTTTGTTTTTTACCAAAAAAAGAAAAGAAAATCACCCCATCCTTTATTTTAATAAATAAAACACAGAAAAATAAAAACATAGGTTTTAAACAAAATTTATCCTTTGCAGCGTAAAATGTAAAACAAAAAATCCTAAACTCACTTAAGGTCGTAAAAAGATAATAATATTTGTTTTTCAAATCGAAAAAAAAAAGTGTACCTAAAATAAAATCAACAATTAAAAAAGTAAAATACAGTGAACATGATTCTAAATTCAGTTATTTAATTGCTCAGTAAAATGTATTTGTTTTTTTTTTTTACAAAAAAATAGTAATTTTTAAATAAATTACTTTTTAAATTAAACAATTTGATTTAATAAATTTGTGCTTTAAAACCATTTTGAGCAAACATGATTTTGTCCAAAAATACGAATTGTTTCCATTAAAATGAGTGTTAAATTACTGATCGAACCGGATTACTGGTGGTCAACTTGCTGTGAGTCCAACATCTTTAAATTGATATCGAAATTTGCAGTTTGCTTGGATAGCAATATTGCTATATGCAGCACTGTTATATAATGCATGCATCGAGGAGAGTGCACAGAGCCAGTGACCTTGTACCAGACTGGTGCAAGTCATCAGTATCATATTCTATTTAACGTCTCATCAAGAAGGCTTTTAGACTTCCAAACTAATCTCTCTCTGGCCACATATTTATTTATCCCTTTTTCTCTCGGGTCAATCCTTATCACTTCCTCTAATGTTTACCTTGGCCTTCCCCTGCCAACTGACCCTGCTACCTCAACTCTTCTACATCTACTAACCCAAGAACTCTCATCTATTCATTCAATGTGACCATGCCATCGAAGTCTCCTGTTCTGCACACATCTCCCTATACTGTCCAGATTTAATCTTCCACTGATGTGATCAGATTTAAGCCTGTCTTTAAAACTCACATTGCACATCCATTGTATCATTCTTATATCATTTCTCTCCATGCAACGCATGTCCTCAACCCTTACTGGCCAAGTCTCACTTTCATACATCATCACACTGTGTATACATGCCTGATAGATTCTTCCCTTTATCGACAGTGATAACGCTCTGCTGGTTAGTAATGGCAGAAGTTCCCTGAACTTACTCCATTCACTCCTAATTCTTGCAATTACACTAGCACCTGCTTCTTCCTGTGCTCTAGTAACAGCAACCAGGTAACAAAACTTCTAAACAACTTCAATAGTTTTGCCATCCAAATATACTTTCTCCACATCTGAGTTCTCATCCGTCTCCATTGACTTACAATTGCAAACGAAACAAAAACAATATGAGATTGAGCTTTAAAGTAGGATATACATACAAGTGACAAAGTACACGAGTGGATAACGAACGGATTTAAAAGATGAAGTGATGGCGTTCTGGAGATGCATATATAAAAAAAATATATAAGAAAACAAAAGTTTAACCAGCTTTTTTCTTTTTGACATGAGACAGATATGTTCCACCTTAGCTGGAGCATAAACTGATGAAGATAAACCTGACGATAAAATCTATATAATAATATGCTTATTCATTTTTTGTTCGTACGTACGTACATTATCACCTTTCACACATTTAAAAAATTAGATTATCTTATAAGCAAAGATGGTGATTGATGATTAATGTGATGTCGCTAAGGTAAACAATTCCGATTTTACCTATTTTATAATGAATTGTTCCAAAATCAAATTATGTCATCCCATCGACTAAAAGAGTACAATTTCAAATAATTACATTTCAAAAAGTGACATTTGTTTTATTGATTTGAAGAATATTCAGCTGACAATTATTTCTACGGTAAGAAGACAGAATATTTATTGTTTTAAAAAGAATTAAATTGCTACAATTTTAAATAAAAAAGAAACATTATCGTTTAATTTAAAGAACGTTTAGCTGACAATGACAATTAATTTTACAGAAAACGAAAGAGTCATTTATTTTTTAATAGTATTGACCCTGACAGACATTTATTTTATTTATCTTCCTCCCACAAGGTAAGATGTGACACAAGGTCGGGAAAGTGGGATTTGAAAAGCCAGCGCCCGAGAAGGTGAGCACTCTGGCCTACAAAAAATACCTGGGCAGCCCCGTCGGCATTCCCCGGTAGTGACGCCTCAGGCAGTAAGCAATAAACTTACTCCTCCCCAAAGAGGGGAGGCAAAGGCTGGGAGAGTAGACCTCCTAGAACTGCACAGGACAAACCCACAGACCGGCGAAATCAAGACCCGAAGGCCAAGATAATACCAGTCTATGGGGTGTAGTATCCATCAGAACAGATACTACACTTTGATCTTGGTCAAAAGGCCAAGAAGTTACAAAACGTAACTAACATTTATTATTTCAGAGAAATAAAGAAATATTATTTTTAACAATAAATTATACAGATTGATGTAGAAAGCATCGTGGAATTTCCACGCGGTCCTGCTAGTAAAAAGATATGATTTTAGTTTCCTGATATTGTCTTTAAGTGATTTTTTTTCAGAGAACCGGTATTCAACAGAACCTTGTATCATGGGACATTTGTTTGATTTCATTTCTTGCTACAGTAGGCAATTCCTCGGTTACCCAACTAAGTTCTGCTGCATAATGGACATTTGATCCTAAAAGACTTTCGAACTATTCAACGTTTGGTATATTCTCCCATAAAAACCCATTGATTGTTCGCCATATCAGAATGAACAAATGATAAGAAAAAAACATCAGAATAAAATGATGAAACTCCAGAATAATAAAAAGAAGAATTATGTTTAGCAACAAATGAAATTAAATTGATGTACAAAGATACACATTGGGATATATACAGCAATTCACTGAGAATAAGTTTGACAAATAGATTTTTGATAAAAGATATTTTCAGAATCTGAAAAGTAACTGATCGGAATATATTTACCAAAAAAAAAAAAGGAAAAAGATGTACATCATGACGAGCAATAAAATAGAGGCAGCAGTAAATCTAATAAATATACTTTGTATGTTATTCATCATCATTTGACAAAAGTCTAATGGCAAACCGAATTGTACATTAAATCCTTCCTCTCAATAATCTTCATAAAAGTGTTCGTTGATTGGTTGGTTTTACGGCAAGTCAACCGTCATTGGGTTATTTTATCCCAAAACCGTACATATATTTTGTATACGATTGGTTTATTAGATTAATTTATTTTGTAGGTATATATTTTGTAAATAAATAGTCTATAACCGATAGTTTCTATTTAACCAATAGATAGGACCCTGACAAGTATTACCACTCCTCCGGGTCAGAGTGGATCTGGGAGTAATGGTAACTAAGGGATAACTCCACACTCCCTAAAGCTCCCAAATTCGGGCCCCAACGCAAGATGCACTCTAAGATCATTCTTAGGACCTTGTAAAAATGTAGTGAAGAAAATAATTGTTATTAAACTGCTTGAATATAATACAATGCAATGGTTTCGACACTACAATGGTTTCAACTATCTACACCCATTCATAACCATTGTAGAGGCTTGGGAACCAATTAGGTTGCTTAACGGAGGATTTTGGCTAATTTGGGCTATTTTTCACTAGTTTTTGGCTATTTTACATTCATGAAAACCCTTTTACAGCCTGAAAATGGTCCTAAATAAAAGTACTATATCAGATTCAACCATCTATATCCATTCATAGCTTTTGAGGATGTTTTAGGACCTGCAATGTAGCATGAAACCACTTTTTCGCCAAAAAATGATGGATTTTGAGTCCCGTGGAGCCCTAACGGCTATTTTTGGCCTGCACTTTCTGAATTTTGCAAAATTTTCAAAATGTTTGATTGTTTAGTGTTATTTATGTATAAATGAACACAAAAAAATACTACTCGCATGAATCTGAAATTTTCACCCATTACGTCCCACCCCTACTAGCATTTGGAATCATCTCCGACTGTACCAACATGCAGAAATTTAAATGTAATGTGAATAAACATCTCGCTGCATAACTCCCCACTTAGATGACCCTATAAACCTGGCCCCTACTTCACAGTAGACCCTTATGTCACAGTGGCAGTGTGCCGTGTTTGAGGTGAATTGAAAAAAATACATGAATAAAAAAGAGTAAGAGAGTTGTTAAATAGTATAGAATTAAACTAACACTTACCGGCATAAGGGCCTCAACTGGCATCCATCTCATGGAGGAGTGCTTGTTCGAATGAATGAACATTTATACACTAAAATGGCCACTTGTGAATCTCAGCCAATCAGAACACAGAGAATGGACTTTCCCTTCTGAGCATAATGGAACATTCTAGCCTTGTTATAAACAGGCATTATCTTGCTGCTCAACAGTCTGACTTATCTTGCTGCTCAACTGGTCGTACAGTTGAGCCTTAAGCATCGACTCTATAAATAGGATGTTTTTGTAAGCGAGATAGTGATGACAATGATGATAATAATTACAGGGGGCTTTCTTAAGATGAACAAATCTCTCATAACCGAATATGCTGTCTTTTGGCACAGTTAGTGGCGCGCAGGAGGGGGGGGGCGATGATGCAGTGGTTTCGGACATCCAAAATGGGGGTGGGGTGGCATCCAATTGTATTCAAACAATCTTCCTTCCTAATATTTATCAGTACTAAGACTTATACTCATATCCCTCCACTGATTTTTTTTACTTCTAGCTTCACTGTGCATTCAAACATAGCAGACAGAAAATAAGGTACTGGTACAGCTTTTGAACCCGACAAAACCAATTTTTGCTGACTTAGAATCATGTAAACAGCCGGAAAAAGCCAAATTAAAACGAACCAGCATCAAAATCAAAACGAGGCAGCGTTCCAATAGAAAATATAATGAAAAATCATTGAAAGCAAGAAAAACACTCACCGTATGCTTATTTTTATGAAAAATGATTTATTTTTTGACAAAAAAATTAATGAAACAACTTTTATAATTTTTTTTTCATGAGAAAGTTAAATTTTTAAAAATATTTTCGGTACTGCTCCAACTTTTGAACCAGACAAAAACCGAATCGTTTTTTTTAACCTAACTCTAACCTGACCCTAACCTACTTTAATGCCTTTGGTAATAGTTATTTGTTGACTATTTTTTCACTCTTTTTTTTTCAATTTTAGAAATTCTTGACAATCGCCAATTTACGATTTAATCAATTTACAATTTAACCTGTCTTCTGCTTTTCTCGCCTTCTGATTGGATAAGCGATTCGGCATCTTCCGACTGTTTACGTAAATAGTCGGAAAAAGCCAAACGAAAAGTTGGTTTTATCTAGTTCAAAAACTGTTCCAGTACCACTTCTAAATTTTTAGAAAATTTTGCTCATTTTAAGGCCTCCTGATGGGAGCTTAACTCCATAAAAGCAAAAGTATTCTGAACCCATAACTTCAGTCGTGTAATCTCTATTTGACACATGTTATTATAGTAATATTTTATTGATTGCTTTGAAGTATTTTATGTTGTGAGTTCTGATCTTTTGAACTTCTTAAAGTTTCCAAATGCGATTCATTTTTCTGAATTCAGCCTGGAACATGTATTTCAATGAGTATATGATAAAAGAAGAGTATAGGTTATGATCTCATATGTGGCAGAAACGGGGATTTGTGTTAGTTTATAACATTGACATTGTTAAATTATTGTTTCTTTATAATTTTGTTTACTCCTTTTTTTTCTTTTTAATTTTCGCATTTTTTTGTTTTTGCTGGATATGGAGCATCCTACCAGATGCCAGACATTCACCTACTATTTCAGAGACTCTAACCGAGAGATCTTTTTAAGATTCTAACCGTCCCTTTAAGCGCAATTCTTTGTATCTCTCTTGCACTTGGTTCACCGGTTATATTCGCCAGGTAGTTTTTGAAATTCGTTTTCATGAGCCCCGTTGCTCCTATGATTACTGGAATGATGGAGATCTTCGCAAGGTTCCAGTTTCTTTTCATGTCGTACATAAGACCTTGGTATTTCGTTATCTTCTCCCTCTCAGCTCTGTTTAAACCAGTATCATTAGGGATACTGACTTCAACTAGGGTTACTACTTTCTCCCTCTTGTCCCATATCACTATGTTAGGTTTAACAGCTCCGTTTTCTGGGTATGCAGCTGCGGAATTGCATAGTCATAGTGGATACAAATGTGTGTTCAATGAATGAACAAACACAAGAAACTTTATTCACATAAGAAGAAATATCTTGTATGTGTTTCACTTAGAAGAAGAAAAGTTTATTGTATACGCAAGAGTGTGTGGAGAATGGTTGCATGAAACCAGCAGCCTGTTTGTGTATATAGTTTTATGACAAACAAATGTGTGTGAGAGTAGTGTCGATTGCTGCCTATGTCAATAAAACAGACTTTTAGTGAGTTTTGATTTCACTCACACTTGATTTGTGAGTGTGTTTATGACACACAAATGAATGCATGTGAGTCAGTAAGTATGCTAATCCCGGCTATCCGATTGGTTGAAAAATATTTAAATAAATATTTAAATCTTGAGCCGATTTTTGTATGATTGGTTGTCTGTCGTTTCGTTTTATGACATATCAACCCTTTTTTGGGTTATTTAATGCCAAATTCAGTCATTCTAGTAAAAGTTTTTTATATTTTCAAATATTTATTCATGGTGCTTGGTTTGGTTGTTTTGTAGAAGAAAATTGTTGTTTTTCTTTTGGGCTTTGCAAAGAGAAAGGAAAAAACAATAGCATCAATGTTTGGTGCATTTTAGGTCAGGAAATCAGTAATTTTAGATGGCCTGATTTGGTAGCACCAGAGATTTTTGTATGAAATACCTTCACTAAATTGAGTAGCTATAACCTCTTTAAGAGTTATGAAGAAAGAAACTCTTGAAGAATATGGTAAATGGTGAAAAGACAGTTTTTATTTGGAGAATTTGTAATATTCATGTTTGATCAATCAGAAAGAAAAATGCCAGATTGTGCAAAATGGTGAAAGGGCAATTTTCATGTTGACATCTCTTAAATATGTCTGATAAATTCTCATGAAAAACATTGTTTTGGGTAAATTTATTTATTTCCATTTGAGCTTAATTTGAATTTTGATTGAAAACTTCTTATCAAGAGAAGCAATAATTGTTTAAATCTTTGCTTCGTTGGTCATTTACTCCCAAGAACAATCGAATTTGTCTCTGAGCAGTAGTAACTATCACATCGATCTAACTTGGATAAATGTACAATTATTTCTGGCTGAGGTATAGAAATATGAAAAAGTTATGGCAAGATTCTTTTTGTTCCCCACGCCCTCAAAGATTTCAGTTTGTTGTTCAATTGAAATTTTTCACCTTAAAAATTACATTGAAGGTCAACAGGGTTCTGAAATAGTTTACTTTGGTTTAATTTTTTTCCTGATGTTACAAAAAAAAAACCCGGACATTTTAACTAGTGTTCATAGACTTTTTTATCCACTGTGTATGGTTTCCACGTACGGTAAAAACAATACTCCTCTGTAAAAATCAAATCAAATATAAAGTTAAGAGTTAAAAAATAACAAATTCGAAGATAATTATGTGATAAAAGCAATACCCTTCTGTAAGAAGAATTGAGTACTTTCGGTTATCACTATTGTTAAATAATCTAAACAAATGAATAATTTTATTTAAGTACAATACAACTTTCCCCACTTATAGTAATTGATTCGGTACGTCAACTGGTAGAGTACAGGATGCCAACGTCTAGCCACACAGTATAATTTTTTAACAGTAACTGAATGTACTTAATTCTTATCACGGAAGAATATTACTTTTACACTAAGCAGAAACCATAATTTCCTCCATCAGAGTGCTTCATCAATAAGGAAAGTCTATGTATATATAAAATATAGTCATCCATAGACAAGTGTTTTGTTGTCTTATAGAAGTGTATATATATATATATATATATATATATATATATATATATAAGTTAGATATCTGACGTTGTCAGAGAGTCTTGATAATAATATTTTATCATTTTAATTTTCTAACTGTTAACATATCGATTTCTATAACAGCCAAATAAACGTTCTCTTTTTATATCTAATATGTTATTGGTCCCCCGATTTTATAAATCGGGGGACTTATGTTTTGAGGCATGTCCGTCCGTCCGTCCGTCCGTCCGGATTTTTCTCTGCAACCATCCATTGAATTTCTCTGAAATTTTGCATGAAGTTGTAACTTTGGTCAGGTTAGAAAATGACATTCTCCGATTTTTAAAAAAAATCTGGTTAGCCCCCCAGGGGGTCAAAAGGTCCCCAAATGGCAAAAATTACATTTTTTGCCCCAATAACTTTTCATTCATTCATTCAATTTCTCTGAAACTTGGCCAAAATGTGGAGGCAATTGTTCCTAATAGAAAATAAGTATCGCTGACCTTGGAAAAAATCTGGTTCGCGCCCCCAGGGGGTCAAAAGCCCCCAAAATGGCAACAAATTACCCTTTTCTCCCATAACGTTTGATCCATCCATTCAATTTTTCTGAAACTTGGCCAAAATGTAGAGGCAATTGTTCTGGATATAAAATGAGCATCCTTGACCTCAGAAAAATTCTGGTTCGCGCCCCAAGGAGGTCAAAGGGGGGGGGGGTCAAAAATGCCCAAAATTGCCCAAATTTATTGCATTTTACACTCGCCACATTGAGTCACATACAGAGGGGGACCACACACGCACAGCTTGTATAAAATTAAATCTGCCGGATTTTATCAAGTGGACCTAAATAGCATTTAAGCTAAAAAATCAAACTTTGATTCTGATTAGCCAATTATTTTTTTCTTTGAAATAAAATAACGTACTTCAATTTATTTTTAAAATGTACTTATTCCGTCCTGGTAGACTGGTAATATGGAGAGAGTTTTCAATAATCACCTATAAATAAAAATCAGCTTCAGCCAATAATAAAAAAACATTCCCCATTGATCGATTTAATTCATTTATCAAATGACCAATTATGTGTTTAGATTAAATATTACACTGTTTATTTCTTGAAAGTACTTATTTCGTTCATTACATTTAAATATAAACAAATAAACAAAACATTGTTTTAATAAACACATTTTTCTTTATTGAAAGGAGAGCTTATGCACTTAATAAATACACTTTCCGTGGAACGAGTTTTCTTTACCAACCACTCAGGCTACGGAAGCTCACTGTGACAATAATCGATCACATTTCGTTATGCTTAGTTTACTAATTGCTTAGATTCGAGCAAATACTTCATTCATAAATTAGTTAAACGAATAGGCTATATTGCCGGTCCCGGCAAAATAACGATTCCTGCGTTATTTTGCCGTGACCGGCAATATAACGATTCCTGCGTTATTTTGCCGGTTCATGTATATTTAACTAAATTGTTAAACATACAGTGACGCCCGGCACAATAATGAGTCTTACGTTATTTTGTCGGCTCGTGTTTATTTAACTATAAATTACTTTTTTTTTTATTATTTAAATTATTTTTTTTGTATTATTTAAAACTTTATCAAACGAAATTTTATTTATAATTTAAAACTTTGCCTGATTGTTTTTTTTAAATTTTTTTATTTAAAACTTTGCCTGATTGATTTTTTTGTTTGTTTTTAATTAATCTTTGCCTGATTGATTTTTTGTATAATTTAAAACTTTATTAAGCGACAATATATTTTAAAATACGAGAACGAGAAAGAGTTTAAAAACATAAATTTGCAACAAGTAAAGTTGACTTATGTCTAGAATAGACATTACGACTTATTTTATGATTTCATTGAAAGAACATTTTAAAATAGAAACTGTTTAAATCCAGTGATTTTCTGTATATTTTAACATTATCGAAGTTTTTCTTCAGAAAGAAAATGAGAATTTTACATTAAAATCTTTCCTTTGTAAAGCACATTTTTAACAAGTAAATGTTACCAAAGGCAACATAAATTATTCTTCTACCTGTATAAGTTTATTTGTTTATTTATTTTTATAAAAAAAAATCATTTATCAAAATAAATAATAAAATAAACAAATAAACTTATACAGGTAGGTAGAATAATAATTTATGTTGCTTTTGGTAACATTTATTTGTTGCTTATTTTTTTCTTTATATATAACTTATATATAACTTAAGGAAAATTTCAATTACTTAAATCGAGAGCAGACTTAGTAATGTTGGGAAAATTCATCAACATTAATTCTATTATGAAAAGTAAGCAGATATTTCTTTAACCGACACAATAGGGCAGGTCGATTTTTTTTTTCTTTAACCGACACAACTGATGATGAAAACAAATTGTTTTTAAATATTTGCCCTTATTTATTTAATTACCTTTTCTTTCGCAAGGCCATAACAATTAGGTTTTTAAAAATAATGAACCGGCATAATAACGATCCCTTTACATTAGTAAAAAATTATTGTGCCGGGCGTCACTGTATATTTAACAATTTAGTTAAATATACATGAACCGGCAAAATAACGCAGGAATCGTTATTTTGTCGGGACCGGCAATATAGCCTCTTCCTAAAATATTACACGTTACATACGATCGAAACTTTCCAACGTTATCGTTATTGTAGCGACTGGTGGGTTCTATTAACTTCTCAGCACTTCGTTGCCAATTCCATGCTTCCTCCTACAACAAAAAGAAAAATAATAAGGTATTCCATTTCAAGGTTAAATGGAATTGATATTTTTAAACATGACAGGGTGGTGTTGAGGTTATGGCCAAATCACTTACAGACAGTTTGTGAGTTCAAACCCCGGTTGGTACGTATTTATTTTAGCTCTGATTTCATGCTAGCTTTAGTAAATTCGTATGAATCAGAATCGTACAACTTTGTTGACTGGCTTGATTCTGTTGTCGACATTCTTGCAGGAGGGACCACGTAATGGTTGCCTAAGTGAAAATAGTATTATGGAATACAACTGGATTCGAACTTGGCACCCCCAGGCTGTTAGTCCGTGTCGTTATCCACTTCCGTTAACTCCCTGACAAGAGGACATTGGCCTCCTTATTTCATCCTGTACAATGTCGAGTTTTCCCGCTAGTATATATATATATAATTTTCAGTGGGTTCATTTGGTAAAATGTTTGTCTATTGATATGCATTACAAAAACGTATTACTCTCAATGACAATATTTCTTGTATTTAAGATTGTCAAAGACCGAAGTTGGAATTTATTTTCCATTCTTCAAACAAAAGGAAAGCGAAGATAAGCTTTAACTATGCAAGCACTATGTCTTTTAACGTGTGTTCAAACTCTCCATACAAATGAACAGACACTATCAGCAAATCAACCCAAAAAAGACATCAGGAAAATTGGCTCGACTTTTGGTCCTTCCATCAAACAGGTCTTTTTTATCGTTATGGTTTATTCGTGCTGACACTTAAATGAGGAAAGGCCCATTTCTGGTTTTTATCTTAGGAGCCAATGTTATTATACAGTCTTTTGATTTCATTTCTCCGATACATACCACTCCCAGAACACAAAGTGGTCACACAGAACAAACTTTTGATGGGAGTGACCAAAGAGGTTTTGCCAAAAGAGAAAACATATTGAATTGAGAGATATCTTTGAGAACAACCCCCCAACCCGGAGATTTAAATCAATTCTCTGTAACAGATTTTTTTTTATCTAAACTAGCCAAAAGGTTGCCCTTTCGCACCTGTTAGCCGAGCTTGTGTGGAGGGCTGTTAGGGCTGTTATTTGGTGGAATTTAACCCAATAGCTTTGATTTCATTGGTTTATCAATATGATTATTATTTATTTACTAACTTCGACTTCTTGCACAAGTCATTCAGCGATTGCTTATTGTTCGCAACTGGTGTTCCCTAGAATCTGAGTAACAACAAGTCCCCTCAGATTTCCAGCACTGTCCACCTCTTTCGGTAAGCAAGTGTTACCACAAAAGCCATTTAACATTGATTTCTCACTGGCAACGACTATTTGTTTTCTCTAGAATTGGAGTGGCAATAAGCCGCACCAAGGTTCCAGTACTCTACACATACTTCCAGCAGATCTGCTTTTCCCCCTCTGTCTTTTCTATCGTCCTTAACCCTTCATGGCCACTTTGTGTAGTACCAGCCGAGGCTGATAACTCTACATCTATGTGTCTGTGTGTGTTTTTGTATTTGGGGTGGGGGACGTTTATTGGATTTCTGGTAGTTTCAATTCCCATGGGCTTTATATTGTCTGTTCTATTTCTATTTCAACTTACATGTGGCTGGTCATTGTTCATTGATTATGTGTTCTGGTTTCTGCCCTCGAAGGTGTTCTATAATATTTCGAGATCTTTTCATCATTGCCATGTATTATATGGTGTCAATCCTCCCTTTGATTACAATTTCTCCAAGTCTGTGTTCCAGATTTTTCGGAACTGTTCCTAGTACTCCTAAAATTATTATCTTTATAATAAAGTAAAGTGATTTTTCCCTATTTCATTAAAAAGTACAGCTTTGGCAGCAATTTAGGTTAATTTTTTATGCATATTTAAAAAAAAGTTATATATTCCTTTTGTTCGTTTTCAATAATTTTATCTCACTCGACATCTTCTCTTAAGACAGTCATCTATACAGGAAGTGAGAGGAATTTTCACTCTCATGCCCAGCTCTACTATCACTGCTACCCATATTCACTGTGAAGCCGTCTTCATAGCACTGTCATTATTTCAATCTATCGCTCTTGTTAGGTACTCCACCAAAATATGGAACGCTTCCTTCGCCTAGACTTTTCTTTGTGTGCCGTTTTCATTTGCTATTCCAAAGATTTGCTTTTATATTCTCGATTGATAGAATAACATATTAGCAGATTATAAATTTTCCTAACCGTTTATTTACAATCGATTCCATTGCTCTTATTTATTATTCTTAATTTACTTTTAATTTATCCAATATTTACGTTAAAAAAACATTCAGCTATTTAAATTTCTTTTTCCTCTTGCAGTATCGATTTCCAGAGGCTTACAAATATCTCGGTGAAACATACCACTTTATTCCTTTTCAAAGGCATGCATTTTTATTCTCGAAATAGAAGAATGGCTTTTCTCGAACAGTACAATTGCTCAGTACTGTTAGAATACATTTTTCAAACATAAACATTCATAATTTCTTTTTTTCTAGTTTTACACTCTAATGAATACTTTCAGCACGATATAAATTCTCTAACCAACTTTTGACTACAGGCTACTACATGTTACATGTAACTACTAATTTTACTTTTTCTAGCTTCGTAAAGTATCGATTCCAAAACAGATTGAAAACTTTGCACAATAGCCATTTATATTCTCGGAATAAAGTAATACATTGTAAATTATTTTTATTCACCTGCTACTGGGTCACCCCTATTCGACGTCACTTGCACAGGACAGCAGCAGTTAGACCGGTTTCCATGGATATAGGGATTATTGCAGCTGATTTTTATCCCTCTCTTTCTTTTTTATTGCCACCCGGACTTAGTGTTACTGTGAGGATACACAGAAACAGCGTTTTTGTACTTGAAACATCACGGAAATTTTAACTTTTATTTTTTATTGTACTTTACAATGTGAACTTTTATGACCAATTTTATCACATTTTAAGCATTTTTATAGGGACAATCCCATATAAATCCCTTATAAAATGTTACTCTCTACAAGCGAAATCCCATTTTGATTTCAACGTACATGTTAGATGTGTGAAACGCTGTTTTCTGTGATATGTTTCGTACATTAATAATTCTTTGACATTCTTCTGCAATCTGTTAAAAGGGTTAAATTAGCTTCGTTCTCTAATTTATTTAATATCCCTTACTGATGCTAATTTTACTGATTTCATTTCGACTAGGGCAAAACAAGGATCTGAGTGTTGGTGGGGAAAGGAGAGAAGATCGGTTTTAGAGGTGTTAAACATAACATGACACTTCCCCCCATTGCACTACATGCTCTAGATCAGCAGAGAGAGAGAGAGAGAGAGACAGACAGACAGACAGACAGACAGACAGAGACTCAGCAAGATCTTCATCAATAATGCTCTTCGAAGTGCTGCCATAGATAGTTATGTCGTCAGTATTGATTTCAACAAATGATCTCAGAATATAATTTGTCAGATTAATGAAGATTAGGAAGAGGTTTTGGTGTAGAATAGATCCTAGAAGCATGCCGACGTTGATTCTATGCCTATCAACAATTACTTTTATACACCTATTAATGAGAAAGGATTTGATGGTTAAGAATACAATGCCAGATATTCCATAGATAGCAAGTTTATGAAGTAACCCTTTGTGCCATACTTTCTTTGTTCTTCTTTCTTAATTCAAAATGCATTTTTTTTAAAACTGATTCACATTCAGCAATAATACGATTTTAGCAAAAAAAAAAGAACATTGATTTTAACGTAAGTTTTATCATTTCTACAGGATAACTATACCGATACTTATGTTACCGACATAATGGAATTTTACTGATGGCAGTCAAAAAAAAAAGATGACATGCAGCATTTCTCTCTTTCTATTTCATGCATGTCGTAGCATAACATAACCGTAAAGAAATACAACAACAAAGAGGTAGTTGTTAACAAGAGTATTTATTTACAGAAAGTACGAGAGACTGCTACTGGAATAGTTATAGCGACTTATTACCACCACTATTCATAGTATCAAGAAGAGTCCATGTAGTGACGCAATAGAATCAATTACCATAACACCCCCATTTTTAGCCTTGCTCCTTATCGAATCAATATTTTTTATTTTCTAAATTTATCGCAGTTTAGTCTGCAATCTTTTCTTTTCTTTTCGATCTTCTATATTCTGAAGCAGTTTGTGATCTTGAGACTTCAGACATGTCGAATACGACATCCATTATGTCTTACTCTGCATTATTGTTTTCGACGGTTACCAAATACAGTTTCCTTACTTGGTTCAGGTGTCTTTCATGTAGGAAATTGTGTCGCTCGATCAAGTATGTCATGTCCTTTATCTGTTTATATATTATTTTATTTTGTCCCAATACAGATTTCATTTTTTTTTTTTTTTTGCAAATTTCTCCACCATAAAATCGATTAGTTTGTCTTCTTGTCAATTAGTTTTGTCTTTTTTATCGATAGAGAGAAAGAAAGAGGAGTTTTGTCTTCTTTTTCTTATCGATTAGTTCTGTCTTCTTTTTCTTATCGATTAGTTTTGTTTTATTTTTCTCATCGATTAGTTTTGTCTTCTTTTTCTTATCGATTAGTTTTGTCTTCTTTTTCTTATCGATTAGTTCTGTCTTCTTTTTCTTATCGATTAGTTCTGTCTTCTTTTTCTTATCGATTAGTTTTGTTTTATTTTTCTTATCAATTAGTTTTGTCTTCTTTTTCTTATCGATTAGTTTTGTCTTCTTTTTCTTATCGATTAGTTTTGTCTTCTTTTTCTTATCGATGAGTTTCGTTTCAATGATTTCAAGTAATGAATAGGAATTAAATTGCGAAGCGATAGCGAGCGGGCAAAGCTTGCTAGTAATCTAATATTTTCAATGTTATGAAGAAAAAACAGAATTTTTAGAAACAGACACACAATAGATACTATAGTAGTATCTAGATTAAGATGTATTTTATTTACCTCACTGCATTTTTTTTTTTTATAATTAAGTACAGATTGATTGGAACCTATTTATTTGCCTCACTTTAAAAGCCGCAATTGTACAATATTGATTTATGCATATCACATAACATTGTATCGATTCAGTAATTTAAAAGCAAATTCATTTAAAAGAGCTTAAATAAATTTATATCCTGTTCAAGTACTAACATTGCTTTCCCCTTACGTACGAGAAATAGCAATACGTACTTCACTTATTATGCATGACATGAAACAAACAACCGCAAAGAAGCATTTCTTGTATCGCGTTAATTCATTGCAACAAGAAAGAACGTAAAAAAAACAAAACTATCGAACTTAATTGATTAGTATTTTGGGGGGAAATAAATTAGGTTAATGAAATATATTATTCATTCATTCAATGTCGACTTTGGATAAAGTCACTTTGTAATTTTCTAACATCATGACGTCTTAAATCTGATGGATTTAATAGGCAACACAGTATTCCTGTCAGTCATTCGAATAAGGCAGTTCCTTTGTTATTTTCAGAACGTGGTGTTCCAAGGCTATCAAAAAATGTCTGAAAATGTGTCCTTTAAAAAAAAATTTGGTTACTAATGTATCACCACATATCAAGGCCAAAAGCCACTTAAGGATAAGGGTTAATGGAAATGTTCTTTTATATTTACTATATCTATATAAAGTAAAGTACTATGTGTTTATATATATATATATCCGAAACGATATCGTCTGTAGGTGAAAAACACTTTAATATATATATATATATATATATATATATATATATATATATATTGGTACAGAAAAATTAGTACATTAGTACCGTCAGTTTCAAGCTCAGAAAGACTTAACCATCCGGCTCTCTTCAGATTATGTTGTCATCTGTTTCGGAAATGTGAAGTCACGTGTCACTCTCGTTTGGACGCGTTATTTGCTTAGAGTGTTGTATATATTTGTTTAAATTTAGTATAAGGGAGGTTTAATAAGATTTGAAAAAGGGTGGGGGGACACAAAGTAACAGTTGAGAAAAGATTTTAAAATATAAAAAATAAAAATTATTTCTATATAAATCCCGTGAGTCAATGTTTATGAGTAGCATATATTTGGCCGTTACTGTTTGAGGGTTAATAATGTGTCTTCTAGAGAAATCAGGAGAGATATGGGTTTAAGGATAATACTTATGAAAAGATAAAAAAGTTAGAAACACACACATTAAATTAAAGTTTAAGGCCTGGATTAAATGACTTTAAATCAATTTTTTATTTTTTTAAATATATTTTTATATTTTATTTTTTATATTTTTAAATCTTTTCCATTTTTAGATCTCAACTGTTACTTTTCACCACTACCCCTTTTTTCAAACCTTATTAAACGTCCTTTACACTTAAGTTAAACAACTATACACAACACTCTAAGCCAGGGACGGGCAACCTTTTCAGAGTGAGGGCCAGATGAGACTTTTGGAAGGAGATCGCAGGCCGGAGTGAAAAACGAAATCTCAGAATTACTATATTTTGTTTACATGAATAGATTGTACAAAAATTGCATTGAACACTCTACAAACCTGATTTTTTTTCTCTCAGGAGACTTCTGTATGTAATGTTATAAAAGGCGCCGACGAAGAGCCATTTTGGAATCATAAGAAATAATGACGGGGGAAGTAGCAAGTTGATCCAGCATTCGTTTTGACACACCTTACATAGGTTCTATGTTTCATGCCTTTCCTCGTCTTTCGTTTTTTCTTTGCCTCTCTCTTTCTCTTTTTCTATTTTTATCTCAGGCCAAGGATTTGAAATTAATAGTTAAAGAAAAAGAAAATATACATGCATCATCGCTCGCTGATATTTATACATTTTTATCCCACTGTAAATCTTAATCAAAACCTACTTTTACGTCTATGCCACAAAATGATATGAGTTTTACTGGGAGGTCCGCAGGCCGTATTGCAATAATAAAGCACAGCAGGGTGGCGGGCCGGACGCTAAGCCTTCGCGGGCCGGAGGTTGCCCGCCCCTGCTCTAAGCAAATAACGCGTCCAAACGAGAGTGACACGTGACTTCACATTTCCGAAACAGATGACAACATAAGCTGAAGAGAGTCGGATGGCTAAGTCCTTCTGAGCTTGAAACCGACGGTACTAATGTTGTACTAAATGTTCTGTACCACAAAATAAATAAATATTACGCTCTTAATTTTAATTCTCAATTAATCGAGCACTCTGCTGGGATTTTTCGTACTATATTACAAAAGAAGTATTATATATATATATATATATATATATATATATATATATATATGAGAGAGAGAGAGAGAGAGAAAATGAACTCTAAAACCACTACACTTATTTTTTCGACTAAGGTTCTTAGTGAAACACCGATGTTCTATAATATGTGTTTATTTTTTGGGGGGAAGTTCTTCCAATCTTTTGCGAAGCAAGAGGAGCCAGCTCTGACGACTGGACTTCTATCTGTTTGTGTTCTAGTGTCAACATTTTAGGAACCCGCTGAAAACTGACCTTAGCCAAGGTCATAAAGTACAATTGTGTGTCTGCTACACCCACAGTTATTCAGGAATGTCTTCTATTAAAATTCTTCTATCAGCCAAAATTAACGTATTAGCTGAATCCCACATTTTTAGTATAACTATTATATAAGATATTTACATATTTGATTCTGCAATACCGTCAGTTTCATTCTGATAAAACGCCAATTATTCAATAACGGACAAACTTAGATTTGAAATGTTGATTTTTCAACCCTTTTCACCAGGGTGAAAAATAAACATAAAAATATTTTTCAAAAATGAGATCAAAAAACAGATTTTGTTTTTTGTTTATCTCACTTCAGTATGCTGACGATTCTCCTTGGGTACAGACTTTTAAAAAAAATTTAAAAGTCAGCCCATCTGGATGAAACCGTGGTACGATTCTAAAATATGTAACATATAGTTTCCAAATAAATTATTTGTATTAGCTCTCACTCTTCTGCGATCAAGCACTTTATTGATTTATTTTCAATATAACTTGACACTATATATATATATATATATATATATATATATATATATATATATATATATATATATGATAATTTTTATTTTCACAGACATGTACAAAATCTGCGACACTGGCATGTCGATGTTATCGATCAACAGTTGCTATAAACTGAGATCGCATCAGGCAGAGTTAAAATCCGATCTCAGCCTCAGATCATATTTGGGGAGAATGAAATGGAGAGAAAAAAGAAACAGAAGATCAAAAAGAAATTTAGCATTTCAAAAATTGGGGGGTCACGTGGTCTACGGCCGTTAAAAATCAAAAATCAAAAAAGTTTAAATCTAAAATCTAAAACAAACAGGACAAATAAATAAATAAAATAAAATAAAGTGGAAAGAGACATAATGAAGGGAGTAGGGTAAAAAAGATAGGAAGGTAGACAAATAGAGGAATGGAAAACGTCTGTTGATTCAGACCGAGAGAGAAAAGATATGAGGGGGGGTAGACATGCACGATTCAAGTGTAAAAAAACGACAGTTATTTTCAAGTCGAGCGGATAAATGTATTTTCAAGTGAACTATAATATTGTGTATATGTGTGTATGCGTGCGTGCGGACTCGCCGATCAGCTGTAATCGGCGTTTGTAGCGAGCAGACGCGTGTAATTGGGGTTGGGTGGGTGGGGGTGGTAATCAAATGTGTCGCTAATTCTGAATTTATATTATCTTTATATTTTGTCTAGAGTTTATTAGCTTACCATTAATAAATTAAAATCGAATAAATATATTAGATAAGTACCACAGAATTATTAGTAGTAATAATAATAATAATTATAAACACCCATAATAATTGAAATGAAATGATGAAAATAATAATGAATGATAATAAAAATAGTTTAATTTAATTTAAAACTAAAAACTAAAATATAACTAAGGAATAACTAGAAAATGCCGACGTTATTACTTATTATTATTAATAATAATAATAATAATAATAGTAATAAAAAATAGTAATAAAAATAGTAATAATAATAACAAAGACGACAACAACAATAATTGTGGTCAATAATATTTAAGAATTTATAAAATATAATAGTTTAGGAAAAAAAAATAGAATAATTAAGAAATATTAGAAATACTAGGAGGTAGTAATAATCATAATGATAGTAAATAATAAGATAATGTTTGCCAATATTGTAATATGGGTTAGTGGTCGCAATAATGCTGATCATATAAAAATAGTAATAATAGTAGTTTTACCGACAGCAGCAATCACAGTGGTAACCACAGTAATGTTAACAATAGTCATAATGATAATAAAAAGTAATAAATAATAATAGAACAGTACAAATAGTAGTAGTAATTATAATGATGACAATAATAGCAATAAAGATAATAATAATAATAATAATAATAATAATAATAATAATAGACAACAGAACCGGGGAAAATACAACTGCACGATAGAGGCGCAAGCATAGGCTGACACCACGAAAATTATGGACAGAGGGTTGAGGAGGGAAAGCGCAAACCAGACCTCCACTGGAAGAGCGCGGACAGCTCTGGGACCTTGGGGAGGCTTGTTGCCACTCGGGTCCCAGAGGGGACCAATGGCCCTTGTCAGCGGGAAATCGGTGGTAGGTGGCTGTTGCGATACCGCAAGGTCATCAGCGATGATGAACGATAAGAGGTGGAGCATACTGGAAGTCTGAGGAGACTTGTTGTCACTCAGACTCCAGGGAATACCACAGGTTGTTGGCAGTGGGCGATCACTGACGATGACCAGTGTGATAACTCCTAGTGAGTAAATAACAATAATAATAATAATAATAGAATTAATAATAATAATAATAATAACAATAATAATAATAATAATAGAATTATTAATAATAATAATAATAATAATAATAGAATTAATAATAATAATGGTAATAATAATAATTGAAATAATAGAGTTATAGATAATTACATTATTATTGACAATGGAAGCAAAAGTCGGGTAACGGTAAACATGGCAATATCAATATTATTTATAATAATAATAGTAATATTGTCAATGTCACTGCCACAAATAATAATAACTATGATAGTAACAGCAGACATGATACCACCACCAACAACAATAATAATCTTGATAAAAGTACAGAAATGAAAATTAATTCAATGTCAAATAAGTTTAAAATATTTATAATGATAATAATAATTGATAATGGTAATCTAAAAATAATCTAAAAAATATTAAGCAATAAATAGATAAAAATATAAGGGAATATTTGAGGTTAAAGAAAAATACAGAAGATGACAATTAGTATTAATCATAATAGTTGTAGGTATGATAATAAAAACAAAACAAAAATAATAATAAAATAAAAATAAAAATAAAAAGATAAAATATTTAATAATAGGGAAATTAACTGTTGTGATAATACTAATAATATTAATAATAGTGAAAATAATAGTGATAGTTATAATAATAGTAGCCACGATAATTTTAATAATTGTAACTATAGTGATAATGAGGGTAAAAATAATAGTAGTATTATAAATAAAAATAAAATTATAAAATTAAATTTGGATCTTTTGATGTTTCTATGGGCTCCCTGGACTCAGCAGAAGTCACTGATCTAGTTGGTCTATACATACTATATAATCTCACAAAAAACATTAGCATAGAAGACATAATCCTATATAGGGATGACGGATTATTAATAGTAAAGAATTCAAATGGACAAAAATGTGAAAGAGTAAAAAAGATTATCCTTAGAGAAATGTAAAGATTAGATCTCAAAGTAGAAATAACATTTAATGTTAAAATAGTTAACTTTTTAGACGTAACATTCAACTTAAATAAAGAAACATATGAACCGTATACTAAAGACAATGCCAACCCGATCTACGTCCACCCACTCTCTAACCACCCAAAAACCATAATTCAACATATCTCCAGATCAATCGAAAAAAGAATCAGTGATAACTCCTCTAATGAAGAAATTTTTAACAAACATAAGGATTTTTACAAAGCGTTAAAGCAAAGTGGATACAAAAACACCCAAATTAAATTCACCAAACCTATACCTCCCAACAACAGACGCATAAATAGGGGTAGAAAAATTATTTGGTTCACACCCCCATATAATAACATGGTTAAAACCAAACTCGGTAAAAAATTTTTAGACTTAATTAATCTACGCTTTCCTCCCAACAATATACTGCATAAAATTTTTAATAAAAACACCCTCAAATTAAGCTATAGCTGTGGTGAAAATTTAGAAAAAATAATAAAAAACACAACAATAAAATTCTAAATGGACAAAAACTACTGCCATGAAAACAACAAATACCAAGGCCTGTAACTGCACAAACAAAAAAGAATTCCCATTACAACAAAATTGCCAAATAACTCAATCAGTATATCAAACAACAATCTCTACTAAAGAAAACCCAACCCTGAAAAAATTCTACATAGGTATGGCTGGTGATACCTTCAAAGAAAGATATAATGACCATAAGTGTTCTTTTAATAACCCTACATATAAAAAAGAACCTCACTTTCTATATATTACTGGGAACTATCCAACAATAACCAATCACCAACAGTGACCTGGAACACAATCAGAAAATAGCACCTGTGGTTCTCTAAACTCACCTTATTACCTTTGCCTCACAGAAAAACTTGAAATAATTAAATTTAGTGATAGGGGCAAACTTCTAAATAAAAAACATGAAACATCAATTAACTGTAGGCATAATTAAATAACACCTTCTTAGTAATCCACTTATAACCCCTTAGGCTGTTACTATCTCATAAATTCTTTTTTTAAATAAAATAAAAAATACTTCACCTACCCATCAACTGGTAATTTTGTCAACACAACTATCATCTTATACCTTTTTATTATTATTATTATTATTATTATTATTATTATTATTATTATGATTACCCTTTCACGTTTTTTACTACAATCACTACCTATAACCACCATTATATCTATTATTTAATTAACCACCTCTACTATCATTATTATTAGGTTTATTAACAAATTTTAAAATTTAATTTTTAAAATTTTTAATTAAATTTTTTATTTAATTTTTTAACTTTTTAATTTTAACCCTCATTATCACTATAGTTACAATTATTAAAATTATCGTGGCTACTATTATTATAACTATCACTATTATTTTCACTATTATTAATATTATTAGTATTATCACAACAGATAATCTCCCTATTATTAAATATTTTATCTTTTTATTTTTATTTTAATTTTTAATTTTTAATTTTATTTTTATTTTATTTTATTTTTATTTTTGTTTTTATTATCACACTCACAACTATTATGATTAATACTAATTGTCATCTTCTGTATTTTTCTTTACCCTCAAATATTCCCTTATATTTTTATTTATTTATTGCCTAATATTTTTTTAGATTATTTTAGATTATCATTATCAATTATTATTATCATTATAAATATTTTAAACCTATTTGACATTGAATTATTTTTCATTTCTGTACTTTTATCAAGATTATTATTGTTGTTGGTGGTGGTATCATGTCTGCTGTTACTATCATAGTTATTATTATTTGTGGCAGTGACATTGATAATATTACTATTATTATTATTATTATTATTATTATTATTATTATTGATATTGCCATGTTTACCGTTACCCGACTTTTGCTTCCATTGTCATTAATAATAATGTCATTATCTATAACTCTATTATTTCAATTATTATTATTGCCATTATTATTATTAATTCTATTATTATTATTATTATTATTGTTATTATTATTATTATTGTTATTATTATTATTATTATTATTATTATTATTATTATTATTATTACTGTTGTTATCTTTATTGCTATTATTGTCATCATTATAATTACTACTACTATTTGTACTGTTCTATTATTATTTATTACTTTTTACTATCATTATGACTATTGTTAACATTACTGTGGTTACCACTGTGATTGCTGCTGTCGGTAAAACTACTATTATTACTATTTTTATATGATCAGCATTATTGCAACCACTAACCCATATTACAATATTGGCAAACATTATCTTATTATTTACTATCATTATGATTATTACTACCTCCTAGTATTTCTAATATTTCTTAATTATTCTATTTTTTTTTCTTAAACTATTATGTTTTATAAATTCTTAAATATTATTGACCACAATTATTGTTGTTGTCGTCTTTGTTATTATTATTACTATTTTTATTACTATTATTATTATTATTATTATTATTTTTTTTTTTTTTATTATTATTATTATTATTATTATTATTATTATTATTATTATTATCATTATTATTTTTATTATTATTATTATTATTATTATTATTATTAATAAGTAATAACGTCGGTATTTTCTAGTTATTCTTTAGTTATATTTTAGTATTTAGTTTTTAGTTTTAAATTAAATTAAACTATTATTTTTATTATCATTCATTATTATTTTCATCATTTCATTTCAATTATTATGGGTGTTTATAATTATTATTATTACTACTAATAATTCTGTGGTACTTATCTAATATATTTATTCGATTTTAATTTATTAATGGTAAGCTAATAAACTCTAGACAAAATATAAAGATAATATAAATTCAGAATTAGCGACACATTTGATTACCACCACCACCCACCCAACCCTAATTACATGCGTCTGCTCGCTACAAACGCCGATTACAGCTGATCGGTGAATCCGCACGCACGCATACACACATATACACAATATTATAGTTCACTTGAAAATACATTTATCCGCTCGACTTGAAAATAACTGTCGTTTTTTTACACTTGAATCGTGCATGTCTACCCCCCCCTCATATCTTTTCTCTCTCGGTCTGAATCAACAGACGTTTTCCATTCCTCTATTTGTCTACCTTCCTATCTTTTTTACCCTACTCCCTTCATTATATGTCTCTTTCCACTTTATTTTATTTTATTTATTTATTTGTCCTGTTTGTTTTAGATTTTAGATTTAAACTTTTTTGATTTTTGATTTTTAACGGCCGTAGACCACGTGACCCCCCAATTTTTGAAATGCTAAATTTCTTTTCTTCTTCTTCTGTTTCTTTTTTCTCTCCATTTCATTCTCCCCAAATATGATCTGAGGTTGAGATCGAATTCTAACTCTGCCTGATGAGATCTCAGTTTATAGTAACTGTTGATCGATAACATCGACATGCCAGTGTCGCAGATTTTGTACATGTCTGTGTAAATAAAAATTATCATATATAAAGCTCTATTTTGATATTGGCACTTTTTATAAACCCAGTTAAAATTCTCTGTGGATATATTTTACCTGGATTATTACCATTATTATATATATATATATATATATATATATATATATATATATATATATAAGTTAGGTATGTGTATATATTTATATATCTATGTACAAGGAGTTAACAAAACTAATGAATGGATAATTATGAATTTTGGAATATATATTCTAGGGAACACGGTGCGTAACATGGGCACGTTATCTTTTTTGTAGACTTTACTATTTAGAGGGTGCGCCCACCCAAACTCGCCTCTGCCCCCAAAAAACTGTAAAAATAAGTTAAATACAAAAAATTTAATAGAGAACAGAATTTCTCTACATCAAATATTGACTTATATGAGGTAATACATTTTTAAAAAGGTGAGTGCACGTGAGTGAGCATCAATAATATATATGTGCTTGGTAAAATCCTAAACTATTGATCTTATCATTATGAATTATGGAATATTTATTCTAGGCAACAGGGTGAGTAACTTGGGCACATTCTTTATTTGTTTTGTAAACTTTACCATTTAAGTGCCACCGAAGCCGCATAATACCCCCCCCCCCCAAGAGAAAAAAAAACATTAAAATTTAAAATTAATGCTATATCTATTGCTTATACCCATCCTGGGACGGGTATTCTATTAGTGGGGGTATATATATATATATAATTTCTGATAATTACAAATAACTATTTCATTTAATAATATAATTTACTAGCTGTAACTACACAGCATTACCTGAGAATCTTTTTACTTTCATTTGTATTTCACTCATTATCTCCCTGTCTTTTCTCTTAAGTAATTTCTTTGAAAAGATATTAGCATTTTTCGAAAGATAATTCAATATATGTTATCTAAGAAAATTGGTTTTGCAATAAAATCGATCGGACGTCTTTAAAATTCCATAAATACTTTCAATTTTATTTTACCTATGCAGGTTTTCTTTTTACCAAATTACTTTTTATTTTTTAAACTGGATTTTGAAAGTTAAATTTAATTATTATGGTATCGTTTAGTCATTAAATTATTAATTGAACCAAATTGTTATAAAACTACAATAAAAATTGAGATAAAATAGGTTTTCATGTCTAGAAAGATTGAATGAGGAAAGTGAAAACTAAGCGACGGAAAAAAATGAGTGTGGCTCGATAACTCGATCGATTCAAACCAGTTAATTTAGTTTTGGAGACTATTCCAAGTCTGAATCAGTTAGTCTCAATCAAAACAAGCCGTGCGTGCGTGGTCCCCCTCTGTATGTGACTCGATGTGGCGAGTGTAAAATGCAATAAATTTGGGCAATTTGGGGCATTTTTGACCCCCCCCCCTTTGACCTCCTGGGGGCGCGAACCAGAATTTTTCTGAGGTCAAGGATGCTCATTTTATATCCAGAACAATTGCCTCTACATTTTGGCCAAGTTTCAGAAAAATTGAATGGATGGATCAAACGTTATGGGAGAAAAGGGTCATTTGTTGCCATTTTGTAGGGCTTTTGACCCCCTAGGGACGCGAACCAGATTTTTTCCAATATACTTATTTTCTAATTGCCTCCACATTTTGGCCAAGTTTCAGAGAAATTGAATGGATGGATGAAAAGTTATAGGGCAAAAAATGTAATTTTTTTGCCATTTCGGGGCCTTTTTACCCCCTGAGGGGCCTAACCAGATTTTTTTTCAAAAATCGGAGAATGTCACTTTCTAACTTGACCAAAGTTACAACTTCATGCAAAATCTCAGAGAAATTCAATGGATGGTTGCGGAGAAAAATCCGGACGGACGGACGGACGGACATGCCTCAAAACATAAGTCCTCCGATTTTATAAATCGGGAGACCAACCAAAACACTCTCTGTTTCCAGAAACGACAGCCAATGTACCATGGCTGATTACGTGACGAATACAGGGAGGAGAAAACTGGATATGTAGTGTGAGCCTTGTGTGCAAGCAAAGGGGAGAAGAAGAAACCGAAATACATACCAGTGGACTTTTATGGAATTAATTTTTTTTTTTTAAATAAGATTTTTTAATTTTCGTTTGCTATGGCATTTATGATTTCAATAAATATTCTGTTCAAAGTATAAAAGAAAAAGAATATCCAATGTGCAATTATCGAAGTTACGTTGAGGCGAGAAACACATACACACGTGAAGTTGTCTCAACATTTTCTCCTCTTTGGTAACAACATAGAATTGTGCCATATCAAGCAAAGCATAGCACATATCAATAAGGATTTCATGCCAGAATAGAAAAAGGTCATCTTTATTACTTCTCAGAAAACTACTAGCTTTAAGTAGAGGGGGAGCAAAAAAAACACAAGCCAATTTTTGAAATAATATGAATTGCAATAGTAATAAACAAAACATTAAATTGCAGTTGCAATAACAATAACCATCAATTGCAGCAATCATAAATTATCTTACTCAATTAAATAAAATAGAATGATTATTAAAATATTATTTCATAAAAGATTTGCCATTCATTCTTGCCAGAGATCTTGGCAACCTTATCGTCTTACTCTTTCTTTCCTTTTGAACGACATTTATGGTTTCGTTTAACGGAAGCACATTTTATGGTCTTTCTTGTTTGGCGAATCTAAGCTGTCAGCACAACTTCCATGCAGAGGTGGCGGTGATGAAGTGGATACCGACGTTGACTGACAACCTGAGCGTGCCAATCTCGAATCACGTCAGGTCCATAGCACTACTTTCACTATAGATTTTTTTAATGGAAATCGCTCCAGACAAGGCATGAAGCCACTTGATGTAATGAGCTAAAAAAAAATGATCACGTCAAGGTCAAAAACTAGCCAACAATAAGTGTTAGATGGATAGATTCCGATCCTAAAAACAGTAATTTTTCCTCCTTTGTCAGAAACATCGCTCATGGAATGTGAGGACAAAAGGACAAAATAAGGGAAGTGACAGTTACGAGTCTGCCGAAAGTAAACCCAAGATCCATTTTCTACTCTCCTTAGCTACCTTCACGTGGTCCCTCCTTTAAGTACAAGATTCTAGAAAGAACTGAGTAAACCAATGTCAACAACACAATCAAGCAGGTCAAAAGTCATACCTTGCTGATCCATAGGAATTTACTCTGTTTTTTACTCTTATACGAAGCCGGCACTACCTACCTCTAAACTCTGTGGCAAAACATGAGGGAGGCAAGTGTGCTGGGCGCCCCCAGCCCTGAAGCGATGCCCCCCCCCCCTTAATTAAAATGCTGTTTGAAAAATTATATGGAGTCACTTTTAACAAACGAAACAAGATGCGTCCATTAATTCGGCATTGTTTAATGATAAAAATTATATTTAAAACTTAAATCCCTGGTCCCTTCTTGTAAGACATTCACAGCAAGAACTCGTCTTCTTACTATAATTGCAAATAACTTTCCTGTCTCCCTCTTTGTGCCATCAAACGGAATTTCCATGAACAGAGTTTCTTTCCAAAAATTTCCCACTTGTGGAACACATTGCCATAGGATCGCTTCCCTTAGGGATACGACATAGTCATCTTCAAATCCAATGTTAATAAACACTTGTTATAAACCGTCCCCATAAGTAATCAAATTATGTTCATTCAATTTATTATTTTCAATCCTTTCATAATATTCCTCATCATTGAATTGTCAATATGTACATCGCATTAATCTCTATCCTCGAGTGGCTTTTAGCCTCGATAACTGATGACTCATTAGTAGCAGCAAAATATTAGGTGAATAAAATACATTTTAAGTTCAAATCGTCATTATCATCTTTATTCATAAGGATATCTGCTACCAGAGAAAGGTATCTAGAGAATATCTTTACCCCTGACCACATACTCCCCATCAAGAATGCAACATAATTATGAAATAGTGCTGGACTGTCACGAAAGATGACTCACAGACGGTAAAGCTTTACCTTCATGTATAGGTGCCAATTTCTTTTATCAGAGGAACGAGTAGTCAAACAATTAACATAAAGTTTTTATTTCAGTTCAACTCAAACCTCCCCCAAAAAAGATATACTCTTGATAAACATTAAAACTACAGGAAAATGAATTGGGCCATGTCGTCATCATCATCATCATCATCATCATCATCATCATCATCATCATCATCACCACCACCACCACCACCACCACCACCACCACCACCACCACCACCACCACCATATTTGGTTTAACCTCCATTTTACATGTGTTGGACGGCTTTCAGAAATTGACTTCCAAACAAACCTATCTTATTGATCCCTCTTTCTCTCAAATCCACCCTTATCACTTTCTCCCATGTTTTCCTTGGCATCCCCCCCCCCGCCAACTGACTCTGCTACCTCAACTGTTCTATATCTATTAACTCAAAAACTCTTATTCATTCTTTCAATGTGACCATACCAACAAAGTCTTCTGTTCTGCACACATCTCCTTATACTCTCCAAATTTAATTTTCCTCTGAGATCATCAGATCTAAACCTGTCTTTAAGCCACACATTTAGGAAAACAATTGATCATAAATGGGGGGGGAGGGGTGAAAAGAAAGAGCCGGACATGTAACTTAGAAGTAATTGATATAAAGTAGAGAGTTTTATGTATTTTAGAGAAAGATTGAAGAGAGAATCAGATATATACGGGGAGGGATTGAAATGAGAGAACTTTAGAGGATAGTCGATAGTTAGCTACAAATAGTACAGAAAGGCGTTCTTCTTCCATTTCTCTTGCAAAATATTGTAAATAAGTTCAATTAGCGGACTTCTCCAGTCCATACATTTCATTTACCATTTTGGCCTTTGTAGAAACTGAGGGAGGACGCCAACATCATTTTGATATTCACACTATCTCAACCCCACCCCCATGACAAACATTTTGAGGAGTCAAACATTCAAAATCTAGTGGGGATGATATCTTGTCTTCCATACAGCCTCTCTCACAGAAGAGACGTCGCTAGTCTCTCTCTACTTCATGGAAGGTGCTCGACTGAGCTCCAATCTTTAGTTTCTTTTGTAAGACATTCACAGCAAGAACTCAACTTGCTACCACAACGAAAAAAGACTTTCCTCTCTCACTCGATGTGCCTAGTGTCAGGCGGAATTTCCATGGACAGAAGCTTCTTTAAAAAGGCATCTCGCCTGTGGAACACATTACTGCGAGACTGCTTCCCTACTGATTACAACTTGGTCGTTTTCAAATCTAATGTCAACAAATTCTTGTCATAAACCGCCCCATAAGTAATCAAATGCAGTTTATACCATTGATCAATTTTAGTACTCCAATAGTGTTTCATATCTTTAGGCTGACAATCATTCCTGTCTAATTAACCCTTATTCTCGATTGGCTCTTGGCCTTAATAAGTGGTAATCCCCAAAATAAAACAACTGTAATGAGCATCCCTGTAATAACATTAACAGACTTTTTTTTTCTTTTTTTTTTTTTTTTTACAAACGACTCACCACCTATCAATGCCAAAAAGCCACTCGAGGGTAAGAGTTATTGGGTTGGACGGGTTGATGGTGAGACACCGAGAGGATTTGTAACGATACTGATTCCAAATTTTTATCCAGCGTTTTGGACTACGATCAAAATGTATTATCTGTTCTACCCTAAGTTAGAGGATGATAAATTTTCGCAGACTGACCGAATTTTGTTTCTCTTTTTCAGTGGGGCTTGATTCTCCACATTAGACACCGAACTTGTGTCTAATTTTGCCCTCGTGGGCAGGCAGGTAAATAGAAGAGCGATTCCTATGCCACAATCAGTCCTTCTTAGACTTTTGGTAAGGAGCAAAGTGTAGTATCTTCTCTGATATTACATTTAATCTATTCTGCCCTTGGCCAGTGAAGGAGAAATCCTTTAAGACTTATGCAATTTTTATTTTTGTCTCAATCCAGAGTGTTTCTTTTGGAAGAGCTGGATTTTTCCCACATTAAAACAGACCTTGGGGCGGGGGGGGGGGGAGTAAGTAAATAAGAACCGGTCCTTCTCGAGGCTGTAAGCACCTCTCCACCACGTTCTAAGATTCTATGTAACACCTGTGTCATACTATGCCAAAGTTGGCAAATGTCGACAAGGATTGCATATCGGAATGGACTCAAAAATAAATATTTCCTTCGTCCTGTTTCGTTTTGGAAAACAATTGATTAGAAGGGGAGGGGGGGGGGAACCCCGGACGGATTTCTGTAGCAATCAAAGTTTTAATATTCATAAACCAAATGTTCTATTGCAGCTGTCACGACAATAACGATCAATTACAAGAATCATAAATTATTCTGCCACCCAATTAAATTAAATCATTTGATTTCTTTATTCATCGAACGACAGTGAAACTCAATGTAAACAACTTAAAAAATATAATTCTTAACTCTAAACGGAAACAATAAAATTATTTTGTATAAAATGTATAATTACCTATTCAAATTTTTTGGTTTTCATATAGACTCGGTTGCTATTAATTAAAAAAAACAAAAACTAATTACCTGGTTTCTAAAAGTGTACACATTTGTTTTTCATATTAACATGTTTTTCATATTAACATCTAAAACCTTGGAAATGTGTTTTCCAAAGTTCAGCAGTCTCTAAAAAAACAATTGTAGGATTCTGTTTTGAAAATATCTCCATCTTGAACAGGGTGCAAAAAAGAATTCCTAAACTAATCAATCTGCACTGTCTGCTAATCTCCAGTCTCTGTTGCATCACTGCAGTGTTGCATTTCATCCCTGTGCTTGTTTTACAAGTACTTCCACGAAATGTTCTCTGATGAACTTATTGCAATTGTACCCCCTAGCAGCAAAATCCCACCCCTTCACTGTAGAGATCCCTAGATGCCGGAAGATTTTCTACTCTTTCCTTGGACCACTTGCTCCCTGTTTCCCCGACCGTACTACCATGCAGAAATTTAAATGCAAAGTGAAAAACTATTTTGCTGCCCAACTCCCCACCCACGTTGCCCCTCTATAAATCTGGCCTCTATCACAGTCGTCTCTTATGCTTCAGTGGCAATATTCGTTGTTCGGAACGGACAAAAGTTGTTTTTTTAGTCTATTTTCGTTACTTGCAAAGTGTATATGCCTTAATATGAACTGAGAAATCCGGCCCCACAAAACCAGGGATAATCCATCTCATGCCTCATTATAAAGAAGAGAAAAAACAGGATTGAATTTACATGAGTTCAGAGACAACATTTTGTACAAATCCTAAAAAATAGGTAATCCATGGAGAAAAGCATTGATGAAGAGACAACTCAGTACTGTCCATGAGAGCTGTTATCTCTAGCTAATACCAGCAGTGACTCTAGAATAACCTTCATTTATTCTACAGGGATGGCGGGGTGAAGTGGTTATCGATGTGGGTTGACAACCTGGTGTGCCAAGTTCGAATCCTGTCGGTTCCAGAGAACCACCTTCATTATGAATGTTGACAACCTTCATGTGGTCCCTCCTGTAAGTAGGGTCTAGAAAGAATTGTGGAAACCAATGTAAACAGCAGAATCAGGCCCATCAAAAATCGTACCATCCGGATTCATACAAATTTATATTTTTTACTTATTCTAGACAATACATAAAGCCAATAAACTGCCAGCAATAGGTGGTCTATTTGTCACTTTTCAAAAGATGGCATCGAGATCTTTTGGCTCGTTTACTCTGTGACTTTATGCTCACATCCTGTTTAAACTTAAATCTCTCATTGTTTTCACTTTTGGTTTTTACCTTCTGTGCTGGTTTGGCACATGGACGCTAGATCTGAGCGCTGCTCTCAGTGTATGACAAATATAAACATTGTTATATTGATGGATCAATGATGATTTGATCATTTATAATTTATAAATCGATTCTCAGGCCTTTTCCCTGTTAAACACTCTGTGATAAATGTTGAGATTTGTAATGGTAGCATTCACAGACACTTAATACTACTTAATGCTGCTTGATTCTGTTAGCAAACCTTTACAAAATAAAGTATACTAGTTTATACCAGCTGTTTGAGCGGTGTTGATACACTACCTGGGTATGTCAATTTCCATCTTTACCTAGCTTCTACTGTTTTATAGCTAGTAGGAAGAAAAATATGGATGAAATTTTGTGGAAAAAATATGCTACTTAATATTTACACGAGAAAGTAAGTAACTACGATGAATGTATTGCTTTAGTTTGTAGAAAAAACATTAGAAATTATGTTTTAAGCAAAAATTATTCACTTTGAACTAATGACAAATACCCTTTATGTTGACTTTTTGTGGATTATCAAGAAAATGGGTCACTTAGTTTAAAAAATATTTATGTAATGCTTTTTTATGTTATGTTATGCCGATGCCTTTATATTTATAAAATACATATCCAGTTAAAAGAAATCCTTAAGACTTATGTGAGATTCAAACTCAGGTATTGACATCATAAAAACTATTGGTCTTAATGATGTGCACTCTGCCGATTCCTTTTTTGTCAACCAATTACATGTTTCTATTTGCATACCGACGGACAAACTCCCAAGACACCTAGACTTTTTAATAGTATATACATGTCACCAGATTCACACTGGCACATGAAACAATGAGTTATGTTAGTTTACTCGTTACATAAATCCAGTCATAAACACACGTCCGTTTGTCCAAACCGCCATCTTTGTTTTCCAACAACAAGCAAAGGAAATCACTCTAAAACCTTATCACAAAGGAATAGAACACTTATCTCAATACAAAGGGAGATAATTTCTTTTAAGATAAGAATGAAATCTTTATGAGCATAAGATTTTTGAAATGATTATCTTGTTCTGTACCTACAAGCATTTATTTATTTTAATCATGAAAGACCCTAATAACCTATAATCTTATACGTTCCTCCTGCTCTCCTGAACACTAGCCTAGTCTAATAATATAAAAACCGGTAGTAGTAATAATAGCATATATGAGACAGTTTAAAACATGAAATAAAATTTCAGACAAAATGGAATTGTTAATATATCGATTTATTGGATAAGAATGTAAGCAGACTAGTTAAAATGATAACATAGATATCTATCTTTTTTTTTGGGAGGGGGGGCGGGTTGCAAAAAGGTTTTCTTTTGTTTTATTTCTGTTTGAGAAACACTGAATAGGATTCCATTGGCAGTTTATTGATGATTTAGTCGATAGACTGCAACGCGAATATCTGTGTGTATGTTGACACCTGTCCCTGCTGTCATAAGTAAATTATGGCCATCGTACAAGTGTGTACCTAGCTTTGTGTAAATTCGTTCGTCTGTCCTTCTCTCTCGCTCTGTCATTCCAGGTTCTATTTCTCTGATCTTTATCTGTCTGTCTATTCATCTATATTGCTTACGTCATAATTGATGCATATAAACATTCTACACAGTCCTCCTGTGTTTACAACTCAAAAGATAATACCGATTCAGATATTTTTGCAAATTCTATTTGCTTACCAAATTCTAATAAACTATTTAATCTGCTTTGAAATTTCATTTCTTTACCAAATGTTAATTACTATTTTGTCCATTGTCCGTTGCCATAAACAAAATCCTAACACAAAATTGCTTTTTCAAAATTCCTAAACCTATTGCATTTCAATAATTTTTAAACAAAAGGATTTGATTTTTTACTTTCAAGTTCTTCGTGAGTAACTTATGGCTAAATTATTGGTCTACTGTCTCATTATGTTACATGGGTAAAACAGTGACTTATGTTCCACTAAATGCAATTCATCTTTTTCTGCATGCAATTACTCTAAAGAGATGAATACCATAAAAAAGACAAATCTAACCAAAATTAATGTTTTATTATTCTTACTCATATAAACCGAAAATCTAAGTATCACCCTTCTGAAATAAGTTTCAAAGTCTGTGTTGAGAACATCTCTTGTGATTATAAAAAATATTATATTCTATCAATTTTAATGTCCAATTCAATTGTATATCTACACACTATTAAAAGGATATGGCGCTTTCCGATTTCTGTTCGTATGTAAAAAGAAACGTGATTGGTTGATAAAAAAGGAATAGGCAGCGTACACATTACTAAGGCAATAGTTTTTACGGTGTAAATACCCGAGTTCGAATCTTATGTAAGTCTAAAGGATTTTTTAAAACTGGATGGGTGTTTTATAAACTTAAAGAAATTAACCTGACATAATAATATAAAAATATTACACAGATATTTTTAAAAACTAAGTGACCTTTTTTATAATCCACAAAAATAGTAGACATAACGGTTATTCCTCATTAGTTCAAAGCGAATTATTTTTGCTTAAAATTATAATTTCAATAAAACCAATACGTAAATAAATTCATCGTAGTTACTTACTCTCTGGTGCAAATACTAACACTAAGTAGTGTATTTTTTCTACAAATATATTTCTTCATACTAGTGATAAGGAAATAGAAGCTAGATAAAGATGGAAACTGACATACCCGGGTACTGTATCAACACCACTGAAGGAGCGGGTATAAACTAGTTATATTAAATCAAATATTTGTTTCAGTATGAAATGACTCAAAAGAGGTTGATATGCCATTAAAACAAACAAATAAAACCAAGAAATAACAATAGTTTAAGATGTTTGACTACACCCTTTGGTGCTTCTGTATTATTGGGGGCAGATAAAAATTTCATTTTCATTTGAGAAGAGTCAGTTGAAAGGGGAGATAATTCAAACTATTTTTTTTTGTTGTGACCATAACCCATGAGGAAAATCCAGAAAATTATTAAGAAAATAAATTACGAAAATAATAACGAAAGGTGGGGGGTTGATTAACTATTCTGTACTTTCACCTAATAATTTAATAAACAAAATAGTTAATTAACCCCCCACCGTTCCATGTTAAGAATGGCTTTCTAAATTATAACGTTATTATTTCAGTCCTGTCCGTAAACTGTATAAGTACCTGTTTTTTTAATTTATTATTTTACTAATTTCTCGGATTTTCCTTATGGGTTATAGTTACAAGAAAAACAGTTTGAATTATCTCCCCTTTCAACGTGCTCTTCTAAATTAAAGATGAAAAAATTTCATTTGTCCCAATAACAGAGAAGCACCCATCCTTTTTCTTTTTTTTTCTTTTTAATGTATCACAATTTGCATCCTTATTTACCTTCAAACATTTTACTTAACCTTTGAAAATCAGGTGCAGAGGATCAGGATGTCTCACAGAAATTCATGTTTATGTTCCTGAAAGTTCAAGCGAATGTGGAAAAAAAGTTTGAAAAACATTTTCATAAAAGGAAAAAAATGACTTTGAGCCTGAAGGTATCTCAGAAGAAAACCTCATAATTGATGAATTGAAGGAATTTTGTGAAGTCAATACAACACAGAATAGATGAAACATTGGAGAAAATAAATTATGGTGAATGCTTCAAGTGTAATATGCTACTTTAAAAAATCGTTTTTGAAAAACAGAAAATAGATGCCATAGCATATTTTATGAAACTTAGAAATAGATGTCATAATTTATTTGCTCAAGTTCAAAAAATAGATGGCAGAAAAAATTTGGGGAAGCTAAGAAAATACATGCTATAAATTTTTTCTGAAGCTCAAAAAACACATACTATAAAAAATTCTGAAACTCACAAACTAGATGGCAGGAATAATTTTTGAAGCTCAAAAATTAGATTCTATAAAAAAATTTGTCACACTTAAGATTTAATGGGCATATCTTAAGAATTGATCCGTTCTTCTTTACATTTATCTATATGATGAATTAGTTATGGACAAAAAGCTTCCATTTTACATAATTCTTTAGTTTAGAAGAAGCTGAAATGTTGGAAAACTCTCTGAATTAGTGTTTTATAGAGATGGCTTCAATTTCATTAAAATCGAATATATATATTTAAAGTTTTAAGGGAGTTCTGTCCCCATGAGTCACTTAGAGGTTGGTCACCTAGATATTCGACACATAGAGGGAAACAGAGATTCGGGGTCACTTATATACATCTATATCTATATATATATATATATATATATATATATATATATATATATATATATATATATATATATATATAGGGTGGGCCAAAATAAGGGTCCTATCTTTAAATTTGAATAACTTGAATTTGAATAACTTCCACAAAATAAAAGTTAAACTCACCAAACTTTATGTGTGTGTAGACTGACCCTTCCGAGATTTTTTGAAATAAACAAAACAAATTTTAGCCGAAAAACACTTCTTAAAACTTACAAAAACTAAAGTATTGTTTTTTACACTGTTTTGAGTTTTTTAAACAAAAATAATGTTTTCTAAATGAGGGTACGTTCCTTAGGGCTAATACGGCTCATGCTTGCTTCGGAAAGGGTCCTTTACTTATTCTAAAAAAAAAATTTTTTTTAAATCAATAAATAAAAAAAGTAATGAATTTTTAAAAATAGGACCCTTATTTTTGCCCACCCTGTATATATATATATATATAATTCAATGTGTGTGTTTGTGTGCTTCCTATAAAAAGAAAGGTTAGAAAATCTACATAATATCTAAAAGTGTATTCTTATGTAAAATGTACTGGGGAAGATAATGGAAGTGTTCCCGAATCTCTAAGTGTACATAATAGCATACCCCCTTTAAAAAATCAATTATATCCTATTTTTATGAAATTTAAATTCCATGTATAAAATTTTCTGGGGAAGACAATATAAGTGGCCCCAAATCTCTATGTCACTCTCTATGTGCCGAATGTCTACGTGTCACCACCTCTAAGTGACCCATGAGAACAGAACCCCCTTAAGACTTTAAATAAGCATATTTTTCTTAAGAGTGTTATTTTAAAAGTCAACTTAACAAATGTATTAATTGTTTAGTTGGGAAAGTCTCAAACTGAAAACATCGAGTGTGCAGTTTCGATTCTGACCACCGATCTTAAAAAAAATGAAATAAAAGAATCATGTTTTCCTTTTGTTTATACAATAAAATGTAAGTGAAGAATTTGGGTATATTTTGTACATAACGCCTCTCCTTCTCTCTGTCTGTCTCCTTCTCTCTCTCACTCTCTCTCTCTCTCTTGCTCTGTATATATCTAGATATATGTATATATTCTTATATAAAACTCAATGTGCGTGTCTGATGTTTGTGTGTTCCCTATAGAAAGAAAAGTAAGAGAAGCTCCATAAAATCTAAAAGTGTATTCTTATGTAAAATTTAGCTAGGAAGACAATGGAAGTGTTCCTAAACATCTAAGCGCACCCGTAAGGGGGCATAACCCCCTTTAAAACTTCAAATATATCATATTTTTCTGAAATTTAAATCATATGTATAACATTTTCTGGAGAAGAAAATGAAAGTGATCCCGAATCTCTAAGTGCTCTTCTAACCTAAGTGAGCTATGGCAGCCGACCTCCTTTAAAATGTCAAATATATCCTATTCTGATTAAATTTATATCACATGTATAAAATTCTCCAGGGTAAAAAAATGTAAGTGGTCCCGAATCTCTACGTTACCCTTTATGTGCCGAATATCTACGTGCACCCACCCCTAACTGAGCCATGGGGACATAACTTCCTTAAAACTTCAAATACTTATATTTCATTTTTCTTATGGGTGTTATTTTAAACGTCGACAACAAATATCTGAATAGTTTAGTTAGGAAAATATCAGACTGAAAACATCGAGTGTGCGGTTTCAATTTCTAACCCCCCCCCCCCCCCCCGATTATTTTAAAATAAAATTACATGAAATCAAAGAATATATTTTCTCCTTTTTAATATAATAAAATGTAAGTGAATAAGTATATTTAGTATGTATCACCTCTCTGCCTCTTTCTCTCTCTCTCTCTCTCTCTCTCTCTCTCTTTCCTTCACTGTCTCTCTTTATCGCTCACTATATACAGATCTCTTTTTCTATATCCCTCTCTCTGTCTCTCTCTCTGTCTCTCTGTCTCTCTCTCTCTCTCTCTCTCTCATATATATATATATATATATATATATAAACATAACATATATTTGGGAAAAAGGCTTGTGCCTGTAACTATCGTTCCTTTCCCTCTTGCCCACTATACCAGTTCGTGCACAAGTCTGACTGAATATACTCTGTGAAGCCAATGTTTGTCCAACTTGCACCTGAAGTCGTTTATGTCTGTTACGTCGATGACCCAGTCTGGCAGAGAATTCCAATTGTTCACAAGCCGTATCCCAAAGGAATACTTTCTGATGTTTAGCCTACTATGCTTCTTTTCCAGTTTCAGGTTGTGACCTTTTGTTCCGGTGATCTTGCTGAGGGGTAACAGTCTCTCCTGGTCAATGTTGTCTTTGCCTGTGAGGATCTTGAATGTCTGGATCATATCTCCACGTTCCCTTCTATAGTACATGGACGGGAGCTTCATGTGTCTCAGCCTATCTTCGTATGGCAGGTCCACAAGTGTGTGTGTGTGTGTGTATATATATATAGGAGAACATCTGAAACATGTGGACTTACTGACTTTTCCTCTTCGTATGGACGGTTTCATTCACTAACACCATTCACGAAGGCGACCAATGAAGTTGTTTTATGTATTAGAAATAGACTTCGTCTCATTTTCTATAGACTCTGTATAACACTGGAATATTGAATGCTCGACACGAAATTACTTTTCACGTCTATATTTTTAATAGAGCTTGTTTCTTCAAATAGTTAACCCTTTTTTGTTGAAAGAGCAAAAAAAAACCCTAAAATTCTTTCGATATGATGTTAGATATTGGCCCTATGGGAATGGACGTATCTGTTGGAAATCGGGTTTGGCTTGCGCGAATTAACGTGGGTGCAGTCGAGTGCAGATTGGGGCTTGTTCTCACAGTCAGAGCTAACAGACGTGGCAAGGTTACCATGTGACGAGACCTCAGATCAGGGGTCAGTCTGCACCTGCGATAGGCTCTGTGACTTCGCGGGCCTTGCGTGGGAAACAAAGGGATCCGTGACGTCACTCGTTCTCATGAGAAGCGAGTTTTCAGTCAGTCTGATTCGGAGGGCGGACTGAGAGGACGTGCGATTCAAGATGTAAAAATAAGAAATATTTCCCCTAAGGGAATACAAGCGCGAGAAAATCCTTTCTCTCCCCCCTCTCTATGAATAGTTAAGAAAACATTAATAACTAACTACGATAAAGTAGTGATTGCTCTCTCTCTCTCGACGTAGCCCCAGTTGAAATAACAACGCTTGTAATAAATGAATTAAATTCAAAAGAAGAGTTTGTCTTCGGAGTGCACCACATGGCTTTTATTGCAGACAACAGACGGCGTGGTTCTAGAAGAAAGAATTCATCCACTGGACGACACGACCAACCCTCTACACGACGAGTATACGAAACACGTACTGCCGCGGTCCAAGCAGGAGTAGCTATGTAACACTAATAGTAAATGAGATTAATAGTATTGATTGAATTTTTAGTCAAAAAAACGTCCTGGCACTGATTAGTAGTTGATTTATTATCATAATGTCAGAAAACATTTCTTTATAGATTCAGTAGATATCAAGCTAAATTAAATCGCCCGGGGAAACCCTTCTGAATTTGATAAGGTTCGAAAATGTTTTTAAAAAAATGTTTTCATACTAAAAGATATTTAATATTAAATTGTTTTTAATGCCAATATGTATGTAAAGCAAATTAAATTGTTTGGGACTATTAAAATAATTTCCAACGCCGTTAATAACGTTTACCCATTCATTTATTTATTTATTATTATCGCTTTTGCTTGAATTCATGTTTTGAAACATGACGTGAATCATAAATCTATGACGTCACACTAAAGCTATAATTATTTTGTTAAGCTAATGTTTTAAGATCTATTTATAAGAAAGTTAAAATAGTGTAAGCAAAAGTTAAAGAATGGAAATAACAGAAAGAATGTTCTACCACTGAGTTCAAACGGGATGCCGAATTATTCTTTCTGTTCTTTTCACCAACAACAGTCCAACACCCATGTGAACGACCAAACGTCTAGTCAAAAATCCAATTCCCTTCTCTCTCTCTCTCTCTCTCTCTCTCTCTCTCTCTCTCTCTCTCTCTCTCTCTCTCTCTCTCTCTCTCTCTCTCTCTCTGCGTCAGCCGTTCTCGGAGTAAAGTGTCTAAACTTTTTATCGCGACGAGAATCGGTCCACGTAATCAAGCCTTATTTGCATACGGGAACTCTCGTCGCGTGACAAAAGTTACATGTTTCCATTTTGTAACTGGAACACTCTGGGTTCAATCCCTGATGAACAATACATTGTGCAACCCTAACCCGTTTCCCCTGTGGACCTGCATAATAGTTGCTACAAATAGTTCAGCCGGTAGAACCTCAGACTGAAGATCTCAAATTTTCGGTTTCAATTTCCGGTCATGGCATCTGCTTTATTTGTTGGGAATTTATTTTTTACTATTAATGCAATATTTTCAATTTCTCAAAATAGTTTAGATCTCTGATATTTCGAAATTAGACAAATTCGGCAATGTATTTAGTACGTTTTAAAAAATTGTGACTGACGGACCGAGGTACAAAATCTCTACATACATCTCTTACATAAGAAAGAAATCGTTGCTCAGAATAACTCGATAGTTTGCAGTAAGTTCTATCTTGAAGACTCACCTTACATCTCTCCGACACTAGCTCCATTTGCCAACACCTAAAAAACATGACTGCACACCTTCTCAATATGGACACGCCCTAGTTAATAATACTAAAATAATATACCACGATACCAACACCAAAAGATTAAAAATTCTTGAAGCCTTTTACATAAAAATCAAACATCCCACAATCAATAATGTGAATTACGAAACTAGTCACAATATTTTTAGTGTCTAGCATAATAATTAACATTACCAAATTGTATTTAATTGTATACTAGGTCTACATGGGAGGCCATTGTCACCCAACATGTGCGCTGCTTCTTTGAGTCGTCTTAGTCTCCACTGTTCTTCTCTGCATTCAATACTCAGAATAACATAGAATTAACACTTCTTCCCTGTCATGGCTGACGGAATTAGAACAATATACCTCCATGAATTAAATAAAAGGTTTAGCTCTAACGTTTGAATTAAGATTCACAAGTTTGACCATTAGTTTCCCATGTTCGAAAAGATGCATTTAAAGAAGGTCGGAGGTTACATCGACCGAAACGTTGTGAAAATAACAACCAAGATGTGAATAGTAGTACGAATAATCCAAATGATCCAATATACAATAGAATGGTCAAAATATACGTATGTGTAAAAAAGGAAAAAAAACTCCAACCGAGGGAAGTTGTAAGAGCGCGGGCCTTAGCTTATTAAGATATTGTGTCTTAGAGAATATGCTAAGATCCATGCTTACATTTAGATTGTTGGAGAAATGTTTAAAAGAATAAAAACAGATAAAACATGGAAAAACATGTATGAAAGTTGAATGAAAGATAAAGCATGCATAAGTTGAAGGAAGAATAAAACGTAATTTAAAAGTAACACAAAATATTTATATATTTACAAATTACAGAGCATTAAGTGTTCATTTCAAGAGTTCAGTTATAGAAACGATAAATGTTCATCGCTTGTGATTTATGAATGTGTATGTATGTGAGTAGTGTAGCTATGCGTCGAAGTGTGTGAATGTGCGTGTCGCCTTTTGTTCGTGGTTGTACGAATGTGTATGCGTGAGAGTTGATAGTTCGTTTAGGCATTTGTGTGTGGGTGTGTCTTTGTCAGCAGTGTGTGGTTGTATGTGTTGAAGAATGATAGGAGTGTAATGCTTTGTGTGTGTGTGTGTGTGTGTAGTAGTAGTAGTCAGCTGGCACCCCTCGCCTTTGGGCGAGAGTAGCCGAACTTGTATTCTCTGTTAAATGTACGAGAGGCAGAGAGAAAAAAGGGAAAGAGGCAGATTTTGTTGCGCGGTCTACTTTTATATTGTGTGACCAGTGGTTTGGCCGACGTAGTTGGGAGCACCCCACGTGATCAACATTTTTTGCGCCTTTTTGTTATAATGTCTTTGAAAGCTGGTTTTTATGGCCCCAGTTTGAGCTTTTGTTGTTGAAGTGAATTCAAGTTGGTTTCTGTTTTTCTGTTTACGCCGATATGATAAAATATTAGGATGTCAATCCGATAAAGTCATAATTAAAGTTTTCTTTTAATTCGTCTAATATTTATTCAATAAATAACAACAAACAATAGTTAATTAATAAAATGTCCTTTTTCAAAACCAAGTCATAATTGTAACATAATATTTATTTGAGATTATTATGATGGTGTTTTTGACAGGCAATGAAATTAAATAATGATATGACGTTCTTCACAAGTTTCGAAATTTCTGCGCGCCATTTTGTTTTTCATTTTTTGGATTATTCACAAATGTAAGTTTCACTCTTCCTCCCCCTCGTATGCTATTAGTATTTTTTTTATTAACTGACATGTTTATGATTGTTTTTGTTTTTTTTAGCATGAATTCAAACTACCATAAGATATTAGGTGAAAGTACAAAATAGTTAACTCCTCATGTGAAGAATGAGTTTCTAAATAATAAATTTATTATTTTGAAACTGATTTTTAACAGAAAGAGATCTGTTGTTAATTATTCTGTTTTTACGCCAGGTATAAATTTGAACAAGTTAAAAGCATAACACACAAGAAGACATTAAGAAACTATCATTAAAATTCATTCATAATTATTAACTAGATGTACCTACCAGGTGTTGCCCGGGAATCTTTTTACTTTCATTTCTGCTTCGTAGTTTTTCCCCATTTTTTTTGTTTCACTATGCCGTTTGTTCTTTTACCAAATTATTATTAATTTTTTAAATAAGATTTTGAATTTGATCATTACGTTATCGTTTGGCCATTAAATTATTAATTGAACCAAATTGTTATGGGAATGTTGTTTTTATTTCTACTTATAACATTATTGGATGTAAATGGCTTCCAAAACTTTCAATCTTTTAATCCATGGGGATTTACTAATAATTTTAAAGCCGGTTTAAATGACTTTCTATTCAATAGTTTAAATGCTTCCAAATTCCTTTCAGATTTCGAAGAGTCGCCCAACCAATACATTTTTTTCTTTCAATTATTAACAAAAGATTAAAATGAGTTGTTTATGCAGAAACCGAAATGCATTCTGGTACATTTAAATTCGTAATTTTTTTGTTTTTTTTTTGTAAATAAGGTTTGTTTACAGTTTGTTTTAGGACCTTATGCTATTGCGTTTTTTTTTTAGTAAAAATCCAGAATAGTTAACAGTTAAGAACTCGTAAACAAACAATAAAAACAACAAATAACTCGGGAGCCCTACCACTAACCCTTATTATTACTTTTCAGGTAAAACTTCAAGAGTTTTCAATTTTTTGTTCTTGTGTGGCTTTTACGAAAGAAATCTAATTTTGAAATTTAAAAAAATACTTCAACAGTTTCAAAACGTTAAAAGTATACAGGTCGATAAAAATGTTAATTTTAATGCGTTTGGTAAAAGCTATTTGCTGTATATATATTTTCTTCGATGTCTCCGTTGTTAACCATACTACAATATTACCGACGCTTTATTATCTTATCGACACACAAAAAACAGCATGGCGACTGAGATGATGGCTTAACTTCGCTAAACTTAGGCGATTAAGTGTGTGTTTTTTATGAGGGTTTTTTTGGGGTGGAGAGGGTTTGACATTCGGACCTAGGGTCGGTGGCAGGGTAAGTAATTTATTTTTATTAACTTTTCAACATGAACTTAACCAATGTTAAGCCATCACCTCGGCCGCCATGTTTTTAGTTTGTGGACCAGACACACGAATATGAAAATAAAATTCTGAAAAAATATTAGTTTCCACACATTAAAAGTATACGGGTCGGTAGAGAATTTAATTCTACTGCGTTTGCTATAAATTATTTGTTTTTATTTGTTGTTTACGAGTTACTGACTGTTAACTATTCCGGACTTTTACCTCGATTAGTAAATATTTGAAAAAAAGTAATAAGACGAGAAAACTGCATACACATAGAGACACGAGAATTGTTAACGCAATTGTATTAATATAGATATCAAAGAAGCAAAAAAAATATGAAGTACAAGATCAAAGAAGCTATATGTAAATCAACAACTATTTAGGAAATAATGTAGTATAGTTAACAGCCGAGAAATCTTAAACAAACATAATATGATGTTACCAAAGGCAAGAAAATTTAGTTTTCTACCTACCTGCATAGTTTTTAATCTTCTGAAAGTGTTTTAAAGTTTGTTTTTCTTATTTCAATATAAGATTGCGTCAATATCTTACTCTTTAATGTATAACACACAAACGCACAAACATTTTAACAATAGGTTTAAACTGCTTATTTCAAAGATGCAACAAGGCTGACCGGAAGCGCGTCAAAATTAAGATTTTTATATTTTATTTATTTATTGTTTGCATTGCCTGCGCGGAATTAAGGTTAGTGTTTGGGTTAATGAAGGGTATCATTTTTTCTTCCTAAAACAAAATTCAGTATACATTTTTCTTTTTTTTCTTTTCAGCAAAAAATATGTAAAAAATATGTCTTTCATTAACCCAAACACTAACGTTAAATCCGGGCTAGAAATACGAAAAAAATATATATATGTACGTTTAGGATAGATTGCGTCACCAAAATGATTTACAGAAATGGTTGTAACCATTACTCACAAACAACTTTATGTTTTGGTAAAATTGTAGCTCTACACACTATGCTAATCCCCACCTACACATGCACAAAAAATGAGATTCTCCTTTTTAGGCGATGACAGTTTGAAAAACTAAAAAAACAAAACAAGAATTACTTTAGAAATTAGTGGAGGTATGAGTTTTGCATATAAATTTAATGTAAAATGGTCTCCCACTTTCCGTCCAGATAAGGTTTTTAAGGATAGATATCAAATATCTTTTTTAAAGAGAGATAAATTTTGTGTGTGTTTGAGAAGGGGTGTAACAAATCTTGAGCATTATTTTTTATGCTGCAAAAAATTAACATTTAATAAAACAAATACTTTTAATCACTTAAAAAAGTAGGTCTAATTGCCAAAAGATTATTTTACTGAAAATAAACTAGAAAAAACTTTAAGCAATAGTTTTGTTCATTTATTATATAAGGATGTTGGAAGCTGCAGCGAGAGTGAACATGGTTATTACGTATCAACTCTCAATTGGACAAAACCTCAAATCAGCAGTTTTTTCAACCAATTAAAATTCAAGCAATGTTCACTGCGAATTCCAGCACATACTTTAAAAACCAAAACACATCGCTTTCTCTCTCTTTGTTCTGGTATTTTTCGTTCCTACCCAACAGATGTGGATACGTCCTTAAAAGCTAATTCTGGCCAAAGGGCCTTAACAAACACAACGAGAGACTTTCATCGACTACTAAATAACAGAGCCAACATATACACACTGTTAAGAGAACACTCTCACACACAAGTTAATATATACACTCTCTCACTAACAAAACAAAGGCACACTAATATACACGCAAATGTCTCCATGTCTTCCCATTTTACACACACCTAAACGCACACGGCGCCAGCCAAAGCAAACATGTGTACTGGATTTCTTATTACAGGAAACCACCTTCTTTCTCCAGAAGGTTCTCATGCTTTTTGAACTCTCAATCTGCAGGTCGAGGCTGGGGTTCTTCGTTTTAAGCCTATGGCGTTGAAAACTGGTACATGGCCGCTCGGAGATGATCCAGGAATGACTTTATGGAAAAAAAGGCATGGCCTGTAGAAACTAGAACAGAAAATTGGAGGTGATCGTGCTACTTAATAGATGAATGAATGAATACAATTTTGGGCTGGATGGGCAGTAATTCTGATGGAGTGACGGGGTTGGGGCAGCCAATATTTATTCACACAAAAATATTGTATGCAAAACATGGTTTAATGTATATTTTCAGCAGAAAAAAAGTCCCACCACAAAACGGCCACACCCACAATTGATCTCCAATAAGTTAAGAAAATGGCTAGTATTAAAAAAAAATGCTTACATGTGTTTAAAAGCGCTATCTGATTCAGAAGTAGATGATCATTTTACATTAAACTTATATGCGAAACTGATCCCCCACTCTAAAATATTTCATTTTGTCTTATTGATTTTTACCAGCAAGTTTTTCAGGCTGTTATATGAGAGAATGATAGTTCGCTTGAAGCATTGCTTAGAATTGTAATAAATGTATTAAGAAGGCTGAAGGCAATGCTGGCATCCATCTTAGTGAATTCCACACAGTCGGACTTTTCTTTTGTGTCCATTTTTGACAAGGGGAAGATTTTTCCGAAATATCAAATGATTTCTAATCATCCGGACATCACACACAGCTAACATCATACTTGCTGTTTATGTAAGATTGAAAAGAAAAATAAATAGATAGTTGTAAGTCATCTCCTTAGATTGTTTATTTTTGTTCTTTCCAGTTTCTTATCAATCCGGCTCTCTGCATTGCCTTTAGCCTTCTTATGCATTTATTAGGCTGTTATATGTTTTATTTAAAACAAGTAGAATATCATTTTTCTTTTTGAGTGAACTAGCATGAAGTGCAGGACCGATAATATCTATTTATTTTGTTTTATTTTTAGATAAAACCATGTCTATTTGTTCACAAATTCCTCCTAGGGTTTTGAGATAACACCATGCCCAATAACGATATTCTGAAACAACATACACCGCAGCCATGGTCGTGTCATTTTCATGTTTCATCATCGACCACATCTATGGCTGCGAGACATGTTTGACTCCATGATAGAAATGTCAGAATGACATGATCCTGGCTGCAGCGCATCGGATCAAGAAAGTTGCTAATTTCACTGTAAAAACTTTAATGAGACATTATCTCGCACAACAGCGTAGTAGAGCCACGTCACTCGATGTTCGACATCGATGTCTATAGGCCAAGGTTACACAGTAGGCTGCTTAAGACATGGATGGAATCAGTTGATGGCAACCTGATCTTAGCAGGCGGCACAAGCAAAATGGCAACAGACAGGAGAAGTTCGAAGTCATTCACAAAGTTTCTAACCACAGCATGAGACACGAAATGAAAATAATAATAATAATAATAATAATAATTAGTATTATTATTATTATTATTATTATTATTATTATTATTATTATTATTATTCTTCTTCTTCTTCTCCTTCTCCTTCTCCAGAGTACTTGGATAAGTATATTTTATTTTGATCAAAAAGGGTACAACATTATCCTGTGGTCGTCATTTGTGTTTGACATCCATGAAAATGAAATACGATGTTTTATTTTAGTTTATTTATGACTTGATAATTATGGAAATTTAATAAATAAGAATATAAATGTTAATAGGGAATTCAAGGCTTCTATCGGGAGTGCACAAGGGTTCTCATTAATTCTTGTGAAACACCGGATGTGCCTTGAGGCGTTAAAAGACTATAAGTTTACTGAAATTTATTTCAATTAATGTCACTTTATATACACCTTCTTTGCCCTGATCAATGCTAAGTGTACCCTTTAACCCCACCATAAAATTTGAATGTTACAAAATGTAAAAAAAAGTCAGAATAAACAATAAGTAATATGGTGTTATGGGCTTGATGCAAAAGGACACAGGGTCTCTTATTAAACCCCAGGCAATGCCGGGTCTTTTTGCTAGTAAATAAAATAAAATGTTTTCAGTCGGGCGGGAGGACAACATGAAGGGATGACTGCAATGTTTGTATCAGTAAGTATCATATCAGAGTTATCTCCCTTAGTGGCTTCCACAAATTTTCATCATCAGCCATCTTAAATGTTAAAACTAAGCTATTTACCTTTTTAAATGTACGATTCAATTTTGTATAACTTACTGTATTTAAATTCAGATAATTCATACAAAGCTAATAAAATGCGGAAATATACCGGGTTGTAAGAAGGAAAACTGAATACTGAATAACAAGGCGCTTTATTTTCTTTTTTTTTAATAAATCTTACTTTCAGATTTATCATCGATAATTCGAGTCTCATGTGTGAAACCAGAATATCACAATATTTGGAGAGATCACCTCTTTCTCGAGTGTTTGTATTTCTTTATCTCAAGCTACTCTCTGCATCGTGCAAATATTTGATGACTGTGAAGTTGCCGATATTAAGGACAGCTGTTTTTATTCTAATTTTCTTTCTATATAACATGGTTAAAAAAAAACAAGTTGTTTGTAAGTAATGATTAAACCCATTTCACTGTAAATCATTCGGACTAGGGGTTTCAATTTGTATTCTAACCCAGTTTTGTTTAAGATCAAAACTATTAAGATATTAAACACGTTTAACAGTAAATGAATATAGTATTTATCAAAGAATGTGCCAAAAATATATTTGTGTATAAAGGCCAGAAGGAAAACAAATAAAGGTTAGAAACCTCCATACATTAAAAAAATAAAAAATTTACTTGACTTCTGCGTATACTCCAGATAGCTTCGCCACATGCTTAAGAATAAAATTCTGCCATTTTACACGGTCTTGGGCCAGTCTTTCAGCTGTCAGAAACGATCTACTCGTCTCAACTCTTATTTCGTCAACCCATTTATTTAGTGGTTATCCTCTTAATCTTTCTTCAATTACATTTTCTTGATATGATTACTTTAAATAGCTGGAGTCTGGTAGCCAGGAAATATGTCCAAACCATGCTAATCTTTTTTTTAAAAACGTTGTTGATGGATATGTTAATATAAAGCTTCTTTCTGGTATCTGTATTTCTTCGTCTATTTCGCAAAGTTAGTTCAAGGATAGTTCTAAACTTTTAAAACTAGAAAAGTAAATTGTCATGAAGTGTAGAATATGCAGGGTAAAGCAAGAGGGTCAGTTGACCCGAGTGCAAAACTGTTAGGGTGTATAATTTCAATTATGGTTCGGAATTTTTTAGATGAGGTTTGATAATTTGTAGAATTTGGTATATTCGGACTACTGTTCTCATCTTGGATGTTTTTATCACAACGTTTCTGCCGATGTAACCTCCGACCTACTTCAGGTGTACCTTGTCGAACTCGGTGTAGTGCTGGATCCGGTAGCGGGTTGTTAGCTGCAAAACACAAAAAAAATCAAGTGTTACTTAAATCCAATCACAGCTTAAGAAATATTCATTTCCAAATATTTGCAAATACTATAAAAAACGAAACACAGCGTTTTTCTTTTTTTCCTGTTTTCCTACCATGCCCAACACATGTGCATACGTCAGTCATCGTGCCAAGGCTTTTGTGGCCGAAAGATCCTCAGCAAGTAGCACACATGCAACAATAGACCTTTGCAAACTACTGAATACAGTTCCAGCATATACCCACTGCTAACCTAACTGTTTTACACACAAGTTTGTACGTACACTCTCTCACAGGCAAGCTCATATACACACACATCTACACTATAACATGCAAACTCGCATGGTGCCAGCCAAAATAAGCATGTGTACTCAATTTATCTTTGCAGAGAAACATCTTCTTTTACCAAGAACGTTTTTGAACTATTTGAACCCTCATTTATTTTGCATTGTCTTTACTTGAGTCTTTACTTATCTTACTGCTCAACTGGTCGTACAGTTGAGCCCTAAGTATCAATTCTATAAATATGTTACTCAGATATTTCTTATGAATTCTAAATTTGTAGAATACTTTAAGCAATCTGATGTTTCCATTTATTCTTTACAATACTGAACAAGGGGTCTGAATAAAAATGGCTAAATCTTCTGGCATATTAGACTCTGAGAACTGTTCAATACAAAAGCTCGATGAATGTTAACATTTAATAACAGAGTATAAGTAAACAATGGTATTGTAAAATCCAATAACCAAGTTTTTATTTATTCATATTTTTACTTGCTGAATTTAAAAAAATACAATGTAACTCCTGACAATTGTTTTGCACAATAACGAACAACCGGCAATAAACATATAATTACCAGAATCTTTCGTTCATGCAGCTCATCAGAAGATCATCAGATCACTTCCGGAGAAAAATCCTCAATCAAAAAAATCAAAACCTTTTTTATGCATTTTCCCACAGAAAACAGTTCCCTAAAGGAACTAGAAGTTCCATTCATAGACAACCGGCCATACAAAATGGTATCTGCCAGTCTGAAGCCGAAACTATACTATTACTACTATGAATGTACTATTGTACTACTTTTTGCTGCTCTATTCAGATTACTATTTCAGACTAATGTACTTCCAATGTTCAATTCAGGGGATAGTATAGTATCTGTTCTGTTGCCATTATACCATACTCCCAGATATTACCTCCTCCTTTTTAGAGGGTGAGATAGTGTAGTATCTGTTCTGTTGTCATGAAACCATCCTCCCAGGCATTATCTCCTCCTTTAGGGGAGGAGGTATTATCTGTTTATTCGTCAGGATACTATCCCCTCAGGCTTCCCGCTGGTTGCATAAATTTGCTAGTATCGAATAATAAATTCATAAAATAAAACAAATATTATTTATTTTTACATAAGATGGAATTCAAAAGTAAATAAATAAAATAATATTTTATCACATCTAAGAAACAGGAATATTACATGTGAAGGATCCTGAATTGTTACATCGAAATAATGATGTTAAACTAACTAAATATAACAACTAAACCATGATGGAAGCAACATCTGGTGTGAAAGTTAATGGAAATTCACAGGTAGGTGTGAAAAGGTTCTGAGAGAGGTTGACCTCAACTCATTTCAGACACAAGTCTATTTATGAACAGTGTGGGATAATATGCACACACAACAGCGTTCAAACTATTGCCAGAAGATATATATATATATATATATATATATATATATATATATATAGGTAGAAGGATGAAAAGGAATTAGAAAAGCAAAAGGCAGATCTTTTTTCAATTCAGTTGCTCAAAGCATGGTATATTCCGCAAAAAGGCAATTTATTAAATTATTTTTTTCCTTAAGCCAGGCTTTTCAAAGATCAAAATCTTATCATCAGAGGAAATCGCTGGGATAGATAAGTTGGCAAAGGCCAAGATTTACAATTTGAAAAAGTAAAATAAAGATAGTGGGGAAAAAAACAAGGCAAAACGCTGCCCGAATGCTAGCAAATGTCCGATTGCAAAAAATCTGGTGTCAAAATGTCCAGTGGAGAAAGTGATTTGTAGGTAGGTAGGTCGAGAAATAAAATGAGAGGTTTAAAAGTTAAATTCCAAAAACCACATCTTCAGGTGCGGCGAAAATATATAGAATCCAGAGGGTAAAAAGTCCAATAGAGGGTTTGTTCGTGGATGCAACAAGGCTCAGTAAAACGTGAGGTGTGAAATATAAGCCATTTTTAAAAAGTCTTCCTGGGCTGGAAATCATAAAATAAGTTTAAATTGACGAAGAGACAGCAAATTAATATTTAAAGGCTAGGCTTTAACGGACATAAAACCGAATATGATGATAATGAATCTTCTGTTTGTCACTTCATTATGGTAAAACCAGATTGTAAAACTATGCTCTGCCACCAAATGTTAATGTTTCCCACAGCCTCTATGGACATTCACTGGTCCACTTACTTCACACCCTGAGCAGTCAACAATTTTGTGTGGAATCATTAAGTTGACTGAAGTAGGAAATAGTAAACAATGTTAATAAGAAGGAAACTCCAATATCATATCATAATTTTCTTATTACAAAATTTTAACAATAATACAAATAAATTGTTTGTAGTTGAATTTATGATGTAAATCCAGAATCCATCTACTAAACAAGGACAGGCTAGTGATCATAGAACAACACCGTATTATGAAAGAAACAGTGTAGTAAATGTTTCGCAATATGAGTGCACTAAAAAACGAATGTATTATAGATTTATTCTCCATCTTGAAAAAGAGACTGTAATGTTGTTAATATTTTAGCTAAGTAAAAAGTGATTATCTAGATCGCTGTTGTGTCGATAAAAAAAGGAAGTGATTTAAAAAAAAAAGTTATAAACGTAATTTCATTTGTGTGTACGCGAGATATTTTTATAACATAATATGATTTGTTTGTTTTTAACAGTAAATTATGATGTTAGATGCGTATATAAAGTGACAGGGTTTAAAATAGTATTATATTAATTATCAAAGTCAGAGGTAAAATGTAGAATAACAACGGAAGAAATCACCTCAAAACGATGTAAAATTACTGAATTATGACGCCATTTAAAATTTATATCTCTGTAACAAATGCAACAATCTCATTGGCTAATGAACAGATGACTAGCAAATGGGCAGGACCAATGTCAGTCAGGAAAGGTGTCTTACTAAAGGAAATATCCGACTGGAAAGAATATGTAGACGATGGTAACGATTACAATTTATTTTATTTTATATAAAGAAAACAGACTGTAAATGTAAGTAAATGACTGGTTAGTAAGAATCAAATAGCGATCTGTCATATGCAATGCTATTTAAGACTAACACCAACAATCCGACTGACTTAGCTTTATATTTTAACCATAAGAATGTTGTTTTGCTGTTCTAATTTGCTTTAATCTATTACTTCAACTAATATTTTTAGGATATTCTGATTTAGGAAAAGGTTACCGTCATATCAAAAATCTTTCATCAAATCAGCGATTATTTTAATGTAGATGACCCCTCCTTGAGGAGGTCAAAATCAATTTATACAAGTTTAAATTCATATGAATATGTGAGCCCATAACTTTTTTATGCATAGTTATTAAGTTATCCCACTTGTATTGAGATACAAGAATTCTATTCCTTTGAGATAAGCGTTTTAGAGTGATCCCCCTTGCGTATTATGGTTATTGGCTAGGAAAACAAAGATAGCGGTTTGGACACACGGACATTTGTCCATGACTGGATTTATGCAACGAGTAAACTAACATTGGTAGCAAAAGCTGTCTTCATTCGTGTGATGAGAAATTATTTTGCTCAGCAAATGTTGAAACACTCGGGTAGTCCGTTATAAGACATTCTCTCTGTTCTTGTGAATATGTTCTTTGTTTAGTTTAGTTTTTTTCTTGTTTTGAAATTGTGAGCTGGTAACGTAAATCCTACGTCGCCAGTTGTAAAATTGTATTTATCTCTCTGAAATATAAACGAAGACACAAACAGAACAAAGGCAAGAACACAAAAGACAGAACACGTTGTTATCACTTTCGCCGCCCGGCTTCTAAAGAACACATCAGTGCTTCGCACATTTTATTTATAGTTGCCAAATGCAAGGGAGATAATTGCTTAAGACTACGTACGATCGGTACTACAAATAACTTAATCTATCATTTTATCCTTAATTAAAATAAGGAATATAATAATAATATAGTATGTAAATCTTATTTGTCTTCTATATTTCTTATTGTATTTTTTAAGTATATATATTCTGTGGGGGATGCTAACGCATTCTATTCCTCTTAAATATTGAAGAAAAACGAGCAAGTAAACGTCAACATTCAACACAAATGAAGGGCAAATAAAATATCCAATATTCAAACATTTATATGAACAACAACAATTTATTTTTGCATTTTTACACATAAAAATTATGTTCCATATTTGACGAAAGTCTTTTAGTGTCTTTTGGATAAATGTCTCTTTGACGGCTTGAAAGAAATAGTGTCTTTTTGTTATTTAAAGCAATGTCTCTTTAAATAAGTTTTGTATGGAGAAAAACGCACGTGTGTGTGTGCGCGCGTGTAATTGAAAAGAGAGAAAGAAAATGCCAAGCTTACTATGAGTGTCCAGCAGTCAGAAAAGGGAAAAACATTGTTGACGAGACCGTTACTTGCTGGTGAGCGGCTGAAAAGAAAGAAAGACGAAGCGCCAGTGTCGTTCTGTCAAGGCTGTGCGAGTAGAAGAGGTCGATTTCCGTTTGCAAAGGTTTTTATAGTCCGAAGGGCAGATAACTCTGGTGTCGCTTTCCAGCGCCACCTGTTGGTGAAAAGGCGACACCTAACGGCCAACCGGTGTAGTTATGTTTTGAAAGGGAGGTCGTACTTGTCTCCCCTTAGTTATTTGGATGTTAATCCGATAATTCTAGTATTGTATATTATCTATTATTTTTAATATCATACCGAATTTTCGGTTCCAATATCTTCTTGAATTAAAATAAAATATAATACTTATTTTTTTTAATGTATTTTTATTTAAGTTTATTATATATTATCTTCATCAGAAACATTCTAATGTAATGATTATAATCGACTATTTCTTGTAACAGTAGTTACATTCCGATTTTTACTTCCTGACCGTGATTAGTAAAAAAAAAACCCACGTCGATGCAATCCCTAAAATGTGATTCCCATCTCGGGTACCACATTATGTTTGCTAAAATAAGATATCATATTTATGTATATTTTATAATGCTTTGAACACTTGGAACATTATTATATATATCTTTGTGAGAGGCCAAAACAACTGTATGCTGCAAATAAAACATTGATTTTTAAATGAAATTGGTGAGAACTCCCTGCAGATGATGTGGTTTGAATAACATTCAATTATATATATATATATATATATATATATATATGTATGAAATTAAAAATGGAAAAGCGGAAGACCTTTTCGCTCAACGTTTCGCCCAAATTTCACGTGGGCTTTGTCAAGAGCGGACGAAGAATACAAAAATGACAAAAGACGAGAAAGTCTGTAAATTATGGGGAATATATATAGTGGTTGGGTTCATGTTGAGATAAAGGGTATGCAAAATAAAAATAAAAAATAAATAAATAAATAAATAAAATAAAATTAAAAAAATAGAAATAAATATATATATATATGCACATAAATGTGATCGAAACATATATATAACACATATACATACATATATATCAAATATACATAGAAGTAGCATTGGAAAAGAAGAGGAGAAAATAAAGAGCAGAAAGGGGTCCAAAGGATATTTAATTTAAAGCTCAGGGAATCATCCGGTGTCTAGAATTATCTTGTTTTCACTAATGATTGCTTTTGATAGGTTGGGGGAGATATTGTAGAAGCCCATTCTTTGTTTAATTTTATTTGTGGAAAGGGCTATGAGGGCAGATTCAATTATTCGACGTGTTGACTTGTTGTGTATTATTTTGATTAAAGTGGATTTCTCAAAGTCAAAGTAATGACCATATTCCATAGTATGAGCACATAAGGCGTTAAGTGTGTTGTTAGTTTTAATCGCTCTTTTATGCTCATAAATCCGCTTGTCCAGATTACGCTGCGTCTCTCCAATGTAGACCTTATTACAGTCTAGACAAGGAATGGAGTATATGCCAGCTTTGACATTGGGTGTCGTGTTCAGTTTAGGTGTTTTGATTAAATTTATAATACTTGCAGAAGTTATTTGGGATATGTTTATGCCTAGTTTATTAAGTTCTGTGTAAATCGGGTTATTGTTGGAATTGGTTGGTAAAGCTATATATCTATTTATTATAGGGCTGGTGGATAAGTTTTTCTGTTTGGAATTTGAGTAAATACTGAGATGGAAGTCTTAAGTTTTGGACTCAAATTCGCCACTGGAATTTACCCCAAAATAACAACCAACATGGTCTCCCGAAATTACAAACACGAGGACTCGGACTCGGACTTTACTAAGGGTTTTATCCAGGGAATCATCTCTACTACAACCACTCAATCCATGGACTCAATTCTCCCCCATAGATATCTAAAATCATTACACAACCTTGCTAACAATGATAACATCATCATCTCACCCGCAGACAAGGGTGGTGGCGTTGTTATCATGGATAAATCTAAATACATCGAAAAGATGTCCGAACTCTTATATAATCAAGACATTTACGAAGAAACTAATTCCACCTTTATATACAAAGAAATAGATAAGTTCAACAAATCCTATAAGCAACTAATAAATAAGAATAACACCTGGTTAACATATATAGATTACCACCCCAAAATTCCAACTTTATATGGCCTACCAAAAACCCACAAGAATAATACCCCAATGCGCCCCATAATCTCAGGTATCGGCAGTGCTACCCATAAAATTGCACGTGCCATTACAAAAATACTAACCCCATTACTAGGTACGATTAGTCCATCTCACCTAAAAAATTCCGGAGATCTACTTAATAAATTAAAAAATCTTAACCTAACTAATAAAACTATGAATAGCCTTGACATAGAATCATTATACACAAATGTCCCCACCAATAAATGCCTTAATTTACTCAAAAAACATCTCGACAAAATAAATATCAACTTACCCTTTCCAGTAAATAACATGATTAATATTATAAATTTATGCACTAATATGACCTATTTTACTTTCAACAATTTCTTTTATAAACAGAAATTTGGCCTACCTATGGGGAATCCCCTCAGTGGTGTCCTATCCTGTTTATTTTTGGAATTTCTTGAGAACGGACCAATAAAATACAGACTACCTAAAAATGTATCTTACTATAGATACATAGATGATATCCTAATTTTCCTACCGAAAACCACTAAAATAGAAAGCATTACTAACAAATTGAACAAAATAGAACCGACCATTAAATTTACTTTCGAAAAAGAAACAGATAACTCCATTCCTTTTCTTGATATTCTACTAATAAATAAAAATAATAATTTATCTTATAAAGTCTACCGTAAACAAACCAATAAGAACGATTATGTTCATTTTTATTCACACCACAATAATAAAATAAAATCTGGCATCATAATTGGTTTTTACCTAAGAGCACTTAGGATATGCAGCAATGAATATTTAGATGACGAATTTAAATACATTGAACACTCTCTCAATACATTACAGTACCCAAAGTATTTTATACAAAATTCTAAAAGAAAAGCTCTACAGATTTACTCAAATTCCAAACAGAAAAACTTATCCACCAGCCCTATAATAAATAGATATATAGCTTTACCAACCAATTCCAACAATAACCCGATTTACACAGAACTTAATAAACTAGGCATAAACATATCCCAAATAACTTCTGCAAGTATTATAAATTTAATCAAAACACCTAAACTGAACACGACACCCAATGTCAAAGCTGGCATATACTCCATTCCTTGTCTAGACTGTAATAAGGTCTACATTGGAGAGACGCAGCGTAATCTGGACAAGCGGATTTATGAGCATAAAAGAGCGATTAAAACTAACAACACACTTAACGCCTTATGTGCTCATACTATGGAATATGGTCATTACTTTGACTTTGAGAAATCCACTTTAATCAAAATAATACACAACAAGTCAACACATCGAATAATTGAATCTGCCCTCATAGCCCTTTCCACAAATAAAATTAAACAAAGAATGGGCTTCTACAATATCTCCCCCAACCTATCAAAAGCAATCATTAGTGAAAACAAGATAATTCTAGACACCGGATGATTCCCTGAGCTTTAAATTAAATATCCTTTGGACCCCTTTCTGCTCTTTATTTTCTCCTCTTCTTTTCCAATGCTACTTCTATGTATATTTGATATATATGTATGTATATGTGTTATATATATGTTTCGATCACATTTATGTGCATATATATATATATTTATTTCTATTTTTTTTTTATTTTATTTATTTTTTATTTTTATTTTTATTTTTTTTTTTTTATTTTGCATACCCTTTATCTCAACATGAACCCAACCACTATATATATTCCCCATAATTTACAGACTTTCTCGTCTTTTGTCATTTTTGTATTCTTCGTCCGCTCTTGACAAAGCCCACGTGAAATTTGGGCGAAACGTTGAGCGAAAAGGTCTTCCGCTTTTCCATTTTTAATTTCATACCGTCGGATTATTTTTATCCTTTCATATACTCATATATATGTATATATATATATATATATATATATATATATATACGGAGAGACAGAGAGAGACAGAGAAATAACAAAATTGTAGTTCCTGTCTATTTGCTTGTTCATAAACTCCTCCTACCTAGAGTTTTGGAGCTAAACTCCTGCAACCATATATATATATTCTGAAATTACATTAACCAGAGTACTTGGATGAGTACATAACCATTGTGAGATCTGTGATCAGACCGGACATTCATAAAAAGAAAATAAGACGTTTTACTTAATTTTATTTTATTTGTAACTTGAAAATTTTAGAAATTATAAACTCAGAACAGAAATGGTAATATGGAGTTCAAGGTTTGGAGCAGGAATGCTCAACAGCCACCAATCATTCCCGGGGCAAAACACTCGGTGTGCTTTGAAAGGTTCAAAGAGTATAAATCTACCAAAGATTTTATTGAATAAATGTCACTTTATTTATTTTCATCCAATCAATGTTGAGTGCATCATTAGGCTCCACCCCAAAATTTAATATTATAAAATGTAATATATAATAATAAAAAGGGCAATATAGTGTTTTGAGCTGGGTGCAAAAGGAGATAATAAGGTTACTCATTCAATCTCTACTAGTATAATATTAAAGTAACACTATTCTAAGCCATTAACCCCAATCATATAAACTGTATTTTAACACAGTTTTCAATATAACAATATGTTTGCGGTTGATCTAACATATTTTCAGGTACAACATTTTGAAATTTTTAAAGGGATCCTTGAATGAACATGACCAACTCCCACCGCACTGAAAATGTTTAGCCTCTGAATTAATGAGATCTAAATTATTGTTTAAAGACAAACTGTGAGAATAGAATTTACATTATTATGGGCTTAGGATATCTTTACTTGTGTAGAATTAAACTCTATTTAAGGATCAAATCCGTTGCTAAGGTTGCTGGAAAAATGGTTGGATCATTATACCACTCCAGAAAGTATATTCTCCCTGACACAATCCTCTACCTGTATAAAAGCCAAATACATCCTAAGATGTTGTCACATCTGGGGAGGTACTGCTCAGAGCAATCTTTCCTGCCTTGACAGAGTACAAAACTGACTTCGTAACCTAGTGGGCGATGTCCCCCTTCTCTACCCTACAGCCTCTTTCTCACAGAAGAGACGTTGCTAGTCTTTTTCTACTCTATCGTAATTTTCATGGCAAATGCGCGACTGAGCTCCAATCTATAGTCCTCCATCTGTAAAACATTTACAACAAAAGCTCATCTAGCTACAACCACTGTCAATAATTTCTCTTTATCCCTCTCTGTACCTAAAACTAAACAAAACTTCCATGAGCAAAGTTTATTTCCTAGAACTGCCCATCTGTGGAACTCAAAACTGCGAGGCTGCTTCCCAGCTGACTACAACGTTATCGTTTTCAAGTCCAATGTAAACAAATTCTTGTTAAGCCGTCCTCCTAAATTATTAGATTCTGCCAAACTTCCACCATCATTGCCAATTATCTTGGTGTTATTTCACCATCCACCCGACACTCATTAACATTTTTCCTCGAGGGGCCTTTGGGCCTTGATAAATGGTGAATCTTTAGTAAAAAAAAAAAACAATTCGCAAAAATTATTGTAATTGGCTCAAATTTGGAGAATCTATAGAATGTATTTCATTTGTGGATTAAAATTCTTTAAAATTCGAAAGTAAAAACTTGATGGCTTATGTTCCATAGAGACACCTTCATAAGAAAAGCAATAAATATAGCCTGCACTTTCATATTATATATATAGAGAAATATATAAATTAGATATAGAAATTCTATTCCAATTCTTACGGAAACCAGGCTAGCTTTGATGGAGTTATAGTTGTAACGCGTCGTTTAAATGATTGCAACAAACGTAACCATGTAATTTTGTTCCTGGCACATTTATGACCACATAAGTTTATTATTTGTACTAGCAAATATATGCTCCCTCCGGTCACATATTTTTGCTAGGCTGCTGCATCAGAAATGAAGGCTCACGCGTAAGCCAATGTCATATTTCTGTGGTGGTTAGACATTGATTTTCTGTGTTTATGACCAAGATTATTTTTAGTTGAAAATAAAGGAAAAAAAATTTGATCCTACCCCGATTTTTGTTGTACCCTCGCCCATAAATAGAAAGACTTGTAGTTTAAAAAGAAAGAAAAAAATTTTGTTGTACCCCCCTCAATTTTTTATATTACCAATCATAGAAATATTTTTTAGTTAAGAAAAAAAAAAAAAATTTTTTTGACCGCCTTCCCCCAATTTTTTTATCCCCCCCCCCCTATACATGTAAATATTTTTAATTAAAAAGGTAAAAAAAAAACGTAACCCTAACTGTAACGATGGGGTCAAAGTTAGCGTGGGTCCTAAAATGAAAAAGCACCAAAAAATCAAATACAGTGAACACAGTGTGTGTGTGTGGGGGGGGGGGGTTGTTTAATGACCTTTTTTTAATTAAACAATTTGATTCTACAATCAGTTGTATAGTTTTCCAGTACAATGTGTTAGTTTATTTTGTTGACATTAAAGAAAAAAAAATCACATCTTTTTTTTTAATAAATAAAACATGGAATCATAAATTCTGTTGAGGTCGTGAAAAAATGATAATATTGGATATGAAAGTATTAAGAAATCAAATACAGTAAACACGAAAAGTTTTTAATTCTCGGAAAGAAAAAGTTTACCTGAACTGTGTGCGTGCGTGCGCGCGCGCGTTTTTATATAGTAATTTTTAAATCAATTATTATTTTAATTAAACAATTTGATTTAATAAATTTGTGTTTTAAAACATAATGGCTAAGAATAAACAAACTTAGGACGGTTTTAAAAATGGAAAACTGAGCACGGTGTTTGCGAGCGTTGTTGTTTACATATTTAACGTCCCACATTAACGTCGGCTGCTTAATCAGATCGCCATATTTAATTACCGGAGGGAGGGAGGACACCACTTATTAAACAGCTAATGACTTTGCAATTTTAACAGTACTCGCGTTGAAATGGTTTAGAAAACACGCCGGTTATGATGAAAATGGCTTTAATTAATTGTATGAATAATGTTTATTAATATAACCTTATCGGAAAATATTGTAAATACATATGTAAATTGGATAATAGCAGTTATAAATGTATATTTGTAAATATGAATTTAATTGAAGGGTTAAAGGAATGACTTATGTTAATGGCAACACCCATCTGGTGTCTGAACGACTTTTGATGACAGTATATAAAGAATTTCAAAAAGATTAGTTTCAGTAAAATAGTCATACTGGAGTTTCGGCTTCAGACAGACAGACAGACAGACAGATACATAAACTCCATTATTAATAGATATTATACAAAAGTATATATATATATATTAATGAGTCATCACTTAACAAGGCCAAAAGCCATTCGAGGATAAGTTTTAAATATAGTATGGACGGGATACCATATAGTTTCAGGCCAATAATCGTCTATATAATTTTCACCACTATGTAGGGTATTGTAAGTGTCCACGTTGGTCAACGAAGTGGATACATAATGTTTTTATCTTTTATAAATTTTGAGCATATCGCCGACCCCTTGTTGTTTTCATCTCCATGATGTTTGGTAGTGTTGTGTTCATCTTGCTTAATTTGTTCTGTGGGCAGGCAAGCTGAAATTTATGTCCGCATACATAAAGACGAGGAATTTTGTTACTTTAAAACATTTTATTTAGCTTAATAATTGTGGATCCATTCCCTAACTAAACACATGTTTGATAAGTCCTTAATTTTCACATTCATTCGTTTTTTTCTATATTTTTTTTATTAACGGATCACCACTTATCAAGGCAAAAAGCCACTCGAGGATTAGGGTTAATAAGATTGAATGATTGTCAGTTGAGAAATAAAGAACCTTATGGAAGGACCGGGAATGATTGCTGAGATGGGCCGAGTTCGAATACTTGTGACGGCGGTTCATAACAAGAATCTGTTGACATGGGATTTTAAGACAACCATGTTGTAATCTGCATGCAAGCAGTTCCGTGGTAATGTGTTCTACATATGGGACGCCTTTGCGAAGCAGCTCTGTTTGTGGAAATTTTGCCTGATACTAGGTACACGAACGAAGAAAGGGTAGTGTTTTTTGTTGTGGTAGAAAACAAGTTCTTGCTGTGAATGTCTTTCAAGGAGGAACCAGAGATTTGAGCTCAGGCGAGCACCTTCCATGGAAATAACGATAGAGCAGAGAGAGACTAGCAACATCTGTTCTGTGATAAAGGGCCTGTAAAGAACAGATGCTATTAATTTTACACTCCACAAGTTCTCTCATTCAAAAACACTTAAGTCACATGATTAATCTAATCCAATCAGATACCCTTGGTGGTGGGTGGAGGGACTAACCCCCTTTTCTGTGATTAGTTAGCCAATCAACAATAACCTGTAATGCACTTTAGCTGTAAAGTTCTCAAATTTTCATAACTTCAAAAATGCTTAGACTTAATGACTCGCAATGTTTCTGAGATTCACCCCTGACCTTTAAAAGTTTATGAATAAAAATGCGTTTTACAAGACTATTACGTTTTAATAATTCAAACCATGTTACCTAGAATATTACAGATGTCAAACAAAATGACATCCACAATATCTACAATTTGAAATGATTAAAATGAAAATAATATTTTTCTACAGCCCCCAACTAAAAGTGTACTGGCACCATCTTTCTTTTGATTCCATGTTTCCATAATTAATCTAAGTGAATTTTAATTAACCAAACTAATATTGCCAGCCAACCTTTGGCACCACCAATCATAGTGACATATAATTCAGACATATGTAAAAGACATTCCTTTGATTATATAGACTAGCAAATATTGTCGTATGTTTGCGGTTGTTAACAAAATCCGACTTTGGATGACAAAAAGGTGATAGAAACAAAATAATAGAAAAAATAGCAAAAATGAGCAAAAGTGATTCAATCCAGTTTTATTTACGTTAAAAAAAGAAGCTAGCTGCTCTTATTTTCCAAGGTACGGTTAACAATCGTTTACCAAATTAACAATGGTAATAATAAAAAAATACAATGAGTCACTTCACACAAATATCGTTAGACACAACGATAACTGGAAAAGGGTTACTATTTTTAACAAAAGTACAAGATTGTACTACAATCAAAAATAACCGCAGGGGTTTACTCAGAAAAGCAAACAAAGGGGTTAAAACAAAGAGATACAAGTTATTTATCTACCTCCCACAGCGGTAATATGTGACACAAGGTCGGAAAGTGGGATTTGATAAGTCAGCACCCTAGAGGAAGAGCACTTTTACCTTTAAAAATTGCCTGGGCAGCCCCGTCGGCATTCCCCGGTAACGGCGCATCAGCAGATTAGCAATAAACTAACCCATTTTCAAAGGGTGAGAAGGCAAAGCTTGGGAGGGTGGACCTCCTAGAACTGCTCAGGACAGACCCATAGACCGGCGTAAATCAAGGCCCGAAGGCCAAGACGATACCAGTCTATAGGGCGTAGTATCCATTAGAACAGATACTACACTTTGCTCTTAGCCCAAAGGCCGAGAAAGCACGAGGAGATACTTTATTTACTTCCCCAGGAGGTTAAGCACAAGGCCAGTTTTATCTTACTCCCAAAAGGTAAAATGTGACCCAAGGTCGGGTCGGAAAAGTGGGACTTGAAAAGCCAGCGCCCGAGAAAGTGAGCACTCTGGCCATTAAAAATTGCCTGGGCAACCCCGTCGGCATTCCCCAGTAGGGGCGCCTCAGGCAGTAAGCGATACACTTACTCCTCCCCAAAGAGGGGAGGCAAAGCCTGGGAGGGTGGACCTCCTAGAATTGCACAGGACAAACCCACAGACCGGCGGAATCAAGCCCCGAAGGCCAAGATGACACCGGTCTATAGGGTGTAGTATCCATCGGAACAAATACTACACTTTGTTCCTGGCCAAAAGGCCAAGAAGCACGAGGAGATACAATTAAAATACAAAATACATACAAGTTCTATCAGGCCGACGAAGTTACTTTGCCAAGGACCCCCGAACCAAAGTCTTTTCTTAAAAATCTTTGTGGGGCTTTTGTCCCGTGGGCTTTTATACTCAAGGCAGAACATCAAGTATTATGGTTCAGTTGTGGTCCTAAACCAAAGGAAAACATTAATTTTCGAATGCGTCCTTGTCATATATAAAATCTACAAAATGAGCGAAAGCCAATTGAGTTCATTTGTAGAATAGTGGCTCCTTCAGACACGAATCATGTTTACATTGTTGACAACTTAAAATTGAATATTTCTTCTTTTTTAAGGAGGTAAGAAACGAATTAATGTCTAAAATAATTAAAGTAGGAAAAACGATTTAGAGTTTCATTGAAATGTGTACATAATAAAAAAATCTAATTTTGTTCTTGCTTATAATAAAAGTATAGCAACGGTAACAGTCGTCGTAAAGTCAGGATATTTTTTAAGAGGTTAACTAATTTGACCGAACACCGGCTGTTTTGTAGCATCATGTTCGAAAATAGATTTATTCCTTTATTGATAACTCGAAGAATACCCATTCCAGGACAGGTAAAATTGGTATTTATCTACCTCCCACAACGGTAAGATGTGACACAAGGTCAGGAAAATGGGGTTGAAAAGCCAGCGCCCTAGAGGAAGAGAGCACTCTAGGCATCTAAAAATGCTTGGGCAGCCCCGTTTGCATGCCCCGGTAGGGGCGCCTCGGGCGATTAGCAATAAACTAACCCTTCTCAAAGGGTTAGAAGAAAAAACCTGGAAGCCCGAAGGCCATGACGGTACTGATTTACAGAGTGTAGCATCCATCGGAACAGATACTACACTCTGATCTTAGCCAAAAGGCCAACAAGGACTTTTTTTTATTATTAATTCTCTAAACACAACAGTTTTGCACAACTTTTATGCCTCCTTGCGAAGATTAAAATCAAGATATAATGATACTAAACCTTATGTCTAGAGTTCTTATTCCAATTTTAATAAAAATCCATTATATGATTTGGATTCTAGCAAAATGTTGAAAAGTTAATGTTTAAGCATAAGGTGTCTTAAGAAGAAATTGAAATTCGGTGAATCCTGCTTAATTGGTGTCTAATGACTATGGATCAAATTTAATGTAAATCTGAACTATTTGAATTTTCAAATGGGAGCTTATAATGTACTCTAAAAATCCTTTAAAATACTAAAAATGAAATTTTAAGAATATTTATTAAATGAAGTTTAATACTTAATGTTAACATTTAACAAAAATCAAAGATATCTGAATTTTTACGAAAGGTTCCACCAGCTTTTTACTCCCTTTACATGAAACTAAATTAAACTAAATATATTACACATTGCAAACTCTTACGCTTAGAAGCTGTGGTTCAAAATTCATAATGATCGGTTAATTAGTTAAGAAGTGAATCATGTACATACAATTATATAAACATATGCACATACTTAACTTTTATATGAAAATAATAAGATTTATTATTCTCTTCTTTTTTTTTAGTAAAAGTTTTGCGTTATTGCTTTTTTTAAGCTATATCGACTAAATTGTGTATAATATATATATATAATAATTTTATTCAGAAAATATTCCAGATTTCATCCAACAACATTTTATCATTAAACAATTGTTTCTACTCATTCTTTTGGCTAAGATCAAAGTGTAGTATCTGTTCCAATGGATACTGCACCCCATAGACTGGTATTGTCTTGGCCTTCGGGGCTTGATTTACGCCGGTCTATGGGTCTGTCCTGTGCAGTTCTAGGAGGTCCACCCTCCCAGGCTTCGCCTCCTCTCTTTGGGGAGGAGTAAGTTTATTGCTTACTGCCTGAGGCGCCCCTACCGGGGAATGCCGACAGGGCTGCCCAGGCAATTTTTAAACCCCACTTTCCCGACCTGACCTTGGGTCACATCTTACTTGTGGGAGTAAGATAAAAACTGGCCTTGTGCCTAACTCCTGGAGAGGAGTAAATCAATACTCATTCCGAAAATATATATTTTTACAAAGTATCATAAACACTTACGAAAAAGCTTCATCAGTGTACTTTCCCCACAATCAGGCCAAAGAAAACAGAAATGTCACAGCGGTCATTTAATTTATGTATTCCTTTGTTTTCTTTGCTTTTTTTCATATTGATTAATTTTTTTTTTTGACTCAGACCAAAGGGAAATTATTACTTTAACTCTACTCACTAGTAGTTAAAAGTTCAAAATATACAAAATGACAATCGAATCTTTTTCACTTTCTTCATACAAAATGTCCATATTCGATCTCTTAAAGCCAATACATCAAAATGTACATATAAATAAATTATCAATTAACACCCACCAATCATGGTCCATATTTATCTATTTTTCTCAATTTTCTGTATTTTTTTTTTATTCGTTCATTATAGTGTACATTTCGCCATATATATAAACTAAGAATTAGAAATCATTACTACCGATAATATATTTATTAAAATGAGTTTTAAATAATCAATAAGTTAATTATCTATACAAGCAGGGCTACCCGGCGTTGCCCTGGACCAGAAAAAACAATAGAAACGGTTAAAAAGTCACTATTTTATTGAAACTTTTATCTTTCAACCTCTCTCTATCCCTCTCTTTATAAGTTCTGTAAGGTACAAATATATATATTTAAAAAAATTTTTAATCATAGTTCATCCCAGCTATTGAGAATCAGGGTGTAAGTTTAGGGGGTCATCCTAATTTGGGAGCTGTGCAGCATGATGTCTGTTTACATTAGTTTTAAATTTCTGCATGTCGGTACAGTCAGGGGAACAGTGAGCAGGGAGGGAATTATAGAGGCCGGCAGCACGAAGAAAAAAAACTCTTGGAATAGAAAGCTCTCCGGCATCTGGGGGCCTTCACAGTGAATGGATAGGACTTAACTGATTGTCAGGTGGGTCTAGTGTATTTACGTCAGTGGGGGCACTAGAGCAGCAAGTTCTTCGGAACACAATCCATTGAAGTACTTGTAAAACAGGCACAAGGATGCAACATTGCGTCGATGAGACACGGAATGGAGCTTGATGGATAGTGAGGGACCTATTATATTAGAGAGTCTTTTTGGAACCTTGTCTTAGAGGGAGAGACTGGTGGATGGTGCACCAGCCCAGATGTGACAACAATACTCTATGCATTAGTGGATGGTGGCTTTGTAGAGATATAGGATACTTTCAGGTGTTAGAAGTTTTCTAGCATAGTAGAGGGAGCCCACTTTATTTGCAGTAGCCTTGGCAATGTCTTCTATGTATTTGTTCCAATTCATGTTACCTGTGAATGTTCGGCCGAGGAGTTTGAACGTTGGACTCTCGGGTAGGGTGTTATTTGTCATGAAAATCGATGGTTGAAGAGGTTTCTTGTAGTTGTTAAAGGAAAGGAGCTTTGTCTTAGCAGCATTAAATGTGACCATCCATTAATGACCCCATTCAACTACAGACTGGAGGTCACTTTCTAAGGATTCAGCCATTGTCTCAGATATGTACGTGTCTTTTACCCACATGACGAGAGTAGAGAGTGGTGTCGTCAGCAAATATATCCATCTCAGACACAATGTCATCTGGGAGGTCGTTTATGAAAATCAGGAACAATAAAGGTCCAAGGATTGATTCCTGAGGTACACCTGCATTTATGTCATGTTGTATTTTTGGTTAGAAAAGATCTAATTATATTAAGTAATTGCCCAGTAATACCGTATGAGCATATTTTCAGGAGAAGCCCTTTATGCCATACCTTGTCAAAGGCCTTGGATATATCAAGCGCTACCGCCGTAGCTTCTCCTGCCTTGTCCAGTGTATTATATATGCGTTCAGAGATGACCGTTAGGATGTCCGCAGTAGATTGTGCTTGCCTAAATCCATACTGACTGCCAGAAAAAAGGTTAGCATTAACGAGGTGACGGACTATCGCTAGATTAATTAAGGATTCAAAGATTTTGGCAAAGATCGAGAGTAGACTGATGGGGATATAATTCTGAGGATCAGTTCTATCTCCAGAGTTCTTAAAAACTGGTACCACAGAGGCAATTTTCCAGCTATCAGGGAAGCAAGATTCAGCAAGGCATTTGTTTTAGAGTTTGGAGAGGACTGGTGCCAGTTCAGCAGAGCATTTCTTTATTACAATTACTGGTATAAAATCAGGCCCACACGCTTTGGAGGTGTTTAGGTTTTTTATGATGTCCCTGCCCTGAGATGGGGTGAAGACCAAGTTTTCAAGTGTGGCCTTGGCCCGCAATGAGAAATTAAGGAGGGGTGGTTTGCTGAGTCCAAAGTGAAGTTTAAGGCGATATCCTGGGCAAATAGTTCAGCCTTATCAGTTGCCGTGCAAACGACATTATTGTGGTTGGATAGCGGGAAATTGTTGATGTCCATTGTTCACCACACTATTGTAGACTTTCCAGAAATCTCTAGTACATGGTTTCTGTGATTGAATGCGTTTTTTGGTTATCTCTGTATATCTGACTCTAAAAATATCTGTTTATTCGCAGTTGACTCATGGTGATCGAATTATTGGAATGCTTGTTGCCTCAGCGCAATAGCAGCTGCACATTCTGAAGTGAACCATTGCTGAAGAATTTTCACACGGGGGTATATGCTTCAATGCTTACTTTGACCCATTCGGTTTACTCATTTGCACACTGATCAGCATGGAGTGAGGTTTCACTCCATGGGGCGTCACTGATATGATCTCTGATAGAATCAAAATCAGGCTTCTCGTAGTATCTCGTCGTTTTGAGTAACGGCTCATCACGTTGGGACGAGTTTTTAGGGTGATATCAATCATTACCACAATGTGATTGGCGTTCCTGAGAGGGCTATGGGCATTTGTCACACAAGCCTCAAGCAATGAGGTAAAGAATAGGTCGAGAAGTGAGACTTGCTGGTCCACACGATCAGGGAGGGAGTGAGCTAAAGAGAAAGTATACGTAGAGTTACCAGCTGCGTCAGTAAAGCTGGAGAATCCCAGCCAGTCACGGTGGTGTGCATTAAAATCCCCAAATACATGTATTTGGGCATTCGAGTCAAGTGAGAGTGCTGTATCTATGCTTTCAGAGACAGAGTTAAGCAGGGTACAGTCCTGGATCGAAGGAGAACGGTATAAGAAATATAAGTAACTAACGCTGTGTTATAAGGTCAGTCTAAAGCACATTTAAGCTTGGTCATCTGATTCTAGCCTATGTTCTCTAGTCAAAGGGAGGGTGTTCCGAACATAAACTCCTAGCGCATGCATATGTTTGTCATAGTGAGTCGTCTTTGAATTAAATCTAATTATGTAAACAGTAACAGCAGTATCAATATTAGACAAACGTTGCTATTGGCGCCATAAAACATTTTAAAGGAAATACAGTTGGATAAATTATTCCTAAACAATTTATTTTGGTTTATCTACTCATGTGTGACGTATTTGGGTTAAAAACAATTTAATATTTAATAGAAAATATAAGCATGTCAAGTTACCGTTACTAGTAGTTATCCTTCGGATGATTTTTCTTCCATATTGGTGTCCTTTATTCATCCAACCACTTAAACGGTAATTTCATATGCTCATAGTTTATCTGAAATATCAAATTGTTTTTAAGGCAAATACGTCACACATGAGTAAGTAAACCAAAATAAATTGCTTTTTATTAATTTCCCAACTATATTTTCTTAAAAAATCTTTTATCGTGCCAATAGTAACGTTTGCCTAACATTACAATAAGACGATGAGGCTTCATGCTCCCGATTTTGAACAAATATTTGCAAAGATGGCATATCTTTGAAAAATGTGATTTAGTTTCGGTTACATAGTCGTGATATTTCCGTGTTGGATGTTTTATAGTTGTCACCCTGTTGTTTGTTGTTTCATCCTAACTGCAAATAGTGTTTGTACAAAAGATGTATACCTTTCAGATATCATTTTATTTAGCATGAATCTTTTAACCAACCACTTATTTCTTCATAATTTAATGGAACGTTTCAGCATTTCATCTTCTTATGTCTCACTACCTGCCCTTTGAAATCTTTTCTCCTATCCTATGTCATGTGGTTACATTCAGCCAATCAAAGCTTAGCATTTATCTGTTCTTTTTGTTTAACTAACTCCAGCATTTTTTACCCCATAGCTCTGTAAAAAGTGCCCAATAGACTTAAAACAAATTTATGCGAGGAGGGAAATCTGATAATCTGGACTATCATTCTCGTTATCCAGAAACCACCATATGTACAGGGGGACGGGGCATCCAAATTGAGAGGAGGGTATCAAATCATATTCAAACTATCTCCCTTTCTCATAATATTTCTCAGTACTAGGACTTACATTTGAGTCTGGCGCATACAATCAAGGTGTTGGCCCAGGGTATCATCAGACCTCTGCACACCACTGGCATATAGCATACATAGATAACTAGCAAGGCTACCCGGCGTTGACCGGGAGTCTGGATAGCAAAATAGAAGACTTAAAAAAAGGATGCATGACATATTTCTTTTAAAACCCCTCTCTCTCTTTACGCACACACACATCCTGTCACATTTCTTTTTGACCCCCAATCTAACTGCCTATCAATCTGCCTTTCCCTCTCTCTCTCTCTCTTTACTTCTTTCACTCTCTCTCTTTATCTCTTTCTCTCTCTTCCTCTTTCTCTCTGTCTCTCTTTCTGGCAACTGGTTTAATGAAAAAGAAAGAAAAAAAAAAGTTGACTGAATGAATGTTTGACTTAGTTTCAGTGTTGTTTTTGAAATGATTACCAGCAAGAATGAAAAAAGTAATTGTACCCCCGCATGCATTAATTTGATCCAGTATTTTTTTACGATAACCAGCTCAAAATCATACTGAATCCACATATGTTTTGTAAGTGTATTTTTGGTAGTTTCTTAGTTTAAACCGGGCACACACATACAATACACATACACATGATTCCTCTCTATAATAGAAACTAACTGTCCCGATTCGGCATTGCTCGAGAGTCTTTTTACTTTTATTTCTGTTTTTTTTTTTGTTTCTTTTTGTAACTACGCCATTTTTATAACTAATGTTTTTTAAATACGATTTTCAAAGTTAAATTTAATTACGATCGTATCGTTTGGTCATTAAATTATGAATTGAACTCAGTTGTCATAAAACGATAACTAAATTTGTAAATCTAAGATCATCTTAGTATCTTACAAAATTATTGGATGTAAATAGCTTCCCAAACTATCAGTATGTTAATACATGCACATTTTCTAAGAATTTTAAAGCCAGAAATTATTTTCTATTCGACATATCAAATGCTTCAAATCCCTTTGAAATTTCCAAGTGCCACGAAGTAATTAATTTTTTTTTCAACTATTAACAGAAGTTTAATGTTAGAATAAATGATTTGAAGGTTTTAAGATGACTTTTCGCTACAGCAACATAATGTTTATGGTTATAAGGCATTGGCATTATACAATCAAATATCCGGATTTTATTTTTAAACTAAATAATAAACCGATACGAAGGAGACAATTTATGTCTATATCAATTATGAGACAACTTCGTGTGTGTGGGTGTGTGTGTGTGTGTGTGTGTGTGTGTGTGTATAATTTTATTGTCAATGTTGAATCATTCTTTTGATTTACTATTAATATTCATTGAAATAAAAAAGCAATGGTGTAAAAAAACGAATTTTTTAAATCCCATTTAAAAAATAATTTTATTACGAAATTAAATCCACAATAATGAATTTCGTTTTTTCGTAAACAAGTCAGCCATTTTAATCTTTTGTTAATAGTTGAAAAAAACGAGTGAATTACTTTGTGAACCTTGGAAATTTGAAAGGAATTTGGAAGCATTTAAACTGTCCAATAGAAAGTCATTTCTGACTTGTGAGCCTGGACAGAAATGATATGATAATGATACGATGAATATGTACTGTGAGTCTGAAAGACAGGCTTAGATCTGGTGACATCAGAGGAAGATTGTATCTGGATAGTATAGGGAGATATGTGCAGAACAGGAGATTTCGTTGGTTTGGTCAGATTGAAAGAATGGATGAAAGTGCTTAGGTTAATAAGTGTAGTACAGTTGAGGTAGCAGGATCAGTTAACAATGGATGGTCAAAGAAAATGTGGGAGGAAGTGATAAGGATAGATTTGAGAGAAAGGGTGGTAAATAAGGACCTGGCCAGAAATAGGTTAGTTTTGAAGTCAATTTCTCAAAGTTTTATAACACATGCCAGCATGTCAAACCGACGTTAAACCGAATATGATGATGATAATGATATAAGTACTAATATATCCACCGGTTTTCTTTTAAGAATCAATCTTCCCCTCCCACTTCTACCAGCGCATATCTCTCGCTATAAGCTGCATCAATGTGACCTTGACTGTAGTAAGTCAACTAAAAGTTAAGTTATGCTTTTTAATTGAACCAAATTGTTATAAAACTATAACCAATTCTATTAAGGTAATGATTTAATCTCTATTTATAAAATTATGGGATGTAAATAGCTTCCAAATCTTTCAATACATGATTGGCTTAGAATTTTAAAGCCGGTTTAAATGACTTTCTATTTAACAGTTTAAATGCTTCCAATTTCTTTTAAAATTTCGAAGTGTCACGAAGTAATTTATTCTTTTTTTTCCAACTATTAACAAAAGATTAAAATGGCTGACTTTTTTTACAAAGAAACGGAAATGCATTCTGGTGGCTTTACTTTCGTAATTACATTATTTAAATAGGATTTTTAAAAGTCATTTCTAGCACTTTATGCTATTGTTTTTATTATCAATAATTGATCGATTAATAGTATTTTTTTTTAAAGTAATGTTTAAGTCACGTACAGGCAAGAAACAACAGTTATAATAATCACAATATACGTCAAAAAAGATAGCCAATCAAAATCCGGACATGTTGCCGTGTCACTATGCATTATAGAGTAGAAAGAAAGAAAGAAAGAAAGAAAGAAAGATAAAAGAAAGAAAAAAATTCTTCAATTCAATGCTGCTGCTGATGGAAGTTTGAGAAATTATTGCAAACCATTGTTAGAATATTCTGAGAACAAGAATAAAAACTGTCAAGTCAGATGTTATTTATTTAAAGTTTGAAATGCCTTTTAAGGAGTTGAGACAAATATTTACCTTTTTGTTTAAACTCTTTCTTTTGTTTGGTTGCAAATAGTTAGTTCTTTCTATAAAGTATTTCAAAACTGTATTTATTTATTTTTCTTGCTTTTTCAAATAAATCCATTCTTATGTCTTGGATTACTTCAGGTCCCCACATGAGAAATGTCATAAAACCAGTAATAAAAGGAAATATCAATATTCTCGTTTTTAATGTAAGTCAAGATTCCAAGAATCTTTTCAAAAATTGATCATAAAAATGGTGCTTTTAAGTGAACAGCATATTTAGTTGCTTTCTAGATTTTGTTTGTTTGGTTTGTCTGTTTTACAGCATATCAACCCTTTTGGGGTTATTTAATGAGAAAGTAGTGTAACCGTTGCTAGCACATATTGTGGACTTGACATTCTGGGACTTGCAAGCCTTGGTAAAATTACTGGCCTATGAGAATAAAAACTTGAAGAAATAACCCGTTTGTAGTACACAGATGAGAATTTGCATACACATATATATATATATATATATATATATATATAAAATATTGTATTTTACAGATGTAAATCATTTTCAAAATCAAGAGCATACACAAAGGTATTATAGTTGTTACAACTGTTTCAAGGCAGTGTTTATTTTAAGCCAAACAATGAATCATATATATATATAATATGTATGCATTTGCTTTTTCAGATAAAATCAATTTTAACCAAACACAAGTTACAAAACATATTACTTATTGTTTTAATTATGCTGGCTACGAACATTTAAGAAATGTTGCTTGTTATGTTTGAAGACACAATGACAATGCAAATAAGTGTATAATGCTCAAGTCAAATAATCGATAGGTTTCAATATTGAGCAGATCTCATCTTCAAGCCACTTTTAAAAAAGTATTTGCGGTAATCCAGTAGAGTCCAATCCGTTTGTAAATTATATGAATAAAATTCCAAGCTTCAATGGGATAAAAGTCAAAATAATCCGTTTTAAATTGAGATCAAACTGCATTGCCCGAGGTAACTTAGAAAATAAATAAATATTATTTAAAATAATTATAACTGAATATATATATATATATATATATATATGGCATAAGGAGGGGAGAACACTCATGGGTATGTAAAATGAAGGCAACTCTGTTCGCTCAAGGTGCGCAAAATATATCATTAGTTAATTATTGCTAAAAAAAAACAATAACAGCAAAAATAACGTTATAAACGATGAATTGTCACGTCATAGCGTAACGGTTAGCACACTCGGTCACAGTCCCAGTGATCGCAGATTTCAGCCCAGTCATAGTCAGCCACACTGATTAGCCGAAGTAACGGCGATACACGTGTGCGTGAATAACTATTTCATCCATAAATAGATATAAGTAAAAATATATATATATATATATATATATATATATATTACATATTTCAGAGCATATTTAACAAGAAACAAACTGTTGATTTGCATATAACATTTGTACATTAATGGTATTGAATTTAATAGTCAGTGCTCAACTGTATGACTATTTGAGCTACAAACACATGAACTAAATACAAAACACTAAAAAATGGTTTATAAAAAGGCTGGAATGTTCCATTATGCTTAGATGGGTAAGTTCATTCTCTGAGTTCTGATTAGCTCCTAGTCCATCAGTGGGTAATCTTCTAAGAAACTTCTTGCTTGAATTAAGCAATATTTTATATTAAATGTTGGAGCATTTTATGCCAGTGTAAGTGTCAATTAGATTCTACATTTCCCCTCCTCTCAGTGTGTGAGCTTAATGGTCTCTGGGGAAGAATGAGTTCCTGGTTGATTTTTAGGGAGTAACTTAAACAATGCCCCAGCGGATTTTGCTTGCATTGGTGTAGTTGAGCAGGGTGATGTTGGGTGCCTGGCTGATGTCATTACTAGTGATGGGGTGATTCTAATATTTTTTTCCGATTTCGATGCAATTACCGATTCTGTTCTAAATTTCCGATTCCGATACAATTACTGATTCCGATTTTTTTTTAATTTCTAAATATTCAATTATAGAGTTGTTGTTTTTGGATTACGGTAATAACCAGTGTAATGTGTGCATATAATTTTGCAAAGTTAAATATATACACTTGTAGTACATTACACGAGTAGATATTTCTCATTGTTTTTCTCAAATGTTTTCTCTGTAATTCATTGAAAATAGTGAGGCAAGTAAAGATTTATTTCTCTTTTAACAACAATGCCGATTAGCAGTTGTTATTTGAATATTTTTTATAAACAATTGAACATCGTCAACCAGAACCTTTTTTAGTACAAAAAATAAATAAATAAATAAAATATAGACTAGTAACTTATTTAAAAAATGAAAAATACTGCAAAGCGAAAAGAAAGAAGAGGAAAAGGGAATAGAAAACTGTCTCTTTTTTTTCTTTCTTTTTTTCCTATTTATCCACTTGTGCCACTTTTACGATGCCATTTTTTTCTGGTGTCATTATGACCTAAATTTGTTATGGTCTATAGATTTTAGCTTTACTGGTTGTTAAAAGCCAATAAATAGTTATCATTTTATCATTCGTACCAGCAATGAAAAATTAAGTTTTAAACAGAAAATAAAATAAAATAGAAGAATCGTTTTTAGAATCGGAAATTTAGGCTCAAATTTTTCCATCAAGAATATTTCTTATCACAATGGGCATAGAGTATGCACTGTGTTGGTATAATGTCACGAGGTCGGTAGTGGAGCAAATGTTGTTCCAAAGAAAAGACTAATACTGCAGGATGGCTCGAGCGATACTGTTATTATCCAACAAGCTCTGAGGACCTGTATTGCCATGAATTATCCTCTTTTCTGTTGTTACAGCAAGCTATTGAGAGTAACTGCTGAAATATGTTGGAATTAAAAGGTGGGCCACCATTGCTGCGTAGTTCTTATGGGGTACCCTATGTGTGTGGAATAGTTTCTGACAAATAGATATGAGTTTTGAGGTGATCACATGACCTTGTTTTGAATGATATGAAATAATCCAGCTAGTGAGTCTATCTGTACAGACAAGGTATGCAATGTGTCCGATGTAGAAAAGGTCTACAACTATCTTATGGACACGCCAATTTGGGGCCGGTGTTAATGTGAGTGATTCATGTGGCTGACTAAGGACGATGTTTGTGCATACGAGGCAAATGGTTCTGAAGTTGTGTATGGATGGATTTATACGAGGTCAATATACCGAGTCATTGGCACAAGCTTTCATGCCAGCCATGCTCTGGTGGGCTGAGTGTAAATAGCATAGTAGGTTTTCTCTGAGAGATTATGAACCATGATTGTCCCATCTATCAGTTTTAAGCCCCTGTCGGTACTGAGTCGATGGCATACTTCCCAGAAGTCGCAGATTTCCGGTTTAGTACAAGAATGTTTGGATAAAAATCCTTGTTTTAACACAGATCATTTCAGCCTGATGCACGTATGTGATCAGTTGACATGATATAATCAATCATGGCTTGATGGGTTGCTAACTCCACCATGGCATCTATTTTATTCAAGAAATGAATCTTGGATTGCGAGAGATAGCATCAGAACACTTGTACAACTTTCCTGAAAAGTGCTAGATTGTAAAAAAATACCTGAGTGATTTCTTTTTAAGCTTAAAGAGGTTGTGTATCTTGCTAAGGTCCCTGTCGCCAAATACTCCCATTAAAAGATGTTGGTCTGTTATTACCATTAGGACAACCCATAATGAATATACAGCATTTATCTAATGCTTAGACAATTACTGCTGATTCAACTTCAATGAGTGCATATCGGCGCTCTGCATCAGTGCCAAAATATACTACCTGCAAATACGATGTGCCAGCCCTCAGGGAAAAGTACCAGTGCTATCTCAGTAGGACATGTACTGTGCTTCTGTAATAGTAGGAAACTTGTGCCTTCTTTACTCCAGTCAGAAGCAAGACAGGTTGTTCTGTTGAGATCAAATGTTTTAACATGCAAATTGACAATAATTTGCTTGAATTAAAAAAAATGTATTAAGATTCCAAATGAAGTGTTAACGGGAGACATTATGGGGCTTAGGGAATGTGTCCAGGCTACTTGATTAAGTAATCCAAGCCAAGAACTTACATACTCAATATTCTTTGTGACTGGAGAGTTGGTAATTGCATTGAGCAAATGTTCTGAAGAAGATACTCATGATGATGTTATTCGAACATCATTGCATGCTGCCTTGCTGAAATAAAGTTGTTGGATCTCCTTACATACATAAAGGGCTTGCTTGGTTGTTCTTCCATGAACCTCGTATTTCAGAGGAAACCATCCCTGACATACAGGTGTGAAATCTCCCATCGCCTGAACTATTTTTCTTGATGGGACGAAGTTATTCATTGTGATGCCTTGGTCTCCCGAGACATATAGTGGCCCCACTACCAGGAAAGATCTTCAGCTTGATTCTGTAGTCACCAGGAATGTTGTTGGCCTGTCTGTGATCCGGTTTTGGTGAGAATGAGATAAAATACGCATCTATTTCCATGACTTAATTTTCGTTTGTGGTCTTTGTTAAATATGCTGTGAGTTATAAGAGAGTTCATGGGAGCCGCGTTAATTCTTCTTTTCTCTGCACATTCGCGAAAGGTGGTTAGGCTTATCACAAGTGCTGCATATTTGACGCCATGCTGAACATTTTGACTGGCAGGAGCTTGTTCTTGGGGTGCCATGTTGATGGCTACCACAGCCCATGCAAACTCTAAAAGAATTCGATTAAGTAGAATTATTATCACAGTTAGAGGAGGTGTTGGTACGAACATTACCTCTATTAGTTTGTGGAGTACTGTTAGCCATGTCGGAGGTATTGGTCATTGAATTTTGGTCTTGCAATACTGATTTGAATGTCTCAGAATGACTGACATTCTGTTTGAGAGATTTAAGTGTTTCGGCTTTGGCCAGCAGGTCTGCTCGGAGTGTATCATTCGCTGTTCTCTTGATGAGTTGGTCCCTAATGTACATGTCAAAAAGATGATGCTCACAAAGGATATATAGAAATTGATTTCCACGGCTGTGGCTCGGAGGCAGACTAACCATGTGACATAGAGGAAAAACTGAGGTGAAGAATGATGGGTTGTGACCTCTGAGTGACCAATGCCTTTATCATCTCTAGTAACTTGTTTGGGTCAGTGGTGAAAGATTTAGGGTGGGGGTTGACTATGGCATTCTGGACAGACTCATCAACAAAATTGTATAGCTGGATGGTGGCCTAAGATGTTAGTATATCTGTCATTACAGTGTACACTTCCCAATCAATTCTGAATTTTCTGAATTGTTGGGCGGTTATCTCGAGATGGAGCTGGGACAGTTTGACTGTTAGTGCCTTAGCATAGGTTTCCTGAGTGGAGAGCTCCTTAGCTTGCTTGACAGGGCTTCTCCCATTTCTCTGTCTCCTAGCTCTTTTAATATGGCCTGATCCATCATTTGTAGGTTCTCCTTTGTTAGCTTCTCACTTGCAAATGTGGCAGCATAGGTTTTAGATGAGCTAGCAGAGATCCATGCCTTGACAAGGTAATGTTTCTAATCTTCAGGATCCATACATCTTGTTCACAGCATCATATTGAATTTAGTAGCCAGTGGTCAACCAGTTGAACTACAAATAAATAAATTGAAAAGAACACTAAATAGATAGCTTATAAAAAGGTTGGAAGGTCCCATTATGCTCAGATGGGCAAGTCCATTCTCATCCTGTTCGTAGCGCCATATAGAATTTAGCAATCAGTTGAGCTACAAATATGTATTTCTTAAATATTTACAAATGCAAATATAATAGAAATTGTGACACAAGGCCAAAAATTGGTCAATACTAACTGTCGCTTACTAATCTAACTTAGTTAGTTTCATTTATGACCGTCATTCACCAAAATATCTAATTTATACTTAGAATTCACGATAAGAATTCATACTATGACTAGCCTACTTAAAACCCATATGTATAAACAATGTGTAATGGGAGGTTTGGGCAATAAAAATGTCATATACAAAAAGAATGAAATATATACAATGAACAAATTGTGATACTGAAAACATCCCCCATTTCTAGACATGTGGTAGATACACATATTTGCCAGTCAAAAAAGGTGATGCTTTATTAAAAACACCTCCATCGAACATTTCAAAGTGTGACCTGAATCTCAGGCAAATCAAGCAATCTATCTGGACGAGATTGGAAAATTATCAAAACAAAATAGAGAGAAAAAAAGGGTAGCCCTAATGAAACCATACACATATGTAATAAAAAACATGTGTTACTTTGAAGCCAAGCTTTATTCAACTAAAAAAGGAATACAAAAAGGTGGCAGATATCGCCACTTTTAATACACGTCACCTGACAACTTCCGGCTCCGGGAGCACATATGGAAGCTCATACGAATTTAATATAACAACATACTAGTGAAGTTATGAACTAAGAATAACACGTTTTTGAAGCATCTTAACTCAGGCGCCGATGGCCAGATTGAGTGAACATCAGTTTTCGTCAAACAGATCCACTCACCATAATCCAATATAATGCCTTTTGGGACAACAGCAGCATGTAAAAGAGGCTTCCTTTCACCCGTAAGGACTTCAGTGCTTGTCAACACTCGTGATAAAAGGAGCACTCACGTCGAGGCAACCTGTGTACCTCTTTCTCGGGCAAGTGCACGCTTTTCAATGCCGGAAAGTCGTTCTTAGTGTCATCTTTCCAGTAGCCACCGTTTTTCTCACTAGGTGTATACATTCGTATGTTGGTAAATCTCAGCGCTTGGTATACCTAGACCACTCTCAGAAGGATTTAGGTAAAAGATCTGACGACGAACCATAGGGGCCTTCTTAAGCCATAGAAACTCGAAAAGAGCCTGCTCCAATTCAAGCCGTGTATCAGACGGAAGTGGAAGAACTGATAGATGATTGGATAAATGTGTGAAACACACACTTCTGCTCTCCCCTTTGATGAAAGATTTCTAAAAGAACTACAGTCGAGCTGCCACCTTAATCACTTTCAATACTTCTGACCAATTTTTCTCCAACTGAAGATCAGGACCAAGCCAGACACCGAGTAGCTTGCAAGGTCTGTCAGTGCAGCTAAAGAACCCCTGTAGAGAAACACCTTCCCAGGCACAAATGTGCAAGCTAACAATTGATTTAGCCCCTTGTTACCGTTTCATACGTTTTGATTTCGCTGTCACGACCCTAATCTCTGCACTGCTCATTACAAGCACTGTAACATCGTTGGCAAATGCATAATACTTTAACTAGGTGAAAGCACCTGTCAAAGTGATCACTCATAAGATCGGCTTCACCCTAAGCCTGTGAAGAGACGGTTATAACACAAGCATAGAGCCTCGGTGAAAGCGAACATTCCTAACAAATATATCTGGGCAGCTTAAAGGGCTTCAACTTGAAACAAGTCACTTCCACCAGTCCATCAAGGTTTGCATACAAGAGACGAATCCAAGATCGAAACTGCAGGCCGAATCTTACAGCCGAGAGGACAGCCTATCAAACGCTTTAGACTGATCAAAATTGATTAGTACAGTGATTTTCAAATTATTCTGGATAGTCCTACCCTGCACAGCAAAGACTGTTTAGAGCTAATCAGATGAGGCAGGACAACTTGCAGACGATTTGCTGAAATCTTGGTCAAAATCTTTAACTCTGTGTTTAAGATCGTTAAGGACCGAAAATTACTAATCCCATCCCAACCATCTTTGCCCTTGCGAAGCCGCTTCACAATCCCCCGGTAAAGTAATGAGGAATAGACCCGTTCTTAAACCAAGAGTTAAATAAAACAGTCAGCAAGTGTACAAAGATGTGCGATAGCATTAAATACAGTTCGTAGGGCAAACCATCAATCCTAGGAACATTATCCAACCCGACCTGTTTAAGGGCCACAACCTTTGCACCCAGCCACTTCGGTCACCCGAAGACGAGCAAAATCACCTAAATAGATGTTGAAATGTGCTACACAAACCGGGCTCCCTGGTGAAAAGCTCTTTTTAAATAAGAACTAAACACCTCCAAAATACCTTCGTTTGTGGTTATAAGACGTCCATCCGGCAATGTGACCCAGATGATGTGTTGATCAGAAGCACAACGTCGTTCCTCTGTACACAGATCAGCTGCCATATTTGTTGCTTCCTGGAACATTCTTTTTAACCTAGCCCTAATTACTCAAGCTTGGTCATCTTTGCCTAAATTATCATACCATAAAAGCTATCCCCTGTCGCCACCACCTGATCTAATCTATATTCTAGTGTTCTTGTGAACCTAACAGATTTCTTAAGATGACTCAATCACCTATTCCCAATTACGGCATTAAAGTTAGTAATAGTTGTTTTCCAGTAGCTCTTAACTTCGAACCACGATGTATTGAGTTTCCAGTAATTAGCCATTGAGCTACATACAAATAAACTGAAAAGAACACTAAAAAGCCGGTTTATATAAAAGCTGGAATGTTCCATTATGCTCAGAGAGGCGAGTCCATTCTCTGAGTTTTGATTGGCTGCTAGTCCATAAATGGACAATCCCTAGGAAACTTCATGCTTGAATTAAGCAATATTTGCATATTAAATATTATAGCATTTTATGCCGGTGTAAGTGTCAATATGATTCTATAAATAGACAATTATTTTTTTATTATGCAATTACATCAATTGGTATTATTATTAACACTAACAGCATTAGCACTATTATTACTCTTACTAGTATTATTTTTATTGTGTTTATTTATTTCCCCTTAAACAATAACAAAGTTTAATCTTATTCCTATTGATAATTTTGAATAACTTATTGCTTTTAGGGAAATGTTTACGCTAATTAAACCACGGGATCCTCAGCCACCATCTTATTCATATTATTAACGTAAATTAAGTAAATCATTCATAGCAAAATACTTACACACACAAGGAGCTATAATAATAGAGAATGTGAAAGGCTCAGATTTAAAACACAGCTACAATGACGAAAATATATGCATATTCTACGTCACAAGAAGTATGGAAACATGCAAACTACAGCATCTTAGAAAGTATTAAAAGTAGAACAATTTGTTCAACTAATTATCAAGGTATAATAAAAAATATTCCCAGTACTGTATGTGGTAGTTTTTGAAAATTACGCACCAAAGTATGCAGAACTTTCATTAGAGAGATGAAGAAAGTTTTAAAATAGGTAATGCATTCTGAAATTATGGCCCTTTTAAATTTGTTTGTCATGTCCCTTCTTTTTGCACGCACAAAAATGCTCAAACTATTTATCTTAATTTCTAAGCAAGATAGAAAGGTGAAAACGGTTACCTTAAAATACTTTTGCCTGTTCTTTTAGAATCTGACATTGAAATTGAGCTAAGATGAAGCACTTTTAATTTATTAGCTTGCGAAAATTAGATTTCTGTTTGGCCTCTGACTTTTTTCTTTTACATTTTTACCTCCCGCTGCAGGTTCATTATTACATTCCTTCGCATTATTCTCTAATATTATTGCCATTTGGAAAATATGGTATATATAGTTATCGCCCTTGAATTAACATTCCCAAACATAATTTATGACGTTAACGATCACTGAGTCTAATGAATACAATTATCATCAGATGGCGACAGACATTTTTATCTACCCCTTTCAAAAGTATTATTTACTAGCGGGGGAGTAATAGGTAAATAATTTTTTTCAATAACAATTGATTTTCTGAAAGGTAAATCTTACTGTAAAAAACGAAACAACTAATCGAGTTAAAACTTACAAAAATAAAACAAAACAAATACGCAAGTTAAATCTTACTTAAAGAACAAATACGCGAGTAAAGTTTTACAAAAAAATATGCAAAGTATTTTTTTGTTTAAAAGGATAAGCCAATCCGTTCTCACCGGAATTAAAATGTGTGGGTACCCATCGATTAATTCCTATTTTAGTCACAAAAATATTAAGAACAAGGGAACACATTTTTGTGTCTATTAAAAGTTAAAGAAACTCTTTCCTTTATGTTTTATCATCAGTTATTAAGATTAAGCCTCCTATTCTTTCCTCATAAAATTAAATTTGCATACGTGATTATTCTTTCCTTTTTTTATTATTACTATCAGTTAATATTAAGATCAAGCATCCCTTTCTTTTCTCATAAAAATAAATTTGCATATGTAATTATTGAAGCGAGCTGAACACACATACGTTCACTTTTATGATACAGATTTGAACACCTCCAATATGAGGAAATACTCTTAATCACTGTTTTTACCTTAAAAAACTTCAAAACAATTAAATATCAGTAAGCAGATTTTCTTATGCTATCTTACCAATGGTTCCAGTTGATTTCTTTGTCTTTTTTGTTCGTTAAATGGTAATCATATCTGACACCATTCACAATACTGTATGGGTATTACATAGACTCCATTGTTGATCTCTTTTATTAAGAACGATTAATTTGCAACTAAATATTTCTTCTCTTTACTAAAAGATCTTTTTTTAATAGATTTTGGAGTATTCATTTACTTATAATATATCCATGAACTTTGATAAAATTTAAGCATGCTGACGAAGAAAATTATTTATAAGAAATTTTACTTAAATATAATTTCATAATGGATAAAGGTCAAATCTCGGAAACGGGCGTACATAACCCGATGTATTAGAATATTCATTTCCTAAAATTGATTTGAATATTTCAAATCTAGTTTAATACATTTTTAATAAACTGAATTTTACTATATTAACAAGCCGCGCGTGCGTGCGTGGTCCCCCTTTGTATGTGACTCGATGTGGCGAGTGTAAAATGCAATAAATTTTGGGCATTTTTGACCTCCCTTTCACTCCCTGGGGGCGCGAACCAGAATTTTTCTGAGGTCAAGGATGCTCATTTTATATCCAGAATAATTGCCTCTACATTTTGGCCAAGTTTCAGAAAAATTGTATGGATGGATCAAACGTTATGGGAGAAAAGGGTCATTTTTTGCCATTTTGGGGGCTTTTGATCCTCTGGGAGTGCGAACCAGATTTTCTCCAAGGTCAGCGATACTTATTTTGTTTTAGGAACAATTGCCTCCACATTTTGGCCAAGTTTCAGAGAAATTGAATCGATGGATGAAAAGTTATGGGGCAAAAAATGTCATTTTTTGCCATTTCGGGGCCTTTGACCCCCCTGGGGAGCTAACCAGATTTTTTTTCAAAAATCGGAGAATTTCACTTTCTAACCTGACCAAAGTTACATGCAAAATTTCAGAGAAATTCAATGGATGGTTGCGGAGAAAAATCCGGACGGACGGACATGCCTCAAAACATAAGTCCCCCGATTTTATAAATCAGGGACCAATAAATGAAAGCTCTAATTGATTGATATAACCTATTAATTATTGAGCTTATGTTAACTGCAGTATTGAAATAATGTCTATATATTTTTAATTCAAGAATTATTTTAGTTTATCAACTCGAATAGTTCCAAACAAATATATATATATATATATATATATATATATATGGGAAATGAAAACCCAAGAGATATTTTTCATATATTTATCAACGTTTTGTCTCTATTCAAAGGATGATAATTTGAAGAAAAATGTCATGCAAGTACATCGAAATTTGGAGTTAGCATGATGGAGAGATGAAGGAAGTAGTAGCCGTGGCTACTATGAGCACTGGAGGAGAGTCCAGGCTGTGAGAAGTCAGTGGTAGCAAAGAGTGAAATGAATATGGAAAGCTTTGAGTAGGTACCATTGAGGCAGCTGTGAAATGAGGAGGGGTGAGAATATAAATGAACTTGCCTTAGGGTGGAAGAGGTGAAAGGGGGCTGAGATTTTTGTGGTGGTGAGGTGTGGCATGGATTTTGAGAGGCTGGGGAAAGAGGAGGAAGGGAAAACACTGTGTGCTTAGCATGTAGGTGGTATCATAGTTGTAGCAAAAGATTTGAAGAAATGAAGATAACTTGAAAATAGGGGGGGGGGTTACATATATGAATGAATATATATATATATATATATATATATATATATATGCTAGAAGAATACACGTCGCAGGACGGGTAAAATTAATATCTCCAACAGAACAGTTTTTCACTACTTTTATGTCCCCTGACAAAGATTAAAATCAATATATAATAATACTAAATCTTATGTCTAGAATTCTTATGCCAATTTTGGTCAAAATCTATTACATGATTTTGAGTCTAGCAAATGTCTAAAATTTAAGGCTTAAACTTAAGGGATCTTAATAAGAAATTGAAATTTAGGAAATCTTGCTCAAGATGAATATGAATCAAATTTAATGCAAATCTGAAAAGAATTAATTTTCAAATGGGAGATTGTACTCATATCATGGTCCCTCAATACTCCAAATACTCAATACTCATGTAGAATACTCCAAAGAAACTGAAATTTGGGGGAATATGTATTAATTGATGTCTAATAACTATTATCACACAAATCAGAGGTATTTGAATTTTCACGAAGGGCTTCCACCACCTTTTTGCCCATTTCTATAAAAGTAAGTTAAACTAAATATATCCCATATTACCCACCTTTACGCCTAGCTGCAGTGTTTCAAAATTCATAATGATCGGTTCATTGAGTTTATCATGTACAACGATGTATATATATATATATATATATATATATATATATATACATATATTAGTAAGCTATGAAAATATATTTATGGCAATTAAGCTACACAGAGACTCCCGCGTTTACTCCCCTGGGAGGAATCTTCAGGCTACAAATATTACTATTTCATGTATCCGAGGATGAAACGCGGGAGCCTCTGTGTAGCTTAATTGCCATAAATTATATTTTCATAGCTTACTATATATATATATATATATATATATATAGTCAGCAAATCGTTATTTATACAGGCCTCATTGAAGACGACAGAATTTTCTCTTTTTGTCTTGTATGCCTCTTGACACGGTGAGCGAGTTTTCTGATTTCAGTGCTGTTTTGTCGGCCATCTTTCGAGCGCTTTCGATCTCGCGATCATCATCAGGAGTTTTCTTATTTTTTCGTCTCTGTGCTGTTAGTTTTTCTACAGTTTTTTTTAAAATCAGAGAACTTGCTCGCCGCGTTGGGAAGTTAATAAAGAAAATAACAAAAAGAGAAAACTCTGTCGTCTTCAATGAGGCCTTAATATATATATATATATATATATATATATATATACATCCCCTAAATGTTAAAGTTTACAAAAATATAATGTGTTCATGTTACCGTATTTTCAGATTTACATTAAATTTGATCCATATTGATTGGACACCAATTATCCAAGATTCTCTGAATTAAAATTTCTTATCATCATCATCATCATCATCGTCATCATCATCGGTTTAAAGTCTGTTTTGCACACTGGCATGTCTTGGACAGCTTTAAGAAATTGACTTCCAAAGTAACCGATTTCTGGCTAAAAGCTGTAAATCATAATTTTCATAAGTTCCTTCAATTTTTTATTTTTTTTATTTTATATTTATTTCAACACCTCGATGGATGTTCATTATTCCAATTTACATCTGATATATAAAAAACAATTTTTTCATCTCTAATCTTTTGCATTCTTACACGTGTTTCTTGACAGATTGGGACAAACATTACAGTTCAATAGCCCATCTGTCAATCTTCAGAGAACATTAGAATGTGTATAGAATAGTAGAATGTGAATATATATATAAATATATATATATATATATGCACATATTTATTTATAAATATTATATATATATATATATATATATATATACTGTAAGGAGTATGAAATTGAAAATATACATTCCTTATAAAAACCTACAAATATATATATATATGCCTCATAAGGTGGGATGATAATCATATAGCCTAAAAGTGTTGGTAGAATAACATTGATTTTTAATTATCTCTGCATAATGTTTCATCTACATAAATCTCTAAAATCAATACCATATTGATTCTTGAAACAGTTTACTTGTTAGGGCTTTCTCCTTCTTTATTAGTGATCGAGGTAGGTTTACCTGTATGCCTCAAAATATGTAGGCAACCTCCATTTTGTTTAAAACTCTCTTTCTCTCTCTCTCTCTCTCTCTTAATTATAAGGGTTAGACAACAAGCTTTTGTAGAGGGCCTTAAAAGTAGAAGAGCATCTCAATATCTGGTACTGAATGTTTTTGTCTAGTGTTACCCACTAAAACAATAGTTCCTAAACTTTTCCAAACTTCTGCAAACTCGGCTCATATGTCTCACCACTAGTCATCATCATTATCATCATATTCGGTTTAACATCCGTTTTGCATACTTGCATGCATTGGACGACTTTTAGAAATTGACTTTCAAACTAACTTATCTCTTTTTCTCTCAAGCCTATTCGTATCATTTTCTCCCATGTTTTCCTTGGCTTTCCCCTGTGAACTGGACTTGCAACCTTACCTGTTCAACATCTATTGACCCAAGAACTGTCATCCATTCTTTCAATATGTTGAACATGAGAAATGTGATACACAGTCGCTTTGATGGGTGAACTCAAGGCAGGCACATCTGAAGCGAAACAAAAAGAACAAAAAGCTAAATTCTTCCATGAGTAGAACCTAAAAACAGACTTAAGAACAGAATTCAACATAGTAACGTTGAAATGAGCAGACTTTGTTGCCATGATCCCAAAAACCTAAAGATAGATACAAGCAAACTTGGAACCAGATATTGCTACATTACCAGTTCAACCACATACAATAAGAACCTGATGAAATAGTAGACTCTTTCATAAATAAAGTGCGTTCTCAAATGTGACAACCTCTATTGTACCAAGAAGAATATGTATACAAAGTCCTTATATGAGAAAAGATCATCTTTAGTGCCTCAAAAATGACCTTGAAAAAGAATACAACCATTATGCCTTTATCTCGCAAGCTCATTCAGAAATTAAGGATTGATCCAGTATACCATGGTTACGACCTTAAATTATATTCGATGGTAAAACCCTAATTTGGAAGGTTCAGGGGATTTAGTTGCCATTACTCCCAGGTCCACTCTGACACTAGTACCTTATATAAAAAAAGAAGTATGTAAATCTTCTGTGGTCGTCATGAGAGTACAATGACTGTCCAAAATTCGACACACCATCTGCTTTTAATCAGTTCTTTTTTAAGTTAGTTGGTATCTACGCATGCAAATTAGTTCCAACTGTAAAAATCTGTAATTATGAACACAAGTTCTTTTCTCTGTAGAAAACGGTTGTCTGACATGCGAAACATCTAATTCGCTTTGAAGTTTGCAAGTTTTCATTTTTCTGGTCTATTGTAACACACTGGATATATTTCTAATGAGAACTGAACCAAGTAACTTTTATTGTCAGGATCTATAGCCTAAAGATAATCTGTCTTGAGCTATGACATGAAACTGCATCCTGTGAAAAGGCTCTTAGATTGCCATTACTCCCAGGTCCATTCTGACCTGGAGTATTAGTACTTTTGGAGGACGGGTGCGTGAGAAAAATTTTGAGAAAGCTTATACAGAAAATACACAGAAATAAGGGGTAAGAAAAGCACATGTTCACAAAAGAGTATTTTATATATATCAAAACAGGTTGCTTACAAAGATTGAAAACAAAAGAATACTTGTTCAGAGGATAAGTGTCTTTGCAAAATGAAGGGATTCGGGGAGCGAATGAAAAGTCAATAAAGACTTTGGTTAATACAAAAGACATCAGGATGAGTTTTAAGTAGCGCCGCTAAGGATGGGAAAAGACGTGTTCGAATGTTCAAGGAGGTGCAAACTCTATACAAAGGCATTCAAATATGAAGAAGACAATAGAAGAAAAGAGGCGATTAGCTCATCTAGTGAGGAAGGTTTAGTCAACAGTGCTATAAAATATTCACAAGACAGAATAGCCGTGACTAAGATCTTCCCTACTCAATTCAAAATCAATTAAATTTTCGCTTTCATATATACTGAAGTAGATCCTAAATATTAACTTGATAATTTCACACAGAGGCTTCTGATCTGCATTTATTAATCTAACCGGAAGTCTGTGCCGAGTCATATGCGCACAAACGATTTTAGGCACTTTTATCTTGTACCTTAAAGGGTAAACTTTCACATCTCCATCAGAGTCTATATTGGTGGTTTGGGTATAAAATGACGTAACAAGGGTTGATATTCTCTAGAACCCAACAACCAACCAATTATGATGAACTAATCCCTAATTAAAACCAATAAGCCATCTTTGTGTTGTCTGGCAATTGATATGTATAGCTCTGGATGTTTACTCTTTGTTTTAAGGAAAATAATGTTCTCCAGACAAATCAGAAATAAATTAGTATAAATGTCTGATGTTTGTTTCTGTTGATTGATATTAAATTCGATTTAAATTATGTCTCTTCAGATGATCAATTTAAAGTTGTCCAATTACTTCTTTGTGCAGCTCAAGTAGATTTAAATCAAATTCTGAAAATGATTTGGGTTTTTTTTTCATTAATTCTATCTTTGAAAAAGAACAGGAGAAATTCAGAAATTTTAACAAAACCCAAACAAAAACGAGAATTCTTAAGATGCGCCCATTCAATCTGGATATTTATTAATTGAAATGCCGTTTCAAATTTAAGCATGACATCTTCATCCGGTTTTTGGTATTTAGGATGCTGTGAGTGTTCCGGGCTCGGGGGTGAGCAAAACCAGGCAATGTATGATCCTGATGCATTATAGAGTTGATGCAAGTGGTAGCATGCTGTACATGGCAAAACTATCTGAGACGCTGAGTGCATAAGGTATCCATTAATAACTTTAAAACTCTTGAGTCAATCCAACACATTTTTTTTAAGTGAGGATTCGGGTATGGTGCCACAATCGACACCAATTTGCATTTTAATATTGACTTTTAAGATTCACTGAATATAAACCCTTAAGCATGACAGATGACTGATAAAAGCCTTTCATAGAAAAAAAACGAAACAATAAATGAGGAATGTATATAAGTGCTTCGTAATAATCAGTTCAATCCTCAGTGCAAGTGATACTAAGAATACAATTACAAATTACTTATAACTTTTATCCGGTCATGGCTATCATGCATGTGGAATCAGAGCAAGCTATCCCCATGGATTTAATAAAGGGTTCCGTTCGAAATTCCCTACAGATTCCCAAGTTCGACAATGTACACCTGGAGAAGGTCGGAGGTTACATTGGCTGAAACGTTGTGAGAATAACATACAAGACAGTAGTCTGAATAATCCAAATAGTCTAAAATAAATAAGGTCTGTATCATAATTGTTTTTCTCCGGAATATTTTCTTCAACGTTGCTATTATATTTCAAATACAAGCTATTATATTTCTCAAGTCTTCTTCATGATATTTTCATTCATGATGATATTTTCATTCATGATGATACTTTTCATTCATGATGATATTTTTCATTCATGATGATATTTTTCATTCATGATGATATTTTCATTCATGATGATACTTTTTATTCATGATGATATTTTCATTTATGATGATATTTTCATTCGTGATGATATTTTCATTCATGATGATATTTTCCCCATAATTTCCCTTAAAATATAAAGTCCTACTAAATCAGTCACCTGTGACTAATCAGTTTTTTCTTAGTAAAGTTTTGTCACCATTTTTCAAGTGAGTTTTTTTTTCATGTATTTTGGCTTGACAATAATTCTTCTTAAACTTCCTTTCTTCTGTTTTTGGGATAAAATATTTTCATATTAACATTAAATAAACTATTGCTCTGGTGATAACCACTGTAAAACTAAAGACAATATATTTCTCTGGACCTTGCTGTGAAACGCACCTAAGACAAAAGTATAAAATTTGGAAAATATAAATTAAAAAAATTGTTTTGTAAGACAAAAGAGCAATACAGGTATTCGCAGAAATATAAAAATAAAGTAATTGAAACAATAAATGAAAATTATGGTTTTGAATTGATTTTTCCTATGATCATTGCATCTATAAAGAATATATGCCTTAAGCTTGTAATACCTCATTGAGCTTGCAATTTGATACATTTTCAGATATCATAAATATATATATTTTATAAGAACTCACACACACACACACACACACACACATATATATATATATATATATATATATATATATATATATATATATATATATATATATGAGAGAGAGAGAGTAAAGACAATTAAACACAGAATGAAATCAAACGAGATATTTGACCGGTTTCATTCGATAAATTTAATAAATTTCAAAATCTTCACTTTGATTTATACGAAAATGTTCACATCTCTCATTTGGTTTTAATTTCTTCCTGTGTTTCATTGTTTTTTCTGTCTCCACAACATTTCATTTTATGATATATCGCCCAATTTATTTATATTTATATTTATATATACAATTATATATATATATATATATATATATATATATATATATATATATATATATATATATATATATATTATATGTGTGAAAAGATGACAGACGGAAAACAAGTCACAGTGCAGGAGAAAAACAAAAACAAGAGATTTTTTGACCGGTTTCGTTCGTGGAGAACGTCTTCAGAAAATGAAGATACAGAAATAATTTTATTTTGAAGACACACACATGGGATGAAGGGAAAAATGATCTGATTGGATTATATGAGGAGACATTAAGTGATGTTGGGGCATGATAAGTAGGTGACACATTCTTCTAAGGTGGTGGGGGAGCGGGAAAAGGCGGCAGAGAACCTGACTACGGTGAACAAAAGGGGTGGGCATGAAATTGATACACTGAAAGTTATCACCTAAAGATTAATAAGAGATAAACAGGGATGGGTCAGCTAATTTGTCAACATCTTGAGGTTGTGTCTTAGAGACTAACCATAAAAATAACATGATTTATCATTTTAAATTTAATTGCAGTACCAATTACCTGGGCCGGACGACGTTGAGATTAGACAACAGAGTACAACAACACATCCCTAGTAAAATCAAGAATGGAACCTTCCGGTCACGGGACGTTCTAAGAAATACATACGGTTCTTCGATAACTGACCATCTGATAAATAACCCGTCGTGCGTAGCGAACTTCAGCACAGATTCATTTTCCATCTTAAGCTGTGCTCACTCATCTTATCATTTGAAAATCTTAAACACTATCCACGTACGCCTCAAGAGGCCCTCCCTCTGCAAACAGAAGGAATGTCTCTTGGGGTTGAGTGTGATTAGTCTCTTAGACACAACCTCCATTCCATATAACATCACGCTTATTTTATTCTAAATTCGAACTTTTTTTCCCCTTCATAACATAACGCTAATTTCATTTTAAATATAAAAGGTTTTAATTCTATCCTACATTCTCACCCATATTTAAAATCCCACGATATCAGTCTTGTAAAGTGTGGGCGAAACTAGTCGACTGGCAATTTTTTTTTTTTATTACATCCCCATAATCTTTTAATTATGAAAAATTCAACACGTCTTTCCTTCATTATTCCCACTAATATTAATATATATACATATATATATATTGTATATAATTATATATATTTATTATATATATATATACATATATATATATATATATATATATATATATATATATATATATATATATATATATATATATATATATAATGTAAAGAGAGATATATCATGTGTGTGTGTAGCTGATTAGTTTTATCTCAATAAAATGAAAAACTTGTTTTCAACAAAAAGGAATTGTTTACTTCTGATTCCAAACAGAAATTATCATTTTTCTTTTTACTCTTCGGAACGAATATATGGGAACACATGACAAGAGCCTGAAAGATTATTATAAAATTTGTTTACAATCAAATGTATGTACCATTTTTTTAATTCTATTTACATTAATTTCAAGACAGATTGAAGTTTGGATAAGGATATTTCTCTTTGGTTAAGAATTGGTAGCAGGGCAATCGGGTTGATTAAATTGTATCTATATATCTACATATCAGTATGTAGGGCATTTTTCTGACTCTAACTAGAATTCCATGAGAAATGCCAGTATACTGAAATCACATGCCCTTAATAGGATTAAGATGAAAATTCATATACACTAAATGTACAAAAGCAAGGAAATTCCCAAATGTTTACACTTTTACTGTCATTAAGGGTATGCGAGCACAACAGGGCTATGTATTTTACTGGTAGGAATTTTTCTTCAACGCACCTCACACACTTCATCCACTCATGCATAGAGATTTATATTGTAGTTATGTGATAATGAAATGGTTTGGTTGATATGTAGTCATACCCTTAATGACAATAAAAGTGTTAAAATTTGGGAATTTCCTTGCTTTTGTACATTTAGTGTATATGAATTTTCATTTTAACACTATTAAGGGCATATGATTTCAGTATACTGGCATTTATCATGGAATGTCACTACTTTTGTAAAGGCTATGCCTCAATACAATGCTTTCTCATAAGGTTTTTTTGAAATTTCTGGAAAACTAAGGTATATGGTAAACTGAAATTAAAATGCCATCAACTAGACCCAAGAACCTTAGCTGAATCCATCAAATAGTTGATGAGATACAGGGTGGCACATACGTACGTACACACAGATAACATGATTTCATGATTGAACTTTCTGGATCTCTGGGTTGCCTTGACTAATGATGCTGAAATTCTACACACTTATAGAACCTATCAAATAAAAATTTTGTGCAAAGTTTTAAATGATTTGGTTTATTGGTTCTTGAGTTATGATTGATCAAAGAAATGATATTTCCAGCATAGGCTCTCGCGCCTCCCTTGATATTTAGATGAACAAAACATACAGGGTGTCTCAAAAAGATGTACACAGACTTTGAATTGCTGTAAAGTAGGTGTTTATAAAAGTTAATTTAATTTTCAAAACGGATTAGAACTTAGAAGCATTGTCACCATGTTTACAAAATGAGGTTCGTTTTGGTCGAGGTACTGCGTATATGATGAAATAATTTATAGGATCATGAAACAATATATATCATGAAACAATTTCATCTAAAAGCTTCTATAGGGCTAATAATATGAATCCTAAATCTCATATATTAGTGTGTAAAGTCGATACAAAAATGAAAAACTGCGATAGTTAACAAAGGAATCATGTAACTGCAATAATAATTTAGTATTGCTGGTCGTCCTTTGTTTTTTTGGCCCACATAGAAGTAAAGAGCACCAAAATCTCTTTTTAAACAAAGAAAGGAAAATTTACTGGTTGATGAAAAGAATAGTTAATGAGGAAGTAATAAAATGAAGAACTCTAATTGGTTGAAAGTTGAAGTGAACACTGCTCAACTATAAAAAAGATTCCAGAATGTAAAACCATGCATTTAGCCTGATGTTTTTCTTCGGGAATAAAACATACATTTTTCTGTGTAGCATGCGTGCTATAAGTATATTTCTTTTACTAATACTAAGTTTTACACATGTGTTGAACACTGTTGACGTAAATACTGAAATAAAAATACATACGTAATATATTTTTATATGAATAATCATCATGGACTCCGTTCAGTTTCGAGAGACAATCGATACCCCCTGTAATTGTGTTTGCACGTGTAATTGTGAAGCAATCCTCAACCACACCTCTCCTGAATCGGCAGTCCCTGATTCCAGTGGCAAGGAGAAGTCCAGGACGACTAGAAACAATGCTGAGATAAGTAGAGAGCAGATACAGCACATGGCATTCCCAAATGGTCGCTTATTTTCGTACTGACTAGGCTCAACGTTGCTTAACTTCGGTGATCTAATGGGAACTGGTGTGTTAACGTGATCATGCCGTATGAATAATATAGAATCAAACTAACACTTACCGGCATAAAAGCCTCAACTGGCATCCATCTCATAGAAGAATACTTATTCGAATGAATAAACATTTATACACTAGAATGGCCACTTATGAATCTCAGCCAATCAGAACACAGAGAATGGACTTGCCCTTCTGAGCATAATGGAACATTCTACCCTTATTATAAACCAGCATTTTGATGTGCTTGGCAGTCTGACTTATCTTGCTGCTCAACTGGTCATACAGTTGAGCCCTAAGAATCGCCTCTATATGGCGCTATGAACAGGATATATGGATTCTGAAGATTGGGAGCAGTACTTCCTCAAAGCAGGGATCTCTGCTAGCTCAGCTCGAACTGTTGCTGCTGAAAAGCTGTCAAAGAAGAACCTGCAAATGATGGATTGGGCCATGTTGAAAGAGCTAGGGATCGCGACAATGGGAGAAGCCGTCTCAATCTTTAAAGAAGCTAAGGAACTCTCTGCTGAGGTAACATATGCTAAAGCACCAGCCGCTAAAATGCCCCAGCTCCATCTTTAAATAACCCCCCAACAATTCAGAAAATTCAGAATTGATTAGGAAGTATTCACCAAGATGATGGGTATGCCAACATCTCAGGCCAACATACAGCTATACAGTTCTGCTGATGAGTTCGTCCAGAATGCTATAGTCAACCCTAAATTCTTCACCACTAACCTACACAAGCTACTAGGAATGATAGAGGCTTTGGTCACTCAAAGGTCGAATCCCATCGTTCATCGCCTTACTTTTGCCTCCATGTCACAGGGTGAGACTGAGACAATACAGAACTATCTCATCCGCCTCCGGGCCACAGCCCTGGACTGCAACTTTTCATGTCCCCTTTGTGAGCATGACCTGTCTAACATGTACATCAAGGACCAGCTCATCAGGGGAATAGCAAACAATATCCTCCAAGCAGACCTGCTGGCCAAAGCTGAAACACTTACAACTTTCGAACAAAATGTTTGTCATTCTGAGGCGTTCGAATCGGCATTGAAAGACCAAACTTCAATGACTGACACCTCTGACATGGCTATTGCACGGATATCTATGTAGCGCAAGCAAACAACTAGGGCTCAAGCTGATAAAGGTCACGTTAGTATCAGCAACTCCGCCAAACGTGATAACTTTCAAGCTTGCATGTGTTGTGGTAGCCATTATCATGGTATCCCAGGAACAAGCTCCCGCCAGTTAAAATGTCCAGCATGGGGTCAAACATCCAGCACTTGTGGGAAACTTAACCACCTTTCAAGACTGTGCCGAGCAAAGAAACCCTGTATTGGAATTGACGAGGCTCCCATGGATTCTCTTATCGCTCACATCACATTTAACCAGACAAGGGATACATACACGACCGCAAGTGAAAATCAAATAGCAGAAATAGATGCGTATGTTATCCAGATCCCAGACAAGCGAAGAACATCCCTGGTGACTACCGAACAAAGCTGAAGATTTTCTCTGATAGTGGGGCCACTATATGTCTAGGGGGATCAAAGCATCTGTTTAACATGGGGCTCACAATGAATAACTTAGTACCATCAAGAAAAATCGTTCGGACTGTGGGAGATTTCACACTTGTGTGTCAGGGATGGTTACCTGTGAAATTTGAAGTTCGTGGAAGAACAACCAAGCAAGCCCTTTACATATGTGATGGGATCCAGCAACTTTATTTCAGCAAGGCCGCATGCATTGATGTGGGAATGCTGCCTGAAGATTTCCCAAACCCTGCGGCAACATTTTCAACCCAGGCAAATATCGCAATACAACACATTGAGTACGTGAATCAATTGCCAAGTCGTCCCAAAAGCCTTCCCCTCACTCCGACGGAAGAAAACATTAGTAGACTTAAGGATTGGCTCCTAGAGCATTTTGCCAAGTCAACGTTAAAAAACGATGGGGTGTTCCCATCTATGTCAGGCCCCGCCGCTCATATTGACCTTAAAGAGGGAGCGGTCCCAAAAGCCAGACACAACCCAATTCCTGTGCCTTATCATTTCAAGGAGCAAGTACGACTCGCACTTTGGGATGATGTTAAAAGAGGCATTCTTACTCCAGTGCCCGTTGGTACCCCTACCGATTGGTGCAGCACTATGGTAATCACTGCAAAAAAAGATGGAAAACCAAGAAGAACGGTGGACTATCAGCATTTAAACTCGCAGTGCAAACGAAAAACACACCACACTAGCTCGCCATTCCAATTGGCATTACAGTTGAGCCCTAAGCATCGACTCTATAAATGATATATAATAATAAAAATAACAAGCCGCGCATGCGTGGTCCCCCTCGATGTGGCAAGTGTAAAATGCAATCAATTTGGGCAATTTGGGGTATTTTTGACCCTCCTTTGACCCCCTGGGGGCGCGAACCAAAATTTTTCTGAGGTCAAGGATGCTCATTTTATATCCAGAACAGTTGCCTCTACAGTTTGGCCAAGTATCAGAAAAATTGAATGGATGGATCAAACGTTATGGGAGAAAAGGGTCATTTTTTGCCATTTTGGGGGCTTTTGACCCCCTGGGGGCGCGAAGCAGATTTTTTCCAAGGTCAGCGATACTTATTTTCTATTAGAAACAATTGCCTCCACATTTTGGCCAAGTTTCAGAGAAATTGAATGGATGGATGAAAAGTTATGGGGCAAAAAATGTCATATTTTGCCATTTCGGGGCGTTTTTTTCAAAAATCGGAGAATGTCACTTTCTAACCTGACCAAAGTTACGACTTCATGCAAAATTTCAGAGAAATTCAATGGATGGTTGCGGAGAAAAATCCGGACGGACGGACGGACGTGCCTCAAAACATAAGTCCAATAATAACATATAATAATAATATATGAAACAGTAATATCTATTACACTAAAGCTGAGTTAATCGACGTTTGTTTCTCTCAGTTTTTACCCCCTATTTTTAATCACACAAAATACATAATGAAATATTCCTTGGTATTTGGATTGAGTAATGTTTGTAAATGAAATCTATTTTACCTGTTTTAATTAACTGTAATTTGTAATTAACTTGCCAAGTCACCCATCTCTTAATAAGTTTCTGCCTATTACTCTCATCCTCTCTCATTGTATGGTGTGGGACACCTCCCCGACTCTTATGTTATATAGTTTCTATCACTCTCTCTCTCTCAACAGTCGAAGGTAATTCATCTAACAATAAAACAGAAGATTGGAATAGTTCATTTTAAACAATAGAAAATGTCACCACATATATTAATACTATTTAACCTATAGCTAGAAAGAATAGAGATAAAGAGATAAATAGCGAACAGAGAGTGACTAATTTTGGCTTTTGCCCTTTTAAAAATTTAACTGGCTTTGCAAACACATTTTTCGGATTAAAACAACAAAATCCCGAGCTCAATGGGTGACCCAACAGGTCACATATATATATTTCATTATTTTTTGGGGGGTACAAAACTTTATTAATGCAATAATGAAGGGAAGACGTGTTGAATTTTTCATAATTAAAAGATTTAGGGGATGAGAAAAAAAAATTTTGCCAGTCGACTAGTTTCGCCCACACTTTACAAGACTGATATCGTGGGATTTAAAAAAAAAAACCTTTTATATTTAAAATGAAATTAGCGTTATGTCATGAAGGGGAAACAAAAAACAAAAAGTCTGAATTTAGAATAAAATAAGCGTGATGTTATATGGAATGGAGGTTGTGTCTTAAAATCCCACGATATCAGCCTTGTAAAGTGTAGGCGAAACTAGTCGACTGGCAAAATTTTTTTTTTTTTCTCATCCCCTAAATTCCCTAAATCTTTTAATTATGAAAAATTCAACACG
>OY744515.1:99552771-99595271 GCA_963556195.1 Sepiola atlantica | reverse complement strand
AGTTTATTGCTAGTCGCCTGAAGTTGGGAAATGCCGACGGGCTGCTCAGGTATTTTTTGTAGGCCATAGCATGCTAATTGTAGTGCGCTGGCTTTCCACGCCTGATCTTGTGTCTAACCTCCTGGAGAGGAGATAAATAAATTTTAAAAATTTATCCATGTATACTTCGTGTGTAATCAAATATGTGTGACATGGGCCTTTGAGAAAATAAAAGCAAAAACCAATAAAATGCAGAAATTTGCAATTCACTGCCATGTTTATTAGTCTCTGTCCGGCATTTGGTTGGACATTCAGAAGCACATGTTAATATATTGTTTTTTTTTTCTTTCTTTCTTTATTTCATTGGAAGTGATATTTTTCAGAAGACCTTCCTTAGTCAATGATGAAATGAATGATCCGGTAGAAATTCATAAGTTAGTTTTCAAACGCATCAATTTTATTAAAAATATCTAAAACTACTATGCGAGTCACAACCGTTTCTTTTTAGCATAGATTTGTAGTGTGTCCAGGTAAGCTTTAAAATACATTTTATAGTAACGTATCCACGTATGCTTTGTGTGTAGACAAATATGTTTTTTTAATCTCGATTTAATTGAGCAGAAAAATTATTTATTATGAACGGTGTTCTCAATTAACAACTTGTTTTTATTTACATTATTTTCAAGGTTGCTATTTAGGTTCTACAACACATAGATATAAATTACATACGAGAAATGTTGATTAAAAATAATACCAAAACGTAAAATCAAATAATCTAAATGCAATCGTCGTAAAAATACAGAATAGTTAACACTGGAAAACTTGTACCCCCCCCCCAAAAAAAAACCACATAATTTCTATAAAATGCATTAGAATGAAATTCTCTACAAAACCTGCTTAGTTTTAACATGTGGAAACGATTTGCAATAATTTTGTAAATGGTACAAAGATCTTACAAATCGTTTCCACATGTTAAAACTAGGCGGGTTTCACCATTTTTATTGTTTTATTTGTTTTGGTTTACAAGTTCTACAGTGTTAACTATTCTGTACTTTTATCACAACTGTTTATTGTGATGTTCATGTCATTCTTTGCGCTATTGCTGATATCACGCTATCCATTAATATTTACTAATTAAAGAAAAAGACGTCAACATAATCAGTACGTAAGAAACATCAGCGTACACAAACAATCAACAACAGTCCTATTTAAATATGGATGAAAATTATCACCGTGAATTAATAATAGGTCTGAAGAAGGCAGGAGAGCACATCGGCCAAAATGTAATAGAAATATTAATATAAAGATTGATGAGAATAATCATTTCAAGGTTATTTTCACTATATTTTAATTTTAGTCTGAGCCTACCCTGATTCCGCTTTTCTTCACAAAGTTGAGAATACGACAGTTGCCTTGCTGATCGTTCAGGTTCCATTCTCTCCATGTGTCCTAACCATCTGAGATTCTTCTGTATAAGTAGATTCGCCATAGATGGTTGCACGTTCCAGCATTTCCTGTTTGGTGACCTTGTCCTGCCAGACTACATTCATAATCTCTCTGATATGACGCATCATGTAACCATGGAGCCTTTTCACTTCAGAACGGTGGATACTCCATAATGTAGCGTTGGGATGAGAGGACAACTGCCTCCATATGTAGACTTTTCACTTAACTCAGATGATAGCATGTCGATTTCTACATAGTCTCTCCTGAAGTTTATCATAAGCTGTGCTTGCATTGTCTATCTTACACAGGATTTATGTGGCCAACCAAGCATTTTCCAGAACTGTGCTTCCTAGGTAGTTAATATTTATATATTTCTTCATAGTCTGAAAAAGTTTTAGGGATTCAAATTTTTTATAAAAAGAAATTGGATTATTTTATTTCACTGTTGAAATACAGAGAAACAATATACAAAACGCAGCTGGCATGGATTGACACAATCTTTCCTCTGACTATTGTCTTCATCCATGTTGATATTAATATTTCTAACATGTTTCGACCAACTTGCCCTGAGGTCTTCTTCAGGTGTAGTGTTCATTTAGGCATGGCGATGTTTTCTCCATATTTAAATCAAATGAACTCATGATTTTTAACTTAATAAACATTTATTCACGATGTGACATACGCAATGGCGGCCACACTCTTATGAACAGTTACCTTTATATTGTTTTGTTATTTGGTGTTATTTTGGGCTACATCTGCAGTTTATGGACCGTACTATTTTTTTTTAGATAAGATTTTCAATTTAAATTAAATTTTTACGGTATCTTTTGTTTATTAAATTATTAGGTGAAAGTACAGAATAGCTAACAAAGCCTCTCCCCTCCCCATGTTAAGAATGTCTTTCTAAATAATAACGTTATTATTTCAGCACGATCCGTAAACCGCACAAGTACTTATTTTTTAGACAATTATTCAGATATTGAATCCATATATTTACTAAGTTGACTGATCATGTTTGAACAACTCGGCGTATGGGTGGACTCTTTCAAACGTCTGATTCTCTAGTGTGGCTTTCTAATTGATGTTTTACTCCACATGTGAGCATCCATTTTTTTCAACACGTGATAAGCGATAGCTGACCTCTATAACCCCTAATTACAGCTTTTTTATGTTCTTTCATCCTTACTTTCAGAGGTCAACCAGTGTCTCCTTTGTATGCACCTGCACGGTATAGAATTAAGCGCTAGTTTCGCCATGTTTTCCTCTGTTAGGTTTGACTTTGAAAAGGCAATCTTTAAAAAAGTCGAACAGCTTCTGAATGTTGTCCTCATGTTGTATGGACATCAAAAGACATATACAGGGTGGGCCAAAATAAGAGTCTTATCTTAAAATTTGAATAACTTGAATTTGAATAACTTCCATAAAATAAAAGTTAAACTCACCAAACTTTATGTGTGTGTAGACTGACCCTTCCGAGATTTTTTGAAATAAACAAAACAAATTTTAGCCGAAAAACACTTCTTAAAACTTACAAAAACTAAAGTATTGTTTTTTACACTGTTTTGAGTTTTTTAAGCAAAAATAATGTTTTCTAAATGAGGGTACGTTCCTTAGGGCTAATACGGCTCGTGCTTGCTTCGAAAGAGGTCCTTTACTTATTCTAAAAAAAAAAAAAAAAAATCAATAAATAAAAAAGTTATGAATTTTTAAAAATAGGACCCTTATTTTTGACCACCCTGTATAAAATAAATATAAGTGCAACAAGTTATTTAGAACGTTCATGTCACATTCAACGCGATGTTGTTCTATCACGAGTTCGTGGATTTAAAGATGAATGTTAAAATTATCTGCTCATTGGAGCGCAGTATGTAAGAAACATCAACGTGCACAAATGATCAACAACAATCATATTTAAATACAGGAAAAAACATCATTGTAAATTTTAAATATTTCTGGACAGCAAGTTACCACAACCTATCCCGAAAAAATGATACTAAAAATATCAATTATTTGATGTGTAGATTTTAATGTCAAGTTTATGCGATTATGTAATGCTCATTAATTTAAAAATACACGTCAAGCCATCAGTTTCTCAGAGTTAAGTATGTAAGAAATATCAATGTACACAAGTAATAACCATCATCATACATTCTATTTAAATGCGGGCAAAAACATTAGCATAAATGAAAAAGTTACATAGAGAAGACGGGAGGGCACATCGGCTGAAACATTGAAGACATATAGATATTGATAACTCCTCATTTCAAAGATTCAAACGAAAACGTGCACATGTTCTAGGCTTATTGCATATGAATTAAAATATTTAGTGTGGATTTTGTTTTAATTTTGACTTGTATGGAGATCAAAAGATATAAAGCAAATGGGTACTTATATAGAGAACGACCCGCGTTTCCGTGACTTCGCGTCATCAACGTTCGGGCAAGTCTCGGAAGTGCCCGAGAGTTGACGAGCCGAAGACTGCCAGACAATGAATTCAAGAAAAGTTGCAAATAACAAAAGTTAGACGAAGAAAATAAAAGTAAAATACATATATAAAAATGAAGAACAAACAAACCATAGCTAAACAATTGTTATTAATTAGATGTTTCTTTTTTTGTTAAGCAAATGCTTTTTAATTAATTTTTTTTCTGCAATGAAAAGTTTCAAAAAATGATTTTTTTTATATAACAAACAACGAAACAACTGTTTTTAAACACTTTTCTTTTTTTTTTTTTTTTCAGTTTTTTTTTTTCAATGTTTTTTTTCTTTTTAACATTTTCTGGGTTAGGGGTTAGGTTTAGGGTTTTGGGTGAGTCTTTCGATAGAAGTGACTGTTGCTGACAGAACTTAATGAGTCCTTCGGGAGATACAACATGCTGACACAGATCGTAGTAACTCATTTTTTTTTAACGCGCTGCAGATCGTAGAAATTAATTTCTTCCATAAGTTATCGTCTGCTTGCTTGCAACTTGATTGTCTAATGCCTGCTGCTACCTAATTGGTAAATAGTTTCATCAACTCTCAGGCGTTTCCGAAACCTGCCCGAACGTTGACGATGCGAAGTCACGGAAACGTGGGTCGTTCTCTATAAGAGTACCAGAAAATGTAAATTCAATAATTTATTTAGACTCGGCCTTTTGGCTAAGATCAAAGTGTAGTATCTGTTCCGATGGATACTGCACGCCTGTCCTGTGCAGTTCTAGGAGGTCCACCCTCCCAGGCTTCGCCTCCCCTCTTTGGGGAGGAGTAAGTTTATCGCTTACTGTCTGAGGCGCCCCTACCGGGGAATGCCGACGGGGCTGCCCAGGCAATTTTTAAATGGCCAGAGTGCTCACCTCTCGAGCGCTGGCTTTTAACCCCACTTGCTCGACCCGATCTTGGGTCACATCTTACTTGTGGGAGTAAGATAAAACTGGCCTTGTGCCTAACTCCGCGAGGAGTAAATAAAAAAATTTATTTAGAACATTCATATCACACCTGCACGAAAGTTCAGTGATTTAAAAATAAGTGTCATCATCATCATCATCATCATCATCATCATCATCATCATCAGTTCATTGGATTTAATTATTTAAGAAACATCAACTAAATGCTAATAATGAAGTGCACTTATATTAAATATGGATAAAAACATAACCCAGAATCAATAGCTATGGAGTGTGGCATGGTGTAGTCGTTAAAAGTGTAGACTGTGGGTTCGGTATGTCTGGATATTTCGTGTGTGGATGCCTGCATGAGGAGTCTATAGCAAAGCAAGTGTTGAGCAATCTCTTGTGAACTTCTCACATTGCTTGAGTCTAGTTGCAAGTATAGGATTGTAGTTTAGTAAAGTGTTATGTACTAGAATATTGCCTGGTGTTTCTCATTCGTAATCTCATATTTCTATTTGTTATTCAGATTCACCAATAAACTAGTCAGACATAAATGAGTAGGCACGAATTACTCTTTGCCAGGGCGCAATGTCTGACTAGTTTATTGGTTAATCTGAATAGCAAATAGAAATATGAGATTACAAATGAGAAACATTAGGTAATAATCTAATACATAATACTCTAATAAACTACAATCCTATAGCAAGGAGAAATCCAGATGACCGGAAACAATGCCAGGATAAACAGAGAAAAACTGGTGTTATTTCAGAGTTTTCCTTTTCTGAGACTAGTTGCCCAATCAAAGCTTGAGTCTAGTTTACCCTACTATTTAAACCGTAGCTGGATAGAGGATATATGGATTCAAACCTTTTCTAAAGTTATCACTAAAAGTGATGCCGTAGGCCTGCCAGAACTCGAACCAGGCATACCGAATCCACAGTCCATACCTGTAACCACTACACTACTAAACTCAATAGTTGACAGGGGGTTCATGACTTTTTAAACGGTATTAGAGTTAAATTGAACACAAAAAAAAAGCAACCTGCATGATAACAGATATGGATCGATGAAAGAAGAATAGAAATAAGAAATATACTCTGTAATTAGATTCCGGTTTTAATGCAAGACTGTTTCCTGCTAACGAAGCATGGTTGCCATTATGATGCATGTTCCATTCCAGGAGCAACACCATTTTCTCAGTAAAAGAAAGAACATTAGAAAGTCATTAAAGAATGAATTCCTAAAAGAGAATAATTGCATTTAATAATTTTTTAGGAAAATCAGAATCTTAATTGGAAAATTTTCATATGTACACGTGAGATTATGAGTGACTGGCACTGAATGAATGCAAATTGCAACTATAGAAATATTTGGATTTTTAAAAAACTTCACAGCCGTTTAACCAAATATCACTGTAGAATCGAAGTGACAGTTACCGGCATGAACGGCTCCAAATAGTTGATAGGAAAATTCTTGCTTGAATGAAGCCATATTTATATAGTAGATTAGCCACTCATGGACTAGTAACCAATCAGAACCCAGAGAATAGATTTGCCCATCTAAGCATACTTGAACGTTCCAGATTGCTTATAAACCGACTTTCTAGGCTTCTATCTCAGTTTTTTAGTGTAGCTCTCAACTCCTCAGACAGTTGAGGACTGACTATTAAATTCAATAATGACCCTATCCAGGAGCTGTTAAGGCTACTAGTTTTTAATCCGTACGTGTTTATTATTATTTCTTATTCACTATGAGGTTTCATATGCATCATTAGCAGTGAGATGGTGTTTCTTGGAGTCTAGCTGACCCCAGATTTCCAGTACGCTCTACTTCTTTCAATCACTATTGCAAATCACTTTACATTTTCATTACAGTTGTGTACCATCAAAGTTTTTTTTGATAACAACCGATGGCTTTCTCTGGAATCTGAGTGATAATAAGTCTCCTCAGGGTTCCAGTACTCTCCATGCTCGTCTGGATGATACTTTCTCTCCTTGGTCTTTCCACCCTCTTGGATTCTTCATAGCTATTTTCTGTGGTACCAAACGATGTTAGTGCTACCCTGTTTTTTTGTAGGGTCACATTATTATTATTGTTATTATTATTATTATTATTATTATTATTATTATTATTATTATTAAAAGTGTGACCTTTCCCTGTTCATTCTCTTTTCCAGGTGGCCATAAGGAATGGTGTCCTATGTGGTCACTTGTAGGCTTGCTTTATTTCCTGTTAAGCTATTATTTTAAAATACCTTTCCCCTACTCGGCTAGCAGGAGTAGTACCACTAGTAGTTTTGGAATTTTTTAGATGAGGATTGATAATTTGCATTATTCCGACTACTATTCTCATCTTGGATGTTATTCTCACAACACTTCGGTTGATGTAACATCCAACATTCTTCAGGTGCGTCTTGTCGGATTCGGAAATTTTTCTGTCAAGCTCGGGAATCTGTACAGAATTTGGAACAGAATCCTTTATTTAATCCACGAGGGTAGCTCGCTATTGTTCCATCAGCCATGACTGGGTAGAAGTCTTAAGTAATTTGTAATTGTATTCTTAGGAATGAACCTTCAACACCCAGAAGACTGTCACTTAGAACTGATTATTACTTAGCACTTTTATCCGTTGCACCACCAATAGTTTTTAATCCATAAGTGTTTATAAGTGTTTATTATTATTTTTGTGGAATAGCTAAACACCCCACAAGATGGACTCTTCTAAATCTACCTGAGGTATGGTTCCGTTTAGTCCTAGGAACTCAAACTTCCCAGGCTTTACCTTCTCTTTGAGAAGGGTTTGGTTTATTGCTAATCGCCTGTGGCGCCTCTACCGGGGAATGCTGATGGGGCTGCTCAGACATTTTTGGGGTCCAGAGTGCTTTTCTTCTAGTGTGCTGGCTTTTCAAAACCGCACCTGACCTTGTGTCTAACCCCCTGGCGAGAAGGTAAATAAACACTGTTACAGAGTGAGTGAAGTTAACAATTAACTGTTATTACCTTATGTTGTCTTCTCATAGTTATTCCCTTAACTATTTTACGACACAATCAGTAGTAGTAGCAATAGTGGTATTTTGAGCCATCCTATGACACATCCGGCATACAAAGAGTATATCATGCCAAATTTGATGTAGTTCTGTGCAATAATTTGTGAGCCTACGAGTGTTTATTGTTGTTAGAATTATTAGTAGTAGTATTAACATTTGTACACCCTTCAGACACACCAGCTTTTTAAGTATGCTTCAGAGGAAATTTGGTGATGCTCTGATAAGCAGTTTTAGAATTTACAAGTTACCAATACACACACACACACACACACACACACAGATCTACCTACCTGGAAAATGCAGCAGTCAAACCGGACATAGTCATATTAAATAAGGCAGAAAGAGAGGCAACACTGATTGAGGTGAGTGTTCCAAATGACAATGGCTTAAACAGAGCAGAAAGGGAGACAAAATACCAAGGCCTAATGTATGATATGAAGAGAAACTGGAACCTACAAAACATCAACATTATCCCAGTTATAATAGGAGCTCATGAAGAAAAATTTCAAAAAGTATCTGGAAAGTATTCCCGGAAAACCAAGTGCAAAAGAAATCCAAATAATTGCACTTAAGAAAACGCATACATGCACATGAAAGTTTCAATTAAAATATAGATTTACAAAAATCAGTATATTCTTGAGAATTTTGTGTATAGGTATGTGTATTTGAATATATATGTGCGTTTGCACGTGGTTGTTTCTGCATGTGAGTGAAACTGACACTTCAAGAATGCAATAGCAATATTCAGATTTTTTTTAACTGTACAGGCCATTACTGATGATTCCGCAAAGTCTTTGACTGGTTTGAGAGAGAATATGAATTTCAATCATACGGTATATTTTTACATTATCCCAAGAAAATGATGCATATGGTCTAAGAGGGATTTAGAAATATGCAGTAGTGATTGGGCCAAGTAGACTATATGATAGGTTACTGATTTTTAAAGAGTGAGTCAGTTAAAGCAGTTGGAAAAACACGAAGTAAGCCTACAGGTGACCATGTGAGACATCCTTCCTCGTGGCACCTAGAGAAGAGAAGGGAAGCGTTTTACAAATGTATGAAGCAACCAACTAGGCGGCGATTATTGTTGAATTGGGTAAATAAATTGATATTGTATAAAAGGTGTTCACTGTCATTAATTCATCCAAGTGCAGTTTCAAACAAGAACATAAGTCAGTCGTGAGACTGCATACTTCTGCCTGCCAATGTAAGAATGTGCCAAAGTCTTATCTGGGCCTTACTTCTCCATATTGTATGAAGTATTCCTGAAGTTATGCCATGGAAATGTTGATAATTCAAAAACATTTTTATCTGATCAGGCTGAAAATTTGCACGGTGGTTAATGTTATCAAAAGGCATCAAATCTGGAAACATTGGAAGTTGAAATTTTATAAAAATTCCGCCTTTGACCGACCTTTACAAGATCAGAGATCAAGGTCATATAAGATGTGGAACTTCATTGACTACAATATGGGTCAATTAGTGAGTCTCTACGATCAACAGAGCCAAAATTATCACCAAAAGTGTTACTTTCACCTTTTCTCTGACCTTCACTTTTGACCTAGATATCCAAAAATTAAATCAGTACTAATTTAGACTCTGATCGATATTTTGATTAAGTTTGATGACGATTGATTAAGCGATTTGGACGCTAGGTTGTACACAAATTAACATAGTGACAACCTTGACCGAAAAATAACCTCTTTCTTTCGGTTGTTATCTGCAAAGGAAAACATGGGAGGAAGTGATTAGAATAGATTTGAGAAATAGAGGGATAAATAAAGACCTGGGCATGGATATGTTAGTCAATTTCTAAAAGTCGTCCAACACATGCCAGAATGTAAAACAGACGTTAAACCGAATATGATGATGACGATCATCATCATCATCCATTTACACACGGGTTCTTATCAGATCACCAAAGTTAAGCGACATTGAGCGTGGTTAGTACTTATATGAGTGACGATTTGGGAATATTAGGCGCTGTTAGCAAACATTCTATCCAGGTGTATAAATGGTACCAGTTTTGCTTAGAGTATAACTATCTGGTGATGGATTATCGTCCAGTCACACGGGTGGTTCAGGCCATCTGTTTCACTTAACGTTATAAAACCAGGGTTAAACACCTGTCCTATGCACTTTTAGGCTTAGAAACTCCTTATTTAACTTGTTTTTCTCATAGAAATCGCTCCAGACAAGGCATGAAACCACTTGATGTAAAGAGCTCATAAGAACAAAAGATGATTATCGCAAAGACAGGAGATGCCTATTGGCCTCAGTCTTGAAAAGACCAAGACTATAGGTAGAAGAAAAACAGTCAGCAGGAAGAGAGTTCTACAACTCTTGGAAAGAAGCTACTGGAATAGGAAGCTGTATTACAATGAGATATCAAAACAGTGATTTGATGAGGACCACTAGACCAACAAAGCAAACGAGCTGGAACAAAGTAAGCAGGTGATAGATCGCACAATTCTGAATAACACATGTCATAATAGTATTTATAGCAAAGACTGAGAATAGCAATATCACGTCTGTGAGAGAAGGGGTGCAGAGAAGAAGAAAGGGTGGGACCAATCAAATTACGGATACGTTTCTGCGCCTTATCAAATCACCACAAGAACTTGTCCAGGCTTATGTCTCTCAATTAATCTTGGAGAAAATTGGGCCTTCTGTAAAAAGGTGTAAATTTATGGTAGTATTTTTGTTCTTATTTTATATTGTCTGTTTTTCTTTACAGCAAATCGACCCAGGAGTATTTAATTCCTAACCATAACACCTATTGTAAACGATTGTGTGTACAGAGCGGCCTGCAAAGAAAAGAGGGGATGGGATGGTGGCCTTGGACATCCATTGGGTCAATCATGCACCTTTCTTCTCTTTCTCTGAGCTTCATCCTCTGTTTTAAGAATGAGATCTAGTAATGGAAGAAATGGAGTTATTTACTAAAAAAACGCAGTACCAAAACAAAAAGTAATTACCAAGAAAAAGAGAAAGGCAGGGACAAAATAAATAATGAATGAATACCGGTAAAATATTGTGGATTGTTTCACTGACAGAAATTTAATTAAAAAATAGTTTTAAAAATGTTTTTTTTTTGTTTATTTACTTTTACATTTTTTTTTATTATTTCATGGATTTATATTTGATTTAATTTAAATCTCATTCTTTTGTTTCTATTCTTGAGCCTGATCTAAGATTATTGAACAAATCAGTTGAGTAGAGCAAAAAAAGCAGATGACCATAGGTTCGTTCATGTCTTTAAGTGTAACAGCACTGAACGTAAGAAAACTATCTGAGTTAGTATGGCCTAGAGGAAAGTAGAAAGGACAACAATTAGGGAAGAGTATGGGATCATTCTTCATCTATATCTATATAATACTAAAACTCTGATAATCTTGCTTGGTTGTTTGCATATTAAATGTTTTAGATTGTAGGAGGAAGAGCGAATGAGGCGAAAAGTGGTGGGGGGGATAGAAAGGTGGAAATAGTAGTAATAGTAGCAGCTGCTGTATAGAGTAAGAGGATGACTTAAATAAATGACATGAATAAAGAAACAAAGGAAAAAGTGTATTTTTTATCTAAATGAATAAATACAAAAGTTTTTTTATTTATTTATCACTCTTATAGTATCATCAGAACGGGTTACTGTTATTTAAATCAATAATACAAATGTTATTAATTTGCAATTTTTTGTCCTACTTTTTTCTATATATATGCAATAATTTCGTCAATGTTAACAACAATTAATTAAAGTGATTTAATAAAATAAAAACGGATAAATTGCTAAAAAAAACTTTCTTAAATTAAAGTAAAAGTGTTTGCTGCAAAGCATAAGTGAAAAGAGAAAAGGGAGAGAGAGTGCGGCTGGTTCGCTTGCTTGCTTACTCGCTCCCCATCACTCCCCCTCACTGCTCTTTCTCTCCCCCCCCCCTCACTCCTCTCTCTCCATTTTTCTCTCTCGCCCTCCCATATCAGCGACGCCTATTTTCTTTATATGGTTTTTAAATTCAATGATTGTTTTGCATTTTTGTTTAAACGTTCCTTTGCAACCTTTTTAGGGCTTGACTTAATTTTCAACAAGTTACCGTCTGTTTTTAAATTGTAAGTTTAAAAAAAGAGCCCCTTCACACACACACACACCATCGCTCAGGCAAATTAATTTCTTTCTTTTTTATCTCATTACGGTATTATTTAAAAAATAAATAAACTTGCATAAAAATTACCAAAATGTTAATGTTTGTATATTTATATGAATAAATGCGAAAGTTATAGTCTTGTGATTACAAAAAACTTATGAATGGAATGTTTATTATTTAAAATAACGAACTTTGCAAAGCCAGCTAGTGTATATATATATATATATATATATAATCAGGACAGGTATAAGCAATAAATATAGCATTAGTTTAAAATTTTAATATTTTTCTTTCTTTGTGGGGTATTGTACGGTTTCGGTGGCAATAGTAAAGTTTACAAAAATTGTGGTTTATTACTGTAATAGTGCTCAATAACAAGTAGAGGTATATATTTATTTAGGACTAAGTTGACAGGAGGTAAATAAAAAGGAGAATGAAAGTATCTGAAAACGCAAGGGGCAAACGCCCACGTGACTGGAATTATTTTAAATTAAACGCCTGGATTTCATTGTCTTAGTTTTCCTGTTTTTTCTTAAGTAACTACACCCTTGTTGTTTCAGTCGAAACCTGTTACTGATAGTGGAATCAGTGAGTACCAAAAACGTTCAAAGCTATAAAAAGATAATATATATATATGTTAAAGATAATATATTGAAATGATAAAAAAGAAAGAGAGAGAAACTACGACAATGAAAGCCAGATGTTTAATTCAAAATAATTCCAGTCACGTTGTTGCTTGCTCCTTGTGTTTTCAGAAAGTTTCTTGCCAATATCATTCTCACTTTTATTTTTATTCTGTTGACTTAGCTCAAGGAGGCTTAGCCTAATAAGGCTGTTGCTGAAACATGTATGCATGTATGCAGCCTAAAATATTTGTATAAACAAACATGTTATACTATATATATATATATATATATATATATATATATATATATATATATACAGGGTGAGCCAAAAGTAGGTGGACAGTAAAAAACATTTATTTAGAGATCACTTATACGTACAATTACATGTAATAAAACAATTATATTAATGAAAATTAAGTGTTATTTATCAACGCAAGTGTTCAAACTGGTGTCCTTCTTGATTTACACAGCTTTCAAGTCTGCCTCTTACGCTTCGACAAACATTTCAATATATGCTGTCCACCTACTTTTGTCTCACCCTGTATATATATATATATACTGTAAATATATTTTAAGTATTAAAATGTTTTTGTACCTACAGACGATATCGTTTCAGGTTTTTTACACTCATCAGTGCAGGAGTGGTGGTTGCAAGTGGTCCCATGGGATCAAACGCAGTTCGTAGATTCAGTCTAGAATCACGATCCTAACGTCTATGCCCACGTATCTGCAAGACATATATATATATATATATATATATATATATAAGTTATGTGTATATGTTTATATATTTTAAGTATATGATTCACTCCTAAATTAATTAATCAATCATTATGAATTTTGGAACATAGCTGCTAGGCGTAAGGGTGGATAATGTGGGCTATATTTAGTTTAATTTTTAGACATTTTCATGTATTGGATTTTGATCAAAATTGGAATAAGGATTCAAGACATAAGGTTTAGTTGCATTATATCTTGATTTTTATCTTTAGGTTCTGGGACGGGTATTCTTCTAGTATATATATATATATATATATATATATATATAGTAAGCAATGAAAATATATATGGCAAGATATATTGCCATATATATTTTCATTGCTTACTACCTAGCTCTACTTACGTATCGAGCACTGTTGAAGTAAATACTGAAAACTGACACATAAAAAATTATATCTCCTTATAATATTTTATGTGGATACATGAAGTACTAATCTATATATATATATATATATATATATATATATTCTTGTAAAAGTTAAAATCATTTTTCTACATTATTCTTAACCCTCAAGCTTGAACCAATTTCAAAGAATTCAAACTTCATCTACTATAAAAGTATAGTAGATGAAGTTTGAATTCTATGAAATTGGTTTAATTGACTTGGATAGAAATGAGTAGAGTCCAATGCATGTTCTTCTCAGACTACACCCTGGTCACTGTCGACATCCCCACCTACATAACTTTATGTCCTTAATCGAGGTGTATCTGTAAACCAAAGTTCAACTGTCTTTGCTGCTCAGCTGAAAAACGTATGGGCGTACAGACAAACATGCAAACATTGTATTTTATTTATATAGATCACACATAACACATCGCTGCAAAACTACTTGCTTGCTGATTATAACTTGTCCAATGTTAACAGATACTTTTTTAAAACCGCTTCATAATTAATAAGTTCATACCATTGATCAATGTTAGTGGTAACATAGTTTTCCTCATCTTTCAGCTGACAATCATTGTCTCATTTACCCTTATCCTCGGGTAACTCTTGGCCTTGATAAGTAGTGGCTCAATAGTAAAAGAAAATAATAGTAAAATGAAATAGTACAATAATAAAAGAAAATAACTTTATGAATTATTACTGTTACTATTTAGTTCAATGATCTCTCACCTGCCATAGACCAGTACTTAAGCCAGTGTTACCTACTTCTGAATCCATCATGGTGTATCCAAGCCTGTGGAGAAAAGGAAGAGAAAAGATAATTGTTTAAATTTAGATACGCCTCTATAGTGGTCTTCCTTTTTTTTTAATTCTACAATTATGTTCGTTCCAAAAGAAAGAACAAAAATATTCTTTTTTATAGTACTGCACATCTAAAAAACAAGAATAGGTTTAAGGCTCCCAAAATTCATACTAGAATTGTCTGCAAAGACTAACGGATAAAGTATTAAGTAAAAATTCAGTTCTAAGTGACACTTTTCTATAATTGCGAATTACTTAGGACTTCTGCCCGGTTATGGCTGACGGAATTATAGCATGTTACTCATGTGGATAAAATAAGGAGTTTTGTTCGAAGTTCCGTGCTGGTTCCCAAGTTCTACAGGATGCATCTAAGGAGGGTCGGGAGTTGCATAGGCCGCGGCATTGTGATAAATAACACTCAAGATGAGAACAGTAGTCCGAATAATATAAAACATTTTAGGAGTAAATTGTTTAAATTCTACTCTTCTATAGTAAACTGTGGTCCTTTATAGTGATCAAAATATTGGTCACTATAGAGGAGTTCTACTGTAGTCACTTTTTAATGTAACAGTATATGTTTTTCTTTGTTTTTTTTTAAATGTATTACATAATATAACTCAAAATTTAATGTAGAGCAATTCTTTTCTCTATTAAATTTTTTGTATTTAACCTTTTAAAAGTTTTTTAAGGAGTGTGTGTGTGTGTGTGGGTGGGCACACCTCTTAAATGGTAAGTTTACAAAAAAAATGAATGTGCTCATGATACTTGCCGGGTTGCCGAGAATATATATTCCAAAATTCATAATGATCCGGTCATTAGTTTAGGAAATTATCCTGTAAATCATTATATATATATATATATATATATAAAATTAAATGAATAAGAATAAAAATTAGAAAAAGAACAATATTTATTGAATCATCTAGTAGTTTAAACAAGGAATATATCAATTAACATTTTTCCTTTCCTTAAGCCATGGATTTTCAAAAATGCAAGCTTTCGTGACTTTCACATTTTTTTACCAATGAATTTCAGCATCGAATTTGTACGCCTATATTATCCGAATTTCTTGAACACTGTCTGATATATTTGCTTGCTTGACATTCATAATATCCTGGATTTACCTTTTTGGGACATTTCTCCATCTTTGCTTAAAAATTTGTATATTTTTGTATTCTTATATATATTTTTTATATTTTCAAATCTGTGCTAGCAGTAATATAATGTGTTTACTGATTTATCCTTATAATCTTCAACGATGATAAAAGCTTGCATTTTTAAAAAATCTATGGGCTAAGGAAAAGAAAAAAGTTTATTGATATATTCCTTGTTTGAACGACTTGATGATTCAATAAATATTGTTCTTTTTCCAAGTTTTATTCTCATCATTCATTTCATTTTATAATTGCGCTATCTCGTATATTGAGAATTGACTTTTCTTGATAGGATTATTTTAAAGATAATATTTTATCTTTATCATCTCACTCATCATCATCATGGCCGTCACTCGAATCGAGTATACGAGTCATCAGGGGCTTCATTTGTGGGTTCTCATATGAGAAAACAGTTTAATTCGAGATCCACACATTCTATTACAAATCGAGCATGCATTATCGTTTAGCAATTGATTTTTGTAGTGCACTATCCTTGCTACGTTTAATTCTTCAACGTGATCCCGCCATTTACTTTCAAATCTTTCCACACCACTCCTTATTCCATTCCTCCACTCCACTCTCCCAAGTGCACTCGCTTCCCATGTTGTGTGATCAATTCCACACCTCTTCATATCCTCCTTCAAACAATCCTTGTACCGCTTCTTCTGTCCTACAACCCTCCTAGCTCCCACATTCAGTTCGGAATAAAATATTTTCCTAGGATAGGACTGATCACTCATTCTTACAACGTGACCAGCCCATCTCAAACGATTTTTAACAATTAAAGCCTCTATACTAGAGCAACCAGACTCTTCCAGGACTCTGATGTTGGTTCGACAATCTTGCCAGTTAATTTTAAAAAGTTTTCGTAAAAGTCTTTGATGTAGTTTTACGAGTGCTATAAAATGTCGACGGTATGTCGTACAGGTCTCCGATGCATACAAGAGTGCTGGAAGGGCAATGGTTCGATACACTAGTATTTTTGGTATCAAGCTTTAAATCTTTATCATCAAATACTCTGAGACGAAGTTTACCGAAAGCAGCACTTGCACATTTAATACGATATTGGATTTTGTCATCAATGGTGGAATTGGAAGCGAGGTGGCTACCCTGGTACACAAAGCTATCCACGTTTTCTAGCAATTGCCACCTAATTGGATATTAGATGGTCAACTTCCACCTGGTATATCCATAACCTACAGAATTGATGGTGGCGTTTACAACGTGAGATGTCTGAAGGCCAGAACTAGAACAAATGTTTATTCTCTTATTGAATTTCAATATGCAGATAATAACGCGGTTTGTGCTCTGACTGAAGAGGACTTACAAACATTGATTAATGCCTTTGCTGATGCTATACTATAAACTAGGACTAAAAGTCAACGTTCGAAGAACAGAGGTGTTATTTCAGCCTTCAGCTCAAGATAACAACAATCATCTCACTATTTTATATAATATATATATACATACATATATACATACATATATATATATATATATATATATATATATATATATATATATATATATATCAAGGGAGGCGCGAGAGCGCTCTATCCCTTAATAGACTTCAAGAATGGCCTATGCTGAAAATCTCATTTCTGTGATCAATCATAACTCAAAAACCAATAAACCAAATTAGTTAAAACTTTGCACAAAATTTTTATTTGATAGGTTCTATAAGTGTGTAGAATTTCAGCATCATTAGTCAATGCAACCCAGAGATCCAGAAAGTTCAATCATGAAATCATGTTATCTGTGTGTACATACGTACGTATGTGCATCCTGTATCTCATCAACTATTTGATGGATTCAGCTGATTTTTGGCAGAGATAGAGGTTCTAGGGTCTAGTTGATGGCATTTTAATTTCAGTTTGCCATATACCTTAGTTTTCCAGAAAATTCCATAAAACCTTAAAAATGACCATTGTATTGAGGCATAGCTTTTACAAAAGTAGTGACATTCCATGATAAATGCCAGTATACTGAAATCATATGCCCTTAATAGGGTTAAGATGAAAATTTATATACACTAAATGTACAAAAGCCAGGAAATTCCCAAATTTTTACACTTTTATTGTCATTAAGGGTATGCGAGCACAACAGGGCTATGTATTTTACTGGTAGGAATTTTTCTTCAGCACACCTCACACACTTCATCCACTCATGCATAAAGATTTATACTGTAGTGATGTGATAATGAAATGGTTTGGTTGATATGTAGTCATACCCTTAATTAATGACAATAAAAGTGTAAAGATTTGGGAATTTCCTTGTTTTTATACATTTAGTGTACATGAATTTTCATCTTAACCTTATTAAGGGCATATGATTTCAGTATACTGGCATTTATCATGGAATATATATATATATAAATTATATAAACATTAGAAACAGTCTACACGGATCAACCAACGTTTCGGGACTCTTAATTTATTCAAGTAATCAAAATTGAAATTATCCAAAAGAAAATAAACAGAACAAAATGTGTCAGCCGAAAGTTAACCTCATTAAACATGTAATTTATTTTTCCTACATTTGCTACATTTGTCGAGCTCATGTACATTTAACGTCCACACAATGCAAAAGACCTTCCTATCTCCTGCCTCTTTCCTCCCTTCTCCAACTTTCAATCACTCAGACAATACACATGCTTAGTTCTACCGCATGCAATTCAAACCAACTTAAGATTTATGCACATTCATGTTCCAGACACAAGCAAAACCATTACTTCCACACACTATTCAACGTAGTTAGCAATTCATTCACTCATTTCTCCGCATTCATATTACTGGGTTAAAAAAATATTCTGAATTTAATTTACTACTATTTTAATACTTAGGACCGGTAATTAGAAAATTACTTTTTCTTTTAATTCATAAAGTTGTAAAATCATAATTTATCAAGTAAAAACTTAGTAAAACCAATATAATACTTAAATTCAAATAGTATCTATTCACGTATTGAGCACTTAATATATTTGATCTTAATGAACTAATTATATATATATATACATAACTTTATATGTATATATATATATATATGAGAGAGAGAGAGAGAGAGAAGTAAAGCTGACCTACGCCTATATTGGTGTTCGATATTTTCTGTAAAAAAAAGACACATACAAAAATCTGTTCAGTTAGCGATTTCTGGTACATATTGTTAGCCAACAAAATTTAACTTTTGCACTATTTCTTCCATTGTAATATTTAGTCCTGGTCGATATTTTCTTTTTAAATAATCATACATATAGGAAGTGGGAGAAGTACTTACTCGATATTCAAGATGTACTCTTCTTATTCTCCCATTGGAGAACAGGGACAAAATTAAATAATAGTTTTCCGTAAACATTGTTTCACTATTACTTTTCCTCCTACTACAACCTTCATGATTCGTATGATGGCATCTTCGTTTGTTTGTTTTTTTCGCATACTAAACGTTAGTAAGCGATTATTCTTATTTTAAAATTTAATATACTTGAGATTCGCATTTACTTCTTTCGCAACAGCATGTGCACACTTCACTCTTTATTTGCAGTTTTCTTTTTTTTTTACATTATTTTACGTTTGTAACAAAACACTTCACTCTTTATTTGCAGTTTTCTTTTTTTTTACATTATTTTACGTTTGTAACAAAACACTTCACTCTTTATTTGCAGTTTTCTTTTTTTTACATTATTTTACGTTTGTAACAAAACACTTCACTCTTTATTTGCAGTTTTCTTTTTTTTACATTATTTTACGTTTGTAACAAAACACTTCACTTTTTATTTGCAGTTTTCTTTTTTTACATTATTTTACGTTTGTAACAAAACACTTCACTCTTTATTTGCAGTTTTCTTTTTTTTTTACATTATTTTACGTTTGTAACAAAACACTTCATTGAATATGTTTATTGGCCAAACAAATAAAATATTTCCGTGAGACTGCTATCATCGCTGATTTTTTTACTCAAAAAAGAAATTATTTGACGATTGTAGCAAAACATTTTACGGAATACACTCATTGGATGAAACTTTTTAGCAAGACTGCTGTCACCGTCGCCATATTGAATTTTTACTTAAAAAAAGAAATAAAAAACTGCACTAATGATATTGTCTGTGTGACATACAAATAGTTACGTTATTTGCAATACGAAACGTCACTAATTCTACTTAAAAATAAGAAATAAACATCTTACTTCTTTTAAAGTTCATTATTTCTTCATGATAGTTACTTCTTAACAATTATAACGTTATTTATCAAATTTATTACATTCGATGTGGTTCAAAACTCAAATTTGTCCTAATCGTTAAGGTTTTCACTATTTACAGTAAAACAGAACACTTTCATTCTATCGTAGTCGAGGTAGTAACTTCAAGTACAGATCGTACTACATTTTTATAAAACATTATTTTTCTTAGCCACAGGCTGCTGAAAATATACACAGACAGGTTATTCGATTTGAAACTTTAAAATCATTAAATAAAATAAATGGAATAGAAAGATATAAAATAAACCCTCCATTAACCTTAAAACAATTTTACCTCGACAAAATTAGTTATAGTTTTATAACAATTTGAATATTAAATATTCAATTAAAAATACTTATATGGTTTCAGAGGTTGGAGCGGGAGTTTCTTGAGTTCCTCGATTTTGTCAGGCAACACAAGTCCTGCTAGTTATATAATATATGTATAGAGGCATTCAGCAGGATCTTGATCTCCAGTGCTCTTCGAGGTGCTACCATAGACAGTTGTATCGTCTGTGTAGATGTCAACTAATTATCTCAAAAGATGATTGGAAAGATCATTAATTATTTCGGCTGGCATTTATTCCCATCTCATTAACCCTTATCCTTGAGTGGCTTTTGGTCTTGATAAGCAGTGACCTCGAAAGTAAAATCAAAATATTTTTTTCAAATAAATAGACAAATAGTGAAAATTTCATTAGAATTTGATAATTCTCTGATTGTTGGTGATTAAATAAATTAAATCATCAGTTTGTTTACAAAGAAAAGTCCAATATCATGATACTGGGTATGACCTTCAAGAGCATCTAGTATAAGGCCCCAATTTGGGGAGCTTTGGAAATGTGGGGTTAAAACCTAGTTACCATTACTCGCATGTCCACTATAACCTTGGGCAAGGTGTTTTGTCCTTACATCACGCACCATCCGAAAGCCATCTTCCTCTTCTCTTTCTACTTTTTTTCCCCTACCCTATTTCCAAACCCTATCAACTGCTCAAGCTCTTCCTACCATCACCACCACCCTACCGTCCTGTGTCTAACACAAAACTGTGATGAGACCTCAATTTTGGAGTATTGGGAAATATGGTGTCAACGCTTAGTTTTCATTACTGTCTTATCTACTCTGACCCGGAGGAGTAGTAGTACCTGACATACCCCATCTATGACTTGAATAGAATACATCAATTACAGACTATTTATTGACAAAACATACGCCTACAAAACAAATTAATATCCAAATCATTCGTGTATAAAATATTTAGGATTGTAGTTTATTGGAGTGTTACCTAATGTCCCTTATTAGTAATCCCATGTTTCTGTTTTGTTATTCAGTTTTACAAATGGACTAATCAGACATTGTAATTGACAAAGAGTAATTCATCCCTGCTCATTTATGTCTGATTAGTTTACCTGCATAGACTTCAAGATGTCAGGAATCGGATGCACAGCCCCCAACTGCGAGGTCACCTTCAACGACACTCTAGCACCCGAGATACTCATCTGGCTGATCAACCTGCATATCAACACAGCCCACCCTCTGCCACCACCAGCTACGGTAACATCAGCCAAGGTGGAGAAAGTGAAACGGCCCACGATATCAAGCAAGGAGTTTGCCCATTTCAAGCAGAGATGGTCCAGGTACAAAGCCACCTGCCACCTCCAGGACACCGACGTCATCTTCCAGTTACTCGAATGCTGTGACGATCCACTAAGGAAGGACCTCCCCCGGACCTTCGGTTCACTGTCAAGTTCCACTGAGGGAACTGTCCTAGCAAAGATACGAACCCTCGCGGTACGACAGGAAAACTTTATGGTGGCCAGGGTGCAACTGCAGAGCATGCAACAGGACAGGGACGAACCCGTCCGTGCCTTTGCGGCCAGACTGAAAGGACAGGCTGGTGTATGCCAGTACATTATAAAATGTACAAGTTGTAGCACAGACATCAAGCTACAGCGACAACATTATACACGACTCTCTGATACGTGGTATCTACGATGAGGCCATCAGGCTGGATGTGCTCAGGCAGCTGAACCTGGCGGAACAGACTCTGGAGCAGACTATCTCTCTCATTAAGGCCAAGGAGAGTAGCAAACGATCAGCCGGCCGCCTTCTCCTGAAGAGTAATGAGCCCGTCACAAGCAGCAGCCACAAGCTCATACAGGAGACAGGAAAAAAGCCGCGTACAAAGCAAGAGCCCACACATCGCTACTGGAGATGATTTACACTGTGGCCATTGTGGCCAATCCCACCCTAAATCATCCTATAGAACAGAGAGAATGAAAATATATCCTGCATACAACCACACATGTGCCGACTGCGGCATATTACAACATTTTGAAAAAATGCGCCAACACAACCAACCGAAGCGCAGTTACCCTATTAACAACAAGGCCACTGCTGTCGATGATGCAACCGCTGTATTTGAAACTCTATGCTCCATAGACTCCGACATTGTCCTGGACATGATCTCTGAGGCACGCTCCCTCATCCTGGAATACCTGTGCAAAGTGTGGGAGCGCCGATCCTCCGACCCACAGCCCTTTATAAATGTGAACGTCATACCCTCTAATATCGCTGATATCAGCATCAACCCTCACTTTCACAGCCCTACTGCCATTGTAATGAATTCCGCCATTGCAGATACAAGATGTCAATCATGCCTAAGCGGTGTCTCAATATTAAATAAAATGGGCCTAAAAGCTGACCATCTCATCCTATGCACTATGAAAATGTCAGCAGACAACGAAAACCCCATTAAAACCTTAGGCGCCCTTCCCCTGGGCATATCTGGTGTGTCGGAGGGCGGAAACAAATGCAGTACACGCCAGCTTGTATACTTTACCTCATCCACAGAGCGCTTATACCTCTCTAAGCATGCATCGGCACTGCATCACAACTATTCTCCTGTGATGTTACAGGCCCTGTAAGTCAAAAAAAAAAAACGTCCTTGTGACTGCCCAGACCGGGAGCCACCACCTCCCCTTCCTGTCACAATCCCGTTCCCACCAACTGAAGAAAACAGGGAAAAGCTAGAAAAATGGATGCTAGATTATTATGCTTCCAGCACATTCAACATCTGTCAACACTAACCACTACCCATGATGTCAGGACCACCCATGCGCCCCATGATTGACCCTAACGCCACACCTGTCGCCTACCACACCCCGATCCCAGTACCTATCCACTGGCAGGAGGAAGTTAGAACGGGCCTAGACCAGGATGTCTGTCTGGGAGTCATAGAACCATTTCTGGTTGGCACACCCATTACTTGGTGCCACCCTATTGTTGTGTGTGCCAAGAAATCCGGTAAGCCATGACGCACTGTGGACTTTCAACCTCTCAATCGCTATGCTACTCGAGAGACGCACCACATCCAATCCCCATTCCACCAGGTCCACTCTATCCCTCCTCACATAAGGAAGACTGTATTCGACGCCTGGAATTGATACCATAGCATTCCCCTGCATGAAGCCGATCACACAACATTTATCACACCGTGGGGTAGATACAGATACTGTGTGACCCCTCAGGGGTATGTAGCCTCAGGTGATGCATACACACAGAGGTTTGACAAAATAGTAATGGGCATACCACACAAGACAAAGATAGTCGACGATGCCCTCTTATGGACTCCAATAACGAAAAGCGGCAATGGCCTCCAAAGAAGCTTTTTCCAAGCATCCGAATGACTGGATGTATACGGCCGCAACGGCATCACTGGCAACCCTCCGAAATTTGGACTCGGTAAGATTGAGACAGATTTTGCCAGCTTCCAAGTCGGAGAAACAACTGTCGGACCATGCAAATCGTTCCTGGAGGCAATCAGAAACTTCCCTACACCTAAGAACAGAATGGATATACGCAGCTTCTTTGGACTCATAAACCAGGTTTCGTATGCATTTGCATCAACTAACAAGATGAAGCCATTCAGAGAATCCTTAAAACCAAGCTTGACTTTTGAGTGGACTGACGATCTGCAGCATGCCTTTGAGGAATCAAAAGCCCTGATCATCAATGAAATTAAGCATGGTATGGAGATCTTCAACAAAAGTAGACCTACTTGCCCAGCAACTGACTAGAGCAAAGACGGCATAGGGTTCTGGCTATTCCAGAAGCATTGCACCTGCCCTACACCCCACAAGCCATTCTGCTGCAAGGAGGGATGGAAAATAGTCCTGGTAGGCAGCAGATTCACGTCCTCTGCTGAATCCCGCCAAGCTCCTATAGAAGGCGAAGCCCTAGCAGTAGTAGAAGCACTAGATAAAGTGAAGCATTTTGTCATAGGATGCTCCGACCTCATCCTGGCTGTGGATCACAAACCTCTCATTAAGGTATTTGGCAACAGACACCTAGATAACATACCTAACCCACGCCTCCGAAACCTCAAAGAGAAAACCCTACACTATCGCTTCCTGATTGTCCATATCCCAGGCCCCCACCACCATGCCAGTGGCGCCCTGTCCCGCCACCCCATCAGTTCGGCTGACCATTTACAGCTACCTGACGATGCTGCTGCAGCTCTGTACACTACATCACTGCCTCAGCCGATTCTCAATTCTATCCGCCATACCAACCCCCCGACCATGAAGTTTGCTCCTCTGACCTTAGCGACAGCACCACCATAGAGTCGATCTCATGGGATGACATCCGCACTGCCACTGCCAGTGACCCAGCCATGGTGCGGCTACTTGATACTATAGAAGACGGCTTTTCAGCTGCAAAAACAAACATCCCAGAAGACGTCCGTCCATTCTACCAGTACCGTGATAATCTGAGCAGTTTTGATGGTGTTGTGTTGTACCATGATCGCATAGTAATCCCCAAATTTCTTCAGCCTAGAGTACTAGAGTCTTTGCACTCGGCTCACCAAGGCGTCTCTCAAATGTGCTCCAGAACGGAGTCCTCATTCTTCTGGCCCGGTATGAACAATGCCATCTCAATTATGACCCATTGTGGAAGAAACAGCTGATGGATCAAAGGGTCTCATCCAAGCTTTACGCAGAACCATCGTCACTTATGGTATATCAGAAGAATTTTCATCAGATAATGCCCCAGAGTTCACAGCTTCAGCAACTGAGCGCTTCCTTGAAGCATGGTGGGTAACTCATCAGTGGCTTTTCCCAACAGTAACTGCAGGGCAGAAATCGGGGTGAAAACTGCCAAGCGCATGCTGGTAAATAACACGAATACATCGGAATCTCTAGACACTGACTCATTCCAGAGAGCCATGTTGCAGTACAGAAACACACCGGACCGGGATACTGGTCTATCTCCAGCAATGTGCCTGTTCGGACGACCCATCTGAGACTTCATACTTATACATCCAGGTAAATACACACTCCACTCAACTTGGCAGCAAACCCTCCAGGCTAGAGAGGAGGCCCTCCGTAACCGCCACATGCGCGGCGCTGAAAGACCCTCTGAACATGCTGTCAATCTAACTCCTCTCAAAGTTGGAGACAATGTAAGAATCCAAAACCAGGTAGGACCTCACCCAAATAAATAGGATAAGACTGGGATCATCATAGAAGTTCGGCAGTTCCATTAATATGTAATATGTGTTGATGGCTCAGGACGTGTCACTCTCCGAAACAGGCATATCAGATTTTCAGTCCTTGCCACTCAATAATCGCGCCAAAGACTTAAGGGGGCGTATAGGATTGTAGTTTATTGGAGTGTTACCTAATGTCCCTTATTAGTAATCCCATGTTTCTGTGTTGTTATTCAGGTTTACAAATGGACTAATCAGACATTGTAATTGACAAAGAGTAATTTATGCTCATTTAAAATAGAACCGATTATATATTTGAAAATATTAAGAGCTTGAAGCATAAAAACTTTTACCAAAATAACTGGATTTAAATAACCCCAAAAGGGTTGGTATGTCACAAAACATTACGACTAATATATATATACATAGATTGCTGTTGATGAGGAAGGGTGAACATAATATCAATGCATACTCTGGTCTATTTCCTTTTTTTTCTTTTTTTTTTTTTACTCATGTCACCACATATCAAGACCAAAAATCACTCAAGCATAAGAATTAGATGGATAAATTGACAGTTAAATGATAATGAATGATTGAAAATCTCCACATACCACTGACTGAAAACAACAGCAGATCCAGAAACAGCAATTCTTCCCTCTTTGTCAGAAACATCGTTCATGGTGTGTGAGAACTGAGTGACAAAATAGAGAAAAAGCGAGAGTTAAACCTAAGGTCCACTTTCAACTCTCCGTCTCTTATACATTGAAAAACAAAGGAAAAGAATATTATTATTTGGCGTGTTATCTTTTCTCTTCCCATCTTGTCTCTCACAATTTTTTTAAAATGTAATATTTTGGAATTTGTTTTAGTCCGAAATATTCAAGATCTTTACTTTTAGAAATCGAAAATATTGCATTAATTGACATCCATATAAAGAAAATACATTTTACTTTCGCTTTATTTATAAAAAATGTATGGGTCTGCGTTCGCGCTTGACGTCCATATAAAGGAAATAAGTGTTACATATATTTTATTTATAAAAATAATATTGTCAGGTGTTCAGTCGCGCTTGACATTCATGTAAACGAATATTACTTTTATTTTATTTATAAAAATAATATTGTGGGGTCTAAAAAAACTTTTTGAAAAATCTTATGTAAATAGAGATTTTGTCTGTTCATCAGTCACAATTATTTTAAACGTAATAAATACATTGTGGAATTTGTCTCATTTAGAAATGGAGAATATTGCATCAATAGTAAATAGTAAATTCCCAACAAATAAAGCAGATGCCATGACCGGATATCGAAACCGAAACCGAAACCTTGAGATCTTTAGTCTGAGATTTTACCAACTGCCCTATTTGGACTTTCTTATAAAAAGAGCTTAAAACGTTACTTTAACAAAATAATTATAGCTTCAGCGTGACGTCATGTTTCAAAACATGAATTGGGTAAACATTATCAATAGCGTTATAAATTATTTTAATAGTGCAAAACAATGTATTTAGCTTTAACTACATATTGTATGTAGTTCTTTCACAATTATATATTTTTTGCAGCCTAGCAAAAATATGCAACTGGAGGTTGTTTAAAATTATTTTTGCATCTTCTTGTTTGTTATTATGTTTTATTATATTTTTGATGATAATTATAAATTCATCGCATACTTTAAAAAATAACCAATAAAGGCGAGTTCGCTTTAATAAATTCCCACCTGAATGTTAATAGAAAGAAGATGGGGAAGAATTTACTAAAACGAATCCGTTTCTATTAGAAATCTTTAAATGCTCTTTGTATCATATTGTTACAGTGCTTCTACATAATAGGACCCATATCGACACAAATGTTTTTGATTGTGATTTACAGACTGGAAACTGCCGAAGCAATTTACGCTTTAAAAGCCGTAAAAAAAGTAAACGACACTAAGCATGTGAATGCAAAACCCAAAGGGATAAAAAAAAAATTTAGCCCCTAAAAAAAAAACATCAAAGGAAAGAAATAAAGTTGATTCACTTACTGATTACTTTCGGCAACCTCGTAACTGTCGCTTCCCTTATTTTGTCCTTTAGTCCTCACATTCCATGAGCGATGTTTCTGACGAAGTGGGGAAAGTTTCTGTTTTCTGGGTAGGAATATATCCATCTAACACTTATCGTTGGATAGTTTTTGACCTTGAAGTAGTATTTTTTTAGCTCCTTGCATCAAGTGGCATCATGCCTTGTCTGGAGCGATTTCCATTAAAAAAAAAAACACATTCTTAACACATAGAAGGGTTACTTGACCCTAACCTTATATCAGAGAAAAAGTTGTTTCATTTAATATTGGTACTAATTGACTGTTAGGCGACACCTCAGACATGTTCTGTCTGTTCTGTAAACCACAATCGTCAACATTTGTGTCGATATAGGTCCTGTTCTGTACAAGTACCATTTCTACATTCATTTACTAGAGTAACTGTTCTTTCAAAAACCATGGTAAGAAATCTTAAGCACTATTTATAGGATTCTTTGGCTTACATCATCACGTATGCGATCTCTTCGTGGCTCTGAGGAGGTCGCATAGACCGAAACTTCTACTTGTCAATACAAGCCCAACAGCACATATATGCATGAGCTCTACTAATAGCTACTTTAGTATCGAGCACTATTGGAATGGAAATATACGGACTTATAACCTAGTAATAACCCTAAACTCATCCTATATATAGCCACACTGATGAGTCTTGAAAAGACGATACAGCTGTCCGTGGATATATATATCTTATATATTGAAACAGACATGTACTATTATAGTTAATTATTTGAATACATGTTGATGGGTACACAATTTTAAAATAGCTGATAAAAGAGTGTTTATCTTAGTAAAAAAAAATTTTAAAGTAATATTCATCAGGAGTAACGTTAGAATTTACCTAAAATTATCCATCCAAGGAAATCATCATCATCATCATCATCATCATCATCATCATCATCATCATCATCATCATCATCATCATCATCATCATCATCATCATCTTTAACGTCCGTTTTACATGCTGGATGGCATTTAGAAATTGACTTCCAAACTAACCTATCTCTGGCCAGGACTTTACTCATCCCTATTTTTCTCAAATCCACCCTTATCATTTCCTCTCATGTTTTCCTTGGTCTTCCCCTGCCAACTGACCCTGCTACTTTAACTAATCCAGGAACTCTCACACATTCGTTCAACGTGAACATACCAACGAAGCCTCCTGTTCTGAACACATATTCCTATACTGTTCAGATCTAATCATACTCTGAGGTAATCAGATCTAATCCTGTTATTAAGACTCAGATTGCACATCCATCATATCATTCTCATATCATTTCTCTCCATGCAACGCATGTTCTCAACCCTAACTGGCCAAGTTTCACTTTCATACATCATCACACTGCATTCATCATCAATACCCGCAATACCAAGAATCATTTCAATCTCAGACTCAAAAGGTTTCTTTGAACCTCCAAGACTAGCAAGAAGATATGTGGCCAACAATAGCTAAAGATTTTTAAAGAAGTGAAACTTTGTTGCATAGACAGGAATACTTACCCAACATATGCGTCTTCATAGTCCAGTCAAATCAGCCTCATTTTTTACAAAAGGTCAAAATAATTGCACAGTCTCTATTTTATGATACTAAAAGTCTAAAAAAATCTACTGATGCGAAATATGTAAATTTGCCATTTTTTATCAATAGGCGCCCTGTATTTTCCAGTGAACGTGGTTTACGCTACTAATCGTGCCAAGGCATCATATGAAATTTATTAATAAAAATTCAGATATGAAATGATGTACGTTGAATTTTTCTTTAATCTCACAGCAAAAATTAACTGATATAAAATTATTTTTAGAGTAAATCTTAAGTTTTAAGACAATGTTTTTTTGTTGAAATAAACCGTTTTTTTTGTATGCATTCAAAGAATATTCTGTCATTATCAAATTATTGGAATGTTTTATGGAATTATTTTATTAAATATACTTCTACATCATTATTTTTCAATTTAAAAAAATGAATATATTATCAATTACTCCCACACCCCACACAAGGAGGTCATATTTTAATCATCGTTTATTTATTTGTTAGTTTATTTGTCTCTTTTTTAGCAACTTTATAAAAATAATAATCACCAGATTTAAATGCCTTTTTTTACCAGAAAAGTTTCCTATTAAATTCTGGATGTGATCCAGTTTAATGTCTGAGTCAAGGATGTTTTTGAAAATTCGGAAAATCCTTATCTTTCATCATTGTCAAATTTTCAAAAGAATCACATCTCAGTCAATTTGTTGTCTATTCTTTGGACATTTGAAATATGGGTACCAGATAGTATTGCATATAACCAATTAATATTTCACTTAGATCTGATACTGATTCAAGATTTGGTAGCACTTTTCATTTTAACATAGAACATCCAATTTGACAATTTTGGATGAATTTCTGTCAATCCTGCATTTCTCAATCAAACTGTGTAAACTTTCTTGCGTTTATGTAGCTTCTCATTTGCAAAAAACATTACCAAGTTTCACCTGCATAGTACGGTAACTCCGAGTGCTTTTGTTGTTCAATTATTTCGTCATCATCTAACTCAATATTAGCATCAGGAACTGACAAATTAGCACAAGTTGTACCATAACACTCTCCACATGCTGTTGAACAAATAAGTGCATGCTTTTTACAGGTACACCATTCTATATAGCAATCTTTTTGCAGTTGCAATGGATCAAGTTAAGAAGACTTTATGATGCTGGTAGCATATCAGTTATTTCTAGTATCATTACCCCATTGATCACCTGCCATCCCCAATCAATGGGATTTAGAAAACGATTTCTTAACCATAGTTGTTCTTATTAGTATAAAGGCATAACATCGGATTTTGCAAGACATGATGTTGGAGGCAAGATATTTAATCCACTGTGATTATGTTTTTATCTATCTTTTGAGAAAACCGACGATAGCACAATTTGTCCAATTCTTTCTTTTGATGCTTCACTTTGACAGAAGATCTCTGCAAAATGCTGTAAGTCTTTGTATTTATATAGCAACTATTTTGCCAACATTGAATAAGCATGAAGTTGTGTCACATCCAAGTAAGGCATGAAGAAAGCAGATTTCGAACCGTGTATATTTTAGCAACAATAAGACAGCATCGACATTGACATGGATACACTGACACCCTGCTCGTTCACAAACATTCAGAAAACATCTGTATAGATCTATGTTTATTAGATTTATTTACCCAGAAAATATCCTTTTTCGTTGCTGGAATCATAGTTAATTCACAGTGTACAGACACAGTATTTACTCATTTTCCCAAATGAGTTATATCTTTTACTGAAAGTTGTTCACTATAACCATCAAATACAATTACACATTTGCCATATATTTAATATATACATGACACATTTATTTGAATATAAGACTATGATGCGAAATGATCCGATGTAGAAATGCTCATCCATCCAAAACAAAGATTTCACATGTAGGAATTTTACATTCTGGGTATCGAAATTGGCACTTTCAAGAATTGCTTTGCTTGCAGGTCTGGGAGAACCAGTTGAATAAACACAGATACTGTATAACTACATAGTTCATAATTAAAGAGGTCCTGTATATTAAAGTGTTGTTTTTTTCGCAACTAATGGTTAGGCGTTGAAACAGTGCTTGTGGATGAATATGCTCTGCTTCTTTGTTGATGATCACATCTGTTTTTGATCGAAGAGCAACTTCCTGTTTTCTTTTCACTTGAATGAATAGTTAAATACCTCATTGCCTTCCATCATTTAAAGAATCTCATAACCAAACTTTCTGCTTGATCTACATTTACTGAATACAACAACACTTGAGATAATGCTGAAAGGATTTCTTGCTTTCAAAAAGCTGATTATCTTTTTTGTATCCGTGCAGTCTCTCTATTGTTGTGTGTCAAATACTTCTTTTTGCTGTTCACTAATTTCATAATTGACACCATTAAACTGCTGCACAACTTGATTTAGTTCAAAACTGGTAAAGATTTAATCCACATGATTCGTTACTTTTTTATCTCTTGTGAGTCTGCCAGTGGATTTGATACTTTGCATAAACAATAAGATCAGTGGAAAGTCCTGCCTAGTATCACTAAAACAAACAACATGTAAACCATTCTTTAAAACAGAATACAAATCAGGATGGTCTCTTAACAAGGTAGCCATTTGTTGAAGATATAAAAATATCGACTTAGCATACAAATTGTGACCTGCAGCATCAAAGAATTGTAACATGTCATACAATGAAGCAAGATGGAGATTCCAATTTTCTGTTCTTTCAGCCGAGGGCAAACGCTTCCAAATGTCTACCGTTTTCATATATTGAAAATTTGACTAACCGTACTTGCTGCTTTTGGTTACAAGCAGCAAGTACGGTTAATCAAATGTTCCTCTTTTTCCTGTTCCAACTCTTCATTACTAGATGGCTAATTAACTATAATAGTTTGAGCCTTCCGATACAGTGGATGGTCAAATGTGGTAATAGGAGTTGTGCTATTATAATTTACTTGCTCATCTAGGAGTATCACTGTAGAATAGCTACATGACATATTTGATGGATCTAAGTTACTGAGAGGCAAAATCACAACAGTTGCCCTCCTCGTGTACCATTTGCATGAATTCTGACAACCCTGAGCATAGCCATTGCAGAAACAGGGAAACTGTCCACATTATATCAAGTAAATATGGGGATTCAGGACAATGATCACAAGCATTATGATGACAAGTTCACTTAAATTATGTAGACTGTCTTTGTAATAATGGTAATAATCAATTGTTACTTGTCCAGACCTAGTAGTAGTAGTAACTTTATGCTGGGAAATTACATGAATTAGAAATTTACCTGATGTTAATATGGCAACAATACCCATCCCATGAAAGGTAGCATATCCATAAAGGGTTTGTATATTTTGGTCAACATTGTTTGCTGCATATATAAATGGTCAATTTATGTAACAACAACATTTTGATGAGTTACAAAAGTATTTTTTCAAATGTTTGGGCTTCAATATATGAGCTACAAAACTCTGTAATTAATCTACGAAAACCCTGGATGTACATGTTTTGTCTATAGTGTTATCAAATGTTAATGTTTTCACCCTGACTTCTACGCCTTTCTTGGTATTTGATTGATGTACCACAAAAAAAGGCAGTCATTCTGGAAATCAAAAGCTGGTGTTCGGTATCGTAAGCTACAATTAAATGTTGATATATCGACCCATTCCGTGTTTTTATCGGCGTTTATAATGTCAGGGTTACACCAGCTCTTATGAGCACGTTGCCCTGCACATGAACGAAGACTTTTATGTTGCTCATATGCTTTGTTGATGAGATCACTTCCTTTTGGGGTAATTGTTACTGTAATCCCAACATTGTTATCTATAATACCTTCCTTAGAAACCATGAACACGTCTCTTGTGCTTGCATTAGACATTATTCAATTTGTAACAAAAACAAATTGACAGTAAAACCAGCAGTGTATAATAGACTAGAAATTTATTTTGGTGAGTTATTCTAAACTTCCGACCTATGATACATATTCTTAGCAATTTTTTAAATATCGACCAACATTTTTTAGTTTTAACTACTTCATTTTGTTTTAAGCAATTTTTTTGTGTAAAAAAAATGTTCAAAGTTCATTTTCTATCAAAATCTTTAAAGTTCGATTCTCAAAACTGTAAAAAATAAACTAGAATTTTATTTTAAGACAAGAAATACAATTAAGACAAACAATCAATTTTATAAAAAATGTTATCATAACAGGCAAAATGAAAACGAGGTTTACATTATTGTCATAAACATATGCTGTTTTCGCAGATTGATAATTGTCAAATTTTTATATTTCACATCGGTAGACTTTTTAGACTTTTTATATGTTCATATAGAAATGCATTGCGCAGAAAAAAAAACTTGTCTTGCAATTACTTTGATATTTTTCAGTGATTTGACTGGACTATTAAGCTTATGTTTCTGTTTGGTCTCAAGGGGCTATCCAGAAAAAAAAACTTGTCTTGCAATTACTTTGACATTTTTCAGTGATTTGACTGGACTATTAAGCTTATGTTTCTGTCTGGTCTCAAGGGGCTATCCTCCCTGACATTACTGTCTCCTTTGGGAAGGGGGAACTATTGCCAATTGCCAGACAAGGTGTTACCAAAGAGCGCCAACAGTTTCGCTCCAGGCTATTTTTGTGACCTGGCACCTTGGGCCGGTTAAGCTAGCCTCCTTCAAAGACGGAAGCTTCTCGAGAATATTCAATTCAGTCCCATGTATATCCCGGTAAGGGGAGATGATTTTGACAATGTTAGAGTTTGCCTTTTTTTTGCAGGGAGGTGTCGCTATCTTCCCACATACAGTACCTGGTATTCACAAATGGTCACCCATCTGGCACTTACTAAGATCAATGTTGCTTAACTACGCTGATCTAATAAAAACCCAGTGTGTCAACATGATTATATCGTATATCATTTTTGTGATTCCAGAAGGCCCCCTCGTGGGAGCTGGATTAACTCTCTCCATTAAACTAATGTGTGGCAAGCGAAAGTGAGTAACTACCTATTTTGTTTATCCTCTAAATCTATATAATAATGCACTAATTAGATCGTCCGATCAACAAAGATAGTGATTGGTAATTAATCTGATGTAACTAAGGTAAAACATTCTGACTTTAACCATTTTAAAATCAATTGTTCCAAAATCAATTTATGTTGTCTCACTGACTAAAATAGTACAATTTTAAATATATACATTTCAAAAAGTGACATTCGTTTTATTGATTTGAAGAATATTCAACTAACAATTATTTTTACGGATCAAACAGAAAAAGTAATATTTTTTTAATAGTATTGACCCTGACAGACATTTATTATTTCAAAAGGAATATTATTACTATTAATAGTAAATTATCCAGATTGATGTAGAAAGCACTGTGGAATTTCCACAGGGTCCAGCTAGTCTTTTAATATATCATACAGATTTAAATTCTAACGTAACTCCACTGATGAAACAAACCTGCTTTTATTAGCTACTAGCTGTGTTTACCCGGTGTTGCCCAAGAGTATTTTTACTTTCACTTTTGTTTCATTTTTTTAACTAAGTCGTTTTTTTAACACATTATTTGTTTTTGAAAAGGGGAGTGTTTGTCTCGAAATATCAATATATATATGTTCGATCTTTCTAGACTCTATACAACAGTAAGCAAAAGATATATATTGTAGCAGCCATCATGCAGGTCCGCAAATAAAACAGGGTAAGGGTCGCGTCGGGTGTTGTCCATTGGAGAGAGATTCTGGATTGAACCCAGAGTGAACCGCTTACAAGAGAGAATCTTGTTTATTTGTGAAATGACAAGAGTTTGCTTATGTTAATGATTGTTTTGCATAAGCGAATTCTCGTTGTTATAAAAAAAGGAAGAATATTTTTCCTGTGTCAGAGAGAGAACTTGGCATGGCGAGTCTGAACCATGTCAAGTGTTTGGAGAGAGATAGGTCTCAGCCAGGAAAATTCTACATGTATAAAATTTAAATAATAAGTTTTATTAGAAGAATATCACTTTTATTGTCTTTATCAACTTATTTATTTTTGTTCATTTCCTTTTCCCCGGTCCAGGCCTTCACCGTCTTTCACACAGCCTTATATATAAAATACCTACAAATTATTACTTTTTAAATAGGATTTTGAAAGTTCGAATTTAATTATTGCGATATTGTTTGATCATTAAATTATTAATTGAGCTAATTTCTTATAAAACTACAACTAATTTTTTTCAGGTAATGTTTTAATCTCTATTTATAAAATGATTGAATGTAAATAGCTTCCAAACTTTTAACCTTTTAATACACGAGAATTTGCTAAGACTTTTAAAGCCAGAAATGACTTTCCATTCGACAGTTTAAGTGTTTCTAAATTCCTTCAAAATTTCGAAGGATCACCAAGTAATTAATTACTTTTTCAGTTATTAACAAAAGATTAAGAAGGCAGGCTCGTTTATAAAGAAACTGAAATGTGTTCTGGTGCATTTGATTTCGTAATTAACTTCTTTTTATTTTAAATAAAATTAAACATTTTTGTTTTATTTTATGCTATTGGATTTTTTATTTAAATCGATATTCGATTAATAGTAAATAAACATGCAATGAACGCGAAGTTGAACGGCACAACAAAAGAACATGTCCGTTTGACACCAATTATCGGAGAATCATCATGATATTCTGTTTAACGTCCGTTTTACATGCTACCATGTGTTGGAAGGCTTTTAACAATTGACTTCCAAGCTAACCTATCTCTGGCCAGGTCTTTATTAATCCCTCTTTCTCTCAAATCCATCTTCATTACTTCCTCCAATCTTTTCTTAGGCCTTCCCCGGTAAACTGGCCCTGCTACATCAATGTTCTACATCTACTAACCCAGGAACTCTCATTCACTCTTTCAACGCACGTGACCATACCATCGTAGGCTCCTGTTATCCACACATCTTCCTATACTGTCCAGATTTAATCTTCCTCTGAGCTCATCAAATCTGAACCTATCTTTAAGAGTTGCATTACGCATCCATTGTATCATTCTCATATCATTTCTCTCCATGAAACGCATGTCCTCAACCCTCACTGGCCAGATTTGACTGCCATACATCACACTGCGTACATATGCCTGATAGACTCTTCCCTTGGTCGACAGTAGCAATAGCAAAAATTCCCCAAACTTACTCTATCCACTCCTAATTCTAGCTATTACACTAGCACCTGCTCCACCCTGTGCCCCAATGATATCACCAAGGTAACAAAATTCCTGAACAACCTCAATAGATTTGCTATCCACACATATTTTCTCCATATCTGAGTTTGCATTCATTTCTGTTTTCATACACTTCTTACGCACAAATTGGTTGTCCTCTCTCAACCTACCAGTAATTCCACTGCTTTTCTTGTGTACCAAATACTTACAAGTACCACAGAAAATTGAGTTGCACCCGACTCCCTTACCACAAACTGAGCGTGTGAATTTTCCCCTTTCCGGAGGATTTCCAACACTACAACGACTGATCAGCACTTTTGTCTTCGTGACATTCATTCTCGGGCCTTTACTTTCGATAACATTCCTCCAAGTTTTGAACTTAACAAGTAAACCTTTCATTGTTTCACAGGTAAGTACTAAGTCATCAGCATACAGCATCTCTTCTAGATAATCCGTGCGGAACTCCCTGGACAATGCCTCCAAGACACAGATGAAAAGCAACAGACGTAGTACAGAGCCCTGATGCACTCCCACTTTAACATTAAAGTCTTCACTAAATGTGCTGTTCATTCTAACACGACTTAATCTATCTCTCCTATTCTAATATCTCTCTCTCTCCCGTTCTAATATCTCTCATGTTCTAATATCTCTATCTCTCATGTTCTAATATCTCTCTTCTGTTCTAATCTATCTTTCCGGTTCTAATATATATATATATATATATATATATATATATATATATATATATATATATATATATATATATATATATATATATCCTGTTCTCATATCTCTCCCATTCTAATCTCTCCCCTTCTAATCTACCTTTCCTGTTCTAATATTTCTCTCCTGTTCTAATATTTCTCTCCTGTTCTAATATCTCTCTCCGGTTCTAATATATATATATATATATATATCTCCTGTTCTCATATCTCTCCCATTCTAATCTCTCCCTCTCTAATCTACCTTTCCTGTTCTAATATTTCTCTCCTGTTCTAATATCTCTCTCCTGTTCTAATCTATCTTTCCGGTTCTAATATATATATATATATATATATATATATATATATATATATATATCCTGTTCTCATATCTCTCCCATTCTAATCTCTCCCTCTCTAATCTATCTCTCCTGTTCTAATATCTCTCTCCTGTTCTAATCTATCTTTCCGGTTCTAATATATATATATATATATATATATATATATATATATATATATATATCCTGTTCTCATATCTCTCCCATTCTAATCTCTCCCTCTCTAATCTATCTCTCCTGTTCTAATATTTCTCTCCTGTTCTAATATCTCTCTCCTGTTCTAATATCTCTCTCCTGTTCTAACCTCTCTCCTTTTCTCTTCTGTTTAAATCACCATCATCTCCTGTTCGAATCTCTTTCTCCCCTTCTTTTTATCTCTCTCACATATTCTATTTACTTACTCCTTCCATTCTATTCATCCCCTCTTTCTGCCCTTCTTCCCCCTTTCCACTACTTTCTCGTATTTCCTCATCCGCATTTTATACTTTTGTCATTATTGATTTTTTCTTTTCTTTATTTATATATTTGTAACTCCATTTCATTAGACCCCTCCCCCCCTTCCAACAATCCTTTGTTTAATTTGAACAACGAATTAATTAGGTCTTGAAATTAATCTATTAATCAATTTTTGTAACATCTCACACTCCACCCACCTACACCCCCTTTCTATTCGACTGATTTCTTGGCTTTCTCTTCGACCAAAAAGGTTATTTACTTGGTCGAAAGACACCCATCACTGCAGTTAAATAAAACACCAGAAAATAAAGAAAAAGTTTCTACTTTTTTGCTAACTTTTTTAATTTTTTTTTTTCTTCACATCGAAAATTCTTGAAGCAAAAAAATGACCAAACGGGGGGTGGGGCGTTGAAAACAACCAAAAACTAATTTGAGAGGAAATTTATCAAAACAAATACTAATTGATTATATATATATATATATATATATATATATATATATATATATATATATATATATATATATATATATATATATATATATATATATATGTGTGTGTGTGTGTACAGTTCTTTTTCTTTCCTTTTCTGAAACTCTGCCTCATATTTCAAATATGTTAGTCCCTATTTACTTCTCTCCCCACGAGGGTAGAGTTAGACACGAGGTCGGTTTTTAATGTGATCAAAATCCAGCTCCGTAAAAAGGGGCACTGTGGATTGGGACAAAAATTTAAATTGCCTCAGTCTATGAGGATTTCTCCTTCACTGACCGAGGACAGAAAAGATGAAGTGTAGTATGATCAGAACAGATACTAAACTTTGCTCCTCACCAAAAAGTCAAGGCTCACTAATCACCTTTGCATAAGTTATTTGTACCTGGGTACTACCATAAAATAGATTTGGTCCTGAGTATCACTATAAAATGCATCCAGTGATGAAGCCCTAATATAGGAGCTTTGGGGGAGTGTGGAGTCATCCGATCCTGTCCTGTCCTGTCCTAATGTAGCATTCACCCAAGGCGGATCGAGTCAGTTTCTTCCTTCAAGGAGAAAGTTTCTAGGGAATATTAAATTCACAAGCGATCCCAGTGGCTTGTATATCCTGATCAGGGAAGATGATTTTAACATTAGTTTTTGCAGGAAGATGTTGCCGTTCTCCTACATACAGCACCTAGTATCCCCAAATGGTCAACCACCTGATACTGGCCAGGTTCAACACCGCTTAATCTTGGTGAACTAATGAGAACCGGTGTGTCAACGTTGAGTCATCCTTTAGTTGCCATTATTCTCAGGTCAATTCTGAGCCAGAGTGGTAATATCTGTAAAGGCCGCATCTCTGTGTTAAAAAATAAACAATATCAAATTCTATGAATATAAGTTAATATTTGAAAAATGACTGCTTGAAACGAATTATACAGAAATTTACACTTTGAAGATATTAAGAACTGGGAGCAGTGAATAAACGATGTTGTGGAACTGTTTAGGACCCTGAATTAAAACACGGACACAGGGTTTAGGTATAACAAGTATATTGGAGAAACTATATACAATTGGAGAAAGAACAGAAGTAGACTGTCAGTGCTGACTGCCAGTGTAGACTGGGCTTTGTACAATGGTATTTAATTGCTTCCCACTGCAGCAATATGTGACGCAAGGTCGGAAAGTAGGGGAAGAGTCAAGCAGCGCCCCTAAAGGAGGAGCACTCTGGCCTAGCAAAAATAGCCTCGGCAACCCTGTCGGCATTCCCTGGTCAGGGCACCTCAGGCAGTAAGCAATAAACTTACTCCACACCAAAGAGGGTAGGCAAAGCCTGGGAGAGTGCACCTCATTGGACAACTCAGGACAGAATACTTCAGCCTGACAGATAAAAGGCCATCAGAATGGCCCAGTTCCTACCGGATTGATTGTCGAGAACGAATCCTAGACTGGTATCACCTTACCCCATCCCGAAGTCCTCAATCAACCAAAGTTAATGAAAGACCAAACGGGCTGGGGTTTGTACAACAAGTGAGAAGCGTAATGCTTCCAGTATTTATTGAAAATGGAAGAGTCCAAATGTTCGTCATAGGTACGGCACCATAACAATAAACGATGTTTTAAGAACCAGTAATTATAAATAATAGATTAGGACACCATTAAGAAAATATTATATGTAAGTAGTAATCTATAGTGATAAGTAGTAAGACTACACATCTAAAACAACAATAAGTTTAAGGCTCCTAAAATTCATACTAGAACTGTCTACAAGAACCTCTGGCACAACGGATATAAGTGCTAAGTAATAATCCGTTCTAAGTGACATTAATTAGAAATAATAGATTAGAACATCATTATATATATATATATATATATATATATATATATATATAAGTAAAAATAACATTGGTGATAATAATAATAATTATAATTATAAAATTAATAGCAATAATACTAGGAATTGGAAATGTAGCAAGAATAAAAATTAATTGACAGAGAAAAAATAGCAAAAATAACAATTATAATAATGATAACAATGATAATAATTATAATAATGGTAATAATAATAATTGGAATAGCTATAGTAATAATAATAGTGTTTATAATAGAAGTACTTATAACAAAAATATCTGTAATAGTAAGAATAATAGCTGCGATGTTTATTATAATAATAGAAATACAGATAAATGATAATAATAATGGTAATAGTAACAGCGGTGGGGGATGGAAGTAATAGTAAGCGTAGGCTGCATAGAAATAATACTAAATAATTAATAACAATAGTAATGGACAATAGAGTTATTTATCTATAAACCCCACACTTATCCAGAATACTATGACGACAATTTTAAATATTGTTTTTTTAAAAATTATCTCAGTCTTTTGTTCTTTCATAGAAATATATATATATTATCCATCGCCTTGTTTGTCTGTTGACTTGTAAATGTTGTAGCGCCCCTCCCCTATACCTGTTCGGCTTAACAGTCATGGAACTAATGGCAACCCAAATAAAGATATACGAGGAAGCTGAGGTTCATAGGTGCAAACTCATTTGGCTAACATGTAGCTGACCTATAGTTGACCAAAATGGGATCTAGTCGGCTTCTCCACCTCTTCTAACACACTTCTTAGTCCCTTTCCTTCTCTCTTAAAATTTGGCTTCAGCTGGTGTTTTCCGATGTGAGGCTCTAAATTTACACTTTTGGTTTTATTTTCATTCTGCCTTTGACAAGATGCGATAGCATCGAAACGTTGGTTGATTGACGTAAGGCTATAATATTGTTTATGCAATTTTATAAATGCTCCACTTAGTATTGAGCACTCTTGAAAAAATTGGTTTTATGTTCACTTTATTAACACATTTGAACTTGATCACTCAATTAATATATATAAGTAGTAATATATAGTAATAACTAGTAAGACTACACATCTAAAACAACAATAGGTTTAAGGCTCCTAAAATCCATAATAAAATTGTCCACAAGGACCCGTGGTACACGAATATAAGTGCTAAGTAATAATCAGTTCTAAGTGACGGTCTTCTGGAGGTTGAAGTTTCAATCCTCAGTGCGGACGATACTAAGAATACAATTAGGAATCACTTAAGAGTTCTAGCCACTCATGGCTGACGGAACGAGAGCAAGCTATTAGATGGATTAAATAAAGTTCCATTTGAACTTCTGTACAGATTCTTGAGTTCGACAAAACGCATATGCCGTCAGAAGTTACATCGGCCAAAACGTTGTGAGAATAACATCCAAAATGAGAACAGTGATCCAAATAATACAAAAGATTACACATCTTTCAAGATTTATAAAGCAATATAGCTGTAAATTCTTTGAGTTTTTAATGTTATCTATTTTTATAGGTATTATGGTCTAAGACATATCACGATCCTTGACACGACATTGAAAGGTCTTGGACACCCTTGGGCAAGATGTTCGCCCTATACTTATTCCACTCACTCAATTTTTCCCAGTTATTTCTACCTTTTTATTTAAAATGAAATTTCCTGCCTACTGCGCGTCCTAACCTTATCAAATACTTAGACTATCTATACCCCTACCTGGCCCTTGGTAGGACCTTAAACAATATATTGAGAACTTCTAAACATGAACACTTTTACAAAAATAACTCAAAAAGGGTTGATATGCTGTAAGGAATGACCAAACCGCTTAGACATATCAAAGAAACTTGCTGTTTTCAAAATGAAGATGAGAAAAAGTAAATAAAGTGTGGGGGCGAACATCTTGCCCAAGAGTGTCCGATACCATTCAGTGTCATGCCCAGAACTACGATATGTCTTCGACTATGATGCTTATAAAACTAGATAAATTCCCATCTGTGGAACACGTTGCCAGAAGATTGCTTCCCTGAGGGCTACAACATATTCGTCTTCTAATCTAATGTCAATAAACACTTTTCATAAACCGTCTGCATTAATGAGCAAAGTTTTATTCATTCCATTCATTATTTTCAATCCTTTTATTATATTCATCATTATTGTCAATCTATCCATCTTATTAACCGTTATTATCGAGTTGCTCTTAGCTTTAATAAATGATGACTCATTAATAATAATAATAATATATATATATATATATAAAAAAATTTATTCTACACTTTTCATCTAATTCTGCAACCTTTCTACATCAAGAAATCTGTTAATCTATCTCTTTTGATAAAAAATTTGAAAAAATTGATTTAGATGCAAAAAAAACTGTCGGATTTCCTCTTTGACGACAGGAAAAATATTTTAGTTGTTTATTTTAGATAAGATTATAAAAAGACCAAAAGGAAAAAAAAGGAGG
>OY744515.1:99350271-99547771 GCA_963556195.1 Sepiola atlantica | reverse complement strand
GAAAACGTTTGCGTCAAATATGAAGATTTCCTACACTCCTTGGTTAATAGTACGAGATCTATCGTTCGACGAATAGAAAGATTGGATCACAAAAGGAATAAACAGAAGTTTGCACTCCTGTTCAACCAGATATGAATATATATATATATATGTATGTATATATGTATATATATATATATGTATATATATACAGTATCTACAATAAGTGAGTACACCCAACAAATTTTTTACTTTTTACTTCATAGAACTTTAATTTTTCGTAGGATTTAAATGAAACTCGATGTGAACATAGCCATGTAGTGGTTTAATAGCTGTATAAACTATGAAGGAACAAATATCTTTTCAATGCAAAAAAATTGAACAAAAACATTTGGAACAAGTAACAAAAAGTGAGTACATATGAGCATTTTAAACAAATAATCTTATTTTTAATACTTTGTATGGCCTCCATTGTTATCAATAACAGCAGACAACTTCCTAGGCATTGATTAGACTAGTTTATGACATGTGTCCGCCGGAATTGCGTTCCATTCACACTTGATGACCTCCTTCAGTTCGTTATTATTTCTCGGATTTTTCCCTTCAATTTTCCGTTTCAGATGCTCCCACAAATGCTCTATTGGGTTCAAATCAGGTGACATACTCGGCCATAGGTAAGGTATTCACCCGTTTACTGTCTAAGAAAGCCTTCATAGCCCGAGACTTGTGCTTAGGGTCGTTATCTTGCTGGAAAAGTCCACTTTCTGCCAACACTTGTTAGACTTGGTAACATTTTTTCCTCCAATATCTGGCAATAGAGTTTGGAATCCGTTTTTCCTTCGATGAAAGCAAGTTTTCTAATCGAACTAAGAGACACATCAAACAACTAATAGAGGGAAACAGACGTCAGAGTGATGCTAGCATCGCAGAAGAAATTTCGCACAGTTTAAACGTAACTATGAGTGCTCAGACAGTGCGCAACATTCTCCATGAAGATGGGTTTAAAGGCTGCATGCCCCGGAGGAAGACTCTGCTTCAAACTTCTCACAGAAAGAAGCGCTATGAATTTGCTAATGAACATAAAGACAAAGACATGCAGTTTTGGGACAAAATCCTCTGATCTCATGAGACAAATAGAAATCTATTCGGATCAGATGGCGTTAAACGTGTGTGGCGACGAAAAGGGGAAGCTTACAAGAATAAGTGTGTCGTGCCAACTGTAAAGCATGGAGGTGGGAAATTAATGATTTGGGGGTGTATGAGTGCCAAAGGAGTTGGACGACTTGCTTTCATCGAAGGAAAAATGGATTCCAAACTCTATTGCCAGATATTGGAGGAAAAAATGTTACCAAGTCTAACAAGTGTTGGCAGATGTGGAGTTTTCCAGCAAGATAACGACCCTAAGCACACGTCCCGGGCTACGAAGGCTTTCTTAGACAGTAAACGGGTGAATACCTTACCATGGCCGAGTATGTCACCTGATTTGAACCCAATAGAGCATTTGTGGGAGCATCTGAAACGGAAAATTGAAGGGAAAAATCCGAGAAATAATAACGAACTGAAGGAGGTCATCAAGTGTGAATGGAACGCAATTCCGGCGGACACATGTCATAAACTAGTCTAATCAATGCCTAGGAAGTTGTCTGCTGTTATTGATAACAATGGAGGCCATACAAAGTATTAAAAATAAGATTATTTGTTTAAAATGCTCACATGTACTCACTTTTTGTTACTTGTTCCAAATGTTTTTGTTCAATTTTTTTGCATTGAAAAGATATTTGTTCCTTCATAGTTTATAAAGCTATTAAACCACTACATGGCTATGTTCACATCGAGTTTCATTTAAATCCTACGAAAAATTAAAGTTCTATGAAGTAAAAAGTAAAAAAATTCGTTGGGTGTACTCACTTATTGTAGATACTGTATATATGTATATATATATATATATGTATATATATATATGTATATATATATATATATGTACATATATGTATATATATATATGTACATATGTGTATATGTATATATATCTATATATATCTATATGTATATATGTATATGTGTATATGTATATATATGTATATATATCTATATGTATATATGTATCTATATATATATGTATCTATATCTATATGTATATATATCTATATCTATATGTATATATGTATCTATATCTATATGTATATATAGCTATCTATATGTATATGTGTATATATATATGTATAGATATATATATGTGTGTGTATATATATGTGTGTATATATATAACATTAAAAGAGGCAAAATGTCTTCAAAAACCATATGTTAGATGCAGAATTTTTTTTTTAAATCAAATTAAAAAATAAAAACAATATTTTTTTTCTTCTTCATCTAGACTTTTTTCTAATATTTCGCTTGATATAACAAGCTTCGTCAGAGCTTTAGACAAATAAAATGTATTAACCTTATTTTATTTCGTAATAATCCTTACTAGTATTGTAGGAGTCACGTCCGATGTTGTGTGGAACTAACGGTGTAAATGTTTCTTTTTAATTGAACTTAAATTACGCATGGTTGCTGGTAGGTATAAATTTGGGAAAGTTCATTTTTATATTTGTATACATACATATATATATATATATATATATATATATATATATATATATATATATATATATATACTCAAATACTTACCCGTGTCCTATGAAAATAAATTAACAGGCCATAACCTTAAACTATTGAAATATTTGCTGCTTAGTGTTGTTTGGTTAGAACACAGACCCATGATATTAATGTAAAACATGGGGGGGGGGGACGGAATTTAATTGGCAACCCGGACTTTAGGTTTGTATTTGGGTTAATGAAGGCCATTGTTTTCTTAAAAACTGTAAAGTGAATTTTACCAAAGTATAAAATAAAAGGATCGATCACTAAAAAATTAATTATTATTATTTTTTCCGTCTGATTGATTGAATCATTGGGACTGATATTCTCATCTTGGTTTTCATATCCGCAACGTTTCGGCCGATGCAACCTCGTTTCTTTTTTCAGGTGCATCTTTTGCGAAATCACGAACCTTATGGGCGATCGTGAATACGGTCAGCAGTTACCTCATCCTAAACGTTTTGAATAGAAAGATCAAAATGAGAAATACAAATTAGCAATTGTTTATGTTTTGTTACTTTTTGTTAAAGAACATGTCTAAACTTTAAACCGTAAATAATAAAAGGGAGGAAACGCTAAAGTTAAAAATAAACAAGTGACAAAGGAAAGGGTGAAAACATCTCACTGGGTAAACGAATGCTAGACATGACGAGTTGGCAATTCCTGTATTCTCAACGTATATGTAAAAAGAGGGACGTGTCTTTGGTATTTGATGACGAAATGGTGTGCAGTTTTTAAATCTGTCAGGATTTGTCTTTGACGTTGAGGTATATGTCAAAACAGAAACTATGAAATAGATGTTTTAAAGAAAAAGAAAAACCGAAATAGGATCATGGAAGTGAATGAAAGTGAAAATAACAGCGTTTCATAGTTGCATTTGTCTTGTTATATGTTCGGAAATTATAATCCAATGATCCGTTATCATTGAATGTCTGTCCGATGGTGTTAACACGTTAATAGGCGAAAATCAAGAAATAAAGATGAGAAGTAGAAATGTAAATAAATAGTAAATGATTCTTGAATAGCATTGTTGTTGCTATATGAAGCATCTGATGTGAAAAATGTGAAAGGAAATTCAATCAGGAGAAAGGAATAGTTAAAAATATGAATAATGTTAGACCGTTCTGTGATTTTTAATGGTAAACCGCTATTTCTGTATTCCATCATGTTAAAATATATCCAAAAAGGAGAAAAGTACTTTCGATTTTCACTGTTCTGGATTTCTTTTTTTGATAACTCAACGTTTACTTTTTCAAAATTCTTTTTCTTATTCTTTCAGCAAACAGACCATTTTTGACCCTTAATTCCGCAAGATTCACATACATCTTTAGTATGTTTATTATTTCCACACGTCTCACGTTTTCTTGTCTTTTTGAATTTCGGAGTGTTTTGACTTTTTTTATGCGTGATACTTTGGCAACACTTTTTTCCTCAATTTGGGTATTATCCCTTTTAACATTAATGAGACGTTGACATTCTTCCGTCACTCTTTGTAACGTGATTTTCGTGTCTTGCTCCACCATTTTTAAGATTCTAGACCGTATTTATTTGTACTTAGGGGCTGTTAGTCTTTGAACAAAGATTAGGCATTTGAATAAATTTTGGGGGATTTCATCTATCTTGAATTCTTCAACCAAAGAGTTTACTGTTACTGCGTATGCCCATAAATCATCGTTATCCGTTTTCACGATGTTTAGACATTTGTATCACGTGGAATAGACTATTTCTTTCATTGAATATCTTCGACAGTATATTTATAGTTTCATCGAATGAAACTTCCTCAGGTTTTCTGGTTAATATCAAGTTCCTATATTTGATATTCTCCTTTGTTCCAAGTTTCTGTAATAACAGGGTTACCCGTTCTTCATCCAACCAATCTAAGCACCTTTTAGTAAATATCGTTTCAAATCGTCTGAAATATACATGAAATGTAACACCAGAATCAGGCTTGTATACAAATTCAGATAAAGAATTTGCAATTCCTTCGGCAGAAAAACAACTGTTTTTCTTTTCACCGGTGATCTGTTTCAAATTTTTTGAAACTTTTCTGCTGTTGTAGTATTTGTTGTTGTCACTCTTGTTATTGATGTTGATGTTGCTGCATGCTCATACACAGCATTTTAGTCATTTTGATTAAAAATACTCAGGAGAACTCGACACAAACAAAAAAAAAAATTTTTTTCGAGAAAAGTAATAGCAGTGATTGTATTATTATTAGTTACTACTAAGTATTGAACTTTTATCTTGTATAGTTCGTAGTGTAAATGATCCGAGTTCGAATTTGAGTCACGGTCCATCGTACATGTTTTTTATAAATCGAACAATAAAAGTATTCTTACTTTTTTAAAAAAAGGTGTTCCTCTTTCCCACGCCTTTTGTTTTAAGATGTCTTTTAGTTGTACTGGAAAAAACAAACAAATCCACAGTAACCCTTGTTCGTTAGCGCACATCTACGTCCGACGATAAAAATTGTTTGTTGGATGATTTTTTTTTTTTGTACCTTGTAGAGTGTTATGATGCTATACTTATAACGAACATTTTGGACTCGTCCATTCTAAATAGGTGTGGGAAACAGGCTTCTCGGCGTTTGAGTTCAACCTCAGTCTACACTGGCAGTCAGTACTGACGTACTACTTCTCTTGTTCCTCTGTTGTGTATACTTTTACTCTAATATATTTGTTTTACCTAAACTCCGTGTCCGTGTTCTCATTCCGATCCCTAAACAGGGCCATAATATAGAGGTAAATCGTCCTTTGTAGTGTGAATTCGATTAGCGAACCACATTTGCAGTTGATATATTTAAATCAAAGTCAGTCGGATTATTTCGTTCACCATGTGACTTGCATGTATTTACTGAATAAAACAATGGACACGCGTGACTGAATATATTCCAAAATTTGGTTTTGTTTCGAATCCTTGTTTGCGAGTTCATATAATTGACTTTACCATATCTTTTATGAGTTCGTTTTCGAAATTGTCGTCGCCAGCTGATATCACTTGGTTAGAAGTTATAATAACAAAAATAACCAGAGTGTAAGGTATTTAAAAGAGGATGGTTTGTTACAACGTATATCTTGTACAAAACAATAGCACTACCGGTAATCCAATAGGATTAACCTAATACACTCGAATACCGTCGAATACAGTGCACCATACATGCTACTGTTTGTAGTATATATATACTACAGACTAGTACACTTATCAGCCTTGAGGGGAGGCAGGTATCCCATCACAACAATTATATATATATATATATATATATTCCTGTTAATTCAAATACCTCTGCACCATTGTGACTCCCAATTGCTACATCAAAGTTTGTGATTAGATCTTTTAATATTCATATATTATTGTTATTCTACAATATGGAGGATTTCCTACAATGTATTATTATGTGTGTATCATTATTAAGGATATCTACATTATGCTTAGCAAATTAAAAGAAAAATATGAATTCACTTCATTCTGTTCAGATAGCACATTTCAGGTTGAAAATCTTCAGTATTTTGGAAAAAGAAACATTGAAAACGTTGCAAAATTTCAATGGATTGGACAGGTAGAATATTAGAGGGTCCTATCTACTTACCTCTCCACAATGGCATAGTGAGACACAAAGTCGGATTTTAATGTGGAGGAAATCCAGTTCCCCAAAAATGGGCACCCTGGTTTGTTTGGGACAAAAATTAAAATTGCCTCAGTCTCGAAGGATTTCTCCCTCACTGACCGAGGACAGAAAAGATGAAGTGTAGTATCAGAATGGATACTATACTCTGCTCTTAGCCAAAAGCTCAAGATAGAGGAGGGTTAGGGTTAACTGTTCTACATCTTAGATTATTTCTCATAAATCCTTTGTGTAGATAAAACCCTGAGTTATAGAGTTACCAATTTTACCTTTTTTTTTTTTGAATGGGATGTTGTTGGATAGCCATTTAATGGAGGATACAGATGTTGTTGTGTAGCCCTTTAATAAGGGATACAAATGTTATTCAATTCTCGGGCCGAGGTTGACATTGCTCTCCGGATTCTTCTCATGGGAAAATATTCAGACAGGAAGGAGGAACATTCTAACTGAAAATATATATTTTATTACCTATCTATGAATCGATTTGCTTATGAATTTCTTCCACCTAGATCATCTGCCATAAGGGTCTAAGCGCCTCTATATAGCATAACCCTACAATATATTATATGTCCTTACGTTTTTCTGATTCGCAACTCTTTATATCATTTAACATGTCAGTATGTCTAGTCACATATCTAAATTAACCAATCGTATCATGAGAAAACCATGTAAATCATACTTGAGTATTCTTTTGTATTTGGCAGTCATTTTACTCAAAAACTGGAGTCAGATAAAAATTCCAACAATAATGCATAACGCAAACCGTTCCCTACTAAATTTCCCATTGCGAACTAAAGCCACACTTGATGACCTGATCATCATCCCTTCCCATGTCCGGGATGTCATAAAAAACCTTGACACTTCCAAAGCATGTGGGCCTGATCTTATCCCAGCAATAGTAATAAAGAAATGCTCTGCTGAACTCACCCCTGTCCTTTCAAACTCTATAACAAATGCCCTGCCGAATCTTGCTTCTCTGATTGCTGGAAAATTGCATCTGTGGTACTAGTCTTCAAGAACTCTGGTGATAGAACTGACCCTCAAAATTATCGCCCTATCAGTCTACTTCCACTCTTCACTAAAATCTTTGAATTTTTAATCAATCTAGTGATAGTCCACTATCTCGTTAGTGGTAAACTTCTTTCTGACCATCAGTATGTATTTAAGCAAGCATGTTCTACTGCGGATATCCAAACGGTCATCTCTGAACGCATATACCATACACTGGACAAGGCAAGTGAAGCTAGGGCAGTAGAGCTTGATATATTCAAAGCCTTTAACAGTCTGGCATCAAGGTCTTCTCATGAAAATTAGTCCGTATGGTATTTCTGGACGTATATTTAATATAATTAGATCCTTCCTATCCAACAGAAAAGTTTGGGTCATCCTCGATGACTGTTCATCCAAGCAACACGACAAAAATGCGTGTGTACCTCATGGATGTATCCTTGGACCTTTAGTGTTCCTAATTTTTGTAAACGATCTCCAGAGTCTGAGATGGGTATATTTGCTGATGATACCATGCTCTGATCTCGTGCATATATCCAAGGCAATGGCCGAATCCTTAGAAAAGGACCACCAGTCTGTAGTTGAATGGAGACACAAATGGATTGTAACATTTAATGCCACTAAGATAAAACTCCTTTCCTTTAACAACTACAAGAAACCTTTTTAACCACCGATTACCATAGGTAATAACACCCTACCCGAGAGTCCACTGTTCAAACTTCTCGGCCTAACATTCACAGATAACATGAGTTGGAACAAATACATAGAAGACATTGGCAAGGAAAGTGGGATCCCTCTACCGTGCTAGAAAACTTCTCTCACCTGCCAGTATCCTATATCTCTACAAGGCCATCATTCGCCCATGCATGTAGTATTGTTGTGAGATCTGGGCTGGTGCATCATCCACTAATCTCCTCCTCTTAGACAAGGTCCAAAAAAGAGTCACTAATCTAATAGGTTCATCACTATCCACCAAGCTCCAGCTCCTGTCCCATTGCTGCAATGTTGCATATGTGTGCTTGTTTTACAAGTACATCAATGGAATGTGCTCTGATGAACTTGCTGCTTTGGTGCCACCGCGACATAAATACACTTGACCAACCCGACACTCAGCTAAATCCCATCCATTCACTGGGGAAGTCCTCAGATGCTGGAGAGCCTTCTACTCCAATAGCTTCTTTACTCGAGCTACCGGCCTTTGGAACTCCCTCTCTGCTCCTTGTTTCTCTAACTGTACCGACATGCAGAAATTTAAAACTAATGTAAACAAACATATCGCTGCACAACTCCTCATTTAGAATTCTCTTTTTATTTTCTGACCTCTAATCCACAGTAGTCCCTTACGTATCAGTGGCAGTATGCCATGTCTGGGGTGAACTCAAGTTAAAAAAAAACCCGGCAGCAAACACTCAAAACTTTGTATGTCCAAAAAAGCAAATTATCTTCAACAATCTGAGTTGCAAATCCAACTCTCCACAAACAAACTCTCACCTTCCAAAACCAAAATCGCACTGACTTTTAATCAAAGATTCACAGCGTTTTTATCCAAGAGAAATGGACAGGTGTAGCGCTCTTTAGCCTTGGTGGGCAATCATCAAGAGATGGTGTATCGCTAAAAACTCTATTTTCTATCATCCACTGGGTCAGCATAAGGAAGAGTGTCCGGTCCATAAAAATCTTGCCTCAATTAAGGAAATAACTTCCAAAGAAACTTGACCAGAGATAAGTTTGGAATTCAATTTTCTAAAAGCTGTCCAACACATGCCAGCATATAAAACGGACGTTAAACTGAATATGGTGATGATGAGACTTCCGATCTAGTGGTGTGTTGCTGAAATAAAAAATATCGCTACTAAAAAGAAGGCAACACATTTATTAAGGGGAAAACGGGTTTATTTTTTACTAGTAGTGATTGAGTCTTTTGAGGGAAACTTTTGCTCCAAGAAATAAAAACATTTGCTATCAGCGTAGATGTGTCTCTTTGTTACTGATCTTTTTTGTTCGGTCAGAAGTCCCCTTCTCCTGGGAACTTATTTAGTTCTTCTTTTTATGATTCATTTCTCCAGCATGATCAGCCGAATCTCTGAACGATTTAAGCTCAAACCATTTTCTCCTCATCATTTCTAAATGCTTAATTTTCGTACAGGTTTTTTCTTACTATTGGATCACGATTTATCAAGGCCAACAGCATTCGAGGATAAGGGCTAATGAAAGGGAATGATTGTCAGCCGGAAGATGAGGAACACTATGGGAGTACTGACATTGATCAATGCATTTGATTACTTACAAGTATTTGTTGACATTAGATTTGAAGACAACCACGTTGTAATCAGCAAGGAAGCAGTCCCGTGATAATGTGTTCTACAGGTGGAAATCTCTTGAAAAGGGCTTTGTTGATTGAAATTCCACCTGTTGCTAGGAATATGGAGGTAGAAGGGGCAGTCTTTTTCCGTTGTGGTCGAGAGGCGAGATTCAAGGAGGAACCAAAGATTGAAGCTCAGTCGAGCACCGTCTATGGAAAAAACGATAGATTCTGTGAGAAAGGGGTTGTGGGGAAGAGAAGAGATTGCCCCGCACTGGATTGCAAAGTTTAATTTCAACTAGAGATTCAGAGATACATACAAGAATTCTAATAAAGTTAGAGCAAGATCCAAATTTGATATCACAGGCAGTAAGGGAAGAATGCATGATTCAGCGAAATTAAGGAGTAAGAAATTGCCCACATACGATATGTCAAACCTCGGAGAGCTCAGAAAAAAGAAAGACAGGTTACCAAATCAAATCAATGTAATGTCCCTGTTTAAATGTTTGAAAATTATTGACCATTTAAAAACAATGTAGAATAAAATTGACACTTATCGGTTTCCAAATAGTTTATAGGAAAATTCTTGCTTGGATGAAGCAATATTTCTATATAATATATAATCAATTCTAGCAAGCAATCAGAACTCAGAGAATAGACCTGCCTAGCTAAGCATAATGAAACGTCCCAGCCTGCTTATAAACGAACTTTCTAGGTTTCTATATCAGTCTAGTCAGACAGCTGAGGACTGACTACTAAGTTCAATAAACAAGATTTGCTATTTCTGTGGCGAATTACAGCACACAAGTGCACAGTGTAAAATGAAGAGAAATGTGTGACACCAGTAAATAATATGTGAATTTAGTAATATCAAAGAAAAATGGTGGCGATACACAAATAAAACAAAATATTTGATGTTAAAATGAATAATGATATTCGATTACAATTCGATACTGACATTAAAATTAGTAGTGTAATTGAAAACGATTGGCAAACCACAATTGACATCTTGACCTTCGAGCTGGGATCAAAGATCTATTCTGTTCTAGGTTAGTGAAGGATAAATCCTTCTAGACGCAGGCAGTTTTTATTTTTGTCCCAATCCAGAGTGTCCTATTTTGGGGAGTTGGGTTTCTCCACATTAAAAACCAAATTTCTGGCTAGCTTTGCCCTCATGAGGAGACAAGTAAATAGGTACATACACCAAGAAAATATCAAGAGGTATGTCAGATGAAAAACTGCATTTCAAAAAAAGAATCCCTATGTAATGTGTCAGTGGTGAGACTTTAAAAACGAAAGCTTACCTGTTGAATAATACAACAGATTTATTTGGTACCGAATCGATGGCATTGTTTACCCTGCATGATTTGCCAGTTATTTATGTTTGCCACAAGGTAAATTCACCCTCCTCCTTCCAGGCGAATAATTAGATTGAAACATAAAAAACAAACTGAAAAAAAGAATTCTCTAATATTACCACGACATAGGTGAAGTTTTACGTGAAAGAAAATATGATGCCAGATTTTAAACTGAAAAAAAAAGGTGCCTTATGTGGCAATGCATTTCGTAAATCAGGAATTACAAAGACTTGAACGGCTTGGTATACAATATTCAATATTCAGAATGGACTTACATCGCACAATGATGTCTCAACTGGTACCATCAGTCATCTGAAACGCTTCAAAGTGAGTCACACATCGATGTTGATGGCTGAAAGCTATGCGGTAGGTCGCTTAAGACATAGAAGGGATCAGATGATGACGATTTGATATTAGTGACTGGCACAAGCGAAATGGCAACAGAGAGGAAAAGTTGGAAGTCATTCATGAAACGTCTAATTTCAGCATGAGACACAGAGACGAAACATAATAATAATAATAATAATAATAATAATAATAATAATAATACTACTACTACTAATAATAATACTGCTACTTCCATAACCGTTTATATTAAGAAAAATAAAAACTTAGTTTGCCACACCATACAGAGAAGTACTACAAAAAAATAGAAAATTATTTAAAATTAGTGACCACTTTTAGTTTCACAATCCTATTAGAAAGTTTTTGGCAAGATGGTATTATCACATAGAGGATTGGAAGAATAATTTATATGGTACATGAGGAAATCAGCATCATATGAAACAATTGCAATGAAGATATGTTGAAAACAAAACAAGGCAGGAAGAACAGATGGTATCATCAGAGACACCCGATCCGATAAATTGGCTAATCATATCAAGTTTTAATACCAGCACGCACCACCAACAAAAAAAGAAACAAAATACAATGCTACACCTAACAAAAACCCTAAACAACAATCATGATATTAATCACATGCTGGTATTAGAAGGCGATGGCAAGGGTCAATCGGAATGCATAATTCATCATCACCAACAATTCTAGACCTTACTGGGGTCAAGGAAAGAAAGATCCTGAACACTTACTCTCAGACTGAATATACCAATGTATGTCTGAGATGCTGAAGCAAATGGGTATCTCCAACCATCTCCCACAGTCTGGCTCTGAGGTGGGTGGGGATCAAAGGTAGCAAACAAAAAACCTACTCATATGACTACCAAGAAAAATAAAAGATCTCCTCCTGAATCTAGTTCAGACAGTGAAGAAAAAAGTAATAACTTCACACTATTTATTATAAAAGAATCGACAGCTGCAATGCCGATTACAGACCTATAGTCATTCTTGGAAAAATATGGTTTATACAAGAATTCACATTAATCTTAAAAACTAAAAAATGGAACCCTGCTAATTCAAGTCACAAGAGAATATTAACTTGGACTAAACCTTACAATATTAACATTAAAAACCTTTTCCCACAAAGATCTTAACACCTCTAAGATCTTAACACCTCTAAGCGTAGAATAAAATGGCTATCTACATGCACTTCAGAAGAAGTAAAAGTCAATTAAAAAATCAAAATGTTATAATAAAGACCAATGGGTATTTATGTTTTTATTTATTTATCATACACGTAAGGCAGTAGGTGTATAATATTCCTAAATTCCCATTTCGGTCACTCGTGGCACTTTAAAATCTTTGTCACTAATTCAGTTTCGATTAAAATTTGATTCGTTTTCTTTGCACCCCATAAAGCTACATTTTGATCTGAAAATATTGAAATTTGGTCCAGTAGAAAAAAATAGATACATTAAAATATGTAGGGATAAAAAAGGAAAGTAACGCACCCGATCAGCTTCAACTTAATTTATTTATATAGTTTAAAAGCAATTTATATTTTTCTTTATATGAAGATAATATGATAGATATGATTTCTTTTTATGATAGAAAAATGCATGAGGACTCTAATGGTGTTGGTCGCATTCTCACAAATTTGTAGTAAAAAAAGATGCAAGGTAAAACGTCATGAAAATCAATGTCATTAACGCCTCCATCAGCTTTATTCAAAATTGTGTCCTTAATGGTGTTGGTCTCATTTCACAAAAATTTGTACTACAAAAGATATAAGGTAAAATGTTATGAAAAGAAAATTCACTAAGGCTTTCGATCAGGTTCAAATCCATTTAACTTTTTATTTAAAAAAAAAAACTGCATTTTATTTAAGCTTAAATGATAGAACCATGCATGAGGAATTCAATAATGAAAATCGCATCCAAAAATATCGACGAGAAAAAAAGATAGTAGAATTTTTGTAAAATAATTTGGGGTGATAATTTGATTCATATATAAAAACAATACAAAAATAATTACCAGTAAATTAACGAATAACAGTATAGTTATTCTTTCATTCCTAATCCATTCCATTACTACGTTACGATCAGTTGCGACTCGTGACTAAGATTAGTGCGGGTGCTGATTCAGAAAAGTTTTACCCAATGTTTTTTAATATTGTCTAAAAGGAAAACAAACATATAAAAAAAGTATACTTTATTTATACATAAAACTGCCGTCAAGTTTTTTAAAGAAATTCTACTCGGGATATGAGACATGGTAAAACAAAAGAGATAAATTATTTCAATTTATTTCCTTTGATTATTTTTACATTTTTTTGTTTTCAAAGCAAACAATAATGTAATTTGTTTTTTTTGTTTTTTTAAGACGTTTGCTTTAAAATTCGATTATTACAATATTATTGTAGATTAACACCCTCCTTCCCCCAAAGTAAGATGCTACTTTCTATAGGCGATTACGTGTGAACACTCTAAATACCATAGCAAGAAAAAAACTATTTTTTTAGAATTTAGAGAAAGGGATCAGTTTCACATATAAATTTAACGTTAAATGATCCCTAATTTCCGGGAATTTATTAGGACAAATAACCTTTTTTTTGTTATGAGAAATAAATTCTATGAGTTTCTTTTTAGAGGGGGGGGTCTACTTTTTAGGTGATTACGTGCGATTTTACAACTTTGCCACTCGGAATTAGGGTTAGTGGTAAAAAATTGAGTTAATGTCCTTAAAAGTTAGAATGGTCCGAAAATGGGGGATCAATTTACGTTTAATTTATATTCGAAACAGATCACCCACTCTAAATTCTAAAATAATTATCATTTTTTCCTTTTTTCTGCAAAGTGTTTTAGAGTGTCCAAACGTAATCGCATAAAAAAGTAGAATCTCATTTTTTTAGGCAGAGGATTTAGCTAGAGATGTCAATCTAAAAATTTACCGGTTTTACATTCATAAAAAAATATTAATTTTTTTTTTAAATAAATGATTTATTTTTGTATTATTTGGATTATTCGGACTATTATTCTCATCTTGGTTTTTATTTTCACAACATTTCGCCCGATATAACCCCGACCTTCTTTAGGTACAATATTTTTTCGAATTTGTGAACTAAGAGTCGAAGTTGAGAAACTGCACGGAATTTGTAACTAAACCCTTTATTTAATCCAAGGGAGTAGATTGTTTTCGTTCCGTCAACCCCGACCCGGTAGAAGTTCTAATTAATAAATTATTATATTATTCTTAGTTATTATTATTAGTCATTTGAAAGAATTGAACCTTCAACCCTTAGAAGACTCTCCTTTAGAACTGATTGTTAATACAAGCCTTTGTAATGATAGGGATGGTTTGTCCCTTCCTTACTTTTATCACACGAAACGAATTGAACAAACAACGGAGTAACAGGTAACAAAACAAAGGATTTATTGTCAGAGGATACCTATACCGTTTGGTATAGGTAAAAGTAGATGTAGAAGGTGTCCGGGTAGGAAGAGGAAAAATGTAAAGGTTCTCTTCAAGTGAAGAATAGTAGTTGTCTTTGAGTTAGACAACGGTAGCGGGAGAACCAAGGCTTTTCCGGGTTCCTCTGGTGGTGCTCTCAGCGATGCGTCCCAGCTATGCCGAGGGGTTTTCTCTGCGAGGCTGTGAATGAAAAAGAGAGCGAATTTCCGTTTTGCACCGGCTTTATAGTTCGAAGGGCAGATAACTCTGGTGTCGCTTTACAACGCCACCTGTCGGTGAATAAGCGACACCTAATGGCCAGCCGGTGCAGTTATGGATGAAAGGAGGAGGTAACTGCTACACCTTTATCCGGAGTTTGAAGGTTCAATATGTACTACAGGCGATAATTGTTAAGAATAACATAATAATGAATTAACACTTCTACCCGGTTATGGCTGAAGGAACGAGAACAATCTACCCTGTGAATTAACAAAAGGGTTCAGTTTGAAATTCCATATAGGTGCTCGAGTTCGAAATAAAGATTTCCAAGTTTGAAAATATGCACCTAAAGAAACGCAGAGGTTACATCGGTTGAAACGTTGTGAAAATAATCACCAATTAGAGAATAGTAATCCGAATAATACAAATTATCAATTTTCATCTAACAAAATTTTGAAACATTTTTTTATTGTTCAAACATTTTTTTAACTAACAAATTATGGTTAAATCCTATTTTAGTCACATAAATTATTAAAAATGAAATTGGTTATGGCATTACTCTCAAACAAGTTGTGCACGAGGGATGATGTCAAAAAGATGGGGTTTTTTTTTGCAAGGGCTTTAGATCCTCGTCTTTATTTAATATATAGCTAATCTTAGTGATCTTTCGTCAATTAATAATATTATTCAATCATAAATATGTAAACAAAAACTAAATTAATGCTAAGTTCCCAGTTTTCGTCTTGATTTTCTCAGAAAGTGTACATTTTTAGCAGGATACATCCCTGAATTCTACACTTTATCACATTAAAAATATGATCGATGGTATATAAACACAGCACACGCAGAGTCCAAAACAAATACTGCATTCCACCAGCATACCAAGAATAGGAGACTCGTCGCTGTGAGGAGCAACAGTTCTCCACTGCCTTTGTGATACTAGTCTGACCCGCACATACGCCCAAGAAGCAAACACCAAATAGGTGTAATTGTGAATCTCACTGCTCCATGCACGACTTTAAAAAAAAAATTTGACATAAATTTGGAGATGGCTACCGACTTAAGGATTGTATAATGCACACGTAAAAAAAAAAGAATTAAAGAAAAACGAACTTATTTTTTATTTTATCGATAATAGTGAGCAGAAATAACTTGCGGTACTGCAGTTCTACAGTTCCTATACACTGATTACAATACACAGACATAGTTTAAAAACAAACACACGGACAAGCATAATCCATTCGGACAACATGGTGACGATAATCAAAACATTGTAAGGTATTTTTTCCACGTTTTTAAATGATCATTTAAAACTAATGGTTATTTACTCCGTCAAAATACTTATTCTAATTATTTCTTCTTTCATTCTTTCTCCAATCCACGCACATAATGACTTAATCATGTTTCACGTTAACATATGGGATACTAATCATGTAATGTCAAAATATCAGGGTAATGTTTCAACATCTTTTTAGTTTGGGGGCCTCTGATTATCACTTACTTCATGAACGATTTTAAAACATTGAAAATTTGAGTCAATTAAAGTAAGACTCATAAAAATAAGCAATAAATATTTTCATATTCAAAACTTTATTTAGACCAGTTGAACATTCAACCTAATTGCTGGGGGATTTTTAATTATTAATCTTTTCGTTTTCAGCGAATTTATTTTCATTATACTAAAGATTCTGCTTATATAGGCGATTACATGTGAACATTCAAAATATTTCAGAGGACTGAAATACCATTTATTTAAATATATTTATAGTAAATCTTTATTATCACACCGTCATAGTTTGCCTCCTAAAACACTTTGCCATTACTGCAGTTTAGCAATTCGAGCAAATTTATTTGTTTCATTTTTTAATAATTACATTAGCGACAAGGGCAGACAATCACGGACTTTTCAATATGAATGAGGATAAAAAAATGCCCATCGTCAATAACATCTCAGGAATAATACTATGTTCCTTTGGTTTAAGAGCAAAGAAAGAATTGTTTTGTTAAATCCTATTTCAGTCACATACATTATTCAGAATGAAGTCGATTTCGGCATTATTTTCAAAACTTTTTTAATTGACAAAACTGTCAGCGGCATTTTTTGTGTTTCCACTTCTTTTTAATGTTACAACAAATAAGTGCTACCAAACGTAATAAAATTTACTTTTTTACTGACCTGCATAATTTTAAACTTCTGAAAGTGTTTTAAAGTTTTTTTTTATTTCAATGTAAGATTTCATCGATATCCACTTTTTTTAAGACAGTAAAAATCCTAAATCGGCGACCCATGAGTTGCTATTGATGTCTCATTCATTAAATTCAGTTAAATAATGACTTACCACTAACCCTAAGTCCGACTGGAAACACTCCCGAACTTAGAGTTGTTGATAGAGTTATTCATGTGTAGTATGGTTAACAGAATATACAAAAAATAGAAATATTGTTTCCGCACTTTTTTAGTGTAGGAAAAAATCCCCCCAACGCCAAAATACACCACAAAATTGAAATACTATAGTAATATACGCTTATATACATCCAGCATTAAACCACATTACCTCTAAATGGCCGCAAATGGATGCTGATTTCAATTTAATTAATATAGGAAACTGATCCCCACTCTAAAAGCTAAACAAATTAATTTTTTACCGAAATTCCTTGTCAGCTGATATTTTTTCACAGTTAAATCATTCTTTCATATCCACCACCTCGGGCAACGCCGGGACACGGGCTTTACTAGTTAATAATAATACAATACAATCGATAAAATGGAAAAACTGGAACAGCCATTTCTTAGCAATTGTATTCTTCTTTAATGTTGGTCTGAATTTGAAGCATTTCCATTAACATAACTATATTTCAGTATATTTTTATATTTCACATACTATTCAATGAAAACATTACTTTTGAAATTAAAACTAAAAAAAAATGTAATTTAAAAATAAATTTTTTTTTTTTTAAATCATTATGCTTGAATTAAAAATTTTTTTAAAATCATTTCAGTTCCGGTTAATGTTTCTAGTTCATGATTCATTCTACAACACTAAAAAATGAAAAGAATGGAAATTTGGCAAAATATATTTGAAATGTTATTCCTCCAAATATTTGCAAAGAAAAAATAGCAAGAAAAGAATTAAGATTTATACAAAATATAGAATGTTTTTATTTAAAAGTGTTGTTTGGTTAATTGGGCAGCTCATATAATAGGAGGGAATCAGTCACTTGAGTGGACTTATTTGTCGATAATTATGTTTAATATTCTTACAATGCCTGGAAAACTAAGTGGATTACAGGGAAAAATGTGGACGCATGTAAAAGAATATTCTTAAATTAATAAACCTAGAAAAGTAAAGGACAATAAAACTTCTTAAAACTTAAAATATTGCAGCAGCTAAAGTCTAAATTTGGAAAAAAAATAAATAATTATAAGTTCATTATTAAGAAAATATCATGTATGTGTGTGTGTGTACTTACGTCCTGTTACGCAAAAGTTAGTAGGTAAAACAAGTGCCTTTTTCTAGGCTCCCAGACCAAACCATTTTAATTAGTGCAAGGAAGCAAATAGCAAGTCAGACAACCACCTCACACTTACCCACCCACCTGAAATTAATTCAGAAAGAAATCCTCCACTCTATAATAAAAAGTCAACGGTGGGTGTTTTTTAGGTCATCAAAATTGATAATAATAATAATTTGTATATGTAATTCTATGATTTTACATGAACATTTTCGTAATATATCTAGATAAATAGCAAGTGCAAACACTGGCGAAGCATAATTTTGACAGAAGTTGTACACTAATATAGAAAGAACATAAAAGCAAACCCTTATATATTAACATTCGACTCGCCCACTAAAACCGCGCATGCCAAATTTGAATATATCAATGCCAATGAGTACACATACATCCCCAGACCGCTGTGATGTTAGAACTGCCCACATTTCGGTCACCATGGAAAGCAGTGCATGAAGGCTTTCAAACGATGAAAATGCAGCAGTATTCAATACATATATTTGACTAAATGCCAAACATGGATAAGAAAAAAACATAAACAAAATTAAATACAAAAAGAAATGTAACCTTCCTAGAAGCTAAAAGAAATGTGAAATCACACCCTGGAAAACTACCAATAAACACCTATGCTAACACAACCCAAACTAAACAATATAAATACAAAATCTCAGAACTCAAGGAACTCAGATTCTTAACTGAAAAACTAAAAAATTTAATTAAGACCTTAAAAATGAATATATTTACTATCCCAAACTAAGCAAAATAATAGGGCCTATATACCACTCACCCAAATAAAAAATTGAAAAACACAATACCTCCATAAACCATTAAACTAACCATAACCACTACAACCATCTCCAATGGAAGTAACTCTACAAATAAAGAGGCATCCCCCAAAACAAAACATGAAATAAATCAGAAACCTCCTAAAAAAATGAAATTGAAATCGATTAAACCAAATTAAAAAAAAAAAAACTACATCTCAGACTCCAACCAATAATGCAAAAATCAAAATGAAATGGAATTTGAAGGAGAAAAATATACACTCACCCAAAACAACACCAGCCAATGACAATGATAGTAAACTCCATAACACTGTATCAAAGCATAGTAAAACCTTTAAACTCAACCTAAATCATGGCCGACCAATTCATTACTATTGCAACACAAGGTGTATAAAAAGCTCACCTTTGTAAACTGCAAATCATCCATAATGTGTTTTAAAAAAACTGTTAGGACACCTACCGAAAACGGAATTACCTCCTTCGAACCATTTCGGGAGTTAAGAGTTATCGCCCTTGGAAAAGGGTCGTCTGTCCGGAGAGAAAGAAAACAAAGACCACGGTGTCAGATTGTTAATATATCAATCGCGTCCAGCGGCCAATTAACTCATTAATTCATTCTGTGTTCAGTTTTAATAAATCTGTTAAACGTTCCTCTTGATAGTTCATCCATTTATTTACAAGTTATTATTTATAATTAACCTAAATTACGAGGTTATAAAAGAAACATACTTGGAGGAAAATAATCCAGCCAAAATCAAAAACTAAATGTTCAACTACACACCCGGAGAAGCAGAAAAGGCTTTAAGTGGCTCATCAATTATCATTAAAAACAACGTGTTCACATAGCAAAATAAATTTTAAAATGGAAATTGAGGCAGTTGCAATATAAGCAACATCAACTCTACACAAAACAGTTACCATGTGTTCACTGTACATACCACCAAACAAAATAATCAAAGAAGCAAAAATAGACAACCTAATACAACTGCCAGAAGCTTTTCTTTTGATGGGAAACTTTGATAGCCACAGTGTGATGTGGGGCAGCTGAGAAACTAGCAGACGGGGCAAAATTGTGGAAACCCAGATCAACAAAACAACTATGTTTACTACACAAAACAACAAACACATCCCACACTAAACTTGACCACATGTGACCCAACAACCTTCCTAGATTAGAGCCACAGAGTCAAAGAAGACCTATGCAAAAATTAACACTTCCCCATTATATTAGAAACTATCAATCATCTTTCTGAAAATAAAACACCTCAATGGAACCTCCGGAAAACCAATTGGAAGAAATTCTGGAATTAATGTTGATCGAAACTGACATCGGAAAACAATTTAAACCATGAAAGTGACATCATGTTTTTTTATCAATACATTAAACAATATTGCTGGAGAGTGCATGATGAAAAGCCCCACCCCTTTAAAATATTGTAATTGACAAAGAAAGCAAAAGAGTAATCAGAACCTAATGAGCAACATTAAGGAAATTCGAGAAATAGCTGTCTAAAGAAACCTCGATTGATACAAAAACAGAAGAGCCAATATCTGAGGAATCATGAAAGAATCAAAGCGAATATTATTAAAAGATTATGTAGCAAAGAACATCTATGCAAAGGCAAAATAATATCTTGGATATAGTAAAAAAAAATGTAAGAGAAATATTCCAAAAACCTTGTACTGGTTAACCAAACAAATTGCCAACAAAAGAGATTTCAAATTGCAGAGCTGAAATATTTGCAAAAAGACTCATCCTAAAAAATCTTTAATAATCTCTCAGCTCACTCTCACAGTAATTATCAGAGATATCCCTTGCTTCCATAATATCCACATTTTCAAGAGCTTGGCTCACCTATGATAAAACCTAGGCATTAAAGATATTATCTTCTTGTAGAATTAAGTGTATTGGATAACATCCAGAAACTGATACTGGTGTGATAGCAAGAATTAGAAGTGGATGGATTAAGGTCACGGAACTTCTGTCATTACTAACCAGCAGAGTATTACCACTGTCGACCAAAGGAAAACTCTATCAGACATGGGTGCAGTGTGATGATGTATGGAAGTAGAACCTGGCCACGTCAATGAGGTGAACTATTGATTTATCAAAATGTTTTAAAAGGAATGTGATTTGTAATTCTGATGAAAACTTGACGACAATGGGATAATTAGTATCTAGGGGAAAATTGGATTACGGTATCCAACGTTGTATGAAATAAACAGGTATTATATAAACGAGGAGACAGTAATTTCAGGAGTAACAGAGTCTGACAAAGACGGAGTGAGATTGCACAAGGTCCGAGGTTACATAAAAGTCCGGGTATTGTTCAATCCTGTTGCATGTGAAATGAATGAAAAATTAAGTGACTATTTTTTTAATACAAAATCATTGCCTTTGTTTCATTAAATCCAAGGGAAAGAACTTTGAAAATAACCAGGATGAAAGTACGAATCGTATTACTGCCCTTACACCTTAAATGGGATGAATTCAAGTCAATTCAATCCCCATCATGTAATATCGCTGTGGACTGTGGAATTGGTTATACCACGTTCAAGTCCAATTGGATAAATTCGTTGGTGATTACAATTAGTAATATTATAGGTTGTTGTATAATTTTCGTTCCCTATGACACTCTCTACATCCCTAACCCTAACCCTTCCCATCACATTTGTTGCAAATCTGCTCAATAGGTTTATGGCACTTTATGCTGGAATCGATATAGAGTTTTAGGGGAAGTAGAATTTGTTTTTCAATAAAGAAGGGACAAAGAAAAAAAAAATGCTGGAGAAAGCTAGGATTGAACCCAGAAAATTTAGCCAACTAAATTGCAAATGCGAAATGGTATACATGACACTTAGATAAGCTCACTACTCAGACCCCAAATGGAGAAAAGGGGTGGAAACACTTGGCCATTAGCCAGATAAGAATAAACCGAAAACTAATATTCTTCGGCACCAAAGATTAAAAAAAAACAAACATGTCTGATAAAAAATATCAAATAATCTGGATCAACTAACAAGGAGAAAGTTTGATCAAAAGAGACAGGATAATATTGGAGAGTCTAGGTGATAGTGGTTACACACATGACAGAAATGGAATGAAGAAAAGAAGGGCAGAATAATAAAAAAAATAAAAATTAATGATCTTTTACAAAAAGACAAATTAACCCCCCCCCCCTCCAGGCATTAGAAAGTGTAGCAGATACCAGTGGGAGATGAAGCCCAAAGCAAGGGAGAGTAAAAAGGGGTGGACGCTCCCCCCCCCCCCGAAAAAAATTAGATTTATAGAACATCCATTAGGTTCTCCCCGACCCAACCGACTCGGGTTTGAAATGAAATTTGATATAAACAAGTAAACTTCGGAAAAATCAGTTCAGTTAGAATCTCCATGTTATGAGTAGAGTTAGAAGTCCAGTTATGGTTATGTTCTTGAGCCGTCTGTGTTTAAAACACTTAGAAGAAACTCGACCCTCAGATGAACAAGTCATGAAAACTACCAGCTTTCCATCAGCCAGTGTAAAAAGAAGGTTGAAGACTACTTACCCACATTAAAGAAGCGGAATGATTGTTCTATTCATCTCTAGTGATATTCTTGCTACTCTTTTTAATAAACTTGTCGTTAGTCACTCACAGAGTTGTTGATTCTTTTGAAATGTCCTGTGTAGCTAACACCGGGTGAAATGCAGGGGTTACCACAAGCTCCAGTTGATCATTTTCGTCGACCAGGGTTTACAAAACAGCCTTTCGTTTTGCACAATTTCGGAATCCGAGCACAAGGGTAACAGCCAGGCGATAGGTTTGGAGCCTATAAGTGTTTACTAGTTATTAGCATTAGCAGTAGTAGTATTAATATTTTACCTGATATGACACACTCAACATCTCAGGTATGTTTCAGACTTAATTTTGTGCAATATTATTGAGAAGTTGACAGACAAACAAAAGATGGTTAATATGATATAGATTAATCTATAATCTATTACTAATGGAGATTTTGTATCTGTCTGTCTGAAGCCGAAACTATACTATTACTTCTATTGTACTATCTTTTAATGCTCAATTCTAGGCGGAAGAGAGGTAATGTAGTATCTGTTATGTTATGAGACCATCCTCTTGGGCATTACCACCTTCTTTGGTAGGGGGACGGATAGTGTAGTATCTGTTCGTTAGTCATTATACCATATTCCCAGACATTACTTCCTACTTTATTTGTGTGTGTGGGGGGACGGTTAGTAGTGTAGTACATATTCTGCTGTAATTCTGCCCGATAGTTTTGGAGCCTATAAATATTTATTAGTTTTTAGTATTAGCAGTAGTAGTATTAATATTTTACCCGACATGCCACACTTAACATCTCGACGATGTTTCAGGCTAAATTTGATCCAATATTATGGAGTAGTTGAGAGACAGACAAAACATGGTTGATATAATATAAACTAGACTTTCCAGGCCTAGACAGTTTGTCTAGTGTGTGTGTGTGTATATATATATATATATATGTATATATATATATATATAGGTCCAAATTCTAGTATATGTTATATATTAGATAGTTTTTAATGCCAATATGTAGTTAAAGCAAAATAAATTTTTTTGGATTATTAAAATAATCTCCAACGCTATTGATGATATTTAACCAGTCATTTATTTATTTTTATGATCGCTTATGTTTGAATTCATGTTTTGAAACATGATGTAAATCATAAATCTATGACGTCAGGTCAAAGCTATAATTATTTTGTTACGGTAATGTTTTAAGATCTATTCATAAGAAAATTTAAATAGCTCAGTTTGTAGAACATCAGACTGAAGATTTGAAGGTTTCGAGTTCGACTTTGGAAATTTATTATTTAGTATTAATGCAATATTTTCTATTTCTAAAAGAAGTTAAGATATTCGATTAAAACATTTTTGACTGACGGACAGACAGACAGACACACAAAGAGAAAATGCTCCTTATATTATGAATAGATTAATTTATAATATAGATATTGAAAGTAATTCATCTCTCAATTTTAGACAGTGTTCGGAAATTCCAAAATTATATTGGGTTATTTGGATTATTCAGATTATTGTTCTCATCTTGGATGTTATTCTCACAACGTTTCGGCTGATGTAATCTCGGACCTTCTTCAGGTGTGCCTTGTCGAACTCGCAAATCTTCATGTAGGACTTGGGAATCTACACGGAATTTCAAACTGAACTCTTTACTTAATCAACGGGGTAGATTGTTCTCATTCCGTCAGCCATGACTGAGTAGAATTCTTAAACAATATTTTTAACTCTTCCTTAGTATCGCCTGTGGTGAAGATTGAACTTTTAACCTCCAGAACACTGTCACTTAGAACTGATTATTACTTTATCCATTGTGTCACGTGTCTATGTGGTTACATTGGCCAAAACATTGTGAGAATAAAATCCAAGATGAAAACAGTAATCCGAATGATACAAATTATCCATCCTCATCTAAAAAATTCCGAAACCGCCTAAATTGTCATCATAAAACCAGCAAAATCTCTTACTGACCATCAAGGTACCACAGGTGCTCTGCTCACTGTGTACTTCGATATATCTTCATTATCTGCTCTTGGGAGTGCTTGGCTTCTGCTCAAGTCTGCCCACTCAAAGATATTATCTTCACATCACTTCTTTCTGTCTACTTCTTTTTTTCTGTCCTGTATTCTTCATTTGCCCACCTTAATGGTCTTGAGACGTGGCCAAACCAGTTTAGTTTTCATCGTCAAACTATGGGGAGCAATTTTTTATAAGGTCCGATAACGTTTTCAATTTTTTTTCTTTGCAATTCATGGCTGATTGCCAAGTGGACTTTCGATGAACCATCAGTTTTTTTCCTTGATTAAAATCTAAATATCATATATAAAAAAAACATTAAGAAAAATTAATTTAAGAATTTGATTTGTTTTCAATAAAAAATGGAGGGAAATCTCATGTTCTAATTATCTCCCTTGCTGAATGACCCTCTATAAACAGAGATAATTATTGAAGTAAGAACTTTCAGGTAATCTAAGAAGACCACTAAATGAAACATAGTTCTTTGTCATAATGATTCAGTTTCTGTATAAAACAAGTCAATGAATAAAATCTGGAGAATATGCAAAAATATTAATTCTAGCAAATAATGTAATATCTTAGATTAAATACACACACACACACACACACATATATATATATATATATATATATATTACGTTTGAGAGTTTGAATTACGTACTAGACACCATCCTCGAGTGCTTTCGGTCTCTCTGTACAAGGGTTTGTCATGACAACCGGACATGACGATACTTCCCTCTACAAGTAAACCCTGACCAAATATTCAAAATAACATGGTATTCGAATCCCAAATACGATCTCCTCGACACTGCTATACACAGGTTCATATGAAGAAATGGTGCACCTTCTCCAAGTAATGTTACATTAAGTAACAGCACTCAGCTGGATACTTCACCAGATTAGATGAATTCTTGTCCTGGAATCCGGTAAGACCAAGAGACCATAAAAAAGATATACTATACCATAGTCAATTTGTGACAGGAAAATTAATGTTCTTAACTTCTTTACTAACTCAATACTTGACAGGTAAAGGAGAACTTTAATGGAATATTAGAATATCTATGTATCTCATATAGAGATCAAGTGTAAGTTCCAGGAAGGGGCCCCTTGATTTCTGAGAACTTCGAATGAAGTAAAGTAAAACAAAAAATATATAATTCAAAATGGAGGCTTAATTGGAATTCTGTCATCTTATTATCGGGGGGGGGGGGATCACGTGTTGACTGCTTTCTGTTTTTTCCATGAACTTTCTGCACGATATAACATCTTTATAAATGCTTTTTATTTTGGTTCCCGAAGAGTAGCGTGCAATTCCATTTAATTGTAGCATATTGCACGTTGTGAAACAATTGTAAGACCATCGTTAAGTCTATTATTGCAAAAAATAAATGATATGAGTAAAGACTGAATTTTGGTCATTGGAAATTTTAATAATAGTATATATATATATATATATATATATATATATGTATATAGTTGATGAGGATCGACTTTCAAAACCGGCTAAAAAATTTGGGATTTACATCTATACAGTTCTTGATGCCGTCTTGGGTAGAGCATTATAACAATTAAATAAATTATGTGGCTTATTTAACCATAACTTCTGGTGTGAGGAATAACAAAAAGCAACAGAGCTTAACCTTGGTAGAATCATTTGAATAACCTCATTAAGCATGAAACTGAAAGTTATGACGAAATAAAACACATAATTTAATTATATATATTTAATTTAATTATATATTAAGTAAATATAAGTAAAGCCAGCAAAATCGGTCATATGTAAACACTAAATAGTATTTTTCATACAAGGTCAATATTGAATTCTGTTCGTCGATAAATAACTGGTGGCCATGTTCCTAATGAAAACTATATTTACAATCAATTTTATTTAATCCTCTACGACAGTGATATTAAGAGGAAGTGAGAGGAGTTTTCTCACCCCAAGAAATTACTACTACCACCAGCACTCATTAAAAAGCGAAATGCATTTAATAACATTTTTTTTTAACATAGTTCACCCTAAACAAGGCAGGCCGCCACTGTAGACGTAAGGGGCTACTGAGAAAAAAGGTGAGAGTTTGGGAGGGGGTGGAGAACCTAAATTTGGAGCTGTGCAGCGAGATGTCTGTTTACATTAGTTTTAAACCTCTGCATGTCAGTACTGTTAGGAAAACAGGGAGCAGGGAGGGAATTCCAGAGGTCGGCAGCACGAGTAAAGAAGCTGCTGGAGTAGAAAGCTCTTCGACATCTTGGCAGATTGTCGGGTTAGTCTCATGAATTTGCGTCGTGGGGGCACCAGAGCAGCAAGCTCATCAGAGCACAATCCATTAAAGTACTTGTAAAACAGGCACAAGGAAGCAACATTGCGGCGATGGGACAGGGGCTGGAGCTTGGTGGATAGTGAGGGACCTATTAAGTTGGTGACTCTTTTTTGGACCTTGTCTAAGAGGGAGAGACTAGCGGATGATGCACCAGCCCAGATCTGGCAACAATACTCCATGCATGGGTGGATGGTGGCTTTGTAGAGATATAGGATAATGTTAGGTGTGAGAAGTTTACTGGCACGGTATAGAGAGCCCACCTTCTTTGCAGCAGCCCTAGTAATGTCTTCAATGTATTTATTCCAATTCATGTTATCTGTGAAAGTTAGGCCGAAGAGTTGAATGATGAACTCTCAGGTAGGATGTTATTTGCCATGACAATCTGTGGTTGAAGAGGTTTCTTGTAGTTATTGAAGGAAAGTAGCTTTGTCTTTGCGGCATTAAAAGTTACTAACCATTTTTTACCCCAATCCACTACAGACCGGAGGTGATTTTCTAAGGATTCGGCCATTGCTTCAGATATGTGGATGTCGGTTTTGCCCACATGACGAGAGTAGAGCATGGTGTCGTCAGCAAATATTCCTATCTCAGTCTCAATGACATCAGGGAGGTCATTTATGAAAATCAGGAACAGTAGAGGTCCAAGGATAGATCTCTGAGGTATACCAGCATTTATGTCATGTTGCTTAAATGAACGGCCATCGAGGACAACCTGGATCTTTCTTTTGCTTAGGAAGGATTTAATTATATTAAATATTTGTCCAGTAATACCATATGAGTGCAGTTTTAGGAGAAGCCCTTCGTGCCAGACCTTGTCAAAGGCCTTGGATATATCAAGCGCTACTGCCATAGCTTCACCTGTCCAGTGTATGCTATATGCATTCAGAGATGACCGTTAGGATACCTGTGGTAGATCGTGCTTGTCTAAATCCGTATTGATGATCAGAAAGAAGTTTAGCATTAACTAGGTGCCGGACTATCGCTAGATTGATTAATGATTCAAAGATTTTAGCAAAGATCGGGAGTAGACTGATTGGGTTGTAGTTCTGAGGATCAGTTCTATCTCCAAAATTCTTGAAGACTGGTACCACAGAGGCAATTTTCCAGCTATCAGGGAAACAAGATTCAGCACGGCATTTGTTGTATAGTTTGGAGAGGACAGGAGCCAGCTCAGCAGAGCATTTCTTTATTACTATTACTGGTATAAGATCAAGACCACAGGCTTTGGAGGTGTCAAGGTTTTTTATGATGTCTTTGACCTGAGATGGGGTGATGACCGGGTTCTCAAGTGTGGCTTCAGTCTGCAATGGGAATTTCGGGAGGGGGTGGTTTGCAGAGTCCAAAGTTTAGTTTACGGCGAAACACTGGGCAAGTAGTTCAGCCTTATCAGTTGCCGTACAAACTACATCGTTGTGATTTGATAGCGGGGGAATTGTCTATTGTCCATTGTTCATCACACTATTGTAGATTTTCCAAAAATCACGAGTGCCTAGTTTCTGTGACTGAATGCGGTTTTTGGTTATCGCTGTATACCTTCTCTTTGCTTCACCTATCACTACTTTGTAATCATTTCTTGCCTCTATAAATTTCTGTCTATTCGTAGTTGACTTATGGCGGCAGAATTTTCAGAATGCCTTCTGCCTCTCAGCAATAGCAGCTGCATTTTGAGGTGAACCATTGAGGACAGTGGGGTTTGCTGAAGAATTTTCGTGTGGGGACATAAAAATCAATGCCTGCTTTGACCCATTCGGTTAGCTCATTTGCACACTGATCAGCAGAGAGTGAAAAGGTTTCACCCCATGGAGCGTCACTGATGTGATCTCTGAGGGATTCAAAATCAGCCTGCTCATAGTTACTCGTCGTTTTGAGCAACGGGTTTTGGACGAGTTTTTAAGGTGATAAGTATCATTACCACAACGTGATCAGAGTTTCCGAGCGGGCTGTGGGCATTCGCCACACAAGCCTCGGGTAGTGAGGTCAAGAACAGGCTGAGAAGTGAGGCTTGCTGGTTCACACGATCAGGAAGGCGGGTCGGAAAACTCAGTTCATGAGAGGTCGTGAGATGAGGTGGTGTGCATTAAATTCCCTAAATACATGTATTTGGGCATTTGAGTCGAGTGAGAGTGCTCTATCTAAGCTTTCAGAGACAGAGTCAAGCAGGGTACATTCCTGGGTCGAAGGGGGAACGGTATAAGAAATATAAGTAACTAACTTTATTATGTAAATTCAATCTAAAGCACATGTAGGCTTGGTCATCTGATTCTAATCTATGTTCTCTAGTCAAGGGGAGGGTGTTCCGAACATAAATTCCTAACCCGTGCATATGTTTGTCAGAGTCCTTTGGCTACGTTATTTCACTCCCGCAGTAAATGGAAGTAATATTAAAATACATTACAGCAAAATAATAATACATTTAAGTGGAATATCTGTTAGAAAGGATAGAAAGCTTTTGAGTGTTGTGCAAGTTTTACCTGATGAAGAAATTATGACACAGCAGAAACCAGTTATTTGTGACTTTCAGGTGAAGAAAGCTCTTGAGGTAAAGAGAAAGTTTATCCCCAGGAAAAAGTTGTGGAAGTGAAATACAAGTTTACAGACCAAGTCGTGGAGTGTTCGGTTACCAGATCTACTTCGGGAAGTATGGAAGAAGTTGAAAGATATAAAGTTGGAGGCAACAGACCTGACTTGTGGGTGGATAAAAATGCCCCAAGGAGGCATAGAGTGACATAATGGTGGAATGAGGAAGCTGAGCAGTGTATCAAAGAAAAACAGAAACGAGTGAGTGGAGAAAAAGTTAAGTAAAAAAGGATATGTATCTGGTGGCAAAGAGTACAGCAAGAACAGCTATCGACAAAGACAAGATGGAGGCTGAGCAAGCTAGGTTTCCACATATACTATGAAAGGGATAAAGTATTCAGAATAGCTAAACAGATGACAAATATGGATATTGTTGGAGAGAAGTGCATTCGAAATGATAATGGGGTTCTAGCAACAAATGGATAGGACAAGAGGGATGCTTGGAAATACTATTTATGAGATATGGTTGAATACTGAGTTTGCATGGGACCGAGAAAATCCAGAAGTTTCAGAAACAATATCTGGTTCAGCTATAAGAATTGAGAAAGAAATGGTACAGGAAGCTGTAAGATAAAGAAGGGTAAGGCTACAGGACCCTCAGGCGTTATTGCAGAAATATTGAAGGCTGTGGGTGAAACAGGCATTGAGATGATCAAACTTGATAAATCTGATCAGAAAAGAAGAGGTTGTTCCAAAAAACTGAAATCTTAGTTGAATTGTGAACTTTTATGAAGTAATTATTAATTAAAATAGATGGATCAAGTCCTGAATGTTGTTGAGAGAATAATTGAGCAGCAAATAAGAAGCAAGATAAGTATAGATGAAATGCAGTTTACTTTTATGCCTGAGCAAAATATCACTGGTGCTATATTTATCCTGAGACAAATGCAAGTGAAAGATCTTGGTGACAAGAAGCACCTATATTTTATATCTATGGATTTGGAAAAAACTTTTGGTAGAGTGCTAAGAAATGTTGTCTGGTGTGCTTTACATAAATTAGAAGCAAGCGAGTTGTTGGTGAATGGCGTTCAAGGAATGTACAGAAATGGTTAAACTTGTGGGGGTCGTCATACCTTTTTTTGGTGATAACTTCCTCCACAAATAAAAATAATAATAAGAAAACTTACATGCAAAATCAACGGAAGTTTATTTACTGAAATAAACTATTAACAAATAGAATATATTTGTTTTGTAATGAGTTCATGAGTCCTTCCTTTAGTTTCAGGGTAAGTAAAAAGAAGAATGTCTTTTCTTTTGTTGAAGTGTTCATTTGTTATAAAATGTTAAAAGAGGCAATAGGTAATGTTCGCCTGTGAAATTGTATGAAGCGCGCGAAAGGGTGAAATGGAAGAGTGATAGTAAGATGCGTGTCACCTCCGGATGAAAAGTCAGTTGAAAGAGAGAGTTTGATGTTTGTGTGTGCTTAAATACTATTTGGATCGGCTCCAGCGAGCTTAAAGAGAAAAGTTTAGAAAAATATGTCTTTGGAGAAATCTCATTGGACAGAAATATCACGTGGTGTGCTCTCAACTACGTCCGCTCGTTTTGAGTTGATTTAATATATAAAGCCACATCGGAATTTGCGTGGGCGTTATTTTTTATTTGTCACGCGCCAATACAATTATATTCACTCTGCGCGCCTAAATTGTATTTATTCCAAACAACAATTTTTATTCGAATCTTAACCGTGTCAACTGGCACAAGTATCATTATCAACACTTTAGTATTATTATCAACACTTTAGTATTATTATTAACATTTTAGTATTATTATCAACACTTTAGTATTATTATTAACATTTTAGTATTATTATCAACACTTTAGTATTATTATTAACTCTTTAGTATTATTATCAACACTTTAGTATTATTATTAACATTTTAGTATTATTATTAACTCTTTAGTATTATTATTAACATTTTAGTATTATTATCAACACTTTAGTATTATTATTAACATTTTAGTATTATTATTAACTCTTTAGTATTATTATTAACTCTTTAGTATTATTATTATTTATTATTATCAACTGGCACAAACTTGACTTAGAATTAACAGAAAATTCAATGACAGCTTTAATTTTAAAGTAGAAGTGAATCTGAGTCCATCGCTTTTTATTTGTGTCTTAGAAACGTTGTCCATAAGTTTCGCAGGGGTTGTCTGGAAGAGATGCTGTATGCTGATGTTGTTTGTGAAATAATGGAAGATCTACTTGTTACGTTAAAGACTTGGAAGACTGAGAGTGAATGTTACTAATACCAAAGTGATGATCAGTGGTTGTAGTGTTGGAAAGCCCTTAGAAAGAGGAAAGATCCACTGTTCAGTGTGTGGTACTTGTAATCACTGGGTAGATAAGAAGTGCAGTGGGATTACATGTAAGTTAAAATGACATCCCAGTGGTTAGCATCCACAATTAGTCTATGTGCACTACATGCATCCCTGAATGTATTAATAACTTGACAATTGATAGCTTTGAGGTCCTCAAAGCTCTGTGGACCTCTTACATGTAGAAGCAGTCTCAAACAAAGAAAAGTATCAGTATTTTTTTACTATCACACCCATCGGAGTTTACCCTCCTCCCCTCACAAAAAATCAGATTCTACTTTTTTTTGACGATTACATGTAAACAGCCTGAAAAAAACTATCCACAAAAAAAAAGGAATAAAAAAAAGTAAATTTTTTTTTTTATTTTAGAGTGGGAGATCACTTTCCTTTATAAATTTAACATAAAATGAACACCCACTTCCTGGCCAGTTAGTGGTAAATGGAGATGTGTAACCAAGTTTATTTTTTAAAATTTTTCCTTCAAAAATAGTTTTCAACAAATTTCTCAATTGTATCCGGTTTCAGAAAAAAAAAATAATGTTCACTTTTGGCTATAGGTTAAGTTTAGGTTAGATATATCTACAGTATACTGCCCTCGCCCCCCCCCCCCAAAAAAAAATAATGTAAGTAATTTTAAGTTTTTTCACCGCTTAAAAAAAAAAGAAGTTCCTCCACCATTTGTATTTATTTACATGTTTTACATTATTTTTAAAGCATCCCCAAAAACACGAAATTAGTTTCAGCATGTTATTTTATAAAAAGAAACAAAAGAACAATGACCCTCCTCTCAAAAAAGAAAATTGAAAAAAAAAGACTCTTAACTCCCAATTTAATTTTTCTTAGTGTGCAATCATTAATATCAGCTTAGATATATGCCGACAGTGTTATTTCTTAGTTTAGTCACCTAAATGTTTATGAGTTGATATATGTATTATTCTAGAATACCTTGTGTTTTGCTGTTAGTGTTGCCGATTCAATTTTTTGGTTAAAGAAAATATTGTTCCTTGAAGGTGACTTCCGGTTATGAATTTGAAAAAAAGCAAACGGTGTTTGTCAGTAAACTGTCACCCATTATATTTGATGTTGGATGTTTTTTTTTTTAATTAGAAACACATAAGAAAAGCAAACAGTATTTTTTCTATTATAAATAATCAAAGGAACCTTTTTTATAATTTATTTTTTGTTTTTTGACAAACATATTGAAAATAGTTTTTAAATACTTTATTTTATTAATAGTCTTTAATAGTTTTTCATAAATTGAAATTAAATGAAAAGAAAGTATGTTATAATAACGTATCTAATACAGAATATTCCCGAAGAAATTGTTTTTTTTTATTCTGCCTAAAAAGAAATCCTTCTAGACTGAAGCAATTTTATTTTATTTGGAGAAGAGGATTTTCCACACACAAAAAACCGACCTTGTGTGTAACTCTGAAATTGTCGGGAGACAACGTGTTTAACTTGACATGTTATTGGTTGGGTAGTGTACGATTAATAACCCAATTCAAAACATCATTGAAAAAATGCATTATTTTTAAAACATCAAAAATGTACTTGCGTGCGAAAGCAGATCTCAGCATTTGTGAATGTATGCGGCCATCTGTTTGTTAATGTGTAATCCGCTAACCCAGAATGTTTACAGAACGTATAAGCAACAAGCATTCATAACGACCGAACGATATTCTGTTAATCTGCAAAAAGGAGCGACTATTCTTTAGATTTAAATGCTAGTGTATTATGTAGACAATATTACGGAGGACAAAATGAAATAATTACGGTGATTTAAGTGAAAGTATCTCTCATAAGGAAATTCCATGGTGAATGTGAGGTACGTGTCAGTAGATAATTGTAGGAGAGTGAAAATGTCTGCCACCTTCTTTGTGAAATATGTAGTTGGGAGAAGCAGCTAATCCAAAATAAATGTAATAAATTTTGAAAGAAGACGAAATGTATGCATTGGAAAGTGCTCTGAGTGGTTAGTGGAACAGATCAGCATATGAAGCCTTTGGATCAAAGTCTATAATAGCCAAAGTGAAGCGGGGAAAAATCGACTTTACTTTATTATATAGAACATTGCTATGTTTTTAATGTTTACTGTGAGATTAACATGGCAATTTTTATAGTTAGGTGTGTAAGATTTTAGGAAAACATTGCATCTCCGTGGCCTGCATTTGGTCAGAGTCCAAGATCACAAGTGTAGAGGAATATTGACGAGGCTATCATGCATATAAGTTTAACCTTTTTACTGGAGATGTTTTTGTCTTTATATATGATCTTCAGTTTCTTAAGTACTGCTGTTTTCCAACCTATTCTGGTGAGTGCTTCAGCTATGGAGCCTTCATCTGTGATAATTGACCCCAGGTATTTACATTTCTCCTGACATTTTCTAACTTTTTGCCTTTCACCTTGATGTCCATAGTAAAGCCATTGACATTATCAGTCATCAACGTGGTATTTTTAGGGCTTATTGCCATGCCAAAGTCAGCAGATGTTTTAGCAATATCTACCACTAATTTTCTTAACGCTAATATTCAGATTGCCGGGCACAATTCTAATTGAAAAGATGTAATGCAATATTAGCATGCTAGCATATATATATATATATATAGGTTTATATATTTCTATGTATAAGTTTCACGCCTAAACTTATTAACTGATCATTATGAAGTTTTTAAATATAGCTGCTAGGCATAAGGGTAGGTAATGTGGGCTATATTTAGTTTAATTTTGTTTCATGCAAAGGGGGCAAAAAGGGGATAGAAGCTCTTCATAAAAATTCAAATATCTCCGATGTTTGTGAAATTTTAAACATCAATTAATAAATATTTCTCAAATTTCAGTTTCTTTGGGGTATTTTAAAGGGTTTTAGATGATATAATATGAGCACAACCTCCCACGTGAAAATTAAGATATTTCAGTTTTGCATTAAATTTGACCCAGAGTCATTAGACATAAATTGATCAATATTCCCTGAATTTCAATTTCTTCTTAAGACTCTTTAAGCTTAAGCCTTAAATTTGAAACATTTTTTAGAATCAATATCATGCAATGACTTTTGATCAAAATTGGAATAATGATTCTAGAGATAAGGTTTTGTATCATTATAGCTTGATTTTAATCGTCGTAATCAGACAATGCAAAACTGGTCCTGTGATAGATATTCTTCTACTATATATATATATATATATATATATATATATATATATATATATTGTATTTAGGCAGCATTTTTAATTTTTTTTTAACATAGTTCACCCCAAACAAGGCAGCCCGCCACTGTAGACGTAAGGGGCTACTGAGAAAAAAGAGAGAAGGTTTGGGGAGGGGGGTTCAATCTAAATTGGGAGCTGCGCAGCGAGATGTTTGTTTACATTAGTTTTAAATTTTTGCATGTCAGTACCGTCGGTGAAACAAGGGGCAGGGAGGGAGTTCCAGAGGCCAGCAGCATGAGGAAAGAAGCTATTGGAGTAGAAAGCTCTCCGGCATCTATGGACCTCCACAGTCAATGGATGGGATTTAGCTGATTGTCGAGTTGGTCTAGTGAATTTACGTCGAGGGGGCACCAGAGTAGCCAGTTCATCATCATTTAAACCAGGGGCGAGCAACCTTTTCAGAGTGAGGGCCAGATGAGACTTTTGGAAGGAGATCGCGGGCCGGAGTGAAAAACGAAATCTCAGAATTACTATATTTTGTTTACATTAATAAATTGTACAGAAATTGCATTGAACACTCTTCAAATCTGATATTTTTTCTCAAGAGACTTCTGTATGTGATGTTATAAAAGGCGCCGACGAAAAGCCATTTTGGAATCATAAAAAATAATGACGGGGGAAGTAGCAAGTTGATCCAGCATTCGTTTTGACACACCTCACATAAGTTCTCTGTTTTATGCCTTTTCCTCGTTTCCTCTTTGCCTCTCTCTTTCTCTTTTTCTATTTTTATCGCAGGCCAAGTATTTGAAATTAATAGTTAAAGAAAAATGAAATATACATGCATCATCGCTCGCTGCTATTCATACATTTTTATCCCACTGTAAATCTTAATTGAAACCTACTTTTACGTCTATGTCACAAAATGATATGAGTTTTACTGGGAGGTCCGCAGGCCGGATTGCAATAATCAAGCATAGCAGGGTGGCGGGCCGGACGCTAAGCCTTTGTGGGCCAGAGGTTGCACGCCCCTGATTTAAACAAACATTGTTAAAAATAACAGAATGTTCTCTGCTTAATTATACTTATTTTATTTTTTTAAATTCAAATGATCTTTTTTGTGTTAAAATCAAAGAAATTAATGTATGTTCCATATGTATACATACCGTGAAGATGATTCGACGAAGGATCGAAAAGGTTTGTGATATATATGGAATTGCATTAAATTTTGATTTTAACACAAAAAAAACTATTAGAAAAATTAAAAAAAATTTTTAAAATGATAATTAAACAGAAGAATTCCGTTACTTTTAACAATTTTTGCTTATATATATAAATATATATATATGTATATATATATTAAGAATATGACTCGTTGGGTCACCTATTGAACTCGGGTTAGATTGTCTGAATCACAAAAGATGTGTTTGCAAAGTGAGTTAAATATTAAAAAAATAAAGATAAAATCCTAAATTAGTCTTTCTATTAGCTATATCCCTCATCTGTCTGTCTGTCTATCTGTGTGTGTATCTCTCTCTCTCTCTCTCCAGCTACGGGTTAAACAATATTACTACTTATAGTGATATACCCCTTTTTTATGATGGACTATTTTAATCTTTTATTCTTTCCTTTCTTTACTACATTTGACTTTTAATAAGCAGAGAGAGAGAGAGAGAGAGAGAGACAAGTGAGTGATAGATACCGTATAAAATAAGAGCAGGGGAGGAGTAGACGACATAGTGAGAGAGGGTGAGAGTGATGGACAGAAACTCAATAAGAAATCAGTCAGTTGGTAAGTCAATTGTAAATTACAACTAATTAGAACGATCAAAATGGAAACTGTTTAAATAAATAAAAGCCATAAGAAAACAAACGTTGATTAACTCAGCTCGAGTATAATAATAGATATAAATCAAGACGACCCAGAATTACTCAGGATTTAATGAGAAACCTCATATGCTTTTGTGCTAAGCATGTTACTTTTTATTCTTATTTTTTTACATTTTATAATATTCAATTTTTAGGATGAGGCCTAAGGATGTACTCAGCATTGATTGAGTGGAGGGAGGTGTAAGTAAAGTGAAAATCAAATGAAATTCGGTAACTTTATAGTCTTTAACACCTTTAAGGCGCACTTGGTGTTTACGAGATATACTCATCCAAGTAACATAGATAATTGAATTTCAGGAAATGTATGATTATGAGATCTATCTCTAAACCCCTAGAAGAAGTTTGTGAACAAACAGACAGGGACTACAACATATATGTGTGTGCATATGGCCCCCACTCTGTGTGGTAAATGATATCGACAACTACCATTAGCGATAATGCAAAGCTCTTTGTAAATACAAAGAAAGCACTCTCCGATAGTTGACAGTTTATTTAAGCATTGAAATTCCACTTGCTAACGGCACCTGCCTGACAGCCGAATGGTTAGGTTCGATCCTGGCTTGAAGCAGTTGTCTGTCTAGCAACACTAAAGAGTTGTGATACAGCAAAACAGTCTGTCTGTGGATGACTTTTGTATGTACTAATGAGTCACCGCTTATTAAGACCCAAAAGCCACTGGAGGATAAGGTTTAAAGAGTTTGTGAGGTGGATGGTGAGACAACATCTTGACGATTGGTAACGATGGTTGAAACTGGGCAGACTTTGATTATTTAAGAGGACGGCTTAACAAGAATTTGTTTACATTGAACCTGAAAACGACCATGTTGTAGTCAGCTGGGAAACATTCCCATGGTATTGTGTTCCATAGACGGGCAGTTCTTGGAAATAAACTTTGCTCATGGAAGTTATGTTTAGTTTTAGGTACAAAAAAAGAAAATGATTTCCAGTGGTTGTAGCTAGACGAGTTCTTGCTGTAAATGTTTTGCAAGGGGGAACCATCGATTGGATCTCAGTCGAGCATGAGCACCTATCATGAAAATAACAATAGAGTAGAGAAAAACCAGGTGTGTGTGTGTTTTATTTCAATATTATATATTTATTGAATGATTGGACGTTCCATACCACGGGTTTCATGGGTTAGGCACAACTGAGAAGCTGCAACGCAGTCAGAACGTGTCTAACCTATTCATCAAGTGGTATCCAATGCATTATTATACGGACTTGCAAAAAAACTGGCATAGTGCTTACCATTCTTTTTATTACATGGATTATTAACTATACAATTTGGATTTCTTAATTGTTGGTATCAAAATATTGATTCTCTTCATGCTAATTTATGTATGTATTCCTCTGCATGACATAATGACGAAATGTGATTTTCTGATGAGAGGGGATGATTTTTCGTTATGGCTTGAGTTTATGCTGACCTATGAAAACTATTAAAATATTCCTATTGAAACGTATATAAAATTTATGCTCTTTTGCAGTTTTTCATTAACTCCGAACGCAGATTAACCCCAGTAATATGTAACATAACATGACAACTGCAACCAATGTTGTCTTCTTGCAGATTTTGCTGAATTGAACTGAATTTTATTCTATTTTCTAATTTGGAATATCTATCATCGCATCAAAAAAAGCCGTCGACTAATTTAGACGTATATAAATTATATTTTGTAATTGCGATCACAGTTGTTAGTTCACTTGTCAAAGTCAATGATAATATCTCTAACAAGAACGGAAAGCTGCGTTTTCATATAATTACTGACTTTCCATTTGGCATAAAATCGCCCTATTTGGCAAAATGGTTAGCGTGTTTGCTGATGGGCAGGGAGAATAGGGTTCAATCTTTCGTCAAGTCATACCAACGACTCAAAAAATGGTACTTGAAGCCCCCTTGCTTAAACACCAAGCATTATAAGGTGACGATCAAGGGTAAATGGAGCAATTCCTATGAAAGGAGTTGTGCTCTCCCCTACATTTCAATGTAGTAGCTAATGAAAAGGAAGCCTTCGACTACTTCACTTCTTTACTTACTTACCTACAGAAAACCCGTAAGGATTTTTCGATAGTTTAATAATTGGCAGGATGGGAAATGGAATCGCTAAGTAGAGTTCAAATTCTAGCTGAGACCATATTATTTGCTTTTTAAATCAATGTATGCGCATGATCAAAATAGTAGGACTGACTCAACTCTGTAATGCTACTCTGAATTTAAGACTAAGAATGAAGATTCTTCAAGTTAGTAGGATGTAGAATTTAACTTACTTTTGGCAACCTTTAACTATTAACATCTCATATCGCCCCAAACTCCACTGATCGGAAGCGACGTTTGTAATCCCATATACATACGACACTGTACGAAATTATAACCTTTTGTTTCAATGTATTTTAAATACCTTTAAAATACCGTGTTTGTTACGAAGTGTCTCACCATCCTTGTTTTTTCATAATATTTAATGAGTATAAATTAGTTTTCATTATTATCATTTTATATTCAGTATCATGCACACAAATTACATTATGTTGAAGAACAATGTCTTTCAAGTCATAATGTCAAATTGCATAACAATCTGTCCCAAACTAGAGACATTATAAACATCGAAATAAAAACAATAATAACTTCTAATATTTATTCATGCTGTAAATGTAGGTTTTCTATACAAAATGTTTGTAGATTAATTTGTTTTGTAAGTGTTTTACAAGAGTAGAAAGTGGAACTTGGGTTTATTTTCGGTAGCCTCGTAACTGTCGCTTCCCTTATTTTGTCCTTTAGTCCTCACATTCCATGAACGATGATTCTGACAAAGAGGGTAGAATTTCTGTGTTTTGGGGTTGGAATATATTCAGCTAACACGTATCGTTGACTTGTTTTTGACCTTGAAGTAGTGTTTTTTTTAGCTCCTTACATCAAGTGGCTTCATCATGCCTTGTCTGAAGCTATTTCCATAAAAAGAATATTATCATCATCCTTCTTCTCCTCCTCCTCCTCCTGATTTGATATTTACGGTGCTGTGAGTCTCACACTTCCTCTCTCGATGCAGTCAGATCTAAAGGGTTCAAACCAGTCATGTTGCATACAGTCAAGTCACTCACGTCAGGTCTTCATTAGTTTTCCACACATCTTCGTGCCTGGTGTGTCCATGCTTGTTATTAAGTTGATGCAGGAGGTGGCATGCTGTACATGGCCAAATAACCTGTGGCACCTAGCGTGTTTGGCATCCCAAATCCCACTAATACCAAGTTTCTGATGAAGCACAGCTGAATGAATTCTTTCCTCTAGTTTGCTTTTCCACATTCACCTGATCATAGCACGGTCATTACGACAAAGCCGTTGCAAATCAGAAACAGTATGAGCCCACATCTCACTGCCATATTTTGTAAATAAATAGTCTGGAAATGATTGATTCTATTTAACCCATAAATGGAACCCTGACAATTACTACTACTCCAGGTTAGGAGAATGGACCTGAGAATAATAGCGACTAAGCAATGACTTCTCACTTCTCGAAACTTCCAAATTGGACGGTTGGGGAGGAGGGAATTTAAGTAGTTCATGTGTTTTGGAAATAGGGTAAGCAGAAGAAATAAAAGAGGTGTTTGAAGAAGTTCAGTCTCATCTCCAAGACTAGTGAAGTTAATGTAGTAACCAAATTATTGTAGTACAGAAGTTAATGTTGCTATATAATTTATTGTAGTCATGTTTTGGTGCTTTTATAAGAGGCGACTCATATCAGATCGAATGTTTCCGATTGCGATTTACGAAACAAACCAGAAATGGTCAAAGCAGTTTACAGTTGAAAGCCACAAAAAATATGAAAAAAGACAGACGACATTAGGTTAGGGTTAGGTCAAAAAAGAATTTAGCCCCTCAAAAAACTAAATAAAATTGAACAAAAATTTCTTTTGAAAAACGAAAGACATAAAGTTGATTCACTCAATGATTTGAAGACAATTATGAAACCCATTCTTAACATGGAGGGGGTGCTGATTGACCTTAACTTGAGGCCAGGGAAAAAATGAAAACGTTGTTTCATGTAAAATCGGTACTAATTGACTGTTCGGCCATGGCTCAGCTATTTTCGGTGCTCTGTAAATCGCAATCGGAAACATTCGACATTTTTGCGTTTAACTTTTGCACGAAGAAAAAGAACGCTCTCATTATTGATGGTATAGTGAAATAAATATGAAGGAAATAGTTTGCGCTATCAAATGCTTTATTGTCGAAAAATCAAAGGGTAATCTAGAATATAGCTAACCGAAGAGCGACATTACAAAAAAATAAAACCTTCCCATGTGACACTCTCTAGTAACTATCATGGTGGTAACGAATTGATGAGATAGAACTCTCCAGTAATGAAGAAGGCTTTTTATAACAGTTGAACATCTCCCTCTACTAGGATAAATTCCCCGTAATAACCGTCCTTCGTCTTAGATGTTGGAAAACATCCTCAGTCACCAGCAGCCACAGCCGCTCTTCCCATTTTCTACATTATTGAACATAATTGTATTGAATTTTCGCTTTTTTATAGACTAAGGGAAGATAACTGCTTCCGTTTCTTTTATGGGAGATAATTATTGTTATCCATGCCAAAAACGTGTATAATAATTTTAATATAAATCATAAGAAAAAAAATAAAAGCTCCAACAAACCCAAAAAATGGTAATATTTGATTTGCTGAATGAAAATCTAAATGTTAACATTATACTTATAACTTCTCATCCAGCATAAATAGGTACTTCAACAAGTATCGGATAGTTTTTAAAAGCAACCGAAAGTAAATGAAAGTAAAAGTTGAAAGATGGCAATTGAATTGTGAATAATTAGTTGGCTTTATATAATCAAGTAAGGCTGATGACCTAAACTCAAATTTATGATAGAATCGATGATAAAAAAGAAATCAAAATGGCTGCTGAATTTTAATGACCGTATGATAATCTCTTCTTTTTTTTGTCTTTTCTTTTTCAAAAAATTAATAACGACTGTGAAGCCCTAGAGAACTGGTTTATGCCTTAGTGACCTTTGATCGACCTGTTGAACAAATGAAGCTCATTTGTGTACAATAGAGAAAAAGAGAAGGAAAAAAAAGAAAGATTTTATATGTAATGTCAGATGTTCATTTTGTCTTCTTTCGAACCATTAGCTAAAAAGGAAAGAAATAATAATAATAATAATAATAATAATAATAATAATAATAATAATAATAATAATAATGCTGAGGGACCATTTTCATTCATGAAATTGTGTCACTGAAAACATAGTATTCCTAAATGTGCTTTGTCTATGGTCAACCTCTTGTACCCCATGAAATAATTTTTCTCACTTTTAGTTTGCCACAAAACGTACTCCCTTTTAGTTCCATTAAATATGCTAATATGGACATATTTGACATTTTTAATATCAAATTATACCAAATAAAATATTTAATATTTAAGTTCATTAGATGCATTAAAAAGAGGGGGAGACCCTTTCTAATTTCCCGGCTTGGCTTCACTGAAGATTTCTTAATAATAAATGGAGATAACTTGTATTTTCTCAAAAAAAAAAAACGTTTATTTCAATAAGTCTCTATTTACTTGCTCCACACGAGAATGAAGTTTTTTATTTTCTTCATCAAGACTCAGGCGTTACGGGATGACGACATAATGGACATGGCGTTGCATCAGATGATAGCTAGAGAGATACGCTGGAACATCTAAGCGGTCTCTCTCGATGCTTGTTCCTACAAGTGGCTATCATCTGTCCAGTATTTTGTATGGCGTATGGGACCGAGGACTCCTGACGTTTTGATACTCATTTGATAAATATAAATGATAGTGTGGACAGAATAACAGTGAAGAGGAAAGGATTTCAGATGGAGATCCAAGATGAACTTTATTTACTTAAATGCAAATAAGACTTTCATTTTTCTTATGAGGGTTAAAAAAAACTTGCAAAATGTTGGCCAAACCTGCTAAAAGATGGCCAGAGAACAATAAAATCAATGACAATAATTACTCTGTTTTAGTTTAGAATTAATCTTAGCAAAATTATTTTTTAACATTAATTTACTGAAATTGCGATTGCACTGTTCTCTAGAAATTAATTAATTTTTTTATTTTTTGCATCAGCAGGCATATATTTTTCTGTTATCTCTGGAGTTCAGATACCCACTGGTAATCTTGTAATGCACCACTGTTAGCACACGTGCCATAGGTTGGCCATCCCTCGTCTCTGCTAACTTATGTAAATCTTTGGGTGTGCATAGACTCAATCTCCGTAGATAACTAGCATTTTGAATATGAGTTAACCCCTGAAGTGTTTCTACGCTACTTTCATCCGCGAATTGAGATAACCCAGTGTCCCCTTTAGATTAATTTTACTGCCTTCTTTTACCAAAAAGCCCAAAACCCTCTGCATGAACTACATTAAAAGTCTGCTAATAGTGCAGATTTTAGGCTAGTAATCACAACATTCATTATTTTCCCATGACAATATTATAATATGTAAAGTAATAGCACCAAAATGTCGATCTGTAGATCTATTATAGACATGTTTATGAGGTCTCAATTAAAATTACTCTTTCGGTATTGAGATTGCTGTATTATTAAGATTGTTTTTATCTCAGCAATAATCGTATAATAACAAAAATATTTAATCCGGCTGCTTCTTTACAGTCGCATACATTTTTTTCTTATTGATACAAAGAAAGAGTAGGAGGAATTAGCGACCAACACAAAGACTACTCCCACCATGTCTGTCTGATGTAAAGAACTTTTTGCCATTTACTATTTTCTAAACATTTGATTATAAGTAGCAGTAGTATTGGTAGTAGTAGTAGTCGTAGTAGTAGCACAAATAGTTATATCTTTTTCCATACTGATGATACATAGAGTTTTAAAATATTCAGTCAGGTTACAAACAATAATAAATATTACATTAAATTATTTGAATTTTCAAATAAAATAAAATATTGTTTCTTTTAGAGATAAACAAATTAATAATAAAATAAACATTGTTTTATGTTGATTTTTAAGAAAGGAAAATAATTTTTTTTTAAACATTTTAATCTTTAAAAATATAAATCATTATTTACTTTTGGAACAATCAAAATTTTTAATGAATTTGGTAGCTATTCTTTCTTTCTTCTATTCATTAAACGTCACTTTTTCATTGTTCAGGGGTCAGACGTTTCTGATATTATGCAAGCTCACTCTCAAGTTCCCACAGTTCAGCAGTCTCCAAATTACACTCTGGTCTATTCACACTGTTCTTGGCCTTTTGGCTAAGATCAAAGTGTAGTATCTGTTCTGATGGATACTGCACCCCATAGACTGGTATTGTCTTGGCCTTCGGAGCTTGATTTACGCCGGTCTATGGGTCTGTCCTGTGCAGTTCTAGGAGGTCCACCCTCCCAGGCTTCGCCTCCCTTCTTTGGGGAGGAGTAAGTTTATTGCTTACTGCCCTACCGGGGAATGCCGACGAGGCTGCCCAGGCAATTTTTAAACCCCACTTTCCCGACCCGACCTTGGGTCACATCTTACTTGTGGGAGTAAGATAAAAACTGGCCTTGTGCCTAACTCCTGGAAAGGAGTAAATCAATACTCACTCACTTACTTCCAAGTTTTCCTTGGCCGGCCAACCTTCCTGCGATTTAGGACATCCATGTTTCTGCAACGGTTTATCCAGGAGGATGAACGTTCCACATGACCATACCAGCATAATCGATTTATCCTTATAATAACCTCTATGCTGGACAAGTGTAGCACTTTCAGCAAATCATCTGCCCTGATGTGTTGGATTTGGTCAGATGGATCTGTCATTGCGCTGCATATGGGCGAAAGAGGGCTGGGTTAGGGCCCAGCATTTACTGCCATGTATCATGACACTCCTGATGCAGCTGCTATACAACTTTCCCTTACAATGTTATCAGAGGCAACAACTCATGAAATTTCGCCCAAGCTTCCTTCATCCTTGTGGCCGTACTGAGTTCACATCCACCACTTGCACTTTGCATGTCTCCGAGATAGCATTTGACCTGTCAAATAGTCATTTAAACTGCCTTTAAAATTCTTAGTCAATATTAAAAGATTGAAAGTTTTGGAAGATATTTACATCCAATAACTTTTATAAATATAAATTAAACTAACATTACTTCATTAACAAATAATTATAGTTTAAAGACATTTAGTTCAATTAATAATTTAATGACCAAAACGTACTGTGATAATTAAATTAAAATTTCAAAATCCTATTTAAAAATAATTTGATAAAAGAACAAAAAAAAACCAACATCCTTACAAAAAATAAACAAAATGAACTTAAAAATACTCCTGTGCAGCACTGCGTACATACAGCTAGTAATATATGAATAACACAACTTCAACCTTCTCTATAAATGTACCTTAGAAGTAATATACGTAAAGTTACTATTAATGTGATGTTATCTCTTTCGAGGGGAATAACTCATGCTCTGTCAAGAAACGAAAAATTTTAATTGGATTACGTCCCTTACATCAGGAACTTAGGTTTTTGGCAGACAGGCAGTAAAATTGGTACTGGTCGTGTTACAGACCACAGATTTGGCACCGTGATTCCAGACTTCTCATTTAATGGGGCATCTACAAACCAGTGTTGCTACGGCAAGAAAACAACCGTGTTCTATCACTATGTATTCGATGTGGAAAGTTCCAGAGAAGAGAAGAATCAGCAAAACTATTAAAGCGGAAAATCACCACACAGATATTTCCGGAGATGGAACACGACATTTTGCCACACGGAAATCGAACAAAAACATAAAAAAGAGAGAAAATCGACGAGATGAAGCTGCAAAAGAAAAAAAAACAGTAATGTAATTAATTTTTTCATCCTGTAAAATTCTTTTTCCCCTACAATTGTATAACTTTGCATAAACATTTTTTTTAATAAAGGAAAATTTATATTAACAATTAAAATCTCGGAATAGGAAGAAATTTTTTTTTTTTTAAATTAAAGAAAAAAGAAAATAGAACATATCCAACTATCTAGAAAAATTTTTCCAGGGGATTCCAAAAGAGATTAAAGAAGCAACGAAAGGAGTTACAAATACGTTGCGTGATAATTCATGTCTGAAAGAGATTAAACCATTACAAAATATAAACGACAATTATGAAACCTGGGTCGAAGAGATGGAAATATTTTATCTCTCACCAAAATCTACGGAAGGGGACAATTGTTTATTGGCCTTGGTTTCCACAATTAAAATCTCTGAGTAGGAAGAAAATTGATTTTAAATTCAATTGGGGCACTTGTTCAGAGAATAATTACAAAAAATTACACAGCTGACTTGGAGTGATATAAAAAAAATTTTTTTAAAAAGCGAGTGGAACATTATGTAGTAGATGCCCCCCTATATATATTTAGTGGAATTGGTAAGGATTAAACGATATAGTTAAGAGTATCGAATCATATATGAAGAGAGTGGTGAAATTAGCCGAGAAAGCCTATAAGAGCAATCAACGGAAAGAGCAACAGGTAAAAGATTTCTTCATAGAATTATTTTCACATCACGCAAGAGCTTGTGACCCTATCTTCTAACCAGCAGATAATCTACTTGAGTTTTTGATGTTCCAGATTCATACACAACGAGATAGATTTACTTTTTCTTAAAAACAGTATTTGCAACCAATATGTCTATGGCAAGATAAAATTCTAAAATTCTTTCTGCTTCTGTATTGTTATCAGCTATATCTTATATTTCATTTCCTCCATGAACATCTTCAAAATCACAAGAGGTCTTTCCAACATGACCATTCAAATCTTCTGCCATATCAAGTACTTCCTTCTCATCAACCTTACTAGAAGGCCTGTCATAAAACTCAGCAACATTGTGTTGCATAAACAGATGTTGGTGTGAAAAATCTCTCATCAACTTAAACAGTATGAGTCCATCGCTTACACGATTCACATCAATCACTTTATCTACCAATTCCTCTGAAATAAAAATACCAACCACGTGTTCCCTTTTCATTTCCACTCCAAAACAACTTGCATTCTTTCCCCACAATCATTCTGACAGATTTACCTCTCCATTGAGTTTCTTGGACACAACATAACTCAACAATCTCTCCTGACCTTCCTCGCAAGTTTCCAACATTCAAACTGCACAGCCTGAAGTTCATCAAACTTACTTTGGAAGATATTTCATAATTAAGTGAGGCAAACATTTTATAGGCCAGATGCCTTTGGGTTTACTTTCGGTAGCATCGTAATTGTTGCTTCCCTTATTTTGTACTTTAGTCCTCACATTTCACGAGCGATGTTTCTGACAAAGGGGGAAGAATTGCTGCTTTCTGGGTCGGAATCTATCTATCTGACACTTGTCGTTGGCTAGTTTTTGACCTTGAAGTGATAGTTTTTTTTTCTTTTAGCTCATTACATCAAGTGGCTTCATACCTTGTCTGGAGCGATTTCCATAAAAGAAAAAAGAAAAAATTAATACTAGCTGGACTATCTGGTGTTGCCCATGAATTATATAAACAGAACACAATATAAAGTCAGTGAGTTGTACAGTTCAGATAATATGAAGCCATGGTGGACAGTACAGTACAGACAATACACAAAAGAGTACAGTACAGGCACTATAAAGCTAGAGTGACCAATTTATCACAGGTTTCTGTTATTCACTTAAATGTATATTTGCTTGCGTATCACATGGAATTGCCGATGATGTTTTCCATTCCAGATCGTAAAAAGATGAAATCAGCGGATTATAAAATATTTCATTTTAAACAGATTAATTCAAATTTGAAAAAAAATGTTATTCGCACTTACAGAAGACTATGCTGATCTTACCTTTATATTGGCTGAATCCATATGAGTGTCGTCCATCATCTCAACTACGGCATTTAATTCAATCTACAGGGACTAAAATGAAAGTATAAGAATGTGATGATAATGTTTATTCATTTTATTGTTTACTCAGATAAATTCCTTACTTATTACCATTCTCCTTTCAAAGCTTTTTGTTATATGGCCTGAATTGATAAGGTGCAGAAACGTATCTGTAATTTGATTGGCCTCACCCTTTCTTCTTCTTTGCACCCCCTCTCTCACAGATGTGATGTTGCTAGTCTCAGTCTTTTCGATAAATATCATTATGGAATGTGTTCTTCAAAATTGTGTGATCTATCACCTGCTTCCTTGGTTCCAACTCGTTTGACTTGTTGGTCTAGTGGTCTCCATAAATTCGCTGTTTTTATATCTCATTGTAATACAGCTTCCTATTCCAGTAGCGTCTTTCCTAGAACCACACGCTTGTGGAACTCTCTTCCTGCTGACTGTTTTCCTCCTACCTATAGCCTTGGTCTTTTCAATATCAAGGCGAATGGGCATCTCCTGTCTTTGCGATAATGATCTTTTGTTCTTGTTAGCTCCTTACATCAAGTGGCTTCATGTCTTGTCTGGAGCGATTCCCATAAAAAAGAAAAAAAAAGAAAAAGGCCGAAATACCTAATATTCGTTTATTTGCACATCAGTTAATGCTGATGGCTTCATTCTTACGCCACAAGAGTAAAACGTGCTGGGGAGGTGTCGCTCAGAGAACTCTTTTCTGCCTTCACAGAGTACAAAACTGACTTTGAAACCTAGTGGCGTATGTCCTTTTCTGTTCCCTACGGCCTATTTCTCACAGAAGAAACGTTGCTAGTCGTTATATTAGGTGCTCGACTGAGCTTTGATCTATGTTTCCACCCTGTAGAACATTTACAAGAAGAACTCGTCTAGCTACAACAACTGTAAATAATTTTCCTTTCTCTCTTTGTGTACCTAAAAGTAAATGGAACTTCCATGAGCAAAGTTTCTTTCCAAGAACTATTCGTCTGTGGAACACAATACCACGGGCTGCTTCCCAGCTGACTATTGCATCGACATTTTCAGGTCCAATGTAAACAAATTGTTGTTGAGTCGTCCTCTTAAATAATCTTATTTCTGGCCAATCTCAACCTTTGTTACCAATCCTTACGTTGTTGTTTTACTGTCCTCCTGATAAACTCTCTAACTCTTATCCTCGAGTGGCCTATGGGCCTTGATAATTGGTGAGTTTTTAGTACAAAAAAAACTTGACTTTGTGTCTTCTTTCAAATTTCACACGAGATTCCACATTACTTACTCGTTTCTCACTAGTAAACTTAATTGTTGGTCATTTTAAAAGTTGTTATTTTGTTGTCAATAAAACTGAATACATTTTTTATTGCTTTGTTATTTGTATTATTCGGACTACTGTTCGCATCTTGCATGTTATTCTCACAACGTTTCGGCCGATGTTACTTTCGACCTTCTACAGGTGCGTCTTGTCGAACTCGAGGAATCTGTATGGAATTTCGAATGTAAACCTTTTATTTAATCCACAAGGGTAACTTGTTTTCGTTCTGTCAGCTATGACCGGGTAGAAGTCTTCAATTCATAATTTTATTTCATAATTGTATTCTTAGTATCGCCTGTACTGAGGATTAAACATTCAACTCCCAGAAGGCTGTTGCTTAGAACTGATTATTATTTAGCACTTTTATCCGTTGTGCCATGGGTCCTTGCAGACAATTCTAGTATGATTTTTTTTACTTCTTGACCCATCACAATATATCCATTGATTTACTGATGCAAAAAACTGTTTGCCCTTTGTTCAAGGGTATTTCTTATTTGATTCTCATTTTCCCCTTGGAATTATAAAACAGTTCAGATTTCATGCATTTTTTCAAATTAATAATTGAAACCAAAGCTTTTATCGTTAAATAATTGTTGTTCCTTCTGAAGAGAGGCATTGTTTCTTTGAAAACCCTAGGTTTAATAGACTTTTCTATAATTATACTATCACACTTCGTGTGAACTATCTGAAATGATTAAACTTGTAAAGTATGTAACTTTATATTTGTTGATTCTTGCTCTCACTTAACTATAATAATATTCTATCCCTAATATTCAGCATATCTTTATCGTATTAGGTTTTACTTCATGATAATATTGAAAACACATTTATAAAATAATTAATTGTTTTATAATATTTCAAATTATATATATATATATATATATGAAATAATGAAATAAATGTAGTTACATACTTTACAGGTTTATTATAATCATCAGGTGTTTTAACAAGGAATCTGTTAAAATATGAGAATAGCCTTTAACCCATGGATTTTAAAAGAATTACTCTTAGGAAGGAAAAGAAACAATAAATGGCTCATTATTAATAAATATTAATTTAAAAATTTACAACATAATTTTAAGTTATGCTTAAAGCAAAAATAGTCAAACAAATGTTTCAATAATGATCAGAAAATCATTGTAGTCGTGTTTGTATCAGTGCAGTTATTTAAAATATCCAATTAGAACATTGTATTATATTGTGAAGGGTCATGGATTCCAATAAATTTAAGGAACGATTCAAAAGTCATTGAGTATATATATATATATATATATATATATATATATATATATATATATATATTTAATGGTGTTCTAATCAATCTATTATTTATAAATATAACGATTCACAAGTACGACAAGATGGAGGTTACATCGATCGAAACATTGTGAGAATCACATCCAAGATGAGAACAGTAGTCGTAATAATACAAATTATCAATCCTCATCTCAAAATTCTGACGTTTTGTTATTCATTTGATATTTGCCTATTCTGCAACAGCTCAAGTGCCGTCACTTTATTATATTCGTTTCTGTAATATACACATATATGTGATCATACTTCATTCCTTTTATGAGTAAAATAACAATGACAGTTCGTCAACCAAAAGTAACTTACAATACTCATTTACAATGTATTCATCATCATCATCATATTCGGTTTAACGTCCATTTTACATGCTGGCATGTGTTGGACGGCTTTTAGAAATTGACTTCAAAGCTAACCTATCTCTGACAAGGTATTTATTTATCCCTCTTTCTCTAAAGTCCATCCTTATCACTTCCTCCCATGTTTTTCTTGGCCTTCCCCTGTGAACTGAACCTGCTACCTCAATTGTTCTACATCTACTAACCCAGGAACTTTCATCCATTCCTTCTACATAACCATACCAGCAAAGCCTCCTGTTCTTCACACATCTCCTTATACTTTCTAGATTTAATCTTCCTCTGAGCTCATCAGATCTGAGTCTGTCTTGATGACTTGCATTACACATACGTCGTATCATTCTCATATCATTTCTCTCCATGCAACGCATGTCCTCAACCCTCACTGGCCAGGTTTCACTTCCATACATCATCACACTGCGTACACATGCCTGATAGACTGTTTCCTTGGTCGACAGTTGTAACGCTCTGCTGGTTAGTAATGGCAAAAGTACCCTGAACTTACTCTATCCACTCTTAATTCTACCTATCATACTAGCACCTGCTCCACCTTGTAATCGAATGGTATCACCAAGGTAACAATTTCTGAACAACCTCAATAACTTCCACAACATATTTTTCTTATATTCAAATTTTAAATGAAACAAACAAACTTTGAAATTAACCCTATCTTGAGAAAATTTAGTGACTTAAATTGACTTCCAAATGGAAACGCAAGTATTGCTCATAGACAGATAGAGAGTATACCAAATCACTACTAATCACGTTCCGGCATCTGACAAATAACCCATAATGGCTCAAACTTCAGTTTCTCTCAAGAACAGCTCCCCTCAAATGACTTTTTAACGCTACCCACTCATACAGTCATGGCACAAACCACCACCATCATCATCATCATCATCATCATCATCATCATCATCATCATCATTATTATAGACTGGTTTAACAAAAGCATTGGACGTTTTGGTAGGATCGGTCCAAGTGTTCATTCCAGAGATAAGTTTTGGTCCAGGTTCCAGGCTTTCAGATAATCCTTATTACCTCATTTCAGGTTTTATGTGAATTCGGCAATATTTATAGAATCACTCCTGTCAACAAACCGATTTTTCCTATTTTATTTAAAAAAAGGTTTCCACCCGAACTTAAGGTTAGTGGTAGGATTAAGGCAGAGTTTTGTTTTTTGTTAGTTTGTTTGTTTATTTTGGAAAACCCTATAAAACCGCTAAAGAACTACCTAATTGGAGACAGGAGTGAGTCTATAAAATTACTGTGGATTCTTCTTTCCATGTCTATGAGGTGCTACGATATTGGTAAATCGAGGGATCCACTAACCACTACTGTCCACACGCCAAAGTAGCACAGTCTGCATGAACTTAAAATAGAATTTAATACTGGTATCTTTAATTTTTTGTAGAGAGATTACAGGCAGCTCTGAGATGCTTTAACACCACATATCTAATGAAATATATTATTTTCATTTCTCTCCAGTTACAATCTGTCTGCAATCCTGATGCCCAAAACTCACTACTATACAATACACACCGGACACAGAAATGAAAAATGATAAGTTGAGGAAATTCATATTAGTAGTGTTAAATGTTGAAATATGTGTTGTTTATTTGGAATTTAGAAAAAAAATAGCCAAATCTTTGCATGAAACATATGGCCACCATATTCAATGCTGACCATTTTTTAAAAAGGTACATAAAGAATAAATCGGTCACATGCTTTAACGAAATCGTCAGTGATGTTATGTGCCTTAGGTTATTAAGGGTGTTGGGTCTTGCAATATCAGAATCCTTAACCCATGCAACCCAGCTAATACTGATCAAATACCAACTTGTTACCCAGTGGCAAATTTCAAAATGCGTGCAGCATCTTAACGGAAGTAAAATATGTCTGAAAAAATTTAGTTATATGTCTTATCCCAACAAGCAGTTCTGTCATACTTCTCATGAGGCAATAGAACTGCAAGGATTTCTTATAGACAGATAGAGAGTATTTCAAATCACTACTAATGACGTTCTGGCATCTGACCACTAACAAGTAACGCATAATGGCTCAAACTTCAGTCTCTCTAAAAAAACACCTCCTTTCAAATGACCTTTTGACTACCCACTCTTACAGTCATGACTCAAACCATCGTAATCGTCACCATCATCATCTTTATCGTCTGGTATAACGTCTTCGCTTGTAAAAAGCATTAAAGGTTCCAAACGTTTGTTCCAGGGATAGATTTTTTTTCAAGCATTGGTTTTTGTGTAGGTGCCAAGCTTTCAGATAGTCCTTGATTACCTCTTCCCGGGCCTTATGTGGATGTTCCCTTCCATGTCTATTTGTACATCGAGAACACATCACAACAGTTCACATGCTCACAGTAACTAATGATCTTAAAACAGAATTTAGTGCTAGTATCCCCTTCTATCAAGATAGTAGACTCCAAATGACTAGCTTTTAGTTTTACACTAGCACATCCCTCTCCTCCTGACCTTTCCCGAGTCTAAATAAAGACCCTTACTCCGACTCTAATAGCTTATATCACCATTTTTATTCTTAGTTTTCAATTTTGATATATCTCAGGGAAAAAAAAACTTTAAAACTATTGAGTTATTTCTTTTGATTTCTTGAACGAAAGAACTTCTTTTTCTGATTACATTAATTTTGTTATAACCTGATCGAGGTAATACTAAATCAGTAAAGGTTTATAAGACTATCTTTGGTAGTTTCTGAATTTTATTCGGAAAAAATAGAGAGAGAAAAAGACAAGTTTCCTTTAGGGTAGAAATTTTGAATGAAAAATAGTTCAATGAGTGTTCTTCCTATAAAGGAGTAAAATAACCTACAAAAAGATCGATATGCCATAAAAATAATAGACCAAACCAAACTACTATTTTCATTTTACAGTTTTTCCCCTTTTTATACCCAGTAAAAGTACTTTGGAACAAACCTCCTCACAACCATTTGATTATGAAAATCAGATTATTTTGTTATGAAAGGCCCTAATAACTTATAATAGTGTACGTCTCTCCAGCTCTCCTTAACATTAGTCCAGTCTAATGATACCTAAGACAGTAATCACAATGGAATATCTTATTCTTGCCTTTTTCAATTGTTTCTTTTCAGACTGTTTTCCTCTTCATTCTTTCTTTAGTTTGTTTTTTTCTCGACACTTCCTGTTTTTTTTTTTTAAATTAAAATGGTCATTTAAATCTATATTTTATATTGTATGTCAATAACCCCATTGTCACTGTTTATTTATTATTATTAGGTTGTGCTAGTGTTCATGAGAGAGTAATACAAATATTATAGGCTATTTGAGCTATCCATAACTATAGGAATCTGATTCTTATAAATAAATGCCTATAGGATAGCCAATGGAACAAATACTAAATTTAGCTTATCTAAGTCTGGTTTAAAATATCGAGTATTTTCGAAGCCTAGCTTTTTTACATTTATTTACAAGACCATAGCACTAATGAAGATGCATCCAGTTAGAAAGTTAAGTGAAAAATGTATGTCCACCAAAATCCAAAACTATATTTTCCCTTTATTTCTCTTTATATTTCTATTTGTATAGAAGAGGAGCAACAACGTTGTTCTCTTCTTCTTTTCCAATTTAGCATCTATGAATAGGACACACGTGTAGTAGTAAAAAGACAAATTGTGTTTTCATTTCAAACGAATTACTGAAATCCCCTGAAAACGAACTCAATCAAACGGAAATAAATAATAAACGCGTGGAAGATTAATTAAACCAACTAAAAATTTAAGCTCGCCTGCACTTGATTACACTCCAAGAAGGTGACATTTTAAAGCCCTTAATTTAAGCTAAGGAAAAGACGTTTGAAATGTAAAAAAAATACAATAGTGCACACGCCTTCAGCAATATGCAAGAAAGATGACATTCCTGTTAATCTACTTTTATTTGCGTTTTGGCTAGAAGCAAAGTGTAGTATCTGTTTTGATACTACACTTAATCTTTGTCCTTGGTCTGTGAAGGAGAAATCCTTCTAGACTGAGGTAATTTTTATTTTGTTCTAATCCAGAGTTCTCTTTTTTGGGGAGCTGGATTGCCCCACATTAAAAACCGACCTTGTGTCTAACTCTGCCGTTGGGGGGAGGCAAGTAAATAGGATCTACATTTATTTGCCCCCACAGCCACCTCAATCTAAACACTCATTAAGGACACAAATGACGGATACCCACCCAACGAATAAGCTTGAGAATCTTCAAACCTGTTGCGGGACCGACCGTTGGGATTGATCGGCCTTACAACTAAGAAAGGAGACACAGGCAAGAATATGTTAAACGGCAATGACAAAGAAGAGAGGCCAAACACAGGTGAACAGTTCAAAAATGAATATGTTTATTTACCATAAAAATGGTAATAACAAGAAGTGATGGGAATTGAGATGACGTCACCGGAACAGGAGAAACTGGAAAAACGGGAATGGTGTCTCTGTGACAGCAAACTGGACAACAGGAGTGGTGTCATTAGAGAGAAAAAGGCTGGAAAGATGAAACGACGTCACTGGAACAGGAGAAACTAGAAAGACGGGAGTGGCGTCTCTGGTGACAGCAAACTGGACAACAGGAGTGGTGTCGTTGGAGAGAAAAGGCTGAGTAGTTGTCGATGTTGACAAGGTACCCTTGCTGTTGCTGGCAGGAAAATAAGGAAAGAATCTCGCAGTAGTTGTCTGGGTAGCTCTGATAAGGGCTGTTGGTTAGCCCTGATAAGGGCTGTTTAAAAAAAAGGAAAAAATATCGCAGTAGTTGTGTGGGTAGCCCTGATAAGGACTGTTGGTTAACCCTGATAAGAGCTGTTTGAAAAAGGGAAAAGAGTTGGAGCCGCTGGTGCAGTTGGAGCAGGAGAGTGCTGGTGCATGAATCAGAGCTGCAGGGTGCTGGTGCAGGAGCCATGACTGCAGGGTGCTGGTGCAGGAGTCAAGACTGCAGGGCGTTGGTGCAGGAGAGAGCTGAAGCAGGAACTGGAGATGCAGGCTGAGGTAAGTGTTGACTGCTCAGGAGGCAGACAGCAAAGAGAGTAAATCGCATTATCATAGTAGCCCTGAGAAGGGCTGTTTGTATCTTTGCTGCTGCTGCTGGGTCCGTGTCTCTGGCTGGGCAGGCGTCTTCTGGGAGGTCTCCTAACCCCTGGGTTGAATTGGGTTTTTTTTCAGTCAAAAACGGGAGATTTCATGGAATTTGTATTAAGTCACCGTTGCCGGTCTTGTGAAAAGGATTAATTTCGACAAATAATTTCCGGAGATCTCTCTCGCCGTACAACATAGTTGAAAGGTGTCTTGAATATATAAGTAAGGTTATTTGCATAGTCGATGAATCGGATTTGTATTCCTTAAAGGAAAAAAGGGAAAAATATAAGCTGGCCAGTTTTTTCGCAAAGGCATCGCACAAAAAATGGCGACTACAGCTGCTGCTGATTTTCTCAAAAAAAAATGGCGTCTGTTCTTTCTTTTTGCAAGTCATTGCAAAAAAAATAGTGACTCCTGTTGCTGCTACGTTTTTTTTCAAGATGGTGTCTTTTCCAAAAGTAAACACACGTCGCGATGTGTTGAACCCCGACAGACCTCCATGTTGTAATCATAGTTTAAAGATTTTCCTGCAAATAAGCTGCCGCTACACATATATTGAAGGCTTAGTTAGCTTTAGAATTAATAATAATATAATTATAATAATAATAAAGTTCACATTCCTTTAAACTATGAAACAATCATAGAAATAAAAATAGCAATAAAATAAAGAAACAAACTATCCTGATTCTCCTTTCTTTCTAACCCTTCTGTTTGTTTTCCAAAGTTAACTTTTCTCATGTCAGTGTTATCTTAAACAAAGAATAGCCCAACTTTAATATTCAATCCGCCATTTTGTTCACGCACAAGTTCAGAAGCGCCATCACATTTTATCTGACAATAATTAAATTATGTATGTTAACAAAAACGCTGTCTTAAAATATATTCATATATTCGCCCTTTATTTCTTTTAGAAAGTGTGGCAAGTAGTAGGGGGGTCAAGGTTATTTTCTACTCTCCTTTTTTTTCGAGTCAACATCTATGATTAGGACACACATGTTTTTTAATACTATTTGGGCCACCATTTATCAAGGCCAAGAGCCACTCGAAGATAAGAGTTAATGAGATGGAACGATTGTCAGACGAAAGATGGGGAACAATCAATGGTATAAAGTATGTTTGATTACTTATGAAGCGGTTTATAACATGAATATATAATAGCTAAGGCTAGTAGTCGTAGCCTCACTATAAGTATAAGCACAGTAGACAGTAGTCATACGAGTAAAAACTCAATGCTTCTTTTAACATTAAAGAAATCTTTATTGGGTATCCTATACCGTTGTGGTATAGCATAGAAAAAGGTATGACTGGTGTCTGGTGGAAGTAAACGAAATTCTTTTACTGCCTGGGGAGCGGTACTCGGAAATCCAGTGGATGAGGGGGCAGTTGACCAGTTGAGCAGCAAGATAAGTCAGACTGCCAAGCACATCAAAATGCCGGTTTATAATAAGGCTAGAATTTTCCATTATGCTCAGAAGGGAAAGTCTATTCTCTGTGTTCTGATTGGCTGAGATTAATAAGTGGCCATTTTAGTGTATAAATGTTCATTCATTCGAATAAGTATTCTTCTATGAGATGGATTCCAGTTGAGGCCTTTATGCCGGTAAGTGTTAGTTTGATTCTATAGTAAATGCCTTACACGGAGGAACCAGAGATTGGAGCTCAGCCAAGAGCAGCTTCCATGGAAATGTGGATAACGTGGGGAGAGGCTCACAATGTCTCTTCTGTAAATAAAAAGGCTCTATAGGGAAGAGAAGAGATCATCTCACAATAAGTTTCAAAATCGATTATGTACTAGTAAGAAGAAAACAAATTTTGTTTTCATTTCAAACAAATTACTGGAAATCCCTGAAAACGAACTCAATCAAAGGGAAACAAACAATATATAAATAAAATTGAAAATAAACAAAAGAACTTTTTTATCATTGTTGTTTGGGCTGTAATGTGCAGCTTATATTTATGCATTGCACCAACCCTGGTGGATGCGTCCGTCTTTAATAATTGTAATAATAAAGAAACAAACCGTCCCGATTCTCCTTACTTTTTAACCTTTCTGCTTGCTTTCCAGAGTTAAGTTTCCTCATGGCAGTATCATCTTAAACCAAGGATGGTCCAACTTTAATATTTAATCCGTCATTTCGTTCACATGCAAGTTAACAAGTGCCATCCCATTTTACCTGACAATAATTAAATTACGTATGTTAACCGAAATCCGTTTTAAAATACATTTTCTCTTTATTTCTCTTTGTATTTCTATAGAAAGTGTGATGTTTGAAGGGGAGCAGCAACGTTTTTTTTTCTTTTCTTTTTCAATTCAACATTTATGATTAGGACACACATATAGTAGTAGTACTAGTAGTAGTAGGAGGAGGAGGAGGAGGAGGAGGAGTATTTTCATTTTGAACAAATTACTGAAATCCACTGAAAATGAACTCAATCAAAAGGAAAAAAACAAAATATGAAAATAAACAAAAAACAAACATATATTAATTATTGCACTTTCTTGTCATTGTCATTTGAGTTGCAATGTGTCACTTATATTCATGCAAGGGTGGCCAAATCTGGTGGATGTGCCTGCTACAGGCTGACATCCCCCCCCTCACAAAAAAAATGCCACCCATGGAATCTTTAATAAAATTCACAATCTTTTCTGTAATCCAACCATATTTCGTCAAAATAAACTTAACTCTATGCCTTACTTGTCCATCAAGTTTCAGTCATGAATGTCCAACAGTCTTTGTTTTGTTGCCGTTCAATCATATGCGGGGACACTTTAGTGATCGTCTCATCAGTAGGAGGTGTGATCCTGAATTGGATTCACACTCACCGGACCATAACCCCCTCATATTTTTATCTATGGGTTTATCTCATAGATAATGTCTATCAAAACAATCTGTAGACTATTCTTGAACTAAAGACGGCAGTCTAAATCAGAGCAGTGTGTCAGAGTTATTGAGAGTTTTACATGTTGTATCCAGGTGTCGTTATTATTGAATGGCAAGGAAACAAAGACTGTTGAACATTCATGGCTGAAACTTGGTGGACAAATCAGGCATAGACTGAAGTTTATTTGTACCAAATATGGTTGTATAGAAGACAGGATTGTGAATTTTATTGACGCTTCTATGGATGGCATTTTGGGGGGGGGTCATTTTGTATAGCTGAAATGAGTATGAAAATAAAGAAGGTGAGGGAAAATAGACGTTGGTTTTGTGTATAAAGAAATCAATTTAAATAGAAGTGTTTCTTGGTCATGAACAGATGAAAAACTAAATGGGGGAGGGGATAGAATGCTGGTCTGTAGACGTAAGAAGACTCACGGAAAAGAAGGCGAAAAGTCTGTTATTATTGATCACGTCTGCAAGACTATCCTTAATAATGGAATGTCTCTGGGGGAAAAGGACATCATCGTATATCAACTGAAAAAGAGAATCTTGTTCGAACACCTGCTCAAGGGTGACGGGAGATGGAATCAGTGTTATCTATGGCCACAGGAAATGACTCTAGGTAATAATTTGTATGTAAGAGAAACTCATTTTTCGTTTATGTTGCTTCTCGACTACTTTTTGTCCTTTGAAGGAGGTCATTTAGATTTTGTGATTTTTAACGCCCCACTCTCTCCCCTCCTCCCGACTCATTTCTCATTTCGAGAGTAACTTTTTTTAGCTTCCGTCTGTCTTATTCACACACTCATTCTTTCCGTCTTTATTTCTGTTAGTCTTTTACTAACTATAATTTTTGTTACTTACTGTATAAACACGGGTGTTGCCCGCAATCAAAACTCGTCTCGCTACAACCACTGCACAGCACCATTTTCCTTTCTTCCTCTTCTTTATCTAAATTCAAACAAAATTTCCATGAACAGAGTTTCTTTCTAAGAACTCTCGACTCATTTCTCATTTTGAGAGTAACTTTCTTTAGCTTCCTTATTCACACACTAGTTCTTTCCATCTTTATATCTGTTGTTATTTTTCTTGTTGTACCTACACGGCGTTGCCCAGGAATCTGCATTTACACACACGATCTTTGATTAGATAATTTTATTAAAAGAGAGCAAAAACTCGTCTACCTACAACCACTGCAAAGAACTTTCCTTTCTTTCTCTGTGTATCTAAAACCAAACGGAACTTCAATGAAGAAAATTTCTTTCCAAGAACTTTCCATCTGTGGAACACAATATCGCAGAATTGCTTCCTAGCTGGCTACAACATGGTCGTTTTTTTCAAGCCCCATGTTAACAAATACTTGCTGAGCCGTCGTCTTAAATAATCAAATTCTGCCCATTCCGCCCATCTCTTCCAATCCTCTCATCTTATTGTTCATCATCCAACTGACAATCACATTATATTAACCGTTATCCTCGAGTAGACTTTAGCCTTGGTAAGTAGTGACTCATTAGTATAAAAAGAAGAATAGAAATAAGAAAATGAAATTATGAAACTGCTTATTTACACACTCGTTCTGCCCGTGTTTATTTCTGTTAAACTTTTTCCAGCTGTACCTACACGGCGTCGCCCGGGAATCAACATTTACACACATTTTATTAACAGAGAAGAATAAGAATAAGATGATGGTATTGTTTTTTTTTTATTTATTTACAACTAACGGAGCCATTCTCAACGTTGCCTAGAAAAAAAAAGTACAATATGTAATCATCTAAACACCCAAAAACGGCACTTGAGAAAAACGATAAAAAAAAGAAGAAAAAAACTATATATATATATATATATGTATTTCGTCTCGTAATTCTAGTCTGAATCTACGAGCAGCGTCCGATCCCATGCGACTGCTTGCAACCACCACTCCTGCGCTGCTGAGGGCAAAAAGACCGAAACGATATCGCCCGTAAGTAATAAACTCTTTAATATTTAATAATATATATATATATATATATATATATATATATATATATATATATATATATATATATATATATTTTTAGATTTTTCACTTATAAAATAGATCATTCAGTGAAGACCGGAGGTGTTCCAATAAAAACAAGCTCGATGATACTCGATTACAGAGTACAGAGCATTTATATGCGATTTTATGAAGGCTTACAAAGGAATGCTTTGGTAAGCCTTCATAAAATCGTATATATATATATATATATATATATATATATATATATATATATATATATATATTTTATTTAAATATTTTTAAGTTTTACCTACAGACACATGTGTTTCATGCTTACACAATCTTCGGAGTAGAAGATGATAATTACTACCGGTCGAAGGATTCGAACCCAGTTACAAAATCACCTTTGAATCTGCAGCCATGTAGTCAACCCTTCGGCCACCATCAATTACCATGGGAAGAAAGAGAACTAAACTATATAATGCCGATTTGGTGGACATACAAAGTAAGCTAATCATAATAGTGTTTTACGACAAGCCGGAATATTGCATTACGTTAAGATTGATAGATTATTATTAATTCTCTTAGAGGCCCAGTCTTTGTTGAAAGAGGGCTATAAAAACATTTTTATTTAGAATATTTTTAATTTTTACCTACAGCCACATGTGTTTCATGCTTACACAATCTTCAGTGTAGGAGATGATAATTACTGCCGGTCAAAGGATTCGAACCCAGTTGCAAAGTCACCTTATATATATATATATATATATATATATATAAAACTTTTATTCACTTTAAACAACAAGGCATACTGCCACTGAAGTGTAAGTGGCTACTGTGATAGGGATCAGATTGGGGGAGAGTTTGGCAGCAAGATGTTTGTTCACATTACATTTTAATTTCTGTATGTCTATACGGTCATGAAAACAAGGAGAAGGGAGGGAATTCCAAAGGCAAACAGTTTGAGGAAATATTTACTAAAATATATATTTTCGTTTATAAAAAAGGAAAAATAAGAAAAACAATAGGTGTATTTAAAAAAAAAATGAGGAAACCATACCCCACGATATTATTGTAAAACCCCATTGATTAGAGGATATGTTTGCTAGTAATAATAATATAGGTCCGCTGTTTCTGTGTTAGTACATTTCTTCAGGTTGACATTTAAGTTTGAAAAGCAATTGAAATTATCAACTCTTAAAGTGTATATACATCCTGTATTAGATCTACTAGGTGTACCTTTCCGACGTTGCCTGGCAGTCTTATTTCTTTCATTTTTGTTATTAATTTTTTTTATATGTTTATAAGAAAATTTGATCTCATCTAATAGAATGACTATATATTAATACATATGATTAAGCTTGAAATAGCATTTTCGTTGGTCTGTCACGCATTTGTTCAATATAGCATTTTCATCATTCTGACATGATAAGTTTGAAATAGATTCTTCATTGCTACATGTGCATATAGAATTCATGTATCTTACTTTTGATGTGTCTAATAATCTCTATCAGAGGCTGTCTGTCATTATGTCGGTCATACTTAACTTTTGAAGTCGCATTTTCATTTGTCTGCTATGCTTAAATTTGAAATAGCATTTTCTTCGGTCTGTCATGTGTAAGTTTGAAATAGCATTGTCGTCGGTCTGTCATGCATAAGTTTGAAATAGAATTTTCTTCGGTCTGTCATGCTTAAGTTTGAAATACCATTTTCGTCGGTCTTTCATGCTTAAGTTTGAAATAGTATTTTCTTCGGTCTGTCATGCTTAAGTTTGAAATAGCATTTTCTTCGGTCTGTCATGCTTAAGTTTGAAATAGCATTTTCTTCGGTCTGTCATGCATAAGTTTGAAATAGCATTTTTGTCGGTCTGTCCTGCATAAGTTTTAAGTGTTAATTCTTTTCAAAAAGTTAAAATATTCAAGTTTAAAAAAATTTAAATAAACAACTTAATGAAATTCTATTTTACTGTAAATAAAAGTCAGCATTATTTCTAGAAATAAGAGATTTACTTAAGTAATATTGATTATAATATAAAATGTTGATCAATAAAATCTGTATAATACTAAAACTCTAATAATCTTGGTTGTTTGCATACTAAATGTTAATTGAGATGACATTAACAGTCAATAGTTGTCAATTGAGTTATCTCCCCTTTGCGGATTGTTTTTTTAAAAGTGTCTAAAGCTAGATGGCTCTGGTTGACAGTCAATTTGCATAGGTGGTAGTGTTATTAACATTGACGAGTGTTAGTTATTAAACAAGCTGAAGGAAAAAGACTAACACTGAATATTGTAAATATGAGAAAGTGCAAATGAGACAAAAAGGGGATGTATTCAACACAAGTTTCACAATCTGAAGGTTAATGAGTTCAATACTTTTATGGATAATGCAGTTTTATTTTTATATTGTGGATATATATAAACAGTAAAGACAACGTTTTACTTAATTTTATTTCACTTATAACAAAGCCTTGTAACAAGATTAAATACAACTGTTACAGTGTAAGATATGATGAGCAATCAAATGATGGTTATTGTTATTCAGTCTGAGCACCTTATCTTCTGGAATTTGCAACAAAATCTATGATAAGACGAGAATTCGTTTTCTAATATATAAGGACCACTTTTATTCCCGAGCAACGCCGGGTACCTATTCTATTAAAAATCAACTTGAAGTGTTATTCAAAGTACTACAGTTTTCCTAAAAAGATCACAAATATTTTCACCTCTCAAACCAAGATGGTACTAAGAACGTATATAACATAGTACTGATCAGCCACTATACAACATGTGCATGGTGTGCTATGTTTCAGAAACCTATCGGTTGTAGATGTTATTTCAGAGTGTTCCTTCTCTTAGATTAGTTGCTCTACCATGATTTGAGTGTAGTTCCAACCTACTTTTCATCTATATAGCTGAAGCAGTCGCATAAAGAGGGGGAGTGTGATGAGGCCGTGGTCCTGAGCATCCAAATTAGGGCGGCATCAAATCATATTCAAACTATCTGCCTTTATCATACTATTTCTCAGTACTAGGACTTATACTTGAGCCTTTGGGGTATAGAATCAAGAAGTTGGCCCCGGACATCACCAGACCTCTGCACACCTCAATAGCTTCTCCATCCAAATATACTTTCTCCACATCTGACTTCTCATCCGTCTCCATTATCTTATACTTCTTGCACACAAACTGGCTATCACCTTTCAACCTACCTGTAATTCCACTGGACTTCTTGTGTACCCAATGCTTACAAGTATCACAAAAAATTGACTTGCACCTGAACAGTTGAGGTAGCAGGATCATTTGGATGGGGAAAGCCAAGGAAAACATGGGAGGTAGTGATGAGGATGAGGGATAAATAAAGACCTTGTCAAACATAGGTTAATTTTGAAATCAATTTTTAAAAGCTGTTCAACATATGCCAGCATGTAAACCGATGATGATGATGATGATGATGATCAACAACAACTCCTCCTCCTCCTCCTCTTAACCTCACCTTAGTGTTGATCTGGAAAACTTTTCACCAGAACTAAACAAATCTTTGTCTACTATATAAAGCTAAGTATGTATATGTGTATCGTGTTTTTGGATTATGAATAAAATTATGTAAAGCTAAGTATGTATATGTGTATCGTGTTTTTGGATTATGGATAAAATTATGTAAAGCTAAGTATGTATATGTGTATCGTGTTTTTGGATTATGAATAAAATTATGTAAAGCTAAGTATGTATATGTGTATCGTGTTTTTGGATTATGGATAAAATTATGTAAAGCTAAGTATGTATATGTGTATCGTGTTTTTGGATTATGGATAAAATTATGTAAAGCTAAGTATGTATATGTGTATCGTGTTTTTGGATTATGGATAAAATTATGTAAAGCTAAGTATGTATATGTGTATCGTGTTTTTGGATTATGAATAAAATTATGTAAAGCTAAGTATGTATATGTGTATCGTGTTTTTGGATTATGGATAAAATTATGTAAAGCTAAGTATGTATATGTGTATCGTGTTTTTGGATTATGGATAAAATTATGTAAAGCTAAGTATGTATATGTGTATCGTGTTTTTGGATTATGGATAAAATTATGTAAAGCTAAGTATGTATATGTGTATCGTGTTTTTGGATTATGGATAAAATTATGTAAAGCTAAGTATGTATATGTGTATCGTGTTTTTGGATTATGGATAAAATTATGTAAAGCTAAGTATGTATATGTGTATCGTGTTTTTGGATTATGGATAAAATTATGTAAAGCTAAGTATGTATATGTGTATCGTGTTTTTGGATTATGAATAAAATTATGTAAAGCTAAGTATGTATATGTGTATCGTGTTTTTGGATTATGGATAAAATTATGTAAAGCTAAGTATGTATATGTGTATCGTGTTTTTGGATTATGGATAAAATTATGTAAAGCTAAGTATGTATATGTGTATCGTGTTTTTGGATTATGAATAAAATTATGTAAAGCTAAGTATGTATATGTGTATCGTGTTTTTGGATTATGAATAAAATTATGTAAAGCTAAGTATGTATATGTGTATCGTGTTTTTGGATTATGGATAAAATTATGTAAAGCTAAGTATGTATATGTGTATCGTGTTTTTGGATTATGGATAAAATTATGTAAAGCTAAGTATGTATATGTGTATCGTGTTTTTGGATTATGAATAAAATTATGTAAAGCTAAGTATGTATATGTGTATCGTGTTTTTGGATTATGAATAAAATTATGTAAAGCTAAGTATGTATATGTGTATCGTGTTTTTGGATTATGGATAAAATTATGTAAAGCTAAGTATGTATATGTGTATCGTGTTTTTGGATTATGGATAAAATTATGTAAAGCTAAGTATGTATATGTGTATCGTGTTTTTGGATTATGGATAAAATTATGTAAAGCTAAGTATGTATATGTGTATCGTGTTTTTGGATTATGGATAAAATTATGTAAAGCTAAGTATGTATATGTGTATCGTGTTTTTGGATTATGGATAAAATTATGTAAAGCTAAGTATGTATATGTGTATCGTGTTTTTGGATTATGGATAAAATTATGTAAAGCTAAGTATGTATATGTGTATCGTGTTTTTGGATTATGGATAAAATTATGTAAAGCTAAGTATGTATATGTGTATCGTGTTTTTGGATTATGGATAAAATTATGTAAAGCTAAGTATGTATATGTGTATCGTGTTTTTGGATTATGGATAAAATTATGTAAAGCTAAGTATGTATATGTGTATCGTGTTTTTGGATTATGGATAAAATTATGTAAAGCTAAGTATGTATATGTGTATCGTGTTTTTGGATTATGAATAAAATTATGTAAAGCTAAGTATGTATATGTGTATCGTGTTTTTGGATTATGAATAAAATTATGTAAAGCTAAGTATGTATATGTGTATCGTGTTTTTGGATTATGGATAAAATTATGTAAAGCTAAGTATGTATATGTGTATCGTGTTTTTGGATTATGGATAAAATTATGTAAAGCTAAGTATGTATATGTGTATCGTGTTTTTGGATTATGGATAAAATTATGTAAAGCTAAGTATGTATATGTGTATCGTGTTTTTGGATTATGGATAAAATTATGTAAAGCTAAGTATGTATATGTGTATCGTGTTTTTGGATTATGGATAAAATTATGTAAAGCTAAGTATGTATATGTGTATCGTGTTTTTGGATTATGAATAAAATTATGTAAAGCTAAGTATGTATATGTGTATCGTGTTTTTGGATTATGAATAAAATTATGTAAAGCTAAGTATGTATATGTGTATCGTGTTTTTGGATTATGGATAAAATTATGTAAAGCTAAGTATGTATATGTGTATCGTGTTTTTGGATTATGGATAAAATTATGTAAAGCTAAGTATGTATATGTGTATCGTGTTTTTGGATTATGAATAAAATTATGTAAAGCTAAGTATGTATATGTGTATCGTGTTTTTGGATTATGAATAAAATTATGTAAAGCTAAGTATGTATATGTGTATCGTGTTTTTGGATTATGAATAAAATTATGTAAAGCTAAGTATGTATATGTGTATCGTGTTTTTGGATTATGAATAAAATTATGTAAAGCTAAGTATGTATATGTGTATCGTGTTTTTGGATTATGAATAAAATTATGTAAAGCTACGTATGTATATGTGTATCGTGTTTTTGGATTATGAATAAAATTATCTAAAGCTACGTATGTATATGTGTATCGTGTTTTTGGATTATGAATAAAATTATCTCACGCAATAAACGTAACTCCTGATTTTGTTTTGTCTCCTTGATACTTTGACGAGGTTTATCAGAAATTTACCATAAAAGTAGCTAAATGTCGTCTCTAAATAATGTGTTTGATATAAGCATCATTTCTGTTGAAGCAGACATTTACTCTTACTGCAATGTTCTCTGTTATCTGTTCACACAATTCTTGGGGGTATTACCATTACAAAATCAGTAAATATTTCTTTTCATTCCTGTAATCTTTTTGGATGAACCTTGAAACACATTGTCTTTGGCATATACCCACAGGTCAAAAATCCAGTGGAGTAGTGAGATGCTTATTGATTTTTCGTTTTTCTCAAGATTACACGATCATCAAACATGTCTTTTAGCATTTCTATATCCTTTCACTTTTTCTTCTGCTTTATGCCTTTTCAAGCACTGCTTATTTTTGTCCTATTCTCTTATTATTACTAAAACAGTTGGCTGTCTTCGTTTCTTTATCATAAACTTTTATTCTGGAGTGGTGACCCTTCAGTAAAAAAAAAAAGCACAGAATGAGTATACTTTTTCCATTTTTATCACTGAGAAAGAAAATAAATCTAACAACTGTGATGATTAATATCTTGGGAATTATCAATTGTGTAATCTATTTGAAGATGCAGTTCGAAATTTGCTGATTTCTAAAAAAATTATTTTAAGGTATATATAAAGTGCTGAAAAAGAGACCTTCTTTTTAAAGGGGTTTGGAGCAGCTCTTTTATTTAATATGGAACTTCGGGAAGGTCGCCTCCAATTCTTAGCACGAGGGTGGGAGCAACTTTCAGATGTGTTGAGCACGTAAAGCCTTGCATATAATGAAAATCACATATTTCGTCATCTGATTTATGCAAAACTTTCATACACAAATAGTTTCATCCGCGTCTGATAAGAAAATTGCCATAAAGATTTTTTTTAATGCACAAAAACTAATTACTATTTTATATCTTCTTTGCTCTTTAATTAAGACGATTATAAATTATCACTTCAAGTTGTTGTCGCCTGTCCTATAATTTAAGTCCGTATTTTTTAAATTGCATTCTATGAAATCAGATTCAAATCCAAAGTCTGATACACACTTGTATATCTTCATTCAGACGATTACAAGAGATTCTGTGAATTGATTCTAATTAGATTATTATTCAACTATTTTGGAAAGTCTTAAAAATCTCTATCAAGCCTTGTTTCCTACTAAGGCGTTTTGAGAATCCATCTGTATATTCCTATAATATATTATATAAGATTGGAGACATTGTGTGTGTGTGTGTGTGTGTGTGTGTGTAATCCGACTCCTAAACTTTTTAAATGTCTGACTTCGGCTTCCGAAATATTCTTCTTACATAAGTAATAATTTTACATACTATATAGTGTTTTGATTTTAAAGGAGACGGATGGATGTGTTTTTCGAAGCTCTACAAAATACAACTTGTGTGGAAACTAGCAATACGAACAAATGTGAAAAGTTATTACCTTGTATAAGCTACTTTCTTTATTTCTCTATTCGTTTAGCTACCTTTTCACCGTCCAAGAAAGTAGAATTTCACATAAAGATGCCAAACTAAGCATTTTTTCCATCACCATTTCATAACATATTGTCAGCGTGGTTCTTGGCACTTTCCAAAGACGCGTCCGTCATCAAAAAAACTATCAAAGCCAGGAGCCATGTTATAAACGTTGTCGTTAGGTTTTAATAAACGACATCTAAATAATTCGATTTTTCAAAATAGTGATGAAAACCATACTCGTCTAGTCCTCTATTATTTTACAAAGATCGTATGATCAACTTCGGCAATTATTTAAGACCAAACATTGTCGGAGGTCACCAACGCTGTGTGTATCGGTCTATCTGTTATTCTCCTCCTTGGCATGCATCTCCCAACTTGTTGCTGTACTGTAGCTGAAAATCAAAGGTTGTCAGACAGACTTTTTTACAAAGGGACAGGCAATCAATTCAGACTGTTGTATTCTCTGCTTACCTTCTCGTGGGTGCACGCGTTTCGTCCGGTTGGTGTATCTTGTCTTCTTAACAATAACGAGGAGACACTGGTCAAGTTTGAACAGTTTAATTTGACATAAAACAAAAGTCAGACTGAAGACTTTGTACGAGAGAGAGAGAGAGAGAGAGAGAGAGAGAGAGAGAGAGAGAGAGAGAGAGACAGAGAGACAGAAAGGAAAGGAATTACTGGGAGGGTTTTACATGAGTCATTCTGGGATACTGCTCCTCTCCCCTTCTTGCCTGCCTTGCTGGCAGCAGCGGTTGTTTTTCACACCTGGAACAAAAGAGATCGAAAAAGCCTCCCACTGACCTGACGTCACTTCCGACTTCCGCTGCTACTCCTAACCCCTTTTAGGGAGTCCACCTACTCTCTGCGCCCTCATTATCTAGCATACCTTCCATTCCATTCTCTTAAAATACCTACTCGTGAGGTATTTTTCCACGTCCCCCCTCTCAACACTCGTCCCATTCCATACCTAAAATAAAACAGGAAACCCCCATTTCACATTCCTATCTTTCCTTTATGGTCAGCCATCATTAGGAACCAAACAGGGTGCATTACCATCACCACCTTCTAAGTTTCCATTTGGCTGGAATTCCACGTCGGACCCCTCATAACATTCTTCTGGGATGTAGAAAATTCTCCTTATGACCAGTGTCGACTCCATGTCATTACCCGAATTACGAGGCATCCTTTGCCTCCGTCAACCCATCATCGAACCCGCTCAGTGTTCCATTATCCTGTAATGGTCTGACCATTTTCCCTATGGGGCATTCAGCGCACACCCACACACAATCTACTTCTGCATTGATAATTAACTGATTTCACTTAATCTACTCATGCATATTACCGCTATATAAGAGGAATAACACAAAAACCCTCCTTAGAATGTTTACCTTTGTGGTCGGTCATCTAATTTTCCATAGACATATCTATTAATAGCAATCATACAATTTGATACTCATCCACTTTTCCACATGAACTCCAGAAACGACCCTCTAACGCCCCACTCTGATGGTTCATTCAATTCATACTCGGACCGGCTACACATGCTCTTTCTCTATCCCTTCCAAATGGGCTGCCCCATAATTTCGGAACCGGCGACTTGCCTTTTTTAATATCCTTCTTCCAAGGAGCCCCATTCATTTCCACATTGACCCTACCCGATTTTCCTAACTGAAATGCCGGTCGTTCTGGCGCACATATCAATCCGCCTTTAGCCGAAAACAAGTTCAATTTTCACCAACCTAATTCCACAATCAATCATCCAGATACGTTACGTAGCTGAAGTACTTTCTTAGGTCTCACTGATCCACAAAATAACAATGATCCTTCTGTCATCACTCTTCCCGTCTACCTTTCCGTATGTAAAGGAAATCCCCATGGACTCCTTCAAGTCGATAACCGCAACCAGGCTTCAGGTCTCATACAGGCTGGACATAAAATATCTCGTTAGCTCCTTCGAGCCGCTCTATACTATGGAATATCACGAGAATTCTCCAATATAACCCATCGGCAGGGTTTCCGCAAATTCACCTTGGCCCTACCAATTCTCTCAATCCCAAGAAAAAAGCTAAAGTACCACCGACATATATATGGCCGTCGCACAACTTGACTGACTATTAGCTTAATATTCCTTTAACTTTAGTTACTACTTTTTTTTGCTTTTTAAATAATTATTCCAATACAAGAAAAAAAGAATTTTCTGGCTTAGCCAAAAAACAAAAATAAATTAATAAAATGAGTTTACAGATATTCAATGCAACGTTTGACAATCTCGCAACTACAACAACAAATATTTTACAGAATTTCCGAATCCAAAGAAAAAAATTAACAAATTCAACAATTACAATGTTCCTAACGCTTTACAAAAATTGCAAAACAAAAATAAACTTTTCTTCTTTTTTTCTTTCCTTTCTCTCTCTCCAATCACCACATTTCCAATTCACACATTTCTTTCTTTTTAGCTAAAAGGTTCCGCAAAAACCAAGAAAAAAAACAAACAAACAAAAAACAAGAAATAAACAGGGCAATCGTCTTCTTTCTTCTTCTCTCTGCTTTACTTCCTTGTCGATTCTTACTCTGTCTCCCACAGAAGGACCCCAAGGACACGAAGCCCGACATCCATCGTTGCTCATCGCCAACAAAATCATTTAACGGAAACCAAAACAAAAAAAAACATTTCCAGAAAATAATCATACATACAAGCTAAACACACATCTTGATTGCTCATCCCCAACAAAATCATTTAACGTTTCACAACTGAAAACAAATTAAAATAACTACACAAAAAACAACTCTTCCTTTCCTTTCATTCCACAGGTGTCTAAATCACGCATTCTTTTTTTAAAACTGAAATGTCCAAAATACGTTTCTTTTTTTTTTCATAAAGTTAAAAATTCATTAAGTAAACAATTCACATTCTCAGGCTGGCTTGTCAAATACCCTCGGCCTTTTGGTCGGGATCAAAGTGTAGTATCTGTTCCGATGGATACTGCACCCCATAGACCGGTATTTTTTTGGCCTTCGGGGCTTGATTTCCGCCGGTTTATGGGTTTGTCCTGTGCAGTTCTAGGAGGTCCACCCTCCCAGGCTTTGCCTCCCCTCTTTGGGGAGGAGTAAGTTTATAGCTTACTGCCTGAGGCGCCCCTACCCGGGAATGCCGACGGGGCTGCACAGGCATTTTTTGTAGGCCAGAGTGCTCACCTTCTCGGGCGCTGGCTTTTCAAATCCCACTTTCCCGACCTTGTGTCACATCTTACCGCTGTGGTAGGAAGATAAATAACTTGTCAAATACCCTGTTTACTCTCTCTCTCTCTCTCTCTCCCTCTCTCTCTCTCTCTCTCTCTCTCTCTCCCTCTCTCCTATTCTATCACCCCACAGCAGTCAAAGCAAAATTCCCTTTCTTGTTCTCCCTCTCTCTCCCTTTGTTCTCTCAACAAAATCAGTATTTCTCTCGCTCGCCTCTCTCTCTCTCTCTCTCTCTCTCTCTCTCTCTCTCTCTCTTTATCTATCTATCTATCTATCTCTTTTCTTTGTTGCCAATCCAAACCACAAAATCATGTTTCTCTCTTTTAGCTTGCATTGTAAAACAAAATATGAAAAACACCCTTTAGTTTGCATGCTAGTGTATTCGCATGTAAGTGCATTATTTTTCGACCAGCGCGACACTTCGACCCTTTTCTTTAATGAAGTTTATACTTGTTTATTTTACTTTTTTCTTTTAACTTCTAAACAAGTTGCAACTGTTCATTTTTTATCGTCTCTCTTTTTTCTTTCTCTTAATATAATGTTCGATAAATGTTTTACTTGTCCTTTTACTTTGTTTTTCTTAAACAGTTTCTTATCACAGTTAATAATTCATAAATAACATTTTTAAAAGTAAGTTACAATATTATACGCTGTTGTTCTTTGTTTATCTTTCTCTGTAACATTTTCTTTTTTCTTTTCCTCTCTTCCTTTGTCCTTCTCTTCATATCTTCTTCTCGGTGGACTCGTTTGTCGTGTGAGTGGTACCCCGGTTAGCATATACCCTCTTAGAGTCAAGGTCACTTAACGCAAATCGCAGATGTTGTATTCTCTGCTTACCTTCTCGTGGGTACCCGGGTTTCGTCTCTGCCGGCTGAGCAATAACGAGAGGACGCTGGTCAAGTTTTAAGAGTTTAATTTGACATAAAGCAAAAGTCAACCTGAAGAGTTTGTACGAGAGAGAGAGAGAAGAAAGGAATTACTGTGTTATTCTGGATCACTACCCCCCCCCCCCGCCTGCCTTGCTGGTGGCAGCGGTTGTTTTTCACACCTGCATTGGCCGAGAATCTGGAACAAAAGAGATCGAAAAGGCCTCCCACCGACTCGGCGTCACTTCCGACTTCCGCCGCTCCCCTAACCTCCTTTTATGGATCCCTCCTACTCTCTGCGCCTCCACTATCTAATAAGACAATAACAAGGTCGAGAAACATTAGGTTTATTGAGCCACACATTGCTAATTAGACTGTAACTGGTAAATTGCATTGGTCGTAATTATGATCGTCTCTAGGTAGAAAGAGAGAAAGAAAGAGTTGGTTGGTAAGCTTGAAAGAATTTTAGATTATTAATTCTTTTTACCACATCATAGCAAAACTGTCCTTCTCAATCGCTTCTTTGAGACTAAGGTCAAATCTGATCCCAGGATTCCTTCACCATTGCATGTACTACGTCATGTTCACCCACGTATTCAACCATGCTTTCTTTTCTCACTGTTTGGCTTCTCAGTTACAGTTAACCGTTTCTGAACTCCTGTTTGAAACGCTTTAGGCTCTTATAACAAACGAATGTATGTATTAGCTAATATATATATATATATATATATATATATATATATATATATATATATATACGATCAACTCTGACTCCTGCAATGTTAAAAGATTCGACTCAAACTCCTAAACCTATGAATTTTCCGACTCCGACTTCATCTGGTAACGTTACACTAACATTTCTTTTTAGACTCCCCCAACATTAGAATAATCAATTGAGACGAACTTTTTGTTAAACTCATTACTCAAAATTAAAAGTACGTAAAAATAATATTAGAAACAAATGTACCGACATTTTTAGCATTCCTTTTCCAGTTTAATATTTTCTATTATTAGCTGACCGAACAAAATACTTATATTAATCTGAAACGAACAGAAAGTATTTATCCTTTTTATTTATTAAAATGGATAAAATATATTTGATAAATGTTCACTGATATATTTTCACTTTAATAAGATTTTATTTTATATGTATGTCTCTTTGTTATTTCATTAATTTAAGACAATCGAACTATTTTAGATCTATATGTAGAGGTAAAACAAATTTTTGATTGTGTATCCCTACGCAGAAATTATAAACACAGTTTAAGTTAGTTAAAAAGACAAAATATTTTTGTTAGATCTGTGGCTGTGTGAATGACACGTTCACCTTTAGTTCCAATATGTCATGCCATCTTTCAGGGTTCGAATCTTACACTCGGCAATTGTTTTTGTTCTGTTTTAGCATTTCAGTTATTTCCTAACCGATATCGATCATCAGACACCTGCATATTTTTTCAATAAAAATGAATGAAAAACATTTAATATATTTAATTAACTTCTAATTGTTGCAAGAAAAGTCAAGAAAAGTTGAGAAACCCGGCATAGACGGGTACTTCAACTAGTATATATATAACATATAAAGTTATTTTGTCAAATTTTCAAAGTCAGACCGAAATAGCAATCCGTCTGATATACATGATTCTGACTATTTTTTCGTTTATCAATCTATTGTGTTATTGGCATAAATATATTTTATTTTGCTTTAGTTTTTTTTTCTGAAAATACTTATTTAGGTTTTTAAAAAACTGTTACAGTGTGGACATTTTCCCTTACTCACAGAAACAGAATAGAAATTAAGTTTCGATATTTCCATATCTATTTCTGCTAGTAAACAATTTATTTCTAATAATTAATTGTTTATCATAATACTAAGTAAAATATTTTTCAGTCTAACTTCCACTTGAACGTGTTTAGAGTATTTTTAAGGATACAAGCGGCCTTCCTTTATTCATGATGACCAGATCGCCTACGCCATCTTAGATGCATACAAATGCGAAAGAAACTATTTTGTTTTTTAAGGTATTTTATTTTACCTTACACCTTGTTCTTAAATTTAATTTGGATGCTTTAAAAAAGGTATGAACTTTTCAAATATATACATATACCACTTGCAAGCGTAATCTCGTACCGAAAGTGAGAAAAAAACACCTCATAAACCGGCTGCAACAACTAGACCGGCTGTCCAATAAGATCGGATCTACAAACTACACTGAAGAGGCCAATTCTATCTTGGCGAAATTTATCTGTACTATAAACTAAAAATGAAAGTTTATAAAAAAAATTAAAAAAATCTGTATCGAATTTTCTTTTTTTAATAAAAAAAAATATATCGCATCTTTAAATTTGCTTTAAAATGTATTTTATTTTACCTTACCCCTTGTTCTTATATATATATATATATATATATATATATATATATATATATATATATATATATATATATATATATATGTGTGTATATAGTCTCAGAAGTTTCTCAATCATTAAAACTATAAAAAAAAATTTTAAACATTAAGTCCCAAGTCGTTCAGTGGAAAATCACTCATGTAAGTCAATTTAATTTTTACAGTTATTATATTAGTTTGCTTCTTACATTATTTAAGGGATCATCAGTTGTTTACCATGAAAAACTGTTTCGGGAATTTATATATATATATTATACTAAATTTAAGTTAATCAATGTTTGTTTCCCTACGGCATTTTCTCTATATACTTTAATAAAACATACATACATACTCAAATAAACCTTAGTTCTGTGATTGAGTTATGTTAAAAAAATTCTGTTTTAATTGTTCTAATTAGCCGTAATTTATCATTAACTGAACAAGTCACTTTCTCTCTTTTAGATATCTATGTATTTATCTCGGCTCTTCTCACTCTATGTTGATTCAACTACACTCTAAAATTTCGTAATGTCTCTGTGAGCATTTAAAGAAAGAGTGACTGTCTTTTCTTGGTGTCGTCATCTACTTTGCATACACACAACAAACACCTATTAAAATTAGATGGCAAAATATGCTTCTTCAATTTTATATAGGAATATTAAAGAATAATAATAATATAGAAGTAAAGAGACTTATTATTTTTAGTTATGCAAAAAGAATGTCACAGATTATGAATGTGTCAATTAAATCATCCTACAATAAATAGTGATAATGATTGACCCAACATGTCATGGGTACTGGGTACGTCTAGTATATATATATATATATATATATATATATATATATATATATATATATAGTGAGAGAGAGGGATAAGTATTCGATGTAAGGTAAAATCTTGACCCATTTTAGAGAGGGAATATTGGCATCTGAAGTTGTAAAAGATCCGTTGAAGTTGTGGATAAGCAGAGACCATTAAATGTTCCAGACGACCCGACCAGTTGGAAAAAGTTGCGGTGTGTGAAAGTTTAGGATATCAGTGACGTATTAAAGGTCATTTATAGGTAACCTTCTTGGGCTTTGCAGACAGAGATTTTTGGGAGTAATACACTACAAAGTGAGTTGATAAATGGTAATTTCAATGTGAAAAAGCCCGCAGTAAGAAAGGTCACCATGGGGAAGCGAAATAGACGTGGAGACGAAGTCTAGAGGTTTGGAGTTAATATTTGATAATTAAAACTAAAATAGGACTGGATTTTATCTTACCTCGAATCTGCTTCTACAAACTCTTTTGGTACGTTCAACGGTGAACTTTTGCCTATATTTTCTACATTTTCTTATTATTCTCTATATTATTTTTATATCTTTTCAAATATTGACATTTTGGTAATTTCTCCTTTAGCAACTTATTTGTCTACTCTCCTCTGACGAGAAGATATCATTCTTTGAAAAGCCATGGTTTAAGGAAGGAATGATAAAATTTCTCTTATTTAAAACGCCTTGTTTTGAATAACTGATGACTTAATAGATATTGTATTTGGCACAATTTTAATTCTCATCATTTACTTGTTTATATAATTGCTCTATCTCGTATAGCGATAATCAACTCTTCATGATAGGTTTTGCTTTAAAGGTATACATCGTATCGTTATTCTCCTTTTCCTCAAACACACACACACACACACACCATATATATATATATATATATATATATAGTTAATTATGAAAATATATTTATGGCAATTAAGCTACGTCTATATATATAAAATAGTAACGCTGTGTGTGTATGTGTTCGCCTGATCTTTGTGTCTTATGTTCACCCAAAACCGCTGGACAGAATTGCTTGAAAATGGGCATGTGAACTACTGACCTCTCAGTGAAGGTCATAGGCTATATAAGAAATATATCACTTCAACGCTGGGAGTCTCCGGGTGCCCCCCCCCACACACACACACCCACTGAAAACGGTTTTCCCTTTGATTCAAATAAAATTTAAATCATAGGTAAATGACCAAAAATTATGTCTATTCCCAAAATTTCAGCAAATTTTGATAATATTAAGAGAGTACCCGGAAGCACAAGTACCCCCCCACACACACACACACTGAAATTTAAACCATAGGTCCACCGAAAATTCAAATAGGTCCAATTTCAATGAAATGTATACCTTATTTAATACATATTAAATAAGGATGATTTACAGAATATATATATATATAATAAATGTGAGCGAGAGCTAACGGGTGAAGCCAGCTAGTATGTATATATATATATATATATATATATATATATATATATAATGTATATGTATGTATGTGTGTATTTATGTATATGTGTATTTATGTATATGTATATTTATGTATATATATATGCATATATATATATGTATGTATGTATATATGTGTGTATATATATATATATATATATATAATCATTTTAATAATAAATATTTAAATATTTATGCTGTAAGATGAAGACGAGTATGGCTTGATGACTCTCAGGCGTTGTTGCAGAAATGTTGAAGGTTGTAGATTAAACAAGCATTGAGATGATCACAAGCTTCATAAATCAGATCATAAAAGAAGAGGTTATCCCGAAAGACTAGGAACTCAGTACAATTGTAAATTTTTACAATGGTAAATTGGGGGGGGGAGGCACTAGATAGAGGTAATTACTGAGGCTTCAAGTTGATGGATCAGGTCCTGAAAAGGATTGAAAGAATAATTGAGAATACTAATAAGTCAGATAAGCATGGATAGTTTTATGCCTGAGCAAAGTACCAGTGGTACCAGTATTTGCCCTGAGATATATGCAAGTACCTTGATGAAAAGAAGAACCTGTATTTTGCTTTTGTGGATCTGGAGAAAGCTTTTGACAGAGTGCCAAAAGATGTTGTCTAGTAGGTTTTATGTAAACTGGTTTGTGAAAATTGTTCAAGCAATGTACAGAAATGCTCAAAGTCGTGTTAGAATTAACAACACATTTAATGACAGGTTTAATGTTAAAGTAAGACTACACCAGGATTCTGTACTGAGTGCATTGCTTTATTTGTGTCTTAGAAACATTGTCCAGGAAGTTTTGTATGGGTTGTCTGAAAGAAATGCTGTATGCTAATGATTTAGTACTTGCCTGTGAAACATTGGAAGATCTACATGTTAAGTTAAAGACTTGGAGGAATGCTCCAAAAAGTAAAGGTTTGGGAGTAAATGTTAGCAAGATCGAAGCGATGACCAGTGGTTGTAGTGTTGGGTAGCTCCCAGCAAGAGGAAAGTACCCCTGTTCAGTTTGTGGAAAGGGAGTCAGGTGCAATTAAATGTTTAGTGGTACTTGTAAGCATTGGGTGCACAAGAAGTGCAGTGGAATTACTGGTAAATTGAGAGAAAGAAGTGTAAGAGAATGGAGGTGAATAAAAATATAGATGTGGAGAAAGTATATCTGGATGGTGAAGCTAGTGAGGTTGTCCAGTAGTCTTGTTACCTTGGTGATACACTTGCAGCACAGGGTTGAGCAGGTGCTAGTGGGATTGCAAGAGTTAAGAGTGGATGGAGAAAGTTCAGGGAACTTCTGCCATGACTAACCAGCAGAATGTTGCCACTGTCAGCCAAGGGAAGAGTCTATCAGGCATTTGTGTACAGTGTGATGATGTATGGAAATGAAACTTTGCCAGTGAAGTCCGTGGACATGTGTTGCATGGAGATAAGTTTTATGAGTATGATATGATGGATGTGTAATATGAGTCTTTAGGACAGGCATAAATCTGATGACCTCAGAGGAAGATTAAATCTAGACAGCATAAGGTGGTGTATGCAGAACAGGAGACTTTGATGGTATGGCCATGTTGAAAGAATAGATGAGAGTTTTGGGGTTATTAGATGTAGAACAGTTGAGGTAGCAGGATTATTTGGCAAGGGAAGGCCAAAGAAAACATGGGAAGAAGTGATAAGAATGGACTTGTGAGAAAGAGAGATAAATAAAGACCTGGTCAGAGATAAGTTAACTTGGAAGTCAATTTTTAAAAGCCATCCAAAGCATGCATGCATGTAAAACGGACGTTAAACCGATGATGATATATATATATATATATATATATATATATATATATCGAAAGAGAGAGAGATAACACATATTATATTAGAGAGATTATCTCCAAATTAAAAAAAAAATATTGGCAGATTGAGAACAACCAGTATGCTTGCTATGAACAGAGGGTGCAAGTTGGTTAATAATTATCATCATGTGTAAAACAGAGCAGTTAGTCTACAAGAAATAGTTCATAATAAATGATTTACAATAGGCATGGTACTTTTTGCATAAAATCACCCATAAAAGTATTGATATTAAATTTTTTAAAACGGACAAATAAAATGAACACGAATAGATATTTTAAGATGTGTCTATTAAATGTTTGTGAGATTAATGTTGAAAATTCTATTTCAAACTTTAGCGTGACAGACCTCCAGAAATGCTATTTCAAACTGGAGCGTGACAGGCCTCCAAAAATGCGATTTCTAACTTAAGCATTACAGACCAAAGAAAATACTATTTACAACTTTAGCATGACAGACCGACGAAAATGCTATTTACAACTTAAGCATGACAGACCAACAAAAATGTTATTTCAAAATTAAGCATGACAGACCAACGAAAATGTTATTTCCAACTTAAGCATGAGAGACCGACGAAAATGTTATTTCCAACTTAAGCATGACAGACCAACGAAAATGCTATTTCCAACTTAAGCATGAGAGACCGACGAAAATGTTATTTCCAACTTAAACATGACAGACCAACGAAAATGCTATTACCAACTTAAGCATGAGAGACCTACGAAAATGTTATTTCCAACTTAAGCATGACAGACCGACGAAAATGCTATTTCCAACTTAAGCATGACAGACCAACGAAAATGTTATTTTCAACTTAAGCATGACAGACCAACGAAAATGCTATTTCCAACTTAAGCATGACATACCAACGAAAATGTTATTTCCAACTTAAGCATGAGAGACCGACGAAAATGTTATTTCCAACTTAAGCATGACAGACCAACGAAAATGCTATTTCCAACTTAAGCATGAGAGACCTACGAAAATGTTATTTCCAACTTTAGCATGAGAGACCTACGAAAATGTTATTTCCAACTTAAGCATGACAGACCGACGTAAATGCTATTTCCAACTTAAGCATGAGAAACCTACGAAAATGTTATTTACAACTTAAGCATGACAGACCGACGAAAATTTTATTTCCAACTTAAGCCTTTCATAGAGATCCCCTGACACATCTAAGATAAGATGTTTCCATTCAATCTGCACATTTAGTGATGAAATGCTATTTTAAAATTTGACCCTGACAGAAGAACAAAAATGCTATTTAAAACTTAAGCATGTCAAACTTAGCAATTAATAAATCCTCTTATGTGGATTCTTGAACACATAAAAAATCTACACCTTTTGAGATGAAAAATCTATTTCATAATTTTACTTTGCCAGAATCATAGCAAGATAAGAGGCGGGTGTATAAAAATAAGGTTAGGATGATAAATTCCCATGTAAGGTTAAAACTAAGAATTTTCCAGTTAGAAGTTGAGTTAAAGCTATGTGACATCGCAGTCACAGGAAGCCACTAATTTCACCTGACGAATGGATAGAGAAGATCTTTCACTTTCGACTGAACTAGTAGGAAGAAAGAGAGATAGAGAGAGAGCAGTTAGATTTGGATAGCTACTGCCTCATGGGAAGGGGTTTAGGTGTGTTATGTGTATACATTTATTCTATAAAGTAAGGATAATACCCCAAAAGCATGACAGGCTAACAAAATTCTATTCAAAACTAAAGCATGACAGGCCAACGAAATGCTATCTCAAACTGAAGTGTGACAGGTCAACAGGATGCTATTTCAAACTGAAGCATGACAGGCCAACGACATGCTATTTCAAAATGAAGCATGACAGGCCAACGAAATGCTATTTCAAACTGAAGCGCGACAGGCCAACGAAATGCTATTTCAAACTGAAGCGTGACAGGCCAACGAAATGCTATTTCAAACTGAAGCGCGACAGGCCAACAAAATGCTATTTCAAACTGAAGCATGATAGGTCAACGTAAATGCTATTTCAAACTGAAGCATGATAGGCCAACGAAATGCTATTTCAAAATGAAGCATGACAGGCCAACGAAATGCTATTTCAAACTGAAGCATGACAGGCCAACGAAATGCTATTTCAAACTGAAGCGTGACAGGCCAACGAAATGCTATTTAAAACTGAAGCGCGACAGGCCAACGAAATGCTATTTCAAACTGAAGCATGATAGGCCAACGAAATGCTATTTCAAACTGAACCGTGACAGGCCAACGAAATGCTATTTTAAACTGTAGCGTGACATACGTACGAAATGCTATTTCAAACTGAAGCGCGACAGGCCCACGAAATGCTATTTCAAACTGAAGCATGACAGGTCAACAAAATTCTATTCAAAACTAAAGCATGACAGGTGAACGAAATGCTATTTCAAACTGAAGCATGACAGGTCAATGAAATTGTATTTCAAACTGAAGTGTGACAGGTAAACGAAATGCTATTTCAAACTGAAGCGTGACAGGTCAACGAAATGCTATTTCAAACTGAAGAATGACAGGTCAATGAAATGCTATTTCAAACTGAAGTGTGTCAGACCAACGAAATGCTATTTCAAACTGAAGCACGACATGCCAACGAAATGCTATTTCAAACTGAAGCATGACAGGTCAATGAAATTGTGTCAGACCAACGAGATGCTATTTTAAACTGAAGTGTGACTGGCCAACAAAATGCTATTTCAAACTGAAGCGCGACATGCCAACGAAATGCTATTTTAAACTGAAGTGTGTCAGACCAACAAAATGCTATTTCTTACTGAAGTGTGTCAGACCAACGAAATGCTATTTTAAACTGAAGCATGACAGGCCAACGAAATGCTATTTTAAACTGAAGCATGACAGGCCAACGAAATGCTATTTCAAACTGAAGCATGACAGTTCAATGAAATACAATTTCAAACTGAAGTGTGTCAGACCAACGAAATGCTATTTTAAACTGAAGCATGATAGGCCAACGAAATGCTATTTTAAACTGAAGCATGACAGGCCAACAAAATGCTATTTCAAACTGAAGCGTTACAGGCCAACGAAATGCTATTTCAAACTGAAGCATGACAGGCCAACGAAATGCTATTTTAAACTGAAGCGTTACAGGCCAACGAAATGCTATTTCAAACTGAATCATGACATGTCAATGAAATGCTATTTTAAACTGAAGTGCTACAGGCCAAGAAAATGCTATTTCAAACTGAAGTGTGTCAGACCAACGAAATGCTATTTTAAACTGAAGTGTGGCAGGTCAATGAAATGCTATTTTAAACTGAAGCATGACAGACCAACGAAATGCTATTTTAAACTGTGGTTCGAGAATGGATAAACCAGTGGATGTATCTCTAACCTTGATTGATATCGTCCCTGTGAGATGGAAACATTCAATCCATATAATCTTGAAATAGATTCTATAAATGACTTTAGGGGTGAAAAGTCTTCTTCTGTTTGGTGAACTGGGGGACATTTCCGTGCTGTGATAGTAAATCTATGTTCAGGTGCACAGAATTAATGAGTTCACTTCAATAAACACAACATTGTTTATCTTGTTCCCAGATATGCCCAGTAGAAATGTGTTTTCAAACATTTCAAGTGCATGTCAGGAGAAATTTCTTTTCTTATAAATGTGTGCATCAACTTGTTGGTGGCCATCCCTATTGGTTTCTGCAATTTAGAGAATAATACATAGCACTGCCACTTTTTCATGTTGATGCAACGGGCCTACCGCTTGATATTGCTATGTGCACATCTAATTTCTAATCAAAATATTATTAACAGTGACATCTTATAAGAATAACAGCTACAGATGTATCACAACTATCTATCCCATATTCAGACACACACACACACACACACACACACACATATATATATATATATATATATATATATATATATATGATTGTTTTTATCCAAAAAGACATGTACAAAATCTGCGACATGAATAAAAATAATCATATACATAAAGCTCTATTTGATATTGAGCACTTTTTATAAGCCCGGTTGAAATTCTTTGGATTCCTATCTCGTGAATATTTACTTCACCTCGATAACTATATATATATATATATATATATATATATATATATATATATATATATATAGTGCGTCGGGGTATGTTGAAAAGAAACCAAAAAAGCTCTCGATCATAAGAATATGAGAGCTAAAATACAAATGATGTATTTAAAAACTATACGTTACATATTCCAGAGACGTACCATGGTTTCATTGACATGGATAGACCTTTACTGTTTAGAAAAGTCCCTTATGATCAATCCTAAATCCTCGGCAACTCACGAAATGAAGAAAGTTCGAATAAAGGAATTAGATGGTCACTATAGAATCAAACTAACACTTACCGGCATAAAGGCCTCAACTGGCATCCATCTCATAGAAGAATACTTATTCGAATGAATGAACATTTATACACTAGAATGGCCACTTATGAATCTCAGCCAATCAGAACACAGAAAATGGACTTTCCCTTCTGAGCGTGATGGAACATTCTAGCCTTATTATAAACCGGAATTTTGATGTGCTTGGCAGTCTGACTTATCTTGCTGCTCAACTGGTCATACAGTTGAGCCCTAAGCATAGACTCTATATGGTGCTACGAACAGAACATATGGATTCTGAAGATTGGGAGCAGTACCTCCTCAAAGCAGGGATCTCTGCTAGCTCAGCTCGAGCTTATTCTGCCACATTTGCAAGTGAAAAGCTTACAAAGAAGAACCTGCAAATGATGGATTGGGCCATGTTGAAAGAGCTAGGGATCACGACAATGGGAGAAGCTCTCTCAATCCTTAAAGAAGCTAAGGAACTCTCTGCTGAGGTAACATACGTTAAAGCACCAGCCGCTAAACTGCCCTAGCTCCATCTTGAAATGACCCCCCAACAATTCAGAAAATTCAGAATTGATTGGGAAGTATTCACCGAGATGACGGGTATGCCAACATCTCAGGCCAACATACAGCTATACAGTTCTGCTGATGAGTCCGTCCAGAATGCTATAGTTAAGACTCACCCTAAATTCTTCACCACTGATCCAGACAAGCTACTAGGAATGATAGAGGCATTGGTCACTCAAAGGTCGAATCCCATCGTTCATCGCCTTACTTTTGCCTCCATGTCACAGGGTGAGACTGAGACAATACAGAACTATCTCGTCCGCCTCCGGGCCACAGCCCTGGACTGCAACTTTTTATGTCCCCTTTGTGAGCATGACCTGTCTAACATGTACATCAAGGACCAGCTCATCAGGGGAATAGCAAACAATACCCTCCAAGCAGACCTGCTGGCCAAAGCTGGAACACTTACAACTCTCGAACAAAATGTTAACCATTCTGAGGCGTTCGAATCGGCATTGAAAGACCAAACTTCAATGACTGACATGGCTATTGCACGGATATCTACGTACCGCAAGCAAACAACCAGGGCTCAAGCTGATAAAGGTCACGTTAGTATCAGCAACTCCGCCAAACATGATAACTTTCAAGCTTGCATGGGTTGTGGTAGCCATTATCATGGTATCCCAGGAACAAGCTCCAGCGTGGAGTCAAACATGCAGCACTTGTGGGAAACTTAACCACCTTTCAAGAGTGTGCCGAGCAAAGAAACCCTGTATTGGAATTGACGAGGCTCCCATAGATTCTCTTATTGCTCACATCACATTTAACCAGACAAGGGATACATATACGACCGAAAGTGAAAATCAAATAGCAGAAATAGATGCATATGTTATCCCATTTTCACCAAATCCAGATCCCAGACAAGCGAAGAACATCCCTGGTGACTATCGAACAAAGCTGAAGATTTTCCCTGATAGTGGGGCCACTATATGTCTAGGGGGATCAAAGCATCTGTTTAAGATCCGACTCACAATGAATAACTTAGTACCATCAAGAAAAATCGTTCGGACTGTGGGAGATTTCACACTTGTGTGTCAGGGATTGTTACCTGTGAAATTCGAAGTTCGTGGAAGAACAACCAAGCAAGCCTTTTACATATGTGATGGGATCCAGCGACTTTATTTCAGCAAGGCAGCATGCATTGATGTGGGAATGCTGCCTGAAGATTTCCCAAACCCTGTGGCAGCATTTTCAACCCAGGCAAATATCGCAATACAACACATTGAGTATGTGAATCAATTGCCAAGTCGCCCCAAAAGCATTCCCTTCACCCCGACGGAAGAAAACATTAGTAGACTTAAGGATTGGGTCCTAGAGCATTTTGCCAAGACAACGTTAAAAAACGATGGGGTGTTCCCATCTATGTCCGGCCCCACCGCCCATATTCACCTTAAAGAGGGAGCGGTCCCAAAAGCCAGACACAACCCAATTCCTGTGCCTTGTCATTTCAAAGAGCAAGTACGACTCGCACTTTGGGATGATGTTAAAATAGGCATTCTTACTCCAGTGCCCGTTGGTACCCCTACCGATTGGTGCAGCACTATGGTAATCACTGCAAAAAATAATGGAAAACCAAGAAGAACGGTGGACTATCAGCATTTAAACTCGCAGTGCAAACGAGAAACACACCACACTAGCTCGCCATTCCAATTGGCATTACAGGTGCCACCCAACAAAAAAAAAACGTCTTAGATGCAATGGATGGTTATCATTCAATCTCTCTAGATAAAGAATCTCAGCCACTTACAACTTTCATCACGGAGTGGGGTCGTTTCATGTATCTCCGCATGCCTCAGGGATACTTAGCCTCTGGTGATGCCTATACACGTAGATATGATGAGATCATTAAGGACATTCCTTGCAAAATGAAGGTCGTTGATGATACGCTACTTTTTGACAACAGTATAGAAGATGCCTTCTATCATACATTTGACTACCTATCGCTTTGCGCAAAAAACGGAATTGTCTTTAACAAAAATAAATTCCAATTGTGCAAAGATGTGGTTCAGTTTGGAGGCCTTCAAATAACATCATCAGGAGTAGCCCCTTCTGGGAATTTACTCAATGCAATTGCCAACTTTCCTATCCCAAAGAATATAACTGATGCAAGGTCTTGGTTTGGATTAGTTAACCAAGTAGCATGGGCACATTCCCTAAACACCATAATGTCTCCCTTTCGAGACCTTGTCAAACAAAATTCATGCTTCATTTGGAATCAGGATCTCGAGAATGCATTTTTCACATCCGGGCAAATCATTGTGAATTTGGAAAAAAAGGGTGTAACGACCTTTAATATTAACAGAGCAACCTGCCTTGCTCCAGACTGGAGTAAAGAAGGTATGGGTTTCCTGCTATTACAAAAACACTGTATATGTTCCACTGAGAAAGCACCAGTATGTTGTCCTGAAGGTTGACACATCGTATTTGCAGGCAGCAGATTTGGCATAGATGCAGAGTGCCGATATGCACCTATTGGGCATTAGACAAATGCTGTATATTCATTATGGGCTGCCCTAACGTAATAGTAGTAACAGACCACCGGCCCTTACTAGGAGTATTTGGAAATAGGGGCCTGAGCAAGATACATAACCCACACCTCTTTAAGCTTAAAAAGAAATAACTCAGGTATTTTTTTACCATCCAACACTGCCCAGGAAAGTTGCATCAGGGTTCTGATGCCGTCTCTCGCAACCCAGTCCCTACAATGAGTGCCCTTACATCCCTATCTTCCACACACCCTTCCTCTGAAGACATCCATCTCTCGGATAAAATAGATGCTATGGTGGAGATAGCAACCCAGCAGGCCGTGAACGATTTTAAAGACAACGATACAATCCTGTCAGCTGATGACGTACGTGCATCAGGCCGAAATGATCCATCTTACACGACTCTGATCAACACAATACAACTAGGTTTTCCATCCAAACGTTCACTTACTGAACCGGAATTCCGTAACTTCTGTGATGTACGCCATCGACTAAGTGCCGACAGGAGCTTAGCACTGATGGATGCGAGAATCGTGGTACCCAAATCTCTCAGAGGAAAAGTACTACGTTATCTACACTCAGCCCACCATGAAAGCCTGTGCCAATGAATCGGTGTATTGGCCCAGTATGAATGCATCAATATGCAACTTTCGAGCCAATTGCCTCATTTGCACAAGCATTGCCCCAAGTCAGCCACCTGAACCACTCGTATTAACCCAAGCTCCAGATTGGGTCTTCCAGCAATGCCGCACAGGTTCGAATTCTGTTCGTAGCGCCATATTGAGTCGATACTTAGGGCTCAACTGTAAGACCAGTTGAGCAGCAGGATAAGTCAGACTGTTGAGCAGCGAGATAAGTCAGACTGTTGGGCACATCAAAATGCCTGTTTATAATAATGCTAGAATGTTCCATTATGCTCAGAAGGGAAAGTCCATTCTCTGTGTTCTTTAGTCCATTTGGCTGAGATTCATAAGTGGCCATTTTAGAGTATAAATGTTCATTCATTCGAATAAGTATTCTTCTATGAAATGGATGCCAGTTGAGGCTTTTATGCCGGTAAGTGTTAGTTTTATTCTATAGATATCGACTAACAATGTAAATCCACAAAAAAATTCAATTCAAATCTTTAACCAGGTTTATCATTTCAAGACAAACTTAGAAACCAGAAGCTCATGGGTTCTCCCCGTTCTGGGAGCACTTCTTCTACTCCTTCTAAACAAACCTATGTGCTCATTTTTTAATCATAACAAATCAGAAAATTATCTAATGTTAATGAAATTGTCAGCATTTATTTAATAAATTATATATTTTACAAGGAATACTCGTTTAATTTTAACATCATAGCGATTTTCAAAAGTGTGAAAATTGAACGGAATTTATGTCTGGGCCAGATTCAAGACACATGCGCAGTAACGTTTTGCTTTTTATTTATTTTTTATACGTTGTTACTGTTAAAAAAAGCAGTTCTATGTAATTTTTTGACAACATTTGAACTAAAATAAAAATAAATAAAATTAAATGGGGTCTTCATATCGCCGCTAAAACCATCTCTCCTGGTGTTTACCGGCAGATAGGTATGAGATGGTTCATAATCTGTCCATGACCCGTGGAAAAAAGGACGCCTATTCTCCACGTCTTAGGTAAATTGACATGTGTGCATATTTTGGTTTATCACTTGTAATCGCAAATAAAACCTGTCATATTTTTATAAGTTTTTAGTTCTTTTTTTGTTTATTAATTAAAAAAACCGATAGAGTCAATTATTTATCTTAATCACCAAAAAATCAATGAATGAAATTGTCAGCATTTATTCAATAAATTGTATATTTTATAAGGAAGACAACTTTCCAATTTTAACATCATAGCGATTTTTAAAAGTGTGAAAGATTGAATGGAATTTATGTTTGGGCCAGATTAAGACATGCTTTTTTGTTATGCGTTGTTACTGTTAAAAGCGACTCTATATAATTTTGAAGACAACATTCCAACGAAAGAAAAAAGAAAGAAAATTAAACAGGGCCTCCATACCGATGTTAATCTCTATTTCTTTGTTTGAATTATTTTTTCTGTTTGCTTTTGATGGAGATAGGGCATCCTACCAGATACTAGACATTCATCCGCTATTTCAGAGACTCTATCCGAGAGTTCTTTTTAGGGTTCTAACCGTCCCTTTAAGTGCAATTGTTTGGACATGCTTTGCACTTGTATCACCGGCTATATTCGCTAAAGTATTCCTTCCGGTGTTTACCAGCAAGTATTATGTTTTCACTTACTGGTGCGTATATAAAACATTATACACCCGTGTTATCGTTGGGAACACAGGTTCTTACTTATTTGTAGATACAATCACTCGGACGCCGATGTTTAGATTTTTTATAAAGGTTTATTACAAAGAAAACAGTCACAGAAAAAAATCAGAGCGACGGATTACTTGTGTATGGAAGAGAGGGAGAGAGAGACAGACAGACAGACAGACAGATAGCTCGTCCTACTATACCTAGTCATATTAGGATGGCGTCCTGGAGACGTCTTCCCTGCTTGAAATATCGCCAGCCAAGAGACAGAAAATCTCCGTCCGCAAGTCCCATGGTTTCGGTGACTTCCGTTCTGGGGTCACCTCTGACCCTTAAGATGTCACTCAAATTTTCCATTCAAACAACGAGCCTAGGTACGCAACACGAGTAGGTACGTGGCGTTATGAGATAGTCGATTATCTGTCCATGACATGTAGAGAAAAGACAGCAATTTTCCTACCTTAAGTGAATGCGTACGGTACGTTAGAGGTTTGTGGAGAGAGAAGCTGAAAGGAAAAATTCCTTCTGAAATCTGGCCGAAATGAAATGTAACGATTAAGGAAAGGCTAAAGCATCTTTAACAAAAACAAAAACAAAAATAACATTTATTTTATGCGTGTGTGTGTGTGAGAGAGAGAGAGAGAGAGAGATAGAGTCATGCCGTCAATTAAAAATTATGGAGATTTAAAAAAATGTGGATGCTTAATGGAATTTTGATTTAGGCTAGATTAATGCGCAGTAATATTGGGGGGCGGGGTCGTTAAATATGTTGTAGATCGACTCTATATAACTTTTTCTGACAACATTGTAAGAGATCAAAAATTGAAACTAAGGAGAGAGAGAGGGAGAGAGAGAGAGAGAGAGGGAGAGAGCTACCCAAACCATCCAATCCAAGGTCTCCAGCAGGTTAAGGTTTCTCCATGTCTGTAGGTTCGAAAGTAGGTAGTGCCAGCTCCATTCGCAACGATCATTTTACAAACACCTTGTGCGTCTTATTAAGTTTGTTTCTTCTATTAGCCACCGCATAAACTATACAGAGCATCGTTCTTCCTCCATTATCCTCTTAGAATGAGAAAGGGTAGCTAGGTAAAAATAAATAAACTCACAAAGAACTTACTCTGAGACTCAGCGTATCATTACAGATGATCAAGTTATGTGGATGCCAAAGATGGCACCATCTAAAAAAAACCTCACAGAATCAGTTTTGATAGAATTGTGTTTAAATTCAATTCTTCAACCTTAGATTGAATCAACCGAGACAAAAAGAAAAATTGCAATGGATATTCCTAAGATTCCTTCATTCAGTGTTTAGCAAAGAAAATGCTATTTTGAACTTATACGTGACAGACCAACGAAAATTCTATTTCAAATTTGAGCGTGACAGATCAACAAAAATTCTATTTCTAACATAAGCATGAGAGACCGACGAAAATGCTATTCACAACTTAAGCGTGACAGACCAAGGGAAATTTTATTTTGACAGACCAACAGAAAATGCTACTTTTAACTTATGCGTGACAGACCAACAGAAAATACTACTTTTAACTTATGCATTACTGACCAACGAAAATGCTATTTTAACTTATGCGTGACAGACCAACAGAAAATACTACTTTTAACTTATACATTACTGACCAACGAAAATGCTATTTTAACTTATGCGTGACAGACCAACGAAAATGTTATTTTAAACGTATGCATGACAAGCCAACAAAAATACTATTTCAAACTTGAGCGTCACAGATCAACAAAAATGTTATTTCAAACTTATGCATGACAGACCAAAGAAAATGCTATTTTGAACTTAAGCGTGACAGACAAGCGTAAGCGTGACAGACCAACAAACATCCTATTTTTAACTTATGCATGGCAGATCAACGAAAATGTTATTTCTCACTTAAGCGTGACAACCTAACGAAAACGCTATTTCAAACATAAGTGTGACAGGCCAGCAGACAGAGTCTCATATAAAGATGCGTGGGCACATCTAAAATAAGATCTTTCCATTTAATTTGCACATGTAGCAATGGAAATTCTATTAAAAACTGAAGCATGAGTGACCGACTGACAGACCTACTGTGAACCTAGAAATACTTGAAGAAACGTGACAACAAAGATAGTCAATAAAGATATTTTTTATATTTTTATTTGTTGTAAGTTCAGAGAGAGATGTTGTGGTTGGATATAAGTCTGTTGATTCACTTTATTAGTTGCAAGACTTTTTTCTCTCCCTTTTATTCTGGAATCTGAAGATATAATAAAGGGAGGGCATGCTTCTGTCTTATTTTTGGGGAAGAGAGAGAGAGAGGGGGGATACAGAGAGAGGGAGAGAGTTCTTTGTGTTTAAAAGCCATTGAAAGGTAGGCCTGTTGTTTGTCAATGCAAATTGCATCCTTTGTTCAAAAATTCAGAACCTTAATCTTGACAACACACCTGTCAACTATAATAAAAAAAATAACTTCATTGAGAGCCTCTCACCAAAATAGATGGCTTGTAACTTTACTCAACTTGTCAAAGCACTTAAGATAATATAAGAATTAAAAGAAAAAGAAGGAAAGAAAACACGAATCTGGATTATTTCTATTTGCACAGTCAACTTCCAAAAGCTGAAAAACTTCTGATGAAGACATTTTTAAAGATAATATATTTTATAAACCTAAAAACGTGGAAATAATTTATTATCTTGTATGAATTTCAAAATTGTAAAGGATTCTGGGAATTTAATTTTTTGTGTACTTGCCTTAGTATGCTAATAAAAATTATACCTGCATACACTACAGCATATTTTACACACAAACACATCTCTCTCTCTCTCTCTCTCTCTCTCTCTATATATATATATATATATATATATATATATATATATATATATATATAGTTTTATAAAAATATATCCAAAGCAAGTGAGCTACAAAGATCGCCCATGTTTCATTCCCGCAGGAAATCATCAGGCTAAATGCACAGAATTATTGCTAGCAATTGCTTTTATATCTAGGTAGTTTATACTCTAGCTAACTAACCAATAAGGTTCGTTGTTATTACCCCCTCTTGGGCTATTATTTTCATTGGCTAATGGTCGAACTCCTCTCAAAAGATTTGGCTGACCTTTGTTTGACACACTCTTCTTTTGTTTGGGGATCGGTTTGGCGCACCTTATTTTTAAATGTGTCAAATTAATAGGTGACCTTATTTTAACACGTCGGGACTGAAATGATTTATCTTTTCTATTTATTTTGTTACTTTAGAGATTCATTTAGTTTAGTTTTTTATTTATTAATTAATTCATTTTTTAAATGCTAAAGTTAAGTTTATTTATTTACGGAATGAAACTTACTTACTTGCTCTAGATATATTTTCATACTACTACTACTCGGCTCTACTCACGTATTGAGTACTGCTGAAGTAAATACTGAAAATAAATACACAATATATTATATCACCTTATAATATTATATATATTTAATTCAATTTAAATTTCATATATATATATATATATATACAATTATTTATTTAAAAACTATAGGTTACATATTCCAAGGACATACGATGGTTTCATTGACATAGATAGACATTTACTGCTTAGAAATATCCATTATAATCCATCCCAAATCATCGAGTCACGAAATGAAGACAGTTCGGGAAATGGAATTCGACGGTCACTGGTTTTATTGTCCGGTGAATTCGCTCAAGTGTCATTTTAGGTGGAGAGTACTGGGTTTACGGAGGAGGTCTGTATCGCTGTATGTGCCCTAATTGTAACTTAGTATTATTTAAACATAAATAAATTATTTATTACGGATGATGTATGTTTGCTCGTTTCTATGGCATATTCATATTTAGGGATGATAGAGTGTAGTGTAATTTATTGATCAGCACGTCGGTAAAATTCTGGTGTGGCTGACTGTTATTAATTTAACGGGTGTCAGACTGTTTCCGGTTCAGTAAGTGAACGTTTGGATGGAAAACCTAGTTGTATTGTGTTGATCACAATCCTGTCAGCTGATCACGTACGTATTAACCCAAGCTCCAGATTGTGTCTTCCAGCAATGCCCGCACAGGTTCGAATCCTGTTCGTAGCGCCATATTGAGTCGATGCTTAGGGCTCAACTGTAAGACCAGTTGAGCAGCAAGATAAGTCAGACTATTTCCAGTTCAGTAAGTTAACGTTTGGATGGAAAGCCTAGTTGTATTGTGTTGATCACAATCCTGTCAGCTGATCACGTATGTGCATCAGGCCGAAATGATCCATCTTACACGACTCTGATCAACACAATACAACTAGGTTTTCCATCCAAACGTTCACTTACTGAACCGGAAATCCGTAACTTCTGGGATGTACGCCATCGACTAAGTACTGACAGGAGCTTAGCACTGATGGATGCGAGAATCGTGGTACCCAAATCTCTCAGAGGAAAAGTACTACGTTATCTACACTCAGCCCACCAGGGCGTGGTTGGCATGAAAGCCCGTGCCAATGAATCGGTGTATTGGCTTGGTATGAATGCATCAATATGCAACTTTCGAGCCAATTGCCTCATCTGCACAAGCATTGCCCCAAGTCAGCCACCTGAACCACTCGTATTAACCCAAGCTCCAGATTGGCCCTTCCAGCAGATAGTAATGGACTTTTTTTACACACACATTGCATACCTTGTCTGTGCAGACAGACTCACTGGCTGGATGATTTTGTATCATCTTAAACCAGGTCATGCCATCACCTCAAAACTAATATCTATTTGTCGGAAACTATTCCACAGATATGGCACCCCAGAAGAACTCAGTAGCGATGGTGGCCCACCTTTTAATTCCAACATGTTTCAGTAATTCCTCAAAACATGGTGTGTGAAGCACAGACAGTCCTCAGTGGCATATCCTCAATCTAATGGTCGAGCAGAGTTAGCTGTAAAAACAGCGAAGAGGATAATTCATGCAAATACAGGTCCCCAGGGCTCATTGAATAATGACAGTGTTGCCAGAGCCATCCTGCAATATCGCAACACCTCTATCCAAGGCATTGGTCTATTCTCAGCACAACACTTGCTCCACCGCCGACTTCGTGACTTCATACCATCCCAACCCGCACTATATAAACCACATGCAAAATGGATAGCTGCAGCTAGGAACCGTGAGATAAGCTTATCTCAGCGCAATGCTCACCTCACCGAGTGGTACAACCGCACAGTGCATACTTTATGCTCACTCCAAGAAGGAGAAAGAGTATCAATACAGTGTGCAAACAATCGTATATGGGACACAACAGGTCATGTTGTCGAAACTCTCCCTAACCGTCAGTATCGGATCAGGATTGATGGGTCAGGCAGAATCACTTTGCAAAACCGCAGATTCCTCAGAAAACTTGCAACACCTGTAATTTTAGTCCCTATTCCCAGTGCTTCGATTGAATCTCCCAATCCAACGCCTTGTGATTCCCATACACCTGGTACACCATTGCTGCATAACAGAGGAGATGTAATGACATCGCCGAGGCACCCAACACCACCCAGCACTGCTAAACCAATGCCAGTGAAATCTGCCCGGGCATTGTCTAGGTTACTTCCCCACAATCAACCAGGCCAGAAAGAACTCATTCTTCCCAAAGACAATTGCGTTCGCGTACTGAGGGGAAGGGGGGAGATATAGAATCAAACTAACACTTACCGGCATAAAAGCCTCAACTGGCATCCATCTTATAGAAGAATACTTATTTGAATGAATGAACATTTATACTCTAAAATGGCCACTTATGAACCTCAGCCAATCAGAACACAGAGAATGGACTTTCCCTTCTGAGCATAATGGAACATTCTAGCATTATTATAAACAGGCATTTTGATGTGCCCAATAGTCTGACTTATCTTGCTGCTCAACTGGTCGTACAGTTGAGCCCTAAGCATCGACTCTATAATATCATTCTGTTACTAGAGACAATGGATACCTATTAAAAGTTTATAATGAAGCAAGAGGGGCAAAATCTTTAATCCTACTTACCCTGACTCAGCATTGCATAATTCCAGTGATAGAAAGCAGCTCAAGACGAATAGAAATAATACTGGGTTAATCAGATATGTATTGGTGTTATTTCAGAGTTTTCCTTCTCCTGAACTAGTTGCCCTACTAAGGTTTGAGAGTCTAGTCTACCCTACTCTTTCAGCCAAAGCTAGAGAAAAGAGAGATGGATTCATACCATTCTAAAGAGTGTTACGGAAAGTGATTTACAATCAATAAATCTTTCAAAATTATGCCACCTGATATTCCTAAACGGGCACTGCTCTGAATACTGACTAAGCTCTACGTTGCTTAACTAAAACGAATCTATCTATAGAAGAAATACACATACCTAACTTTATATAAACAGAGATAGATATTTGTATATGTTTATATATTTGTATGTAGAGGATTCACTCCAAAACTAATTAACCGGTCATTATGAATTTTGGAACACAACTGCGAGATGTAAGGGGTTTATTTAGTTTGATTTAGTTTTAAACAAACGGGGAAAATGGTGTGGAAGACTTACTTTGAAAATTCAGATATCCCTAATTCTTGTCAAATTTTAACAATATATATTAGACATTAATTAATAAATATTCCCCAAATTTCAAATTCTTTGGGGTATTTTAAAAGATTTTTAGAGGGCATAATATGAGCAAGCCTCCCATTTGAAAATTCAAATATTTCAGATTTACATTGAATTTGATCCATAATCATTAGACACCAATTAAGTAAGATTCCCTGAATTTCAATTTCTTTTTACCTTACATTTTAGACTTTTTCTAAAATCAAAATCATATAATGAATTTTAATCAAAATTGGAATAATGTTTCTAGACATAAGGATTAGCATCATTATATGTTTATTTGAATCTTCGTCATGGGACATAAAAATGACGCGTAATATTCCGTTTGGGGAATTAATTTTACCCGTCCTTGAATAGGTATTCTTCTCGATTATCTATCTATTTCAGCCTGTTCAACTCTATCTTTTTAATAAAAAAGACATTATGTAATTATTGAGTCATCTGGAAACTTGCGATGATTTTGACGGTTGTGTTTTCAAATGGCTCATCATCTGAAAACACTAATGTTGGCATCACTTGCAGCATGATAACAATTTAGTATATTTATGCAATACTGTTTCTGTTCAAAAAAGATGAAGAGGCTACACTTGTATAATGTCTGGTAAATGTGCTGTCGGTGAATTAACAGTTCTGAGATAGTTTGCCCGATTCAAACGAAGGCAATTTTAGCTGAAAAGATGAAAGTCCATCTCGAAGACCTTTAGGTTTGAACAATTATCTTTCAAAGGTAAACATTGAAGCCAATCGATAAATCATCTTGTAGAGATGTTCAAAGTTCCAAAAAGTACTATCCGTGAAAACTTAGATAAAATTATTTTTATGTGAATAAATTTGTTCAAAAACTACCAAATATCAGTGTATGTAATATATTTATTAAATGTGACTTTAAATCAAATCTCCTCCAGAATTACAGGTAATTTTTTTATTGTATTGCAAAGTATTATTTTTTATCTCGTTTTACTGTACTTAATGCAGCCATAAGTGTTTCCTCTAGAGGTTCACTTAGTTTCGGAATTATCTGTCTGTGTGTCCTATTTTCTTTGATAGAAGTCAACATTCGGGCAGGTCTCGGAAGCGCCCGAGAGTTGACGAAACTATTAACCAAGAAAAATTTGCTTATAAACAGTTTGTTTTCGTTAAAATAAGAAAACAAACAACAAAAACATGCTTTAAAACAGTTGTTGCGGTGTATATGTTAACAAGAAAATAATTGACAAAAAATGTAAAAAAAAACATTGAAAAATATTTTAAAAACAATAACAAATCAAACAAAATGATCATTTGAAACTTTCCTATGCACAAAGAAAATAACATTTTATTTTAAAAAAACATTTGATTAACAACGATTCCTTTGACAAAACAGAACAAAAATAAACATCTAACTACTAACAGTGGTTTGTGCGTTCTTTATTTGTATATATGTATTTTAGTTTGGTTTTCTTCGTTGTAATTTATCGGCTGCCAGTCTTCAATTTAGCGTTTGGTAGTTTCGTGTCGTCAACCTGCTCGATCGTTGACGACACAAAGTCACGGAAACATGGTGGGTCAGCTATAAGAGTACCGAAATTTATAGTTTAAAACTGCAGGTGATTCGCAATATGAACCTTTTTTAGACCCAAATATTGATTGTAATAGACGGTGGTATGTTTGCAAAATAAATTTTCTTCCATATAAAAATGGATTAATTTTTTTACTGCAAAAGTTATACCTAGTGCCTCTTTTTCTTTGGCTGTAATTTTTTTTTGCCAGAATAATGTCTTTGGTGCATAAGCTCCTGCTTTCAGTTGTCTGTTATCTTCCTTGTGTAGTAAAACGGCCCCAATAACTGCACTGTATAGCTCCTTATTAGGATCATAATGTGTGAGAAATAAGTCAGTTACTAAAGTTTTGTAATTTCTTAGAACGCTCTTTGACATTCAGAAGACCAGCTGCAATTCGTGTCTTTCTTGAGTAACATTTTTAGTGGAGCTCTTAATGCAGGAATTTTAGGACTAACATTTCTGTAATAGTTTGCAAGTCCCTAAAAAGCTTGTAATGTTAACACTTGTTAGTAGAGGCCTATTTCTGTTATTGCTGTAGATCTGACCGCTTCTAGTCGTGTCTGGCTTTTGACCCCTTTCATCAATTATGTGTCCCCAGTATTTAATTGTTGTTAAAAAGAATTCGCATCTTTTGTATTTTATATGATCAGCGTGTTGATCTTGGTTTACACGTTTTATCAAAATAGCATCAAGATACTGCAAAATCCAGGCCTGTCAACATGGTGTCAATTATTTACTGAAATATTCTCAGTGCGACCTCGATATCAAATGTAGACTATTGTACTTGTACAAACCTTTACAATAGTATGTGTTGATGCATCCGATAAATCAAGTTTTGAGAATGTTTTTCCTCCATTTAAATTGGAAAATATCTCTTCAGAACTAGATAATGGGTAGTTGTAATGTTAATGAGAAGACCTTCATGCCATGAATATATTAAGCGCTACTGCCCTAGGTTCTCCTGCCTTGTCCAATGTATAGTATATGCGTTCAGAGATAATCGTTAGGATATCTGCAGTAGAACGAGCTTGGCTAAATCCATACCGTTGGTCAGAAAGAAGTTTAACACTAATGAAGTGGTAGACTATCGCTAGATTGATTGATTAATTATTAACTCAAAGATTTTAGCAAAGAGGAGATTGACAGTTTTGTGGGTCAGTTCTTTCACCAGAATTCTTCAATACTGATACCACAGAGACAATTTTCCATCTGTCAGGGAAGCAATATTCGGCAAGGCATTTGTTGTAGAATTTAGAGAGGACAGAAGCTAGCTCAGCAGAGCAATTCTTTATTAATATAACAGGAATAAGATCTGACCCACATGCTTTGAAGGTGTACACAGAGAAAGAAAAAGAAAATTATTTACAGTGGTTGTAGCAACAAAAAGTTTTTGCTATGAATGTTTTACAGGGGTGAACAAGAGATTGGAGGTTGGTTGAGCACCTATCATGAAAATAACGATAGAGTAGAGAAAGACTAGCAACGAATCTTTTGTGAGAAAGAGACTGTATGGAAGAGAAGAGGACATCCCCCACTTGATTTTGAAGTCGATTTTGATCTCTGTCAAGGCAAGAAATAGTGCTCTGAGCAGCAGCTCCCCAGATGTGGCAACAATACTCCATCTAATTCACAGTAACCCCCTTACGTCTCAGTGTCAATTTGCCATGTTGTTTTAATTCTTGTTGAGCCGTTCTTTTAAATAATCAAATTCTGTCCAGTTTTAACCATCGTCTCCAAACCTGAAGGTTTTCTCACCGTTCACCCAACAAACTCATTCACCCTTATCCTCGAATGGTCTTGGTACCTTGATAAGCGATGACTCATTAGTACAATATATATATATATATATATATATATATATATATATATATATATATATATATAGTAAGTTATGAAAATATATTTATGGCAATTAAGCTACACAGAGGCTCTGTGTAGCTTAATTGCCATAAATATATTTTCATAACTTACAACCTAGCTCTACTTACGTATCGAGCATTCTTGAAGTAAATACTAAAAATTGATACATAAAAAATTATATCTCTTTATAATATTTTATGTGGATACATGAAATAGTAATATATATATATATATATATTACTTATAAGGAGGTAGGAAACTTCCAGCAGACTGCTCAATTAATTCAGTAAACAGAATTAAGAGCTTAATATTTATTTATTAAAGCAGAAACTACCGCGACGGTTGAACCGGCGGTTTCGTACACTGAGGAATTGGATCTCAGGCACTCATTGGCTGTCGATGAGTGCCTGAGATCCAATTCCTCAGTGTACGAAACCGCCGGTTCAATCGTCGCGGTAGTTTCTGCTTTAATAAATTAATATATATATATATATATATATATATAATTAGATCCAAGTACAGGGCGAGACAAATTGGATAAATTTGTGATATTCTTTTATTTCAGAACCATTTGAATATTTAATAGCTATAAAGTGCAACAGATATCTGCTTTCATGTATTATTGATGCGTTTGAGAGCTGGAAAGCACCGGAATATTGGAAGAGCGTGACCTGCGTCATGGTGGTTCATGCCGGATTAAAAAATTTAGAAATCTTAATTGCAGCTCAGTGCTCCTTGAATACCTTGAGATGTGAACTGGAGAATTGCAATGGAGATGTGGAAACCGTGGCTAGCAGGAAGGATTATAGCAGGCGTTCTGACTGTGCCCATCGAAATTTGTAGAGAAGCTGCAAAAAAGCTGCGGAATGACCAAGGCAAGGCAATACGTATCTTAGTTAGAGAAATCGACGCCAGAGTGACGACTATGAAGAAAGCGCTGAACGAAGATTTATGCTACTCCTAATACAAGAAATGACGTTTTTTTTCTTTCCTTTCCAAAAAGTGTCAAAATTGTTTCGAACATCCTGTTGGTTGGGTGTAAGATGCTCTCCCACAAAGTCGTTTACAGGACTAATCCGAGTAGAGAGGTCAATATAAAGTACAAAGCAATATCATTAATAATAAGAGTGTATGGAAAGAAACCTCAACAACCCGTGGTAGATTTTGGTAATAATTTATTTCAACCACACGGAGCGGTTTCTTCAGACGAAGGTGTGTGTGTGGGAGAGAGGGGTCAAAGTGTATGTCATAAGAAAAGATCTGTTAATTTGTCTGATAATATTTTTATTCGCCTATCAAGATTGTCCCTATTTTTAAAAAAGAAAATTTGAACTGAAAGATTATTTTCTATTGAAGGCTTCACGAATTCGTTGATATAAAAAGAAAATTGTTTGTGCAAAAGTCGAATGGAAAAATGTTAGGAAAAAAACGAAAAGAAAATCTCCACAATAAAAAAAACAACAAATAAAAACTGTTTATCTTATTTCTCCTAAATTTCTGAATCGAAATCAGATTATGATTATCGAAACAAAAACAGAAAACTTTGTGTCTAATCAACTTTTGAGCCAAGACAAACAGTTTTCAGATCTTAAGGGACGTTTCTCTTCACCTTCGACTCTTGTGTTCTAGAAAAACACTTCCTTTCAAGATGTGTTATCTGCTCGTTTCACCTTTAAATTTTCCTTTCTGTTGTATTCTATTTATTTTTGACTACACACCTTTCTCAGATATAAATATATTCATGCAACTAATGCTGTAGAAAAAAAGTGGAAGAGAAGTAAGTTTTTAATCAATGAAGATCCTGGGAGTTAGAGAACTGAAGTATCATTACTGTTAACCAAGAGTTCACCAATAATACCTTACGATACCCTTTCAAAAGTCTAATGATATTGTGAGGCATCAACAACAACAACCTGGTGATACCAGATCAGGCTGCCCTGTAGCTCCCTGAGACGAAATTCACCTACATTGACGTTTTTTGTTTTCTTTTTTTTTGTAAAACTTAATTATGTTCTACAAAACCAAAAACAAAAACAACAGCCCCTCTCCCTTTCTCCCTCCCCTTTTTTATTTTATTTTTCCTACCCTACTCCCGGTCCTGGATATGACCTTAAACTACATCCGATGGTGAGATCCGGCTTACGGACTTTGGGAAATGTGGAGCCTCCTCTTAATTACCATTGCTCCCAGGTCCACCCTGACCCGGAGTGGTAGTACCTGTTAGGGTCCCAACTATGGGTTAAATAGAAACAGATATTAAAAGGGGAAAGAAACAAAAAAGAGAAGAAAACAAATATACTTTAACAACCAAACCAAACACCATCAATAAATATTTGAACGTGTGAGGAACTTGAAGCATAAAAACTTTCACCAGGATGACTGCATTCGGCATTGAGTGGCCTGAAAGGGGTTGATGTGCCGTAAAGCGGGACAACCAAACTAGGCACCATGAATAAATATTTGAAGATATAAACAACTTGAAGCATAAAAACTTTCACCAAAATGACTGCATTCGGCATTAAATAACCTGAAAAGGGTTGATATGCCGTAAAACAAAACAACCAACCAATCAACAACAACAAGAAAAGACAATTTATTTTTTGTTGTTTGTCACAGATACCGATTCCATGTTCAGTCTTGGAGCTTGTCAACATTTTTTCTCTGTTCTGTTTTGCCAGTTTGATTTTATATAGAATATAAAATAGTCACTTTTTATATGTTTTGGAAGTCTGTACTCTACCAAAGTTTCGGATGATGTATTCTTAGGCCTTCATAGGGAATTTGTCAGAGCCGGAATTTTAAACTGAATCTTTTATTCATTCTTAAGGGATAGAACGTTCTCATTCCGTTTTATATGCTTTGGGAACCTCTCGTATCAGTGCAATTGCCTTTCTCGTAATGTTGCTACTTTTTTTCTTTTTCATTGAAGGTTGGCTCAGGGATTGAACTACTACCTTTATGTTCACTCAGAAGGCCTCTTTCAACCAAACGCTTTAATTAACTAAATTAATGGATCCCAAAATGTGTGGCAACAAGATTTTTTAAAAATAAAGGATTTAGAAATATTTTAAAAAAACTCATATTGTTTTATACTTTCTATTTCATGGCATAGTTGCATTTTATTGTTATATATTAATGGTACTCATTTTGGAAAGCAGTCTACCTCTGTGGAATGAATAACGGATTCATTTTAAAATTCTGACTTTGACGAATGGCACCTGAAGAAGACCGGAGAGTACATCGACCAAAATTTCATGAATATGCAAACCAAGATGGGAAAACAATTCGAAACGTGTAAATAGTAATCATTTCTAATCTCCGAAATATAGACGAATACTATAAAATCGACTGAATATGTCAGTGGATAAAATCAAACAAAACTGCCAAAATGGCGTAAATATTACAAGATTTGAATGAGAGTGTGAATAATAACAACTCATCATCACGATGAAATAGTCACGTGACTTGAAAATAATGAGATTTCTATTTGGTTTCGAATGTGAAATTAGGACATCTTTGATCTTTACTAAACAAGTAAATCAACTTCAAGTTAATTACTCATTTACTAATCACGTGATGGAGGAAAATTGTGTTTACTGCTTGAAACAAGAATCATTATAATGAAGATTTGGAATACGCCTATCAATAAAATACGGACTTATTATTTAAAAAGAATACGGCATTACGCATCTCTTATTATATTCAATGATAAATGCCAGTATACTGAAATCATATGCCCTTAATAGAGTTAAGATGAAAATTCATATACACTAAATGTACAAAAGCAAGGAAATTCCCAAATTTGTACACTTTTATTGTCATTAATTAAAGATATGACTACATATCAGTCAAACCATTTCATTATCATATCATTACAGTATAAATTTCTATGCATGAGTGGATGAAGTGTGTGAGATGCGCTGAAGAAAAATTCCTACCAGTAAAATACATAGCCCTGTTGTGCTCACATACCCTTAATTAAGGGCATATGATTTCAGTATACTGGCATTTATCATGGAATGTCACTACTTTTGTAAAGGCTATGCCTCAATACAATAGTCATTTTTAAGGTTTTTTTGAATTTTCTAGAAAACTAAGGTATATGGTAAACTGAAATTAAAATGACATCAACTAGACACTAGAACCTCTATCTTTGCCAAAAATCAGCTGAATCCATCATATGGTCGATAAGATATAGAATAAAGTGTATGAATACTGGTCATTTTAAAGTTTTTTTTTTAATTTTCTGGAAAACTAAGGTATATGGTAAACTGAAATTAAAATGCCATCAACTAGACCCTAGAACCTCTATCTCTGCCAAAAATCAGCTGAATCCATCAAATAGTTGATGAGATACAGGGTAGCACATACGTACATACGTACACACAGATAACATGATTTCATGATTGAACTTTCTGGATCTCTGGGTTGCCTTGACTAATGATGCTGAAATTCTACACACTTATAGAACCTATCAAATAAAAATTTTGTGCAAAGTTTTAACTAATTTGGTTTATTGGTTTTTGAGTTATGATTGATCAAAGAAATGAGATTTCCAGCATAGGCCATTTTTTAAGTCTATTAAGGGATAGAGCGCTCTCGCGCCTCCCTTGACTTATCCATATTGATACGACATACAGTGCGACCAGCGATAATAGCTTTCTAATAAAAAATGAATTTATTCATCATTCTGTTAACCAATTTCAGCAATTGTTTTAGGGAAATTCTGGCACATAATGATAACGTTATTTGATTGATTTACATATTGTTGTGAATAGTTTGTACAGTCATTAACGGTTTTTTCCTCATTTCAGGGTGGCCAGAGATAATAGCTTTTTACTTCTTAACAACAATGGGGCATTCAAAATCACCAACTGAGTGAGAAAAAGAAATTGAAATAAACGGAAACGGCTTAAGGGACTTCTCCTGGTGTAATTGCCCGAAAAATAGGGATTTGAGGAATATTGGTCGTCAACTCCGGAGAAAACCTGGACAATCAAGCAAATCAATCTTCACAGAAGCTGGATGTTCTGACGTACCAAAAGCAACAAGGAATACAATTCTTCAAACAATGGCTTCTGTGAAGGTTTCACTTACAAAGTCTTACACCAAGACACAACAATTTGAGAATGGAATGGGCAAATAAATGTATGAAGGTGGATATGAGTCAGGTTCTCAAATCCTAGTTGGTGGCAGTCTTGGATATTCCAGCATTTGATCGTTTCTTCCTTGGGAAGGGTCCTTCAAAACTATTTTTCCAGTATCCACATGAAGATTTAGTTTTCGGAAATTACACCAGGGGAGTTCCTTTTAGCTGTTTCCTTTATTATAATTTATTTTTCTTCCTCAGTTAGTGATTTTAAACGTCCCAGAAGTAAAACAGCTATTATCTCTGGCCACCCTGAAATGAGAAAAACTGTACAAACTATGCACAACAATATGTGAATCAATCAAATTATGTTATTATAATGTGCCAGAATTTCCATAAAACAATTGCTGAAATTGGTTAACAAAATGTTGAGTAAATTTATTTTTATTAGAAAGCTCGCATGGCGCATTGTATATACTATAAATTATTTAAAAATCATAACTAAAATAAAGAGTACACACGATTGTATCCAAGTCGGTTACAGCTATTCCCAGACGACGTTTATTTTCAGTTATACAAAATAGTTCTATTTCACTATGAGATGAAATATCGAGCTATGTTTTTTCAAGTTGATTATAAGTCTTTGTAGTTAACTCAAAGAAAGTTTTCCAATTGATCTTAACTTTGAATGTATATATATATATATATATATATATATATATATATATATATATATATATATATATATATATATATGCATGTATAAGTATCTAACATTCTCTAATATATATATTTATATATGTAAATTAATTTTTGCATGCATAAAAGGGAGACATGGACACATGTTTCTGGCTATGAGCCGTCATCAGCATGACTACCCGAGCAGGGATAGAACCCTCGATGTAAATAGTCTAGTATTTTTACCTCTAGATCAGAATAACCTGCCACGTTTTATGTTAGACTTTTATCGCCTATAATGTTACTCTGCCCGGGTAGTCATGCTGATGACGGCTCATAGCCAGAAACATGAGTCCATGTCTTCCTTTTATGCACGCAAAAATTAATTTATAAATTAATTAAAAAATCTATATATACAAAAAATTGATGACACATCCGATTAAGGGCGAATAAATGCAGTCCTCTGCATATTCTTAAAACCGCCCAGGGAAGCGACAAATAATAAACGCACCGGTAAACACCAGTGTACTATCGACAGTAAAAACAATAACCAAACAAAAAATCAGCATATATATATATAATATGTGTGTATTTCTCGGCTAAAAATGAATCTTTTCACATTTGACAAATAAAATAACCTTATGCAACGCATAAAAACATGTGAATTATAGGTGATATTATAATTTTGAATTTTAATATTTCGAACGATCCTCCGTCCTTTATCAAAAATGTTGTGTTTTTTATAAAATTTAAATGAATATGCCACTTTTATGAAAAACTGAACATTTTCAACTTTGTACAACATTCATTTCAAATGTTGTTAGATCACTATTCTGGGACTGGAGCAAGTCGTTGAATAGATTGAGAAAATGGAATTAGTGTGTGACTTGATCATTCGTTAACTGGAGGAGACTTTGCAGTTTACCAGCAACTTAGTAAAGAAGAGAAATCTGATGCAGCGCGAAATAAAGAAGCACTATTTACTGTCTTTGCCGGATTCATAGTATATATGAAGTTCGAGGCCCGTGTGTTGCACTCGGGTGAGACCGTGGATGTGTATTCGGCAGATTTGCAAAAGCTATCAGTACTAATGGCAGGAATACCAGATCATGTGATGATGTGCGTGGTTGTACGGGAGCATCCTGACTCTGTGAAAAAGTTGTTACGGTCCGCCTCCAGAGTGGATGATCTGATCTTATAAATGATGTTGGACCGAGCTCAAGCATTGATGAAAGACAATGTTGAAGTGGGGGAACAAGTTGTGGTTGTAGCACAGTCTGCCAGAATCACTCAACCACCTGTTGGCATGGGCCGATCTGATTATAAGTGTTATAAATGCAATGGCCCTAATCATTTTGCAAAAGACTGTGTACAGAGGAGGCAGACCACTCGTCAATGCTATTATCGGTGCAATAAGATTGATCATCTGGTCAGAGATTGTCTGGGATACTAAGTTGGGAACGAAACATCAGTGCCAGTCTATTCGCCAGTCAGAATTTGAACTTGGTGCTACCTATCATTACTATCTATGTTGATGGCTCTCCTCAACACAGGTGCTTACGTTCCATTTTGAGCTCAAAGCTATGTCAGTCTTGGCCACAGCAAAAGATGGTGGTAACTACATTGGTCGGTGCTATGCAATCCTGCTGAGGAAATGGCACTATTAGGATTCGTACAGAGACGGGTAACGTTGCTACAATCAATGTACTGGTTATGCAAGGGAAACCTCTTGATGTTGATATGTTACATGGCATCGACGCTGTCAAGGCACTCAATGGTATTTACATCATGCAGTCTAGAAGCGTTTAGTTATGGGAGACACAACACATATGTGCAGCTCTGTGTATTACTGAGGCTAAATTTGACGAGCGGAAGGGAGTGTGCGTTGCAGTATGGAAATGGTCAGCGTGTAGTGCACCAGAGAAACTGGAAACTCGGATTTCCGAATATCTGCTGTCTAATGAATTAAGGGAGGATTATGAACAATGGTTGGTTGCTGCCATATAATGAGCAGGAGTTTGGCCCACCCAAAGGGACTAATACCGCTGATGATCGTACTGCAGGCCAATAAAAATAAGGTGTGTCCTGTAATGGACTATTGTGAATTAACCACCTATGTTGATGAATTTACTGGCGATGCAGATGTCCGCACAGAGAAAATGTGAAAATGGAGACAGTAAAGAATGAATGTATCCATTCTGGACCTCAGGGAGACATACCTGCAAATCCATGTTGAAAAGTCCCTCTGCCCGTAGCAAACAGGGATATTTAAAGGACAAAGATATTGTTTAACCAGATTAGAGTTCGGCTTAAATGTGGCGCCTATGGTAATGTGGGCTGTGCTCGAGGCTGTGTTAGCCCAGAGTGAGAAGATAAGAAGAACAACGTCACAAATATCGGTGATATATATATATATATATATATTTATAAATACATATTAATTATTTATTACCTACAGACATCGATGTTTCATGCTTATGCAATCTTCAGTGCAGGAAGCTAATTCCTGATGGTCGACAGGCGCGAACTCCAGTCACAAATCGCCACTGATTCACAGTCAAGGGAGTTACCAGTTGGCCACCAGAAATTAGCTTGGAATTTTAGGAGGAATTTAACTTTGTAAATACCAAGTCGGCGAGTATGCACAGCAAGCGGCGCAGAGTGATCAACAACAACAACAAATCGTGTTGGATCTTGCAATGAAGCTAGTAGTACTGCTTGTTATTAAATTTACTCAGAGTGTCCAGCCTTAGTAAAGGGGGCTATATAATAATATTTATAAATAAATATTACTTATTTATTACCATTGATATATATATATATATATATATATATATATATATATATATATATATCGATGAGGATGTGGCATTGGCAGAATCCGTGAGAAAGCATCTGGACCTGTGCGGATTCATGAGTAAGGATTAAAAAAACTGCAAAACGGTGCAAGAGTGCTGAGATTAGAAGTTTGAAAGGAGCATAGTCGACCGTGACGGTGGCAAGGAAGCAGTACTGTGGACGGTCCTATAACCATGACATGAAGATGTATCTTCTTACTGATGAGGCCTTTTCCCATGTGTAGATAGCTTCGAGTGTTGACAGGCTTTATCAAACATTGTGCTACAACTGTCACAAAGGACTGGGATGACAAGGTTAACGATGCTCCTTTGAAGTGTATGATAGCAGACACACTTGCACGGGTACAGCAATCAAATCCCATCCAAGGAAAGTGGTGCCTGGGCACGAAGGAACTGATGTGTGGGTGGACGCTAACTCGCTGGCTAGGGCATGGCTCTTAATGCTGATGGAGTAATTATTGAGGTTGCATGCCGGTTTTGACCAACAAAGAATACCCAACATATAAACGTGGCAGAGCTGGATGCCGTTCTAAAAGGATCAAACCTCGCGCTTAAATTGAAGGCCAATGTGTTACACATAAAACAAACTCCCTGCATGTGTATCACTAGATGACCAATGTGCTCATGGGAAAGTCTCGGTTGAGCACCAAGGCCGCAAGCGAGATGCTCATAAGGTGAAAACTGGACACGATAATTTCACTTGTGAAAGAGTACAACATTTCGGTTCATGTAGCACTAGTAAGATCTGATCAGAACCTAGTAGACTCACTGACAAGAGTTTCACTGCGGTGGCTCAATGATGTAAAGAGAGAGATTGAACCCACTTTTGCCACAGGAAACCTAAACTCGACAGAGCTGAATGAAATTCATCTACATAGTGAACATCTTGGAGTCCGGCAGACATTATATTTTGTGCATAGAATCGAGCTGTCTATGCCTAAAGTGGCAGTAAGAGCAGTTGTTGGGACTTGTGAGGAATGTCAGTCAATAGACCCAGCTCCAGTGCAATGGAAAAAGTCAGTGTGCATGAAGTATGGAACCGGCTGGGCATGGACATAACGCACTACAACGGTTGCCATTGTTTGACACTGATTGATTGTAGCCCCAGTTTTCAATCTGGCAGCTACTAAAACGGCAAGACACTGTACATGGTCCGGCAATTAGAATCAGTGTTTTGGAACGTGACCCCCCCCCCCCTAGGCAAGACCCCGGCTGATAATGACACTGCTTTCTGTAGTCAACAATTCCGGCAGTTCATTTGACCACACTGCACATACAGGCCATCAGGAAATGGTATCATAGAAAGGTGTCATAAGACAGTAAAGTAGGTTGCTGCACAAAAGAGCTGCTCTATTATGGAGGCTGTGCATTGGTACAACGTTATCCCCAAAGGTGATGTGTCCGCCTCGTGAGCACCCGTTAATTTGTTGCACTCATGCCAGATCAGAGTGAAAGGGGTCAATGTTGTGCCCCATCCGGATTACCAAAAGATCTTTACACATTACACAGAGGGGGACACAGTTTGGGTGAAGAATCTGCAAGGACGTTGCACGTTAAAATTCAGGCTAGGTCGTATCACTGGAGTGATAAGTCCACAGTCGGTGGTCGTCAATGGCATGCCTCAGCACATGGGAGACATGCATCCATGTTTCTGTTCAGCACTGGTAGTGGACAACAGGGATGACACATCATCAGAGAATGCTGACTGAAGAGAACCAGAATCTGATGCAAGTCGTAATTGTTCCACGTCTGATAGTGAGGGAGAGGCCAGACCTACTTTGGTTGAGCTGCCTTATTCCATTACCAATTCAGATCCTTGTACTTCTGACACTTTAGTCAGAGAGGAATAAATAACTGTCCCACTACAGAGGAATACTAGGGTAAAACAACACCCACTGTCATTTGTATGATCATATGATCAGGGGGAGGGGACAATAAAGAGGAACACTTACTAGCTGAAAAGAGAATGTGATGCTTCGTATGTCATGACTGTCCATCTGCCACAGTAATAAAGGGCTTCTCTTCATAATTGTAGACTTTTATAGTTGAGACTGATTTGCATATGTGAAGAATTAATTAGCATATGTGGATACCAACTGAGACAAATGAAAGGACTGATGGAAAGCAGGGAGTTGATTTTCAGAGAGCAGAGAGAGAGTGGTGGTGCTGGAAATCTGTTGGAAGTTGGATTGTCTTTGTAATCGTTTTTTTTTTCTTACGGTTAGACTACAATAATAATTTGGATAGATTTAACCTTCACACAAAAGAGATTCACTTTTGGACTATTAGAATTTAATATCAAAATTCTGAATTATACTTCCGTTTTCTTTCAAGTTCTTTGCAGCCTGCATCAAACGCTTTGGCCTATCTTAATCTGTTCGTTATTCACTTTTCTTTTAATGGCTTAATTCAAAATCGAGATGTTCGATTCGAATTCCGGCATTGTTTGATTATATTGAGAACTTGAAGTAGTTGTACTATTTAACCAATAAATGTGCCGATTTTTTTTTATTATTTACGTTCAACATATTTCGTACCCTAGCAACGACATATAAATCTGCTAGTATATACCCTCTTAATTGAAATCATAGCTAAATATTCTACAGGTAAAACCAATTAAATAAGAAAAAATTTTTTTTCATGAATGGATAGTCGTAAAGTCGATGCAACTGCTGTCTTTTACTGGGGGCTATGTGAATTATCTTAGAGAATTTATGGAGTACTGTTGTCATATTTGGGCTAGTAAATGAGGGTTCTTTATAAGGTGCAGAAATGTATCTGTAATTTGATTAGCTCCACCCTTTCTTCTTTTCTGCACCCTCTCTCTCACAGACGTGATGTTGCTAGTCTCAGTCTTTTCTATAAATACTATTATAGCATGTGTCCTTCAGAATGGTGTGATCTATGTCATGCTTCCTTTGTTCCAGCTTGTTCGACTCGTTGGTCTAGTAGTCTCCATAAATTCACTGTTTTTGATGCCTCATCGTAATACAGCTTCCTATTCCAGTAGTTTCTTTCCAAGAATTGTAGGCTTGTGGAACTCTTTTCCTGCTGACTATTTTCCTCCTACCTTATAGCCTTGTTTTTATTTTCAAGACTAAGGCCAATAAGCATCTCCTGTCATTCCGATAATCATTTTTTGTTTTTGTTAGCTTCTTACATCAAGTGGCTTCATGCCTTGTCTGGAGTGATTTCCATTCAAAAAATTGATATAGTAGTTAAAACCAGAGAGAAAATTCCACTGTGAAATTAGTTTGATGTTTTATTTTTAAATAATAAGAACCACAATCTGCTAGTATATAACTATTGGAATTACATCCAAACATTCAACAGATAAAACTAATTAAATAAAATAATTTGTTTTTCATTAATGGATATCAGTTCAATTAGAGATTCATTATCTTATTCTGATTTTGACTGTTTTCTTTCTATAATTGAATGATAGTTTTAAGTTGTTAAAAGTCGTAAATCAAGATGTTTAAAAAGTTGTCATTAGAATTAATAACACGGATGGTTGATGGTGATTCATCTAAAATCGGGGAAGACACATTTGTCTATCTGTTAGCGAAACCAAGGTGTAGTATCTGTTTTGTTTTCGGTCAGAAGCAGACGTCCTTCTTGACTGGCGCAATTTTTATTTTGTCCCATCAAGAGAGACTCTTTTGGGGAGCTAGATATCCCCACATAAAAATCGACCTTGTGTCTAACTTAACTCTCGTGGGGAGGCAAGTAAATAGTGGCTCAGTAGTCGAGATTTATAAAGATAGGAAATTTGTAATCTGTAGATATCGCACAGCTTATGATGATATGTTGCAGTAATATTAACTCCATTGTTGGAGTCCTTCTCAAATTCTTTGGTGCTATTTTTGTGAGTGCTTGCCATTTTGTTCAGTCCTTTCCTACTTCCATGAATTTCATCAAGGCGATATTACACCACCGGAGATGTCCCTTTATCATATTGTTATATCTATATTCATACGGTTCTTTCTTAGTTCACCAAATAAAATTTATTTTGGAATTTGGTGGTCAATCATTCTTTATGATATGGCCAGACCATTGTAGTACTGCTTTGAGAATTATTGTCTCAATAGATATTGATGTTTTCTTATCAAGGACTTTAAACACAGATAGATCTAAGGATGAAGACTCACTGAGAAGGGCGTCCATTTGTGGCAGCAAAGAATACATAGACTGCCAAGAATAACATTAATTTACACTATTGAGATAGCGGCGATTGATTTGGCATTGGACATAATCAAAATCAGTAGATCAAGTGAATTCAAGACATTACACAAAACACTGAAGAATAAAAAATATGGACAATCCAATACCCATTCAACATAATCATTAAATTAGCTGGTAACGATAACCAAGATCACAATTGCCTCGGAATTCGATATATATACACGATGCCAGACATTTTCTGAACTTGTCCCGGCTCCTTTTTTGCCCGTCTATTCTTCTTCCTCCAAGTCCATGTAACATTTAGTACATCCGGACATCACCTGAATCAAATCACGTGTGTCCCACTTAATACTTTTTTCTGCACTCTGAAGGACTTGAATTTGATTCAAGAGACAACAAGGTTCTCTTACACTGCTGTACTGACATTTTATTATTTTCACTACACACTCACCTGATCTCATTATCATCACACAACCTGCAGAGAGGGCACAGCTTCTCTTTGTGGACATCCTCCGAAGAGGGACAGGCTCGGCCACTTCAGAAGAAGAGCTCTCGGCAGTCCAACTCTGGATGATGCATTGGTGTGGTAAAAAGGGTAGTTTACTCTCAGATGATGCATTACTGTTATCACTCAGTGGTCGAGTTGCATCAAAAGAAAGATATGTTCTGTTGATCATGACAGATTTCTGGCTGACAAAGCCGGTGATACACCCCTTTTCGTAACTGATGGAATACGTACTGTTGTGGGTTTCACCCAAACACAATTCTCCACTGAATACAGTGCATAAACTTCTTGGTCAGATGGACATGTTCAGTTAATCCATTTTAGTTGAATTTAATACACATCGATCCCATTTTCTAGTGCAGACTGGGAGGTCTCATTTTCTCTTGATGTTCCAATACATCATCTGCCTTCTGGGGCATCGTTTCCTATCACTATCTGTTTAAAACTTTAGCAGCATCACTAAACGATACCATTGCCTAATGTAAGCGTATCGAAAGTGTATTAGAAAATCCTAATTCTTTGACAACTTCTCGAATGATTCAGTGCAAAACACAGTGTTATTTTCCACCAGCAATATTGCTAGGGGTTCTTATTAACAGAAAACAGCTCTCAACTTTCTGCATCTTGCAGAAGGTATTATCAGATTGTGAGTCGAGTGAGGCCATAGTTGTTGAGTGTACAGTAGTGCCTGCCATCATGACAGATGACGTTTATATCCATACATGAGAAAAGCTGGAATCCCGGCGTCAAGAGGACATGGTACTTTGCAAAACAAGCCAATCCTCGAGTGACAACGGTAACAACTCATCCAGATGTTGGCTAAGGAAGAGGCCGATTCTGCTGCTGTTGTTGTTAATTGAGTTGAACTTCAGTTTACGAAGATCCTTCCTCAGGGTTGGCTGGTCTGCATGAAGTCCTTCTTGTTGGTCGCAGCTGTTCATTAATCTGCAGGATTGCATGTTTTTACTCTTGACACTAAGAGCAGCAATGTTCAGTGGTTGCATGTGAAGAAGGGGAAGATTTGGCCTAAAACACACAAAGGAATGGTACATAAGCAACGCTGCCACTTTCACTGCATTAATTTGCGATTACGGGCCCGAAACGTGTTTGTTTGTTACCTGCAGAAGCAGAGACGACCAGTAGAGGACAGATCCTGATGCCGACTCCTCCTGGATTTTCATCAGAGCCCTGTTAGCCAGATAGCGGCCGTAATACTGCTTGCTGAAAAACCTGTCTGCCATGGATGACCCTGCCAGGAACCAAAGATCCAGATGGTATGGCTATGACACTACTACGTTGTCATCGCCCCTACCACGACGAATAATGGTTGGACTTTGGGGGGGGAGGGGGGGCTTCGATACTGCTGTCTTGTCCCCGGTCTCGTTTCTCAAGCAATTCCAGCCCATATGTCTCTTGTAGTTGCACAGGTAGTCGTGCATGCATACACTACAATCTTACATTCTCTGGCCGAGTGACCTTGAGCGTTCCACCTATAAGAGATTTTTTAACATTAGTTCTAGTAATAGACTATGGAGCTGTAATGACTGGCTCTTCCAACTCAGATTTCTCCTTTATAACATTTTGGGAATAGTCCAGTAACTGGTTCAGTGGCAACGTGTCCATGTGAGAGTATAATGGTCTCTTCATCTCATTTAATCAGAAAAGTATTTCCACTCTCTCAGCCCAAGCAACGATAAATCTTGAATGAGCTTCAAATCAAATCCCGATATCTTAGGCCAAAATAGCTTGAAATCACTTGGTAATGATAACAGCCTCGAAATACGATGACATCTGTACATTCACTGTTGTTGGCACATAAATATATGTACATGATGCCAGACACATGCTCGACCTTTCCCAACTCTCTCCCAATTTTCTGTCTATTTTTCTATCTCAAAACTCCTGTAAGGAACTTAATCAAACCACATGTCTCACATAATGCATAACTATTGCATTCTGCCTTCCGAAGGACCCAAGTTCGATCCAGACAGATAAGACACAACAGTTCTTTTAATGATATGTTATTATTCTCGACACACTCTACAACATGAAAACAACCAATTTATGTTGGATATCGAACCATATTGGTATTTGCAAAAAAAAAAAAAGATAAAACATTAAAAAATCGCTGTATAGTATAAAAATTAACACTTTGGAACAACTGAATAAACAATAAATGGAAAAATAAACTCCAACCAATAATCAAAAAAAACTACAAGAGTAATAGACGTTGATAAGCAGGAAATTAATCTTGCCAAAGTAAGGAACTCATATTTGCTTAGAGGAGAGGATCCTCCATTCTGTGTTTGCTATTGTGCTCGATTTACAGTGGAACATATATTGATGTACAGTATTGATTCGTTCTAGACATTACAAGGTGGGTGGACTGAAGGACGTTTTTGAGCAGGTTAATCTAAACAACATTTTTCGCATTCCTGAAGGAAGGAAGATTGTACAAGAAATATAAATGCTCTATCTGCTTTCTTCAAATTATTCCTCTACGAAAAATGCGAACGAAATCAGGAATGATTACAAAAGAATGATTATTCTATTTTTACTTTTGGTCGGAATTAAATAACACACTGAGGTTGATAGGCTGAAAACTAAACCATCCATCTTGTTCTGTAAGATGTTGATAGAAACACTTAAGATGTTTTGTATATAATTTATAAATTGTCCGAATGCAACACTCGTATAAAAGTGAAGGGAGAATATCTGCATCGTATATTCTTTTAATTTTGTGTTTAGTTTTATGTTATGATGATTTAAATCTTTGTGTAGTCATACTATAGCCATGGTTAGAACGAACAACTTCTGAGTCTGCCTACGCTTGTATCTCAAACTCGAAATACTATTTAAAAGGAGAATTTGGGCTATATTTAAACATCACCTTATCAGATATGTACAAGCCGAGAACAGAACAAATAATGAGAAAATGTCCCTCCATGCATCTCTTCCTGTGTTCAAATAATTAACATAAAGAAAAACTGAATATTTATTAAATAATGTCTAATACCTATTGTTAAAATTTCACAAAAAATCGGAGGTATCTGAATTTTCATGAATGGCTTCCACCGCCTCTTTGCTCTATTTGCAGAGAACTAAATATAGCTCATATTACCCACCCTTACGCCTAGCAGCTGTGTTCCAAAATTCATAATCATGAGTAAATTAGTTTAGGAGTGAATCTTGTTCATGCAAATGTATAAACATATACATATAGCTAACTTTATATAAATGAAGATAATAGGACTTACAATAAGATGTTACCTCCGTTCTCTAAGAATATGAAGTCTCACTTAAAAGTACCCCAAACACTTTATTCTAAATGTAAGAAGAAAAGTCCTTCCCATTTTACACAACAAAAACTAAAATCCTTTTTACTGAAACACCAGACGAATCACCCTAACATACACAACGAATACATATACACTGCTTTAACTAAATATGGTTTTAGGACCCTCTAATCCACATCTCTAAACACCAAAAAGCCTTTCAACAAACACAAAACTACTTGCACTAATCCTACTACGGGAGATTGTCACGTGATAACGGAGAAATTAAGTCATATTTAACACTGTAATCTCTCCCTCTCTCTCTCTCTCTCTCTCTCTCGCTCTATATATATATATATATATATATATAGTCTGTAAAAAAATGTCAGCCGGATTTCTCATCAACAGACCTAAATAGCATTGGATCTACCAAATCGATATTTGCTTGTACTTAGCGAGTGAAGTATTGAATTTTTCAAGCTGTGTCATTCACATAATGAAAAAGGAATTCAAACGTTTTTCATCGAATACATATTCTATCCGGACTGATAATTCTTCTCATGGAGTAAACTTACATTTGATAAGCATTGGATACAATTAGCCAATGTTATCGCTCCGATTCTTATTTATAAATACAGATTTTTCTGCAAATGGCTGCTATAACATAATGTCTATGCATATATTTATTCATATATTTCGCATCATTTATCAATTACTTTATTTCCGTTACTTATTACAGACAATATTTAGTACTGGCGGTAACTGCGTGCCAGCATTGCCTAGCAAAAGTGACTAACTGAAAAACCAAACACATAATTGGTTAAATAATAATATCCACATAAACATATATTATACTTACAGGTACTATACTGAACAACCGTACCGGACTTCGTTCTGACATAGTAATGCACAAATAAATAAAACAAAACAAACATTGCATTTGTAATATCACTCCCCTCCCGTTCAAAGGACCTGACAAACCGTATTCCTATAATAGTTTAAGAAAAATAAAAGTTAATTTCGTAGATTTTGCAACGGGTGATTTTGGGGGTACTACTTACACGACTCTGTAAAAGGGCAATCTTGCAGAAACTTTATTTATATACTCTTGTAATCAACATTATTCCGTGTATTCCACTGTTTGTTTTTAGTACTCAAATAACTAAAGAAACATATTCATGACGCCTAAAGACTCTTTCCCTGAAAACAATATTATCCATAAAATGTTCAACGATTTCAGTTAGAAAATTAAGAACGAAATCTACGGTGGCCCGTTTGTGACATAAAACATTACTGTTTCTCCATGGATATATGGTATGCATATGTGTGCATTTAGTTTTTTAGAATGGCAATGTTTAATACACAACCGTTATTTTATTTATTTATTTCTAAAATATACATTCAAACATGTAAATTATTTACGTTTTGGGGGACGAAATTGATTTTAAATTGTTCCATCACACACCCATTTTCCGTTTTCTTTCTTTATTTATTTTTATTTTTTGATTGCCACCAATCGTGGATATAAATTGTGTGTATTTGGGGGACTTTTTTTCTGTTGAAAATATGCATTCAAACATGTTATAAATAAAATAATTATTTACATTTTGGAGCCGGAATTGACTTTAAACGGTCCCATAGATTATAAATTTAGTTTCAACGAACATCGCACGCCCGTTTTCAGTCCTTTTTTTTTTTTTCGTTTGCCATCCACCATTTTACTACTTTTTTGGATAGCAATTCTAATTGCAAGTGTTTGGGGGGGGGGGGTAACATTTGTTTTATCTTTTGTTTCTGATTTTCACAGTTATTTTTAAACACACTTCCGGGCATTTTCGATTATTATTTTGTAAATACGTCCAATACACTCACAAATAATAATATGTTCTTGAGATTAGTTTCGCATATAAAATCAATTTCTGATCTGATCACCTATTTCTGGACCATATAGCGTTCTTAAGAACATGTAACCAATTATTTTCCTATTTTTAGATATTATTTTTTGATTTCTGTGTCAGTGTGGGGGGGGGAGTAATAAATATTTATTTTCTCCATTTAATTCTTTACTTTTTTATTTTAACTAAATTGGATTTTCAGTTATTTTTAATACAAATAATAGTATTTTGTTGCCCACCAAAAAAAAATTCAATTACAAATACTCACAGTCACCGCCGGGTCAGGACTGCTAGCATGTATAGCAATTCTATAATAAAAAATAGTAATATTACGCATCAAGACAAGATTAGATAAAAGGTTTAAAACATTCATACTAGAATTGTCCGCATCGATTCATGGTGTAACGGTTAATAGCGTTGGTTACAGATCAGTTCTAAGTGACAGTCTTCTGAAGATTGAAGGTTCAATCTTTACAACAGGCGATAATAACGAAGAATAACATAAAATTAACATTTCTGTTTGGTTATGGCTGAAAGAATGAGAACAATCTCGCCTCGTTTATTCAATAAACGGTTCAGTTCGAAATTCTGTTTTGTTTCTCCGAGTTCAACATAAAGATTCCCCGATTCGACTGGTTCGAAAAGATGCACCTAATGAAAGTTGGATGTTGAGGACAGTAGTCCGAATAATCCAAATAATACAAACTTGCAACAAAAGTATGCAGCTTAGAAAACAGGATTTAGTTCTTATGGGTATGGGAGAAAGCACATAGCCCTCCTTTATACTCTAGCCACAATGTTGAACACCTAAGACATTCTTTAGTCTCTATTACTCCCAGGTCCAGTATGACCGGAGTGGCAGTACCTGTCAAGGTCCCATTTATGTATTAAATAGAATCTAGAGTTTTCAAATAATATGCCTACAAAACAAATAAATATAAAACCAATCATACATTTACAGCATCAATAATTATGTGAAAATATTAAGAATTTGAAGCATAAAATCTTTCATTTTTAAATAACTGTGTTGGGGCAGAATTATCTAAGTTGTCTCCCTTAGATTTATTCTTCTCAAAGTTAGAGAATGTCCTCTTCTAAGAATAACATAATAACATTTCTACTTAGTCATGGCTGACGGAATGAAAACAATCTCCTCTTGTAGATTAAATAAACAGTTCAATATTCTCTTCAGTTTCCCTGAGTTCGAGATAAGAATCCCAAGTTCGAAAAGATGTGCCTGTTGAAGGTCGGAGGTAGCATCGGCCGAAACGTTGTGAATATAACAACCAAGTTTAGAATAGTAGTCCGAAAAATCCAAGTAATACACACTTGCAAAAATACACAGCTTAAAAATAGGATTTAGATCGTATGGGTATGAGAGAATGCACATAGTATTGCTTTGTACTCTAGTCACTATGATAAACAGCTCAGACATTGTACTTTTTGTGAACCTAAATGCGATCAAAGCAAACGCTAACAAACAAATGGTATAAATTTCTACTCCATTTCTTTGCTAATCGATAAGCACCGCGAACTTCGTGACCCCTATAAAAGGAACAAGGAGGGTTCGTACCTCTCTTTTTCACCCAGACAGACGACAAAGACACACACGGGGAGTTCACCGTCCACCCCCTCCCCCCCCCCAAATAACAGCGACAAAAAGAACGAACTATGTACAAGTTTTCCTTCCTCGCATGCACAAAGAACACTTATCCACACACATACACACAGTAGTAGAACAAACAATGCATATACACATACCCACACACACACAGTCCCGCAAAAGCTTTCCATAACACACACAGTAGCAGAACAAAGGACACGAGTTAAATGTATAGACTTTACCAAAGAACATTTCCACTCATTAAAACGAACTCTTATATTACAGGAAACTTATAGCTTTAGAAATGTCTTATTTAAAATAAATTGTTTGTTAATTATAAAATGTTAGTTTTTCTATAATAATGTTTTCCTTCACTTGTTAATTCACAATCTAAAATAATGTTTTCTTTCCTTCCCTTCGTTCATTCACAAAACGCTGTACATGTGGAATGGGCACTTGCTCGCTGGTGACCCCAACATTTCTCCTCTAATATAATCTTTCCTTCCTTTCATTTCATTCCCATTTGTATTTACTATACACATGTAAAGTTTAACCCTTTGCCATATTGGTACCAACGTGGTCGATTGACATGGACCACACTTTTACTTATATCTTATATTATCTTTTAACGCAAATAAGTCACAAATGAGTAAGTAAACCAAAATATTTCTCAACTGTATTTCCTTTAAAATAATTTGTGACGCCAATAGTAACCTTTATCTAAATAATATAAGGATTAAAACATTTAGTTCTTCACAGACCAGTAAATTAACCCAAAACATTACGTCAGGGCCCACATACTTTTTATTTTTAAGTCGACCTTTCATGGCATTATGAAACTCAACTGTCACACAATGAATGAATTGACTGGCACATCCGAATTTGGACATTCTCTTTAAAAGAGTCTGATCTGTTAATCGTATATATGCATGTCAAAAATACAAAAGTTGAGGAGGAACTAAAGTTTACACTGCAGTTGACTATAAGAGGGAACCCATAGGAGCCTTTCCTTTACACCTCTGACAACACGAGGTCGTTGTATTTTGATGAAGTAAGTCGTTATGTTTTTACACTACATATCTTCCATAAATACTCACAATAAATCATCTCAAATTAATGAACGTTTTGTATAGATCAACATGATTTGGTGTGCTGAGGTTTGGTGATGCCCATTGTATGCTCCAAAGACTCCAGCTAAGTTCTAGTTCTGAGAAATACTATTAAAAAGGAAGATAGTTTGGATATGATTGAACGCCCCATAAAAAAATTGGATGTACAGGTGTTGGATAATGACTATGAGGATGGACACATCTATTTGAGACGGATTTGACTTATGCGATTTGTAGTGGAGTCATCCCGTGCAAAGCTGGGCGATGTGTTTCCCACGATTTGCGGAGACAGTGACGTAACGTTGGGGTCAAGAGTTGAGGTCACACCTGGCGTGTTGATCACGAGATTTCGTGACGTCAGTTTTTTGCTGTGAGAAAATTAAATTGAGATTAATCAGTTATTGCCTGGAAGCCAACGAAAGAACATCGAACGATAAAATGTAGCTGTTACAAGCTTAAGGGATTTGAATCCCAATATAAAGAGCCACAGAATGAATCTCCAATTTCCCTCCCTGTACAAGCGACTAAATAGTTAAGAAATTACTAGCATAGCCTCTCTCTCGATTCTCCAACGAACTTCTCAATTGTTGGCTAATTAGCTAGTAAATAAAAATGGCTCGAATTTAAACAGCAAAAGACTTTGTTAAATTTACTGAATTAGAAAGATTGCCGAAAATGTGCAGCGACACGAAGCACAAAGAATGATGACGGCGACGGCAGCGGTGATGGCGGTTGCAGACAGCAGAGAATTGACAGAAAAAAAGGAAGGGGGAAGTATCATCCCGCGACACACGGCGAGACGACAAAAAAGGAGAGAGAGAAGAGAGAAGGTTAGTACGAGTAGTTAGTATAACAGCGGCGACAGCGATGGAGAACGCGGATCGAGTAGAGACGACACATCGCCCCATTTCAGACTAACAGCAAGGGTTCTTCTACGACGACCAAAGAGTTTACAGGTTATGCCATTAACGTGAAAATGTAACACGGGGCAAATGCTCCGTCTCCCCCCCCCCTTCTATGCACTCAACTTGATCAACATTTTGTTCAGAACATTTCTCTTTAGGCTGGCTGCCAAAGAAAATCATGTTTGTAGTTCTGTGGCCATTTCTGGATTCACATTGGTTTTCTAGGAGAAAAGTTGCTTACTCAAGATATCTGATCAACAGATACAAATGGTTAACGATGCAATCCTAACTAACAATCCTAAAAAAAGCAAAATGGCTTTGTTCATCTTTCCTTTTTTATCTTTTTAGGCAGACTAAATATTAGAAAATGTCTATAAGTTTCGACAGATATTAATGTGTTTGAAACAAATCTTGGATTTAATTTTTTGTTGTCTATCAATTTTTTTTTGTCGATCAATTCTTTTGTATGTGATTAATAATGATTAAGAGAGCTTACATAAAATAAATATATTTTTACCCATCGATAAATCATTATTATAAAAGATTGATTTCTTTTTGCCTGTCAAAATCCACGTCGATTTGTTTAAAGAAAAACATTTTGCACTTTTAAATTAGAAAAGAAGGAAATGAGAATTTAATCGTTGCAATTGAGTAATATTTATTGTTTGGAAAAGCAAAAGTTTGAAACGATTATTTCATAATCCATAGTAAAGATAATTTTCTTAGGAATATATATATATATATATATATATATATATATATATATATATATATATATATATATATATATATATATATATATGTGTGTGTGTGTGTTTATATCTCTTTCAACATATCTCTATAATAAAGTAAAATCGTTTTCCCCTCATCTTCAGACATAATAGCAAAATAACCAAACCCTATATATGCTAATCTGTTCCGCACTCTAATTACCTTAAGAATTCATGTATGTTTGTAGAAATTATGCATTAATTTCTTCTTTTTATTTTTATTATATTTTCTCCGACTTCCCGGACTCTCCCAAACAAACATTTCAAAGAGAAAGTGGCATCCCCTTTTACCTGCTTCTATTTATCTATCACGATCACCAAAATCACTGTGTGATAATTTTCTATCGAATAAAAATTAAACAACCACCGGTTATTCCAGAATACTTAACGAACGATTCACAATAGCATATCTGAAAAACAACTGTTTGATACAATTTCTGATTTCTGCATCGGTAAACTTTTCCGATTATCTTTTCATTACATTTAATCCTTTTTGTTTTCATCTGAATTGATACTCTGATATTTACTTATTTTTAAAATTACATCACTATTTTATCTTTTCGATGCACAACACCGGTACATGTTATAACTTACCGCGGAATAAAGGAACATCGGATTGAATGTCAGATACACGAACCGTTAGTCGTAGTGAACACAATTCATCTTCGAACATTCTTCAAAATTATTTTATAACTTTCTTTACAAATTTATTTTCATAATTACTTCAATCGAGAAGGATTTCTTCTTTCCTGACCGAAAACAGAACAGATGACGTATAGTCTCAGAACTGATTACATATGTTTTTATTAACACAAATAGGTCGCAGTTGTTTTTTTAAGTCAACTACGTTGACGTCCTCATTAAACTAGGAAATATCATTGTCGTCATATATTAAATTTGGAGGTAAAAGTCATTCAGTGAGTTAGACAAATATTTTATTTTAAAAATTAATTAAATATTTATACCAGAAAAACAGTTATCTTCTTTCTTCATTAATTTTAGCGACGGAAGGTGGGGGTACAAAGAATTTTTCTTCTTTGCAATCTTCTATATTCGATAGCGCATTATTTTACATTTTAGTATGTTTATTTACCTCCTGCAACAAGTTCGTGTGGCAAAAAAAAACAACCTACGCCTAAGTCCGTGTGGCAAAAAACAACCTCTGCATAAATACAATTTCATCCACAAATTTCATAAAAGAAACAAGCCGCGCATGCATGGTCCCCCTCTGTATGTGACTCGATGTGGCGAGTGTAAAATGCAATACATTTGGGCAATTTGGGGCATTTTTGACCCCCTATTGTACCCCCTGGGGTCGCGAACCAGAATTTTTCTGAGGTCAAGGATGCTCATTTTATATCCAGAACAAGTGTCACTACATTTTGGTCAAGTTTCAGAAAAATTGAATGGATGGATCAAACGTTATGGGAGAAAAGGGTCATTTTTTGCCATTTTGGGGACTTTTTACCCCCCTGGGGGCGTGAACCAGATTTTTAACAAGGTTAGCGATACTTATTTTCTATTAGGAACTATTGCCTCCATATTTTGGCCAAGTGTCAGAGAAATTGAATGGATGGATTAAAAGTTATGGGGCAAAAAATGTCATTTTTTGCCATTTTGGGGCCTTTTGACCCCCTAGGGGGCTAACCAGATTTTTTTTCAAAAATCCGAGAATGTCACTTTCTAACCTGACAAAAGTTACAACTTCATGCAAAATTTCAGAGAAATTCAATGGATGGTTGCGGAGAAAATTCTGGACGGACGGACGGACGGACGGACGGACGGAAATGCCTCAAAACATAGGTCTCCCGATTTTATAAATCGGGGGACCAATTAGTATTACCAACATAAATTGTTTTAATGCAAGTACACTTTGGAAATTCGTCGAATTTGTGACCTTTTTGCGTTAACACAATTTGCAAGCCATTATTTATGGATAAATCCTATTTTAATCACGTAAATTACTTACAGTGAAACAGCGACTTTACTTTATTATATAGATTAATTGTTTTAACGCAAATAGGTCACAAATGAAACAATGGTAAAGAGAAAAAATGTTTTTGACGAATATCTAAAGTGTATTTGCTTTTTAAAAACTTAGGCTTAGGTTGTTTTAAAAAGTTAAATCATTCTTTTCTATTTCACCTGGGCAACGCTGGGACCCGAGTCTTGCTAGTAGTCTACATTTTCAATCTAGCTCTATATAAATACACCCTCTCCCCCACCCTCTCTCTCTTTCCCTCTCTCTCTCTATAATTCTTATCGATTTGAATAGGAATCAATTTTCAAAAGCAAAAGTGAAGCTCAATTTTTTTATATTTAAAATATTCAATAGAGTTTAAGAAAGTCGAAAAGAAAACACATCCAAAGGCATGGAGTTTGGGCTATTAACTTCATAAAATCTTTTGGATTGGTACCTTAACTTTTTTACAGTGCTCTGAACATTATTGTTTTATTCTTTTAACTGGCTTTGACTGTTTTTTGCAAGATATTTCCTCTGTGTTTGACTTTTATGTCTAACGATTTGAGATCTCTGGTCGTCCATTTTTCTGTGATCTTCTCCAGATTGCTTTTGGATGTGTCTTCTTTTCAACTTTCTGATGAAAGGGAATGTTGGGGTAAGCAGCCTGCATCATCTATCTTCACTTCTGTTTCTCTAGAAACATATATACTAGTTATGTTTTTCTGAAATTGTTATTAAATCATAGAATTTTATGATTTAAAATTGAATACTTTATATATCTATCTCTCTGTATATATTTATCTCCAGGATGTCATAAGACGAAAGAAAAAGTATTTTTTTAAGTTAGCTTCCAATTTGATATAGCATATGTGAAAAATATTATTATAATCGAAAAGTACTAGTCAAGAGAAATATTAAAATGATTGAAAATTAGAAGCCTTTTCAATGCAAGATTTTTTGCTTTTTTTTTTACTTTATTCTTAAATTTTCGGAATAAAATTCCATCTTCTGAGATGACCAAAATTGCGTCATATTTAAAAAGAAAAAAAGAAAAAAAACTTTTTTTAACGTCCGTGTTTTGTGCTTGCACTCCACGTAGTGTCTTGGAACTGCTAAATTCAATTCCTTGGTGTTGAATGAGGAAGCATCAGGCATGCTGGTATTTTAAAGAGACAAGTCGTTCCAGTGGAAGCATTGAAGGGTTAGAAATATTAAAATAATTGAAAATTGGAAGCCTTTTCAATGCAAGATCTTTTTTTTTTTTAATTTTCATTTTTCGGAATCAAATCTATCTTCAGAGATGACCAGAATTGAGTTATGTTTAAAAAAAAATAAATTTGTTTTAACGGCTGGATTTTGTGGTTGTACTTTGCATGGAACCCTTCAATTCTTCCACTGGAACCACTTGTCCGTTTACTATTCAAAATGTTTTCAAAAATTTAGTTATGAAACAAAATATCAAGGTTTACAGAATTTTACATCACATTCTCAAAATGTTTTCCCTTGAAGCTCAGCATCAAATTAACACGCTGCGAAAACAAAGCAATCATGTTGTTCAGCTCCTTACACGTGACACTTTTGCATTCATTTTTAATGCGACTTTGACGTTCTTCAAGGCTTCTTGGTTGCTTGTAACGAAACGCGCCGGCCTTTAACCTTAAGCCCCAAAACAGAAGTCCACCGATGTGAGGTCTGTGACTGAAGAAGCCAACTTCTCTTGACTCCTCCTGTGATCAAATTGTCTTCTCTGAATGATGCTTCCAAACACTGATGTACTACCTATGTATAGTGAGGCGATTCTCCTTCTTGCATAAAAATAGTTAAAGACTGCATACTTCTTAAGATAAACTTGTCCTTTGTATTTGGACATCCTCTGTATATATATATATATATATATATATATATCCAAAACTAGCCTCTTCCTGTTCTTTCTCTCTCTCTCTCTCTCTCTCTCTCTCCTTCTGGACCATGCCAATTTTTTAATTCTCCTCTTTTATTACTTTCGACTGCTAATAAACAGACAGACAGAAAGAGTGGTAGACGACATATAGAATATGAGCAGAGGGTGCCAAACAATATACAGTGGGAGAGGGTAAAAGTTATAGATAGAAAGTTAGTAAGAAATGGGTCACTTGATGAGTTATTTGCAAATTACATCTAATTAGAACAATTTAAATGGAAGTTTTTCAAACAACTCAATCCAAAAACTGAGGAATATTTTTGCATATATTTTGTCTGATTAAAATATATAGGAAAAAAGTCTCAGGGGAAACAAACGTTGATTAATTCAACTTCAGTATAATGATAAATATATAGATATATATTGAGACAGATTTTATTAAATAACACAGAGTTTTTGTTTTGTTTTATAAAGCTTATTTTTCAGTTTTATTTCAGTTTTTTTTTGTTTTTTATATTTTTAAATAATCCATTTGGTATTCTGTTCAAATTGGAATAAATAAGTTCCATATTTTCGCGAGTAATTTCGATTCGATTCCTTAAATTATCATCAGGTGTGTTTTCATCTTTTTTCTTTTAGTGTTAACAGCTAGTATTTATCAACTGTAAAACGAGCATCTATAGTGACAAGATGTTTCATGTAAACGTGATAACGTGAAATGTGCTTAGAAAATTCAAAATGATAATGTCTAACGGCTAATAATTTGTTAGTGTTAATTACTAAGCGAGACACTTCACATTTTTGTGACTGTTTTTGTAATTAATGTTATTACTTGTGAGATGTCTAATTTTAATGTAGATGGCTTCTAGAATTTTTTAAATCGTTTTATATTGGTACCATAGCGTAATGTTTTTGTGTTATTGACTAAAATGTGTCTATATTCAGAAGTGAGTAGTCATGTTTTTTTATGTATTAGCAAATTCAGCTAGTGTCAGAGAGATGCATAGTAAGTCTACGAGAAAGTTGTGTTGTAGTATAACCGATGTAACTATGAGTTATTTTTAATTATTGTCATACATTCTCCCCAAGAGCATTGGAACTATATAGCATTGGTTTTGTTGTACTGAAAGGAGTTATTGTTAACTACAAGGTCTAATATTTAACTAGCTTTGAAAATTCACTTTTTCTGGATTCAAACTATTTAATCAGAGCTCGATGGGTGATCCAACGGGTCACATTTTTTTTAGTATACTACTAAAACTCCGATAATCTTGCTTGCTTGTTTGCACATTAAATTTTTTAAATGGTGGCAGGAAAGGTGAATTATACAAAGTGATGGGAGTAGGGGAATAAAGCTATTAGTAGTTGTAGCAGCAGCATTACAGAAGGAGAGTAATAATGAAATGAGTAAATGACTTAAATAAAGAAGAAAACGAAAAGAATAACATATGCTTTTCGATGAAATGAAGAAAAATATAAACAGATATATAGAGATATAAACATATAGATACATAGATGTAGTGTATTGCAGATATATATGTATATATTGATAGATATAGACATATATAAAGCAATCAATGAATCAGGTCGAGAATTTTTCTCCGATTCCCCTGAATCTCTGTCAGATACTGGCAGGTCATCCAGAGTCTTCTACAAGTTTGTCGATGTAGGTGTGTGTGATGAGGTCTTCCAACCAATATTTTGCCATGTAATAAATTCCACATGAAGCTGTCACACACAAATTCTGACTTCCTTCTCTAAGAGTGACCAGCAAGCCGAAGCCTTCTCTCTTTTAGCAGGACTGAGATAAGAGAAAGTTGTCCATTTTTAGTTGGGTGTATCCTCCAGCTGATAACCAATGCAACTTGTAACATCCTTGTGTATATTCCATCAAGTGATGTTTCTTGCTGTTTTGTCAGTGTCCAAAGAGCAAGACAGATTGCACCGTGGCCGTAAAAAAAGCCCCTCTTAAGGAGAGAGTGAGAGAACTTCCAGATGGTGGGCAGTCCATCAATGGAACCCCCACCTTGCTTTTAAAGATTTTGATGTCTCTTTCCGCTGACTAGATGTTCCTGTCGAGAAATACGAAATACAAATGCTTTTCAGCTTATTTTATTCTTTTTGTTTTGACAACAGGTAACATGAATTGTAACAAATACATAGAAGATATTGCCAAGGCTGCTGCAAAGAAAGTGGGCTCCCTATACCGTGCTAGAAAACTTCTCACACTTGACAGTATCCTATATCCTTACAATGTAACCATCCACCCATGCATGGAGTTTTGTTGTCACATCTGGGCTGGTGCATCATCCACTAGTGTCTCTTTCTCTCTCCTAGACAAGGTCCCAAAAAGAGTATCTAATCTAATAGGTCCCTCACTATCCACCAAGCTCCAGCGACTGTCCCATTGCCGCAATGTTACATCCTTGTGCTTGTTTTACAAGTACTTCAATGGAATGTGCTGCGATAAACTTGCTGATCTGGTTCCCCCTCGACGTAAATACACTCGACCAACCCGACAATCAGCTAGATCCCATCCATTCATTGTGGAGGTACTCAGATGCCGGAGAGCTTTCTACTCCAATAGCTTCTTTCCTCGTGCTGCTAGCTTTTGGAATTCTCTCCCTGCTTCCTGTTTTCCCAACTGTACCGACATGCAGAAATTTAAAACTAATGTGAACAAGCATCTCACTGCACAGCTTCCAATTTAGGATGACCCCCTAAACTCTCACCCTAATTCTCAGTAATCCCTTACGTCTACAGTTGCAACTTGTTTTGTTTGGGGTGAACTATGTTTAAAGAAAACGGACGGAAAAAACAAAAGATTTTTCTTTTGGAGAAAAACATAAAAGAAGAATGGCGATTTCTCAAGACCTATCGGAAGGGATTCTAAAAAATCAACAGAAGTTATTGAGGAATCACAATTAAGGATTTGAACTGCTCTGAAACAACAATTTATACAGACACTTAAAACGCTAAGCGTTCACACCCAAATAACTAATTATTTTACAGATAGCTTATCTGCAAACATAAAAGAACTCATCTACAACGAGCCTCGATGAATTATTTTTACTTCATAATTTTTATGTTGGAAAGACATTTTCTCAACTGATTTTTCTCACAAGGATGATTATTGGAAAATACGTTTATTATTAAGAAAATTAGAACCAGAAGAGCAAACTCGATACTTTAATTTTATTCTTCCAAAAGAGGCAAAATATTTAACTTTCACTGAAACAGTGAAACAACTTACATACATTTTTAGCATTCAGCAATCGCTTTTTAATGTTTGTTATAATTGTCTAAAACGGACAAAAAACGACTATATTACCTTTGTTGGTTATGTAAATCATGAATGCGGAGAATTTCAAATGAAATCCCTCACAGGGGATCAGATTAAATGTCTGATATTCATTGCAGGACTTTAATCTCCACAGAATTGGTACATGCGTACACGTTTACTTTCAAGACTGCACCAGGATAAAAATGTCACAGTAAAAGCTCTTACTATGGAATACAAACGTTTGTTCAGCCTTAAATGCAACACTATGATCGTACAACAGTCCCGTAATCCAACTACTACGATCAGTGTCCGGAGGCTAATAACCCTCCTACAAGGAAACCCCTTCCAAGTTCATTTTTCGTGCTTTTGTTCATTTAAAAAGCACAAGTGGCAAGAATGCTTCAATTGCGGACATAAAGAAGGATGTTGTAATCCTCAGAAAAGCAAAACGTCTAACACACACACACACAGGTCATCAAAATTTAACACAAGAAATTAAAAAAAAAAACGGCTGTAAGAAATTAAATTCAAATTCTGTGTCTGCAACATTTAAAATTGATTTTGAATCACGTAGAAAATGTATTACTATTTTGTAAATAGAAGTCCTGTTCGTTTACAGTTTGACACGGCTTCGGATATTACCCTTATCTAACGTTCCATGTAGGAACATATTCGGAAAAAGCATTAACAGAAACACATCATATAGCTCGAAGTGCATCAGGCAACAAAATTCAGCTGACGGGTAAGTTAAATTGCAATGTATCTTTTAAAGATAAAACACTTTTTAGAACATGCTATGTCTCTGATAATTTTGATTTAAATTTGTTTGGTTTAGACTGGCCAGAGGAATTGAATCCTTTCGATATTCTTCTAAAGTGTGTTTTTTACACTTTATATATTTCTTCTATTTATTGGAATGGAACAGTAAGAGTATGTGCTGATTATTTAACTGGATTGAAAAATTCCTTAGATGCACAACAGTACCTGTTACCTTTGCCAGATGGTTCATTTTGCAAAATTAAACGGTGGAAATTATTTTGCAAAAATTTATTTTTCGGATGCTTTCCTGCAATTGGAGGTTAATGAGGAGCTTCTGTCAATCAACACACAAAGGGGGCTGTTGAGATTCAACCGCCTTCCTTTCGAAGTCAAACCAGCTTCAGCCATATTCCATCAAACAATAGATACAATGTTAACCGGATTGACAGGAGTTGCAGCGTTTGATTCTATTTATCTTCCTCCCACAAGGTAAGATGTGACACAAGGTCGAGAAAGTGGGAAAAAAACAGCGCTCGAGAATTTGAGCACTCTGGCCATTTAAAAATTGCCTGGGCAGTCCTGTTGGCATCCCCCGGTAGGGGCGCCTCATGTGATTAACAATAAACTAACCCCTTCTCAAAGGGTGAGAAGGCAAACCCTGGGAGGGTGCACCTCCTAGAACTGCACAGGACGGACAACCGATAGACCGGCGTAAATCAAGACCCGAAGGCCCAGACAATATCGGTCTATTGGGTTGGATAAGCATTTGATTTCTACATTCAGAAGCATGGATTCCATGTAAAAGCTGAAATATGTAGAGTTTTTCCAACAAAAATTAAATATCTGAGATTTATTTTTGACAAAAATGGTCGACGGTCAGACCCAGAAAATATTTCAGCCATTAAAAAAATTCCAGCACCGGCAAATATTAAAAGTTTATGCACTTTCCTTTGCATGATTAGCCTCTACAGTGCATTTGTGCAAGAATTTCATCGAGTTTGTGCACCTATCAACAATCTCTTAAAAATGATGTACTATGTAAATGGTCAATTGAGTGTCAGTCTGTCTTCAATAAGGTAAAAAATCATTACTTTTTCAGATATGTTTCTCAGACATGACAACCCATCCATGGATATTGTTCTCGTTTTTTATGCATGTGATTATAGTGTTTGAGCTGTCATTTGCCAAAAGTTTCTAGATGGCAGCCAAAAAGCAATAGCTCATGCATCCAGGTCACTGACACCTGTCGAGCGAAACTATAGTCAAATAGAGAAAGAAGCATTGGTGATATATTTTGCAACAAAAGAATTTTGCAAGATGTTATATGGACGTCATTTTATCTTGATCACAGATCGGATCCAAGAAAAGTATTCCAGTCTATACAGCTAACCGTCTGCAAAGATGGACCTGATGCAATCAGACATGCAGATGCTTTATCCAGACTCATGGATGAGCAAACCAAAGTCAAAGATGATTTAGTCATTTCAGCATTATCTGTGGAACCAGAAATTATTTCAACGCTTGCATCAACTGCCAATTACTTCACAGATGGTCCGCGAGGCTACAGCTTCCAGCTCTTTACTCAAGGCAGTTTTTCACTTACACCATACAAAATTAGCTGAGGTATGTAAAGACAAAAACCTTCAACCCTTTTTTCAGCATCAATCATTATTGTCTGAGGCTGATGGATGTATTCTTTTTGGAGAACGTGTGATTGTTCCATTAAAATTGCAAAATTGTGTATTGAAACAATTTCATTTTGGACATAAGGTGTTAACCGGATGAGAGCTTTAGCACGTAGCTATGTTTACCAGCCAAACGTAGCTATGTTTACCAGCCAAACATGGACAAACAATAAATAAATGTTCAAAATGCGGAAGCTCAGAGAAAAGCAAAACTTTTTTCTTGGCCTATTTCGGATTCATCCTGCTCACGTCTTCATATTGATTTTGCAAGACCCATTGAGGGAAAATGTTTTCTACTACTAGTAGATGCCTACAGTAAATGGCCTGAAATCTTTCCAATGACTTGCATTACCTCGACGGAAACTATTTCAAAATTACAACACATTTTCAGCCGATTCTGACAATGGTACCGCTTTCACTTCAGTGTAATTTTCAGATTTCTACAGGCAGAATAAATATCAAGTACATACGCACGCCACCATTTCATCCTCAATTCAATGGACAGGTTGAGTGTTTTGTGGATACATTTAAGAAAGCATTCTTAAAGCTCAAAGGGGAGGGAACTACTCCAAATTTCTAGAGATATCCCTTGAAAGTTATAGCGCTACATCAACCATAAATGCCGGAAAGTACGTTTACCAATGGATACCATTCGTCCAGCTGCACGAACTTCTCACAAGAGAAACATATAAATGGAACGGCAGTTCAACTGTCGTCATGGTGCAGTAAGTCGCACTTTCAAACTGGGACAAAAAGTCTTAGCAAAATAAATATCGCAATGGCAAACCAAAGTAGACACAAGGTTATATCTTGTGCCAAAGCAGAAATGGCATTTATGACGTCAGTGTGCAGTCTTCTGTTTAAGTTCGACATGCGAATCTATTGCGACCTTCGTATCTCACAAGAAACTAATATGATACTTTTGCACTGGAGATACTGTTTGATACATTTACTTGGCCTGAACAACGTGTTTTAGTCAGGCAAAAGCAACAACCTAGGACTCAACTGAAGATGTTATGAAGGAAATCAGTTCGCATCCAGAATCGTGCAAATCGTACAACCCCAGTGCAGGTCAGGACACGAAAACAAACACAAATAGCACACAGCTCAAAGGGAAGGTGTTAGATAAAACAGATTTTTCATCTAAAAAAACATTAAAATGGAAGTAACTCTTTTTCTTTGGTTTTCTCTCTTGCCTTAAAGATATTTTGAGAGTAGAGTTATGTCCCTTGCACATTCCAGACAGTAGACATCTTGGATTACCACATGTCACAGAGCTCTCTCCAAGTAAGACGTTTTAGACTAAGAAGTAATTCTTTCTTCACTTGTAAATGGAGAATAAATATTAATCGTTGAATTATATAGACAAGTTTTATTCAATTATTTCTTTTATATTCGTCCCATATCTCACAAATACCACTACTACACATCAGGCTTGAATGAATGCTGTTTGTCTAAAGACAGATATTTCGTTGAGAGCAGCTTGAGCAGTTCGATTGAGATATCAGTTTTCTCTCGTTGGGTTTGCATTTTCATGTGCAGCTTTTTTAAAAACTTGTTCGTTTTTTTATTACTTCTTCAGTTTCCTAAAAAGGTTCTGTGCCAGGCTTTTGTTTTCCTTGGAATTGTTTCATCTGCTATCTGTGAACAGGCTTGTTCAAAGTTTTTATATGGTGAATTTTCAGCTTTTAGTGTTCAAATCCTGAAGAGCGTTGAAACTGTTCATAAGAGCAATCTTGAACTGGTTGACGATGTCACAGTTGCACAGTAAACACAAGACATATAAGTCTTTTTTTTTCTGTTTTTGGTATATATATATATATATATATATATATATATATATGTACTTTAAGGGAAAAGTGACGATAAATGAACAGAATAAAAAAGATTAAGAATCATATATCAAACAAATTAATTTAATTCCAGATGATAGAAAACACTTTTGTGTTTTTCTGTTTGTGAACTGTCCAATTCTGTAGATAATATAAGCTGAATAGCTAGTCTGTTAGATGAGTGAGGACTTTAATATAATTATAGGTGAATATATTCAACACATTTTTATTAAATATTCATGTTCTTTTCAAGTCATATTTATATATTTTTTAAAGATGTGTTAAATATATTCATTTATAATTATAAATATTTATATACATAGAATAATATAGGCACACACACACACATATATATATATATATATATATATATATATATATATATATATAGTGAGAGAGAGAAAGAGAGAAGTATACACACACATATATATATAAATACATATATATATATATATATATATATATATATATATATATATATATATAGTGAAAGAGATATGAGCAAATTATCCTTACTATCGATTTTGTCAGAACATTTTTAAACTTTGCTTTTCCAAACAGTACGTATTACTCAATCGGAACGATTAAATTCTCATTTCATTTTTTTTCTAATTTAAAAGTGCAAAATGTTTATCTTTAAACAAATCGACGTGGATTTCGACAGGCAAAAAGAAATCAATCTTTTATAATAATGATTTATCGATGAGTAAAAAAATATATTTATTTTATTTAAGCTCTTGATCATTATTAATCACATACAAAAAGAAATTGATAGACAAAAAAAAAATTAAATCCAAGATTTGTTTCAAACACATTAATATCTGTCGCAACTTATAGACGTTTTCTAATATCTGGTCTGCCCAAAAAGATAAAAACGGAAAGCCAAACGAAACCATTTTGCTTCTCTTTTTTTTTTTTCATTTTAGAGTTAGGATTGCATCGTTAACCTTTTTTGACTGACTGATCCGATATCTTGAGTAAGCAACTTTTCTCCAAGAGAATTAGCATCCAAAAATGGCCGCAGCATCTAGCAACATGATTTTCTTTAGTCGACAGCTTAAAGAGAAATGTTCTGAACAAAATGTTGATCTATACACCACATTTATTGGTTTGAGATGATTAATAGTGGATATTGATGGAGGATATGTAGTGAAAAACATGGTGACTTACTTCATCACAATACAACGACCTCTCATACCCATGATCTAAATCCTATTTTTAAGCTGTGTATTTTTTTTTTTAACACAGTTCACCCCAAACAAGGCAGGCCACCACTGTAGACGTAAGAGGCTACTGAGAAGAAAGAAAAGGGGAGAAGGTTGGGGGGGTGGGGTCTACCTAAATTGGGATCTGCGTAGCGAGATGTCTGTTTACATTAATTTTAAATATCTGCATGTCAGTACTGTCGGGGAAACAGGGGGCAGGGAGGGAGTTCCAGAGGCCAGCAGTTTGTATTATTTGGATTTTTCGGACTACTATTCTAAACTTGGTTGTTATATTCACAGCGTTTCGGTCGATGCTACCCCCCGACTTTCGACAGGCACATCTTTTCGAACTTGGGATCCTTATCTAGAACTCGGGGAAACTAAACAGAATTTCGAACTGACTTGTTTATTTTAGCAGAAAGAGGAGATTTTTCTCATTCCGTCAGCCATGATCGAGTAGAAATGGTTTATGTTATTCTTAGAATAGGACATTCTCTAACGTAGGTAAGAATAAATCGAAGGGAAATAACTTCGGTAATTCTGCCCCAACACAGTCATTTAAAAATAAAGATTTTATGCTTCAAATTCTTAATATTTTCACATAATTATTGATGCTATAAACGTATGTTTTGCATATTAATTTATTTTGTAGGCATATATTTTTGTAAACGATAGATTCTATATAATCTATAATTGCGACCTTGACAGGTACTGCCACTCCGGTCATATTGAACCTGGGAGTAATAGAAAATAAGGAGTGGCTCCACACTCTCTAAAACCCGTAAATTGGTACTCACCACCGAATGCAGTTTTTTGTCGTTCCTTGGTTATGGTTCAGTTTGGAATTCCCAGACCGTTACCGACTACAGCAAAAATGACCCAAAGAAGGTTGGAGGGTACAGCGTCCGAAGCGTTATAACTATGACCCAAACCAAGAATCATCATTCTTTTTTATTAACGTACATGTTGAGGGGCATCATCCACACTGGTGGGTCCCCATGAACTCCGTAGGCTATGAACTTTCTACGTTATGAACAAAATTAAATATGAACTTCCTACGCTATGTACTAAGCTTTAAAAAATACAAATTATAAAGTTAATTGATATATTTCTATAAATTAATATATTTGAAGCTATTTTTGTCGATATACTAACGAACGTAAACTCTTTTAAAGTCGCTGAAAAATTATGTAAACATATATCTACGTACATTTTATATTTTAAAGTTTCTATTTGTTGTGCTACATTAAAATTATTTTGTATTTTATTTGCAGATTCGTATAAAAATAAATAAAATAACTATGATCATTGAACGGGGATGATTTTGAAAATAATGAGGATATTCAATAATTTTAGTGCAGTGATGTACATGTAGTATCTATTAACATTTGTTTTAATATCTAGGCATTTAATGTCTATTTGTGTTGATCAATAGTCACTTTCCTAATAAATCCATTTTGTTTACATGTAGTTTCTTTAGTTATCCTCATAAAATATCACTATAGTTGGACAAACTTATACGCATTTTCTATATCTTTTAATGAATTAAAATTTTCCACGGTCATCTAATTTATCCTACGCTATGGCTAATCCTACGTTATGAACAGATCAAAAGTTTTACTGTATTTAAAGTATCCATTTCGTTCATAACAAGTTGTTTCTTGGCCTTTTGGCTGAGAAGAGAGTGTAGTATCTGTTCCGATGAATACTACACCCCATAGACTGGTATCGCCTTGGCCTTCGGTCCTTGATTCCGCTGGTCTGTGGGTTTGTCCTGTGCAGTTCTAGGAGGTTCACCCTCCCAGGCTTTGCCTCCCCTCTTTGGGATGGAGTAAGTTTATCGCTTACTGTCTGAGGCGCCCCTACCGGGGAATACCGACGGGGCTGCCCAGGCATGTTTTGTAGGCCAGAGTGCTCACCTTCTCGGGCACTGGCTTTGCAAATCCCACTTTCCCGACCTTGTGCCACATCTTACCGCTGTGGGAGGCAGATAAATAGAAAGTTGTTAATGCAATATTCAAATGGACATAAAAAAGCGGATTTTTTAATGTGCTCCAAATGTTACCTCTTTTTATGGAATCAGTCCTCATAACTATTTCCTTTTTTTAATCAAGGGGTGGGGGAAATATTAGTAAACTAAATTTGTTTTTAATTTGATTTGTCTTCTGTTTTTGGTGGTTATCCACTTTTCCATGGATTTTTCTCTATATTCTGTTACATTTAATCTACACATGATTCTCTCTTTCCCCCCCTCTCTCTCTCATATATATATATATATATATATATATATATATATATATATATATATAATCTTAATTTTTGTAATATTTTGTGTTCTTTGAGGATTTTCTAGAATTTTTTCTTGAAAATATCTTAGGATTTCTTGGGAATCTTCTTATAATCCCCTTTTTATAATTATCCTATTTTTTTCCATTAACCTTTAGAAATCTTTTTTTCCACCACCCTTTAAAAGGTTCTGGGAACATATATATGAATTAGACTTTTTTTAGCATGTATATGTGGAGGGGGTAAGGTTGTTTTTTTAACTTTTCTTAGATTTTCTTGATATTTTTAAATTTTGATGGGGTTGGTAACCTTGAGTATTTCTGATAATGCAGCAAATAATGCACTCGCGATACAGAGTAACATTAATTATAATTGGCTTTCATCATCATCATCATCATCATTATCATCATCATCATCATCATCATATCCATTTTATCGTCTCATTTCCCTTTGATATGGGTTTGACGTTTTCTGGACGCATGCAATCCCAGATTTCAAACTTGGCTGTCATAAGGATTAATCCTGTTTATATTCCACTTTGGACAAGTTAAATATTTACATAGATTAACCGAATTATAGATTGGGTTGATTTACTCGGATTGGCCAAAATATGAAATTTGTCATAATTGGAAATTTTGAATTTTTTCCCAATGAATTTAAGTCCAGCTATTGCTTGGGCCAAGTAATTGACATTTGATATTGATGATAATGAGGGTGAATAATGAAGACGCTTCATGGAATGGGGAATTACGTGTCCATACGAGTATACAGGCTTTAAACAAATTAACTCAGATTGGGTTGAATTGACAGATCGAATGTATTTATATATGTCCATATGCTTGGTTGTGTGAATGTATGAATATGTGTTTATATATATATATATATATATATATATATAATTAGACACGTAATGAGAATAAAAATTTGACAAAATGTAATTGTTCAAACAAGGATGATATAAAAAAAACTTTTTTATTTCCTGTATCCATGAATTTTCAAAGATATGCTTTTATCATCATAGGAGATTAAGTCAATAAAATTTATTGTAATGCAAACATTTGAAAATATAAAAGTATAAAAGACATGAAATTACAAACAATTCATGAAGTTTAAAATATGGAAAGAAAATCATCACCATTGAAGAAGCATAGAGAAGTTCGTTTAATCAAATCCGAGTATTCAAAGTATGAAGCAAGTGTAGGAGGATGAGTTGAAGGTAATCCAGGCATCCGAAGTTGTGAAAGGTTCTATTCTGGAAGATTGAGGTATTCAAATCCAGGTGAAAGTTCGTTGGCAGTGAAATGAGTCATAAAAAAAATATAGAAGTATTAGTCCTGAAAGAATACGTAAAAGATTGATAAAAAATCAAATAGCAAACGTGTCAAAAGTCATGGTTTTACTTCATGGTAGTGTTTGTTCAAACAAGGATCGAATAAAAATGTGGTAATTCAACTAAATAAATTTTTTTAAAAACGGCAGAGGAGAGGAGGGGAAAAGAAAGCGAAGAGTAAAAGAAGTAAGTATGGTTCTCACTTCATACACACACACACACACATATATATATATATATATATATATTAATAAAGAAGTTTATGTATCTGTCTGTCTGTCTGAAGCCGAAACTCCATCAGAGTATTATGACTATTTATTAAGTCCGCCAGCTTCATTATATACTATTAAAAAAATCGCCATAAACACTATGCGCATTTCCCAATTTACATAATCAATTGCTTTTGAACTTCTAATAAATTAGTATTCGCAAATATACACTCATGATTGTTCTCTTCAGATTTCCACATGTATTTACGCTATTTTGCTCGCTAATAATCTTACTTATAAATTATAATTATTTCTTTTATTATTTATTTATAAAATGAGTTATGTAGTTATTTCCTCTACGTCCAACTGATTGAACAGCGTACTTCCCTCTGAACGGACGCGTTCCTCTACGTCCAACTGATTAAACAGCGTACCTCCCTCTGAACGGGCACGTTAATACTTTACTGATTTATTTTATTAAAACGTTCTGAGTTTGTTTATTTTCTTAATCTTATTAGCCATTATGTTTTAAAACACAAATTTATTGAATCAAATTGATAAACACACACACATTATAAAGAATTTAGTTTAGCTAAACTTTTTTTTCGAAAGTTATCGCGGGTCCTGCAGTAAAAGAGTACCGATTTTTTTATTAATAATTTTCAGATACACCTTTTTTCCGATTTGAAAATTAGTGTTTGCTGTATTCAGTTTTTTAAATTGTTGATTTTAACAAATTTACTGAATGAAATTGTTTAATTAAAATAATAATTGATTTAAAAATTACTATTTAAAAACACACACACACACATTATAATGAATTTAGTTTTTTTGTCAACAAAAAAACAACACATTGTACTGGAAAACTACATAACTGATTTCAGAATAGTGTTCGCTGTATTTTGTTATTTTTAATTGTTGATTTTAATTTACGTACACCTTTTTTCCGCTTTGAAAGACATAAAATATTATTATATTCTGACTTGGATTTGGCGCAAAACGATTGAGTGTAAAGAAAAGCGAGCAGACGATAACTTGGGGGGGGACACCTTCTACTGGGCAAGTAAATAACTGTTTTTAGAATCGTATTCGCTGTATTTTTTTTATGATAATTTTATTTTAGGTACACTTTTCTTATTTCTCTTTAAAAAACTAAAACTATTATTATTTATTATTTTGTAAATTCTTACGTGGATTTGGCACAAAACAATTGGGTGGAAAGAAAAGCGAGCAGACGATAACAATGCAAACTTAATTTTTCTTTTTATTAATGTTGTTATTTATCATGAGCAATATATTATTTAAATTAATTGTAGTGATAAAAAGCTCTACCCAAATTACATACTAGCGTCATTTCTGACGCGGCAGCCTAGCAAAAATATGCGACCGGAGGGAGCATATATTTGCTAGTATATATAAGGGATTCTAAAAATGTCAAGGGAGAAAACTTCAAGAAAATTATATATATGGAAATGAAAAGATTAGGCCAAAGAGTAGAAGTACTGGCTAACATAAAAATAACTCACTTTTTAGATGTCACTGTAAACTTAAATGAAAATACTTACGAGCCATATTTAAAAGATAATGCTAATCCAATACACGTAAACCCAAAGTTCATCCATCGTCCATCAATCATAAAACAGATTCTGAATTCTATCGAACGTAGGCTTATCAATAACTTGAGCAACGAAAATGTATGTAAAAAATCAAGCAACATTTACAATACAGCTCTAAAAAATAGTGGTTCCATAATATTGAAATTAAATATAAAAAAACAGGACACCAATAATTAGAATAAAATTAAAATAAAAGAAAAAGAAATATAATCTGGTATCCATCGCCTTATAATTAGATGCAAAAAACTAAACTGGGCAAGAAATTCTTACATCTCATTGAAAAACACTTCCCCGTAACCAATCCCTTGCATAAAATATTCAATAAAAATAACCGAAAACTGTTCTGCAACTACTGTGAAAATTTAGAAATGGTAATTAAGGCACACAATAACAAAATACTAAAAGAGAACAGTCGAGCAAAATATATACCAAATTGCATAGAACCAATATAGCAACAATAACACAAAGAAGAACAAAAATATAAGCACTACAAATAGTAATAACCCAAACACTAATAGCAATCACTCAAATAGAAATGAAAAAGTTAATAATGAAGAGAAAAGCTGAAATTGCATAACTCGTACACTTTGTCCACAACAAAATAAATGCCTAACCAAAAGTATTGTTTACCAAGCCACAATATTTGCCAAAAAAAGACAGAATAACAAGAAGTACTACGTGGGTATTACCTCCTTAGATTTTAAAACCAGATATTACGACCACAACAGCACATTTAAAAACAAAAAACGCCGAACTAAAACAACACTAGCAAACCATTATTGGAAGCTCAAAGAAAGCGGACGCTCACCAATAATCAAATGGAAAATAATACAACAGGCCAGTACACGTAAAAATTTAGACGACCCGTGTAGATTATGTCTGAATGAGACATTTAAAATCCTAAACCTATTAAACTGTAGAAGTGAAATAGCAAACAACTGCTTACACAGAATAAAATTTACTTTAGATTAACAATACATAACAAATAAATAAAAATCTAAACTAAACTAAAACAGAAATACAAGAAAGCGCGTCTTAAAATAAGGTCACCCATTATTTCGACACAACAAAGAAACAGGGATGGGCCACCCTATAAAAAACAGAACAATAGAATAGGAAGTAAAATAAACAGAAACTTTGTTTGTAAGAAGCACAACGATTGACTAATTGATCCATTAACCTGTGAGAGAGAATAACTAAGAATCTGATTGGTTAACTAGCTAGACTAAACACTACGTGTATATATATAACACCAACCGCAACACAAAGTCCATGTATTTTAGCCTGACAATTCCACACAGGGATGAAACGCGAAAGCAACTGTGTAGCTTAATTGCCATAAATATATTTTCATAAATTACTACCTAGCTCGCGTATTAAGCACTATTGAAGTCAATACTCAAAATTGATACATAGAAGATTATATCTCCTTGTAAGATTTTATGTGGATACATAAAATAATAATTATATATATATATATATATATATATATATATATATATATATATATATATATATATATTGTATTTTATGTAATAGTCTTTTATTGGTGATTTTAGCGTTTGTTGCTTTTAGTTATACTACTATAAGAATTGTTTTCACTTCCTAAGTGCTAAAGATACAGAAGATTGCATTAAAAAAATTTGTTATCATAGTTAACCCCAAACAAGGCAGGCTGCCACTGTAGACGTAAGGGGCTATTGAGAATTAGGGTGTAAGTTTTGGGGGTCATCCTTAGTTGGGAGTTGTGCAGCGAGATGTCTGTTTACATAAGTTTTGAATTTCTACATCTTGGTCAGTGGGGGAAACAGGGAGAAGGGAAGAGGTTCCAGAGGTCGGCAACATGAGGAAAGAAACTATAGGAGTAGAAGGCTCTTTGGCATCTGGGGACCTCCACAGTGAATAGGTGGGATTTAGCTGATTGTCGGGTTGGTCTAGTGTATTAACGTCGAGGGAGCACTAAAGCAGCAAGTTCATCAGAGCACAGTCCATTGAAGTACTTGTAAAACAGGCACAAGGATGCAACATTGCAGTGATGGGACAGGGGCTGGAGCTTGGTGAATAGTGATGGACCTATTTAGTTAGTGACTATTTTTTGGACCTTGTATAAGAGGGAGAGACTAGTGGATGATGCATCATCCCAGGCGGATAGTGGCTTTATAGAGATATAGAATAATGTCAGGTGTGAGAAGCTTACTTTGTAGCAGCCTTGGCGATGTCTTCAATGTATTTGTTCCAATTCATGTTACTTGTGAATGTAAGGCCGAGGAGTTTAAACATTGAATGCTCATGCAGGGTGTTATTCGCCATGGGAATCGGTAGTTGAAGAGGTTTCTTGTAGTTATTGAAGAATAGTAGCTTTCTCTTTGCAGCATTAAATGTTACCATCCATTTATGACCCCATTCCACTATAGACTCGCAGTCGCTTTCTAATGATTCAGCCATTGCCTCGGATATGTGTGCGTCGGTTTTGCCCACATGACGAGAGCGGAGTTGTCAGCAAATATACCCATCTCAGACACAATGTCATTAGGGAGGTTGTTTATGAACATCAGCAACAATAAAGGTCCAAGGATAGATCCCTGGGGTACACCAGCATTTAGGTCATGTTGCTTGGATGAACGGCCATCGAGGACAACCTGAATTTTTCTTTTGGTTAGGAAGGATTTAATTATATTAAATATTTGTCCAGTAATACGATATGAGTGAATTTTTATGAGAAGCCCTTTATGCCAGACCTTGTCAAAGGCTTTAGATATATCAAGCACTACTGCCCTAGCTTCACCTGCCTTGTCCAGTATATGATATATGCGTTAAGAGGTGACTGTTAAGATGTCCGCAGTAGATCGTTCTTGCCTAAATACATACTGATGGTCAGAAAGAAGTTCACCATTAACGAGGTGTGTGACGATAGTTAGATTGATTAAGGATTCAAAGATTTTAGCAAAGATCGGGAGTAGACTGATTGGACTATAATTCTGAGGATCAGTTCTGTCTCCAGAATTCTTGAAGACTGGTACCACAGAGGCAATTTTCCAGCTATCAGGGAAGCAAGATTCGGCGAGGCATTTGTTGTAGAGTTTGGAGAGGACAGGGTCCAGTTCAGCAGAGCATTTCTTTATTACTATTACTGGTCTAAGATCAGGCCCACACGCTTTGGAGGTGTCAAGGTTTTTTATGATGTCCCTGATCTGAGATGGGGTGATGACCATTATTAGTCGCCCTTAACTTTATAGGACGTATTTTTCGATAATATATAATTTTTTTTTATTAATTTGATACGTACGTAAAAGTAATCCATGGACACGTGTTTCTGGCTCACAGCGGTCATCAGCATGGCTAACTTAGATAAGGATCGAATCTTCAATGTTGATCGCAATAGTCTGGCATTTTACTCATGGACTATGACGCCTTGCCTGTACGATATTTATCACCTAAATATTTAATGTATTTCATGTAATTGTTTTTCATTGGTGATTGTAGCATTTGTTGCTTTTAGTTATACTATTATGACAATTGTTTGCACTTCCTAAGTGATAAAGATGCAGAAGATTGCATTATTAGTCCCCCTTAACTTTATAGGACGTATTTTTCGTTAATATATATCTTTTATTAATTTTATACGTAAATAAAAGTAATCCATGGACACGTGTTTCTGGCTCACAGCCGTCATCAGCATGGCTGACTTAGACAAGGATCGAATCTTCGATGTTGATATAAATAGTCTGGCGTTTTACCCCCGGACTATAACGCCTTGTCTGGAAATATGTACGGTTTTGATCACCTAAATATTTAATGTATTTTATGTAATTGTTTTTTTATTTGTGATTTGATTTGGCTGGACAAGTCATTCCTCAGCACCAAATATGTGGAGCAGCTAGAACAGTGGTTCCAAAACTTTTCAAATTATTTTATATAGCGGTCCCCTATAACATACTTTTTCAAAACAGGGTCTCCTCGAGTCTGGAAGGATATATATTTATATGGTATGACAAATATATTTCACTGAAAATAAATATCAACAGTAATGCAGATAATCAAACAACAAGTCAAACAATATTCCATTATAGAATTAATGACAACTGAAACCAATGTCGCTATCGTGTGAAGAAAAGAAAAAAATAATTACCTCATATTTAATATAATGGGTGAATTTGCTTTGCTTTTGAATGTTTGGAATTGTTTTGCTCAGTGCGACTCTCATATCGTGCTGTACATCCAGTCTGTTACGACATTTTGATTTGATGACAAGCGAAGTGAAAAATGATGTTTCACACTCATAAGTAGTGGCAAATGGAAGAATCACCTTCAGAGCCATCTTTGCAACATCTGGATAAAAATGTGACATGTTAATCCAAAAATCACTGCAACACATTTCTATAGAGATATGTTTTGCACTTCTATCATGCAATAAATCTCTGAACTGCTCTTGAATAACAGTGTCGTCAGAAGGCAGGTCGTGAATTGAAATTGCCATTCGATTGTTAACAAAGCTGTACTGATTATCAAATTCTTCTAGATTGGGGAAATAAAATCTAATTCTCTTATGAAGCATCAGTATGTGTTGTTTCATCGCGTCTACGATATCTTCATCAATTTCAAGATCATTTTCATCAATGAATGACTTTAATTGTGGAAATGAAGCAAAGTTGTTCTTTCCTTACTTACCAGAATTCAATCTTCATTTGGAATGCATTGAGTTTTTCGTGACAATGGAGCACTGCGATTCCTTTTCCTTGTAATCCTAAATTAATTGAAGTAACGAATTCAAATATATCGACCAAAAACGACAAGGATTGTAGAAAGTGATTATCTGAAAACTTTGTATGGATATCTTTTTACGCGTTTTGCAAATGATGTTGTATTTCATCACGTAGAACAAATACACTTTTTAAAAGTCTTCCCTTCGAGAGCCACCTAACGTATGCGTGTAGCAAGACTGTTTCAAAATCAGACTCATTTTCTTTGCATAGCTCAGAAAATAAATGCGAGTTAAGTGCACTTGCTTTAATAAAGTTCACCACTTTGATCACAGCAGCTAAAACATTGTTGAACTCTTCAGGTGCTGTTTTTATTATCAGAGATTGTTGATAAATAGTGCAGTGTGTCCCTATGATATTGGGACCTTTTCCCTTCATCAATGTTTGAAACCCCAAACGTCATCTTAATATTTGTGGCACTACATCTGTACATACACCAACTGCATCCTCCCATTTGATACCCTATTCTACAAAAAAACTTGTATACTTTGTTTAATATCTCTGCTGCAGTTGATTTTGTACTGAGAGTTTCATTAAACAAAAATTCGTCTTCCAAGTGATTATCATTTATGTATCGGACGTATACGCAAAGTTGAGCCAAATTAGCGAAGTCTGTAGTTTCATCAAGTTGGATTGCATAAAAATTGAAAGTAGAATTAAGAATTTTGTGATATCACTTGGGACAATATGTCATCAGACATTTCCACAATCCGGCTTCTAACAGTATTGTTTGACAAAGAGAGTTGGTTTCGTTTTTGACAGTCCGAAGGTCCAAACAAATTCGATATGATATCTAGACAGCAATGAACTATTAGCTGTTCTCCAATTGTATGAGTTTTTTTGGCAACAGCTATTTTTCTTAAAACCTCATATGAAAAGCTTTTATGAAAAGCTTCCTGTATTATCAAGCCTATAATTGTGAATCTGTCAGTCTTGCAGTGACTTTTATGAAAAGCTTCCTGTATTATCAAGCCTATAATTGTGAATCTGTCAGTCTTGCAGTGACTTTTATGAAAAGCTTCCTGTATTATCAAGCCTATAATTGTGAATCTGTCAGTCTTGCAGTGACTTTTATGAAAAGCTTCCTGTATTATCAAGCCTATAATTGTGAATCTGTCAGTCTTGCAGTGACTTTTATGAAAAGCTTCCTGTATTATCAAGCCTATAATTGTGAATCTGTCAGTCTTGCAGTGACTTTTATGAAAAGCTTCCTGTATTATCAAGCCTATAATTGTGAATCTGTCAGTCTTGCAGTGACTTTTATGAAAAGCTTCCTGTATTATCAAGCCTATAATTGTGAATCTGTCAGTCTTGCAGTGACTTTTATGAAAAGCTTCCTGTATTATCAAGCCTAGAATTGTGAATCTGTCAGTCTTGCAGTGACTTTTATGAAAAGCTTCCTGTATTATCAAGCCTATAATTGTGAATCTGTCAGTCTTGCAGTGACTTTTATGAAAAGCTTCCTGTATTATCAAGCCTATAATTGTGAATCTGTCAGTCTTGCAGTGACTTTTATGAAAAGCTTCCTGTATTATCAAGCCTATAATTGTGAATCTGTCAGTCTTGCAGTGACTTTTATGAAAAGCTTCCTGTATTATCAAGCCTATAATTGTGAATCTGTCAGTCTTGCAGTGACTTTTATGAAAAGCTTCCTGTATTATCAAGCCTATAATTGTGAATCTGTCAGTCTTGCAGTGACTTTTATGAAAAGCTTCCTGTATTATCAAGCCTATAATTGTGAATCTGTCAGTCTTGCAGTGACTTTTATGAAAAGCTTCCTGTATTATCAAGCCTATAATTGTGAATCTGTCAGTCTTGCAGTGACTTTTATGAAAAGCTTCCTGTATTATCAAGCCTATAATTGTGAATCTGTCAGTCTTGCAGTGACTTTTATGAAAAGCTTCCTGCATTATCAAGCCTAGAATTGTGAACTTGTTCGACTTTTCATTTGGAGAAATCAATATCTTTGGTTAAAAAAGCGGAATGTTTCGTTTTCAGGTGTCTTTTTAGTTTGCTAGAGCTTAAAGAGGTTAATTCCAATACCTCCAAGCGTATCACACACTGTGCTATCCCTTCTTCCCTAGTTTTTATAACAGTAAAACCTAGCTTTAGATAGGAATCATCATATTTCATCGTATTTTGAGCCATTGTAAATCTGAAACAGTAAATATGCAATTTAAAATTTAAGCAAGGAATATCACACTGTTCTATTGAAAATAATAAATAAAAAACAGTGAGGTTCAAGGAATAAAAGAAACAACTACTATTGTTCACATTCAACTGTGCAGTTAAATTCTAGAACTTGATCAGAAGTTTAAAAATATTGTGCAATAAGTTTTCATAAAGAAATGAGATAGATACAAAATATTCATCGATAAAATCCACTGTTGTTAACGTTTCTTTTATTTATCGCTCTCCTTTGGAATAATGTGCTCTGTAAAATTTTTGCGGAATATCATTCTAAAGGAGAACGATACACGAGCACACCCACAAACCGTAACAAATACATGCAGACTGTTGATGTATGTCGCATCTACCCAACTGCAAATGTATGTGGCTTTTCAAATTTCAAGCAAGGTAACTTCTCACTGTCCCTTGAAACCCCTTAGCGACCCCCAGTTTGGGAACAACTGAACTAGAAGATGCTGGGTTAATCTTCCACTGACTGAGATCATAATATCATTTTCGACATGACTATTACTAAAAAATAATGGGAAGTAGCATATTTTTCTTCAATTCATGCAATACGCTTTTTTAAAGAAACAAAAATGTAACCAGAGCTAGATATATTTATCCTTTTTTTTTGTTTTGTTTTTTTTCGGTCTTCGTTATAAAGGCAAGGGTGTATTTGAGACACGTCTTACTTAGTTTTTTAAGTGTAGAAGTATATGTTTGAATCTCATATGAGTCTAATTTTTCACTTTGTTGTTTTCCTTCTTTACTCCCAGCCCCGTGGATCGTTTATTTAATCATAGTATTCACATAAATATGAGCGTCAACAAATAAATAGCAACATAATACATAATATACTGTTCGAAATAGATCCCAGTGTTATATATATATATATATATATATATATATATATATATATAACTGTTAAATTTACCAACATATACAAAAACATAACTGCCCTCCCTCTCATTTAAGACAAATTCTAGTTAATAACACTAAAATAATACATTCCAAAACCAATTTTATTTATATGAGATTTTATTTTGTGATGCCACACCAGCATCGCTGAATTTAAATTGTCAACGACTTTCCTGGGACAATGAGAAAAACGTCCTCTGTGCATTTCTCTGCCGTCTTTTAAAAAAAAAATCCTTTCTCCATCTTTTTTGTTCATTTGCTTTTGACACCTGAGGATGATTCGACGAAGAATCGAAAACGTTTGTGAAACCTATGAGACATTTATTATTTTTTTATTTATTTTAATACAAAAAAAGCATCAGAAAAATTTTTAAAATAAAAAAGATATAATTAAACAGTCGAATTCTGTTATTTTTACAATGTTTGCATATATATATATATATATATACATAGGATCAAAATAAACCAAAGTGAAAACTTTTAGTAGATGGAACCTATTGTGAAAAGGATAAGCTCAATATACGAGATAGAGCAATAGTAGAGATAGAAGAAAAAAACCTTGCATTGAACAATTGAAATTTGAAATAAATTTGGACAATCGTCACATATTTATCACTCTTTTTTCTTCTATCTCTATATATATACATATATATATATATATATGTATATATATAAACATTGTTTAACATAACAAAATTTTTCTGCTTGGTTATACTTTTCTTCTTTTTTTCGATTTTCCTAATCTTGTTTATGTATAAATCAAAAAAAAATGATGAATGTTCCATTAGTATCATGAGCACACTCGATTCTTTGTCAAATCATCTTCAAGTGACAAAAAGTCAATGAAAAAGCTGGAGAAAAGAACAAATTAAAATACAGCCAATAACGCTGTACATAAGGTTGTTAAACGTCAAAAGAACAAAACTGCATAATTAAAAAAAACAATATTTTCTATAACTTCTAATGTCCTCTGGGAGAATGCAACTCCTATAATAATAATAATAATAATAATAATAATAATAATAATAATAATAATAATAATAATAATAATGATAATGATAATAATAATAATCATCATTGTTGAAGAAGAAGAAGAAGAAGAAGCTAATAGCTACATTGGTTTTACTACCACTATCCTTTCCCAAGGCTCACCATGCACATGGTAAATTCTAGTTCAGTTTACCAGCATTAAAAAAATCATAACTGCCTATCCCTCTGATTTAAGACAAATCTTAGTTAAAAACACAAGAATTATATATTTTGAAACTAATTTTTTTTTAATACTAGAAGCTATTTTTATTAAAACCCAGCAACCTACAATAAATAACATTACATATGAAACAAGTACCAATATTTAAAAAAAATTTAATGTAAATATACAATTTATCCTGTGAAGCTTATTTTTACATCTCTGAATTTCAATTGTGAAACACTATTCTGGAACTTCACCTCTTTGTTGTTTTGACCTTTAACGACCACACATATATTTTATCAGCTGTTTTTTTTTAAATTCCCTTCTGTTCTCTAGCCTTTTGTTCATTGGTTGTGTCACCTGAAGATGATTCGACAAAGAATCGAAAGTGCTCGTTCTACTTATGGAACATTCATTAATTGTTTTTTTAAATTTTTACACAAAAAAGATTATTAGGAAAATCGAAAAAATAAAAAAGGTATAACCAAGCAGTAGAATTCTGTTATGTTTAACAATGTTTGCTTAATGAAAGAATGCTGCCTAAATACAAACAATTCAAATGTTTTATATATAAATGTGTAGTTATTGTATGTATTCAGGCAGCATATTTTCATTAAAACAAATGTTATTGAACAACACAGAATGCTACTGCTTAATAAGTCTGTTTTTCATTCGACAAGAATACTCGATAGACCATCCAAAATAGCAAAATAAAAACTGATTAAATGGATATCTATCTATCTAAATAAATAAACACACAAACATACACACACATTATATATATATATATATATATATATATATATATATATATATATATATATATATATATATATATATATGAGAGAGAGAGAGAGAGAGATATGATTTTGAATGTGAGATGAGATATATAAATATTTCCACTATCAGACAATTCCGCAGCCCACACAAACCATGAAAGCTACACACCGGAAGTCCTAGACGCGAGGCCTGTCTGATTGTGGAAATATTTATATATATCATCTCACATTCAAAATCTAATATTTATTTGCTCGCTGGGTTAGCTCCTTGGATGATATCGTCCTAGCGAATATCAAATCCTACTTGTCAGACATCGGCCTGGGTTCTCAGTAGTTGGATGACTACACCCTTTGTTGAGAAGAGTAGGTACATTCAACAGTCGGCCTTCGCCACAGTTTGCTTAGTCTGTGTTAGTTAATAAAACTTTCTTGTATGTTGTATGTGGCGTGGTGGCTCAGTGGCAGAGTACTCGCCTCGCATGCAAGTGACTCGGGTTTCGAATCTTGAGTTTGGATATGTTCTTCTGATGAGCTCAAAGGATGGTGAAACTCGAGTCTAGGACTTCCGGTTTGTGGCTTTCATAGTTTGTGTGGCCTGCGGCGTTGTCTGATTGTGGAAATATTTATATATATATATATATATATATATGTATGTATATATATATATATTCTAAGTTGTTATTATCAAGATGATTGCTGAGTATAAACTGTCGTCAACGTTGTAACTATTCCAAAACGCGAATCAAATAGCCTCTGACAACAAACTTTGGCTCCTGGCTTCCTTTGTGGTGGAAATGTTTGTAACAGACAGAAGAAAGGGTGATAGGTGAGGTATTGTCGTTTTAAAACCAATTTGCTACAGACTGACAGAGCTCCTTAGTTTTGGATGTTTCTCTGTCTAAGAGAAGGATCACTTTGATTTTAAAACCAGGGTAGATTGAGCTCCTAAATGTCACTCCACCATGGAAAAGGAAATCCTAGTGTAAAATCTGTAGCTAAAGTGATTACCGGTCATCTTGCCTTTGCATGTTGGTGGCTTATAGTTATGGAGGCTCAAGCGGTGGTACTCTTGCTGTACAAGCGTTTGTCTCTATAATCTAGTGATGTATAGATCTCTGTGCAATCTCATCTGTCAGCCAAACATACTAAAAGTCCTATGGCGATGGAGGAGTAGCAAAGTGTGCATATATGACCTGTTGGAGGCTTATAGTCACAACTCTGCAAATATCAGATTGTACAGATCTGCAGATTGTCTAAAAAGCCATCTACAAATACAAGAAAGGGGTGAAACGTTATTAAACAGCCAGGGCTCGTAATTAAGGCAAAAACTCATAGATTGAAGTTTTGCTTGTGAACGTTTTTATGTTTTGGAATGTTTTAGATGAGGATTGATAATTTGTAATATGTGGACTACTGTTCTCATTTTGGATATTATTCTCACAACGTTTCGGCCGATGTAACCTCCGACCTTCTTCAGATGTATCTTGTCGAACTCGGGAATCTGTATGGAATTTTGAATAGAACCCTTTATTTAGCTTGTTCTCGTCCCATCAGCCATAACCAGATAGAAGTCTTTAGTAATTTGTAATTGTATTCTTAGTATCGCCAATACTGAGAATTGAACCTTTAATCTTCAGAAGATTGTCACTTAAAAATGATTCATTCAGCACTTTTATCCATTGCGCCACACGTCCTTGCAAACAATTTTAGCGTGAATTTTAGGAGTCGTAGACCTATTCTAAAAAATGCACCTAATGAAGGTCGGAGGTTACATAAGCCGAAACGTTGTGTGGACTTTTTTGTCTATTCCCTTGATATTTACAAACCGTATTTGTCGTAATGACTATGTTTCCATGACAGAGTTCATCTCTGGTGTAAACGCTGTTCTTAGCTGAATAATTACCGGGTCTGTTAGTTCCTACTTCTCTTTATAAAAGATATATGAGTCGGTAAATAATGGTCAGTTTCTGTTTGTTGCATCCGGTCCTCTTGTAAGTCATTTCAGCTGGCTACAAAGTCCTTCCTTTCATAGTCTGATGTTTTCATATTGCAGTGAAATCAGTTTTGCATACACTTAAAATATTGCTGGTCCATAATTACCTCCACCAATGTGGAGATTATGTTTTTGGTTAAGTTTGTTTGTTTGTGTACAGTCTAGCATCGATATCGCTTGACCAATCGTCACCAAACTTGGTCAAAATATCGATCATGATCTAACTTAGAACTGCTTTAATTTAGGGATATCTAGGTCAAAAGGTTACAGAAACGGTGAAAGTCACACTTTTGCTGATAACTTTGGTTCTGTTCATTGTAGAGACTCGCTAATTGGCCCATATTGTAGCCAAAAATATCACGCGTTTTATATGACTTTGATCTTGAAATGTTTAGTCATGGTCGAAATTTTGATGCAATTTCAATTTACGATTTTTCCAAATTTTATGTATGTATCTTATGCGCTTTGATAATAGTAACCACCTTTCAGCCTAATCGGATAAATAGTTTTTGAGTTATCAACGTTTACATAGCATAACTTGGCGAATACTTCATACAACATAGAGAAATAAGGCCCAGATAAAACTTTGACCTATCCTTACGTTGTTAAGTGGAGGTATGCAGTCTCACCACTACTTATGTTCCTGTTGGTTTTGTCTCCATGTCCCAATGTTTTCAAAAATGTCAATTAAATGTCGGTAAATTTTTAAGTTCCAAAAAAATCCTATCAATGACGCCATATAAAGTGCTTGGATTGTGGTAAGCAACTGCGCCATGCTTCTTGCTATATACAGGGTGTTATAGCAAAATCCGACACTTGATGAAAGGTAAACGAAATATCAGGAGGTGCTGAGAATTGTGGTGACGCCCTGGATGACCAAAACGCTGATGGGTGCCCCTATGTCTTCCAGCAGGACTCCGCTCCTGCACACAGGACTAAGACGACCTCAGCATGGCTGCTCAACAATGTTCCTCACCACTGGTCACTGGACTTGTAGCTGCTCTCCTCACCTGACTGCAACCCCATTGTCTATTTCTTCTGGGGCGTGATCGAGGCCAAGATCAACAAGCATGCCCACCACATGGTTGACTCTCTGAAAGCTGCCATCATGGAGGCGTTTGCCGCTATAGATAAGAACACAGTGGTCAAAGAATGTGACTCATTTCACGCTCGCCTTGAGATAGTCGCCTCCCCTGGCGGTGGTTACATTGAAAAGTAATGTATTATGTAACTCTAACTGTTGCTGCCGGGTCTCTGCATATGCAATTTTTTTTTTATTGCCTATTTCGTTTTCTTTTTGTCAAGTGTCGGTTTTTGCTGCAACATTATACTAGACAATCGTCTCGTAGACGACTCATGACCCTTAAGGTAAAGCATCATAAACGATCTCTTCTGCTCTCTCTGATTTGATGGATGACGTCATCTACTGTGTACGGTTATCTCAATATCTGTTTTAATTAATGATATCATTTTCTCCCAATCAGCCACTGTGCACGGTTACTTCCACCTTTCTATTAATAGATGACGTATCATTTAGTGACGTCATCAATTATGACGTCATCATTTTGATGACGGCATCCAGTGTGTACAGGGACAAACATGCAAACAAACAAGATAACATGATCCACAGAGTGTTACGACATCCACTAAAACAGGTTGAAGACACTAGGAAGATTCTTTACAACGTCATAAACGATGAAGTAATATTAAAACATAGACAACTCATGACTATTCAGGTCACAATTCGTCTATATGAAAAGTTATTGCATGCATTTTTTTCAACAACTTTATTCATCACTACAATGAAATTCTGCTGATAAATGAAAAAAATGTTATACTCTATTAGCTTTAAGCATAACTCAAAATAGTTTTGTAGCGTTTTACAATTAATACTTAACAATAATTATTAAATTATTGTTTTGTCTTTCTGAAGATAAGGTATTTCTTTGAAAATCCATGGATTAAAAGACCTCATATTTTATTTCTTTTTTAAACCTTTGATGATTATAATAAACTTGTACAGTATGTAACTTTACTTTTGTTTTATTATTTCAACATTTCCTATATATATATATATATGTGTGGGGTAAGGTACACGATAAGTCATGAAAATGAAATGCCGTGGTAGACAAAATGTGTAAAAAATGACAAACAGAAAGCAGGTTAAAGTGCAGGAGAAAACAAAAACAAGAGATTGGACCGGTTTCGTTCGTGTAGGCCTACACGAACGAAACCGGTCCAATCTCTTGTTTTTGTTTTTCTCTTGCACTTTAACCTGCTTTCTGTTTGTCATTTTTCACACATATATATATGTATATATATACTTTTTAGATGCATTTCAATGACTAAAGAAAAATCACGGGCGGTTTGAAAATCGGCTCAAGTTTGGGTTCGAAGTTTAAGTGCGAGGGGTAATCTGCTGTGAATGTCATATCTAATGTGTGATTTATCTTGCCGTTCTTTTTTCTCCAGCTTTTCTCATTTTCTTTCTGTTTTAGAATAGTGTGCTGGGTTTTTTTTTCATTATTATTAAATGAATAATTCTTTGATAAGCAGCCTGTTAAACCAAAGACTATATATTTTTCTTCATGTGTTGCGAAACGCGCGTAAGATAAATGGAAAAAATACAGGCATCCGCCGAAATTAAAAAAATGAGAGAAGTGGGAAAATAAATAAAAATTATGATTGTGAGGCAAAATGAAAAAAGTACAGGCATTCGTCGAAATAATTTTTTTTTTAAACATAAAAAAATAAACAAAAATTATGGTTGTGGACTGATTTTTCTTTGGTCATTGGAATGCATCTAAATAAGTATATATGCTCTGAAACTTGAAACATAACTTCATTGAGCTTGTAATTTGAAACAATTGTGCATATTACAAGGAATATATCCACAAATATATATTTTATATAAACTCAGAAATGTATATACATAAATATATATATATTTATTTATTTATTTTATACGTACATAAAAGTAATCCATGGACACGTGTTTCTGGCTCACAGCAGTCATCAGCATGGCTAACTTAGACAGAGATCGAACCTTCGATATTGATGTCTGTAGTCCAGCGTTCTACCACTGGACCAAGACGCTCCGTCTAATTTATTATTTTTATTGGTGATATATATATATATATATATATATATAGGACGTACCGTCTAGACCCGGAGGTTCTAGCATACTACTAAAATTCGTATATGTCTTCCATTTCATAAATAAAACTTTTCAGTTTACAGTTTTCTTGAAATGGACATAAATTGCTATTTTTATTGATCGATACGTACATAACCTTTGCTTATTATATAGATTTAAAATCGATCTTTTAAAGAAGAGGTAATAATCTGAGTAAGAATTTTGCTAAATATTTGATGTCTATATATCATCAATCATACGTATTATGTTCACAAACACTCGCTCACATCCATTCATATTTTATTCATATACGATATATTGTGAAATGTTTGCTTTTCAAAGGACGCCTTTTGTGTTTCTACAAATTCTGCCAATGGCAATCTTCGTATTTTTACCAGAACTTACATTAATGAAATGATGAAAATATTGATTATATCAAATATATTTGAATAAAATCGAATGCATCGACAAATGAATTTTACACTTGATTATGCAAAAGTAACTTCAAATCAAAGGAAAATAGTTTATTTTTATATATCTGAGTTAGGTATGCGTATATGTTTGTATATGTATATGTATAAGATTCACTCCTAAACTAATAAACCGATCATTATGAATTTTTGGAACACAGCTAGTAGGCGTAATGGGTCGTAATGTGGGATATAATTATTTATGTATTTTTATGCAAAGGCAGCAAATAAAGGGTGGAAGCCCCTCGTAAAATTCAGATAACTCTGATTTTTGTGAAATTTTATCAAGACATTAATAAATATTCACCAAATTTCAGTTTCTTTGTATTATGTTTAACGGATTTTTAAGAGGCATTATATGGGTACAATTTCCAATTTGAAATTTCAAACATATGAGATTTGCCTTGAATTGGATCTATAGTATTAGACATCTATTAAGCAAGATACCCTGAATTTCAATTTCTTTTTAAAATCCCTTAAGTTTAAGCGTTAAATTTTCTAAAATTTTCTAGAATTAAAATCATCTAATGGATTTTGATCAAAATTGAAATAAGGATTCAAGACATAAGGTTTAGTATCATTATATCTTAATTTTAATCTACGTAAGGGACAAAACTGTTCTATTCAGGATTTTCAACAACATCGGCATAAATAATGACTTGCTGCCTAAATATACATACATATATATGGGAAATGAAAAAGGAAAAACCGAGAGATATTTTTTTATATATTCATCAACGTTTCGTCTTTAAAAAAAAAATATATCTTGGTTTTTCCTTTTTCATTTCCCATTACGTCGGATTACTCTCATCCTTCCTTTCTAATACACACACACACACACACACACACACACACACACACACATATATATATATGTAGATGTTAATCCGTTGAAACTCCAGTGTTTATAAAAAGTACTCAATAACAAGTAGAGCTGTTCTTTAGTATACATTTTTATTTATACAAACATTGTTGGTTACATATGTACATATTCAGATGTGATAACAATACTCTATGCATGGATGGATGGTGGCTTTGTAGAGATATAGGATACTTTCAGGTGTGAGAAGTTTTCTAGCACAATAGAGGGAGCCCACTTTCTTTGCAGCAGCCTTGGCAATGTTTTCTATGTATTTGTTCCCATTCATGTTACCTGTGAATGTTCGCCTGAGGAGTTTGAACGTTGGACTCTCAGGTAGGTGTTATTGGCCATGGCAATTGATGGTTGAAGAGGTTTCTTATAGTTGTTGAAGGAATGATTGTAGAATTTAAATGCATAATGCTAAGTTCTGGCCTGACGTGTCATTAAACACGGTTGATAACATCCTTCTAGATATATCTGCTTACATAGACACAAATAGATCTTAATTTTCTTCCTTCAACGTGGTTGTTTTGTTGGCCGCATGATCCTAAGCGTTCAGAAAAAGTTAACATGGGTCTGAGGGTTTTGAATTGTGTGACCAGCAGAACAATCATCCTCCGCACTGATGATTCCCAGAAAAAGATGAAACACATGTGTATGTGGATAAGAATTTAATAATATTTATGATAATATTGTATATATATATATATATATATATATATATATATATATATAGGCAAACATTATTAAATAACACGGAGTGGTTTTGTTTGATGCGACTTTTTTTTATTTTTTCAATTTTCCGAATTGTCCATCTAATGTTTCGGTCAAATTGATGTAAATATGATCCATGGGTTTCTTGTTCCATTCTTTTTTGCAAGTACTTTCGATTTAAATCGTCAAATCATCTTCAGGCGGTATTAGTTTTAGTGTCTTTACAAATTATGACTTTACTGTTGTGCTCATTTTTGAATTATAACGGCAAGTAGTTTATAACTTGAAAAAGCGTCTGTAAAGTTGAAATGTACATGAGAGCGTGATGGCGTTCTACACATATGAGAGATTTAAAAGTTTGACTGTTTAAACCGTTAAGAAATTGATGCCGTTAAAGAAAGTGCATACAATTCAAACGCATAACTACCTAATGGCTAAGAATTTAATAATGTTAATTATTATGCTAGACACTTTAAAACATTGGGACTAGTTTCATCATTGACATTATTAATTGTGGGATGTTTAGTTTTTATGTAGAGGGCTTCGAGTATTTTTAATTTTTTGATATTGGTATCGTGGTGTATTATTTTGGTATTGTTAACGAGGATGTTTCTATATTAGGAGGGGTGCAATTATGTTTTTTTAGGTGTTGGCATATAGAGCTAGTGTCGGAGAGATGTAGGGTGAGTCTTCGGGATAGTGTTGTGGAAGTGAAACCTATGTAAGAATTAGTTTTTTTTTATTGTTGTCCGAGATACATTCTCCCATAGGGCATTGGAACTGATATATTACATTGGTTCTTCCTAATGTATTTTGGGTTTGAGAAGTGTTATTTAATATAGAAACATCCTTGTTAACAATACCAAAATAATACACCACGATACCAATATCAAAAAATTAAAAAATACTTGCAAAAAAGAAAAAAGAATGGAACAAGAAACCCATGGATCATATTTACATCAATTAGACCGAAACATTAGATGGACAATTCGGAAAATTGAAAAAAAAAGTCGCATTAAACAAAACCACTCTATGTTATTTAATAATGTTTGCCTAAATGAAAATATGCTGCCTAAATACACACACAATATATATATATATATATATATATATATATATATATATATATATATATATATATATATATATATATATATATATATATTACTAGAAATATTAAGCTTAGGTTAAAATACAAGAAATATTTTTCTCGTATTTTAAAGGGTGATCGTCACTATAGAATTGATACTTACGGCTCAACTGTACAACCAGCAAGATAAGTAAACACTCAAGTAACCAAAAGCCAGTTTATATGGAATCTGGACTGCTCCACTGTGCCAAGTTGGGCAAGTCCATTATATGAATTCTGATTGGCTGCCAGTCTGAGAGTGAATAATTCTATATATAAATACTGCTTCATTCAAGCAATATTTGCCTATAGGATATAGGACATTGGAGCCGGTAAGTGTTTATTTGATTCTATAGTCACGACGACATAAAAGTAAGAAACCAGAATTTATAATACTTGGATCCGGGGTTTGAATCGTCAAACTGGCTGTATGGTTACGTCATTCATACTGACGAGTGTAAGGAATACGAAACATATATATGTCTATGGATATTAGAAATATTTATTTATTTATTAAAAAGAATAATAAAAATTTCATATATATATATATTGAAGTTATTGGCAAATTATAGCAAAGTGCAAAAGGGCAGTTAGAAGATGTGTACATCTGTAAACATTCTGAATATTTTGTCCAAGGCGACTTTAATCCTGGATGTGATAGACATCGTTACTACCTCTGGTAGGCTGTTCCACGAAGCAGAATCACGGACAGAGAATGCTGCTTTTTTTCTAAGGAGACGAAAGTGACTATGGTATATCTCTCCTGCGTTCCGTGGAGACCATGACTTGGTGTGAAAACTTCTCAAAAGGTATATTTAAATTTTGGTTGATGTTTTACACCAAAAACGCGTCCCCATGCATACTCCACTGTGCTTATATATATATATATATATATATATATAGTCTCGGAAGTTTTTTTAACCTTCAAAACTGGAAAAAAAAATGTTTTTCGTTGAAAGATTTATGTCTAGTAAGTCAAGCAATCTATTGCAATCACTATATTAGTTAACTTCCAAGAATTTACTCTAATATAAATATATTTTTATATATGTTTTTTTATATAAGGGATCGTCAGTTGTTTACCATGAAAACTTTTTCGGGATTTTAAAAACAAAACAGTATTTCTTTATCATGGCATCCCAGCAGTGTTGATCAGACACCACCTCCCTATTTAATAATTATTTTTTAATTTAAAAGGTTTATGAATATTTGATTTAGTTTTGCCTCCAGATTTGTTTTTCTAAAGTTATTAAATATAGTTTCTCCTTACCTGTGTTGTTCCTTTCAAAGTAAGTTTACTATTTTACAGAACATCTATTTTATAGAGTTAGATGATTCCACTATAATAACCCCCCCTTTTTGTTCCTCTTGTTTTAAAATTAAAAATATATATTTATAAAAATATTTCATATATACATATATATACATTTATTTATTTATTTTATCATGGACTATTTACATATGGTATACCTTTTTATAGTAGAGTTTTGGATTTCTTTTATCAATTTCTTTTGATTTATTTCATATAATTTAAAAACGTCAGGATAGCGTGTTATTGCCTTATTTAATTGTCTAAATATTTTATTTTGATCTCCACCTTGTTTAAGCATTCTTATTACTAATGAAGTGACTGGAGGTATAAAATCCATTAATCTTAAAGTAACGCGGGCTATTCTTAGAAATTTAGACATTATACTCCCATAAAATATATACATAGGACAGGTACTACTTTTATGCGGCATACGAACGATATGAAAGGGAAAAGAATTTCTTTTATCAAACATTTTAATAAATAAATTTACCATCCTCAATTTTTATATCTAAATCTAGAAAGGTAGCATGTATTCCTGTATGTTCACAATTTAATTTTAATTCCCTAGGATATATTAAATGTTTTGTATTTTCAAACTCCTCTCTATCATTTATACAGACAAGGTCATCAATAAACCTCCTGCAGCCGTGGTAATTATACGTTCTAGATATATCATTTTTTATTAATGATGACATATATATGTATTCATATCTATGTAAATAGAGATTTGCCCAAAAGGGGGCAGGCTCCAAACCCATAGGAATACCTATTGTTTGTATTAGTGTTTTATTTCCTATTTTAAAATAACTTTCTTTAATCAGGTGACTTATAAGTATTTTAAGGCCATTTTTTTAAGTACTAGTTTTACTGTTTTTAATCTTACACCAAAAGGCTTTAGATTTTGAAAAATCTATGTATTTACCTTTACCTCCGGCAAAAGCTAAATCTATAATGTTACCTAATTCTTTAATTAGTTCATTATGTGGTATTTTAGTATATAAGGTACTAAAATCATATGTAGAAATTGATTTTGCCTTTTTACGGGAATTTATATGATCTAGTTTTTCTTTTATTGGATATGAATTATTTACTACCCAAAATAGGTTTATGTTACTATAAAACTTTCTTTTATTATGAAAGTTATTTATCTGATTAATTATTAATTTAAACACATTTGATATAGCCTTACTCAAGGGTTTAGTAATACACATTTTGGAGGCAACAATAAAACGGGCCCCAACTGGTTTTTTATGCATTTTAGGTATCCAATATATATATATATATATATATATATATATCATCATCATCATCTATTTAAGATCAATAAAAACTCTCCTTTGTGGGTCTATCCAAATAAATTTTATTGTTTCAAAGAACAATTTGAAGCTCGATATTTTATAATATGATAAAATAGAGCTTAAGTTTTATTATATTCATTTTACAAGACTTAAATTAACATTTAAATCATATTGCAAAATGAAGTGTCTGTATATTTTGAAATAAACGTTTTGAAACGATCATAAGCAAGGAAAAGTATAAAGACTGTTTATTTTTCAGAATATAATTTAAGTCTTTTAAAATGAATGTATTTTACTTCAGTGTAAGTTCTCATACATCAAGGGACTCCTTCTTGGGCCTAACACTCGATGTCTATATGGGATACATAGATATCCGAATGTTCCTTTAAAGTTCTCCTTTACCTCTCAAAAAAATGAGTGAGTAAAGAACTGAATAACATGCATTTTCCTCTCCCAAATTGACCAGTTATAGTTTATCTTTCTTGTCATCTCTTGGTCTTGCCGGATTCCAGAACAAGAATTAAACTGATTTGGTGGAGTATCAAGCTTAGTGTTTTTACTAGAGGCAACATCACTTGGAGAAGGTGCACCATTTCTTGTATAAGCTAATATGGTGTAGTTCTATCGATGGAATCTTATTTGGGCTTCGAATACAATGTTATTTTGAATATTTCATCAAGGTTTACCTGTGGGGGAAATATCCTCATGCCAGGTTTTCCTGACAAACCCCTGTATAGAGAGACACTCGAGGACAGTGTCTAGTAGGAATTCAATTTTTTGTTTCATTTTACTTCAGTCGAAGTTCTCAGAAAGCAAGGGGCTCATTCCTGGGGCTAACACTTGATCTTAATATGAGATACATAGATATTGGTATATTCCATTAAAGTTCTTTTTTACCTCTCAAACGTTGAGTTAGTAAAGTTAAGAAAATTAATTTTTCTCCATTTGACCAGTTAACTATGTTATAGTATATCTTTCTTGTCGTCTCTTCATCTTACCGGATTCTATCTAGTCTGGTGAAGTATCCAGATAAGTGCTGTTACTTGAGGTAGCATTACTTGGAGAAAGTGCACCATTATTCATATGGGCTAGTGTACAGCCATGTCGAGGGTATTTTATTTGGAATTTGAATACTATGTTATTTTGAATATTTGGTCAGAGTTTACTTGTAGGGTGAAGTATCCTCATGTCAGGTTGTCCTGACAAACCCTTGTACAGAGAGATCGAAGACACTCAAGGATGGTCTCTAGTAGGTAATTCAAACTCCCCTAAATTCAAATGTGTGCATGTGTGAGTAAATAAGTATGTTATATATATGCATGAAATACAATTGGTGTGATGGTCACTGGCACATAAGACTGTGAGCACAGCATGTCATATTGGGAAATTCCATTGAAGTTGTTAAGAAACTTGGACTAACATCATTGGTTGACGGTATGCCTCAGTAACACCTGCAAACAGGTAGGACTGTGATGTGGCACAGTGTTATATGTGTGTGCAGTTATGACATACGCAATGCTGAAATTGATTCTGATCAATTTCATCTGTCCAAGTTATTTGATAATCAAACACTCATGCATTATTCTTGACAGGAGAATCCATCATGTTACATACAGAGTGTTCGAGACAAATTTGACACTTTTGGGAAAATAAATAAAGAACGTCATATCTTGGCCAATAATTGATGTATTCTCAACATTCAAAGTGCATCTCTAGAGAATATTTTGCCGAATACAGCTCTGAGTCTCCACCATGACCTCCAGGTTGGAACTGAACCTGGAGCATTCGGCCTTTATGGTGTTCTTTGAGAGACGCCTGAATGCCACTTTGATCCTGGGAATCAGCTCATCCTTGATATTGTAGACGGTACAGCTGGTGTCTTTCTTAACTACGCTCCACACATAATAGTCCATGAGCTTTCGTAAAGCAGTTCTCTTGGCCTTGATGATGAGTAGTTCGTACTTGCAACTCTTGTATATGGAATATAGAAGATCCTTGTTCAATGCTTTCTTCGTATTGGCCACTCATCTCTTTCATCAAGGTCTGTATTGCTTTGCCTGGATCTTTCCGCACCATTCTTTTTGGTAGCTTCTCGACGAATTTTGTTGTATGGAAACAGTCAGAACGCCTTCTAGGATCCTTCCTGCTAGCCACTGCTTCCACATCTCCGTTAAAATTCTCCAGCTCACATCTCACATCTCACGGCCTTCAAGGTATTCAAGGAGCACTGAGCTGCAGCTAACAGTTTGTATTTTTTAAACCGACGCAAATAATCATCATCATGATGCAGGTCACTGTCTTCCAATATTCTCGTACTTTCCAGTCGTCCATCGTCTCTCACTCTCAAACCCACCAATATTACACAGAAATAGCTATCCATTGCACTTTACTGCTATTAAATACTTCAGATGGTTCTGAAATGAAAGAATATCAAAATATTATCAAATTTGTCTCGAATACCCTGCACACACACACACACACACATATATATATATATATATATATATATATATATATATATCATAAAGTTTTATTCATAGAAACATTTGGCTACATATCAAGACACACTTCAACTGAAGCATTTGCAAGCTCAGTATCCTCAGCCCCCCCCCCCCAAAAAAAAATGTCTGCTCTTTACATTTTCATATCTAAGAATGGAGCAGAATTTCAATCCGTAAGAGTCACATGACTGAATTCAAAATTATCAGCTTTGAGGATGCAAACCGTAAGATTTTATATAATCAGATGTAAGTTGATTATGCTTTTTTTAATTTGAGATTTTTCAACTTCTAAATTAGGTCAGCCATTAGCTGCTGGCATAGGGACATATCGTGGAGAAGGAAGGAGTGGATGTATTTTTAACTTTGACATGTTATTGAGGTGGGGGGGATACGATTTTGTCTGCTCAAATGATATCACATATGAAAACGACATATAATGTTTTCGTCATATATGCATCTAAATAATAACTCATACACATACACAATTTGTGCGTTTGGAAGCGTGTTATTTTATTAAATAATAATATATGGAATTATGGCATGGGTAGGTAAAAAAAAGGTGTCTGTTTATAAGAGAAGTATTTGGTGCATATGATTTTTGTTTATTGTCTCTGGAACAAAATTGTAAGACCTGTGAAATATGTGGGATATTGCAATGTTCCTACCCACAACGATGATACAATAATTTACAACACTTTAAATAAATTAAGAATTCCAACAATACAAACTACATCATGAACCATAAAACAACAAAACATTTTCCTAAAACATCCACAACTAATGCAGGAATATATACTGTCCCATGCAATAATTGCAATCAGATATACGTTGGTGAAACTCAATGCGAACTTAATAAAAGGCTTGGTGAAGATAAAAGAGATAAAAAATAACAATTTTCTTAAATGCACTATTCTCTCATGCATTACAACATGATCATTCTTTTAACTTTGAATCAGCACTCATTATTAACTCTGACACAATTAAACAGCGTAACAACTTCTACAATGTATCTTTTTTAATCAGCAAACTAATACTTACCGAACAGAACTTGAATTTAAATCCAGACAATTTTACAACACATACACGTACATACCATCGATATTAATAATAATGAAAACACATTCATTCTACTTCATAAACGCACCGTATATCTTGAATTATAGCGTCTATATCCCATTCGAAAAAAAAATAACAAAACCATTCTTTTAACGTAATAGACGCACCACGTATTTTCAAATAATGACTTCTATGTTTTTTATTCAAATAAGTCATCTTGAGAAAGTTTTTAAGTAAAGACTAAAGGTTGATGAATTTATAAACAATTTTTGGTTCTTCCTTTTTTCATTTTCTACTACGTTGGAGTATTATTCCCATATATATATATATGTATGTTATTATGTCGGATTTTTTAAAGTCAGACCCAAATAGCAATCCGCCTGACATATCGATACTTGATTTGGACTATACTATTTTTTTTTCTTTCCACTATCTTATTTCGCTATAGTCTTTTTCTGAAAATACTTATTTTTGCTTAAAAAAACTGTTAAGAGTGGAGACATTTTCCCTTATTCACTGAAACAGAAGTGTGAGCTAATATGTCCTTAAGGAAAATTAAAGCTTCAACAATTCCCTATTTATTTTTGCTATGAAACGAATTTATTTCTTAAAATTAATTGTTTATCATAATATGAGGTAGAATATTTTTCATTCCAACTTCCACTTATACGTGTGTTTAGAGTATTTTTAAGGATGCAAGAGGCCTTCGTTTATTCATCACGGCCTTATCACTGACGCTATCTTAAAATGCAAAACGACTATTTTAATGCCTTAAGCTGTTTGCGTTTTTAAAATGTCTTCGTTTTATTTTGTTTTCTGCATATACATTAGATTTTCGTTTTAAGCCTACTATAATCTTAAATATTAATATTATTTAATATTAAAGGGTAGTAGTCATGTAAGTTATTTCCCTTTACTTTTTTGGAAATAAATATTTTAAATCACATATTTTTAACATCAAAGGGAAGTGTGTGTGTGTGGGTGGGTGGGTGTGTGTGTGTGTTTCTCACCTCCACATTAATTACGTATTATTATTTTGTTTGCTATTAATAGATTTATATCAAATATTTAAAAATAAAGATTACGAAAATCAAAAAAGTCACTATAATTAATATCCGTTTCTATATAAACAAGCCATTTTTTCCTTTAGTTTCAGGCAACACCGGATAGGAATAGCTAATATATATATATATATATATATATATATATATAGTATTTATAAATAAATATTAAATATATATATGTGTATGTATGTATATCTACTAGCAATCTACAATAATATCCAAACTTTCAATATTTTTATTTTTGCCATAAAAATAAGATATTTAATTAGTTAGATAATTTTAAAGTAATTTATTTAAAATCAATTGCTTAAAATCAAAATAAAAGAGGGACGTATTGTAAAAAAAAGTATAAGATTTAAAAAAATTTAATATGGGTAAATTTGCAGATGATTAACACCCTCCATTAATACCCCACCATCCCGGAAAAAATGGCATTCTGCTTTTTTAGGTGATTACGTGTTAACACTATGGAAAACGGAAAGAAAGAAAAACAAATAGTTTAGGATTTAGAGTGAGGGATCAGTTGTATATATATTTAACATAAAATGTTCCCACATTTCCGGGCCATTCTATTTTTGTAGGGAACTTAACAAAAATTTTTACCACTCACCCTAAGTCCGAGTGGCAGGGTTATAAAACAATACGTAATCTCCTAAAAAAGTAGCGCCTCTCCAAAACAATGAAGCGAATGTAACTCCCATAACAAAAACGAATTTAGTTAATTGCCCTAAAACTGGCCCCCAAAATTGATTTTATATACGAAAATTTTCCCACTTAGAATTATAAAATAATAGGTTTTTTTTTCTTTTCTTCTCTCCATCAAGTTAAAAAAGGCAGACAATTTTTTTTGTGTGTGTGTGTGGGGGGGGGGGGGATTTAGCGAAGGATGTTAATCTACAATCATACCAAACTATGAATCTCTATTTTTTTTCGTAATCTGGACAGATCACAGTGCTACTAAACTTTTGTTTTTATTTGTCAATGAGAATACTGAAAAGGTTTTTGTAAACATTAAAAAATAAGTTTGTTGTTAAAGTTTATAAATTAGGCATTAACTTAATTAATAAAAAAGAGTTATTTATTTATTTTTCACGGAAAATGTAAAAACTGCAAAAAGAGGGCTAGAGAAAAGAGCAGAGAGAGAGAGAGAGAGAGAGAGAGAGAGAGAGAGAGAGAGAGAGAGAGAGAGAGACACAACCACACTCACTGTGTCACTTCTTCTTTCCAACTGGAAATCCTTGACCGTTCATGCACGTTGCCATCTTATCTTCCAACAAACAACTAACTAAGGGAAGTCACACTCAATGCTTTAGCCTATATAAAGGAAGTGACTCAGAGACAAACTTAAGCATCGCTGGTGTCCTCTTGTGAAGACTACAGTTCCATAACAAAAAAACGCGAAACAAAACTATAGAGTCGATCCTTAAGGCTCAACTGTACGACCATTTGAGCAGCAAGATAAGTCAGACTGTTGAGCAGCAAGATAAGTCAGACTGTTGAGCACATCAAAATGCCTGTTTATAACAAGGCTAGAATGTTCCATTATGCTCAGAAGGGAAAGTCCATTCTCTGTGTTCTGATTGGCTGAGATTCACAAGTGGCCATTTTAGTGTATAAATGTTCATTCATTCGAACAAGCACTCCTCCATGAGATGGATGCCAGTTGAGGCCCTTATGCCGGTAAGTGTTAGTTTAATTCTATATCTCCCCCCCACCTCCCCTCAGTACGCGAACGCAATGGTCTTTGGGGAAGAATGAGTTCCTTCTGGCCTGGTTGATTGTGGGGAAGTAACCTGGACAATGCCCGGGCAGATTTCACTGGCATTGGTTTAGCAGTGCCGGCTGATGTTGGGTGCCTCGGCGATGTCATTACATCTCCTCTGTTATGCGGCAATGGTGTACCAGGTGTATGGGAATCGCAACGCGTTGGATTGGGAGATTCAGGCAAAGCACTGGGAATAGGGACTGAAATTACAAGTGTTGCAAGTTTTTTGAGGAATCTGCGGTTTTGCAAAGTGATTCTGCCTGACCCATCAATTCTGATCCGATACTGACGGTTAGGGAGAGTTTCGACAACACGACCTGTTGTATCCCATCGACGATTGTTTGCACGTTGTATTGATACTCTTTCTCCTTCTTGGAGTGGGCATAAAGTATGCGCTGTGCGATTGTACCGCTCGGTGAGGTGAGCATTGCGCTGAGATAAGCTTATCTCACGGTTCCTAGCTGCAGCTATCCATTTTGCATGTGGTTTATATAGTGCGGGTTGGGATGGTATGAAGTCACGAAGTCGGCGGTGGAGCAAGTGTTGTGCGGGGGATAGACCAATGCCTTGGATAGGGGTGTTGCGATATTGCAGGATGGCTCTGGCAACACTGTCATTATTCAATGAGCCCTGGGGACCTGTATTTCCATGAATTATCCTCTTCGCTGTTTTTACAGCTAACTCTGCTCGGCCATTAGATTGAGGATATGCCACTGAGGACTGTCTGTGCTTCACACACCATGTTTTGAGGAACTGCTGAAACATGTTGGAATTAAAAGGTGGGCCACCATCGCTACTGAGTTCTTCTGGAGTGCCATATGTGTGGAATAGTTTCCGACAAATAGATATTAGTTTTGAGGTGATGGCATGACCTGGTTTAAGATAGGTACTAGGAATGATAGAGGCATTGGTCACTCAAAGGTCGAATCCCATCGTTCATCGCCTTACTTTTGCCTCCATGTCACAGGGTGAGACTGAGACAGACTCACTGGCTTATTTTGTATCATCTTAAACCAGGTCATGCCATCACCTCAAAACTAATATCTATTTGTCAGCTTTTCACTTGCAAATGATGGATCGGGCCATGTTAAAAGAGCTAGGGATCGCGACAATGGGAGAAGCTCTCTCAATCCTTGAAGAAGCTAAGGAACTCTCTGCTGAGGTTACATATGCTAAAGCACCAGCTGCTAAACTGCCCCAGCTCCATCTCGAAATGACCCCCCAACAATTCAGAAAATTCAGGATTGATTGGGAAGTATTCACCAAGATGACGGGTATGCCAACATCTCAGGCTAATATACAGCTATACAGTTCTGCTCAAGATTTTCCCTGATAGTGGGGCCACTATATGTCTAGGGGGATCAAAGCATCTGTTTAACATGGGGCTCACAATGATAACTTTCAAGCTTGCATGGGTTGTGGTAGCCATTATCATGGTATCCCAGGAACAAGCTCTCGCCAGTTAAAATGTCCAGCATGGGGTCAAACATGCAGCACTTGTGGGAAACTTAACCACCTTTCAAGAGTGTGCCGAGCAAAGAAACCCTGTATTGGAATTGACGCCTCGTCAATTCCAATACAGGGTTTCTCTTATCGCTCACATCACATTTAACCAGACAAGGGATACATATACGACCGCAAGTGAAAATCAAATAGCAGAAATAGATGCGTATGTTATCCCATTTTCACCAAATCCAGATCCCAGACAAGCGAAGAACATCCCCGGTGACTACCGAACAAAGCTGAAGATTTTCAAAAACAATGGGGTGTTCCCTTATGCCGGTAAGTGTTAGTTTAATTCTCTAAAAACAAACAAACAAACAAACAAACAAATATCTTTGCAACAGGTTTCTCAGAATTTCGGAAGAGGCTTCCACTTTCGTCAGACAATCCCTAACCTGTTCTCGGCCCCTGATCCATGCAATTTAGATCTCCTCCTTCACCATCATTCTCTTCACTCTGGCTACATCAACTCTGAGACGCCAGTCACTCACAAGATTTGATGACTTTAAAGTCTCTACCAGAGACGCATTGTCTGTTTTACAAAGAACTTCAGGCAACCTAGGTAGTCTGAATATCTCTTGAAGCATTGTGGCTATCAACATTCCAGCATCAGCCGCTTCACTGAGCGCAAGAGTCTCTGAAGCTAATGGGCTTTTTGTTACACGGGCAAGTTTTTTTGATGACCAGCATATAGGAGCCATTCTGTTCATCTTGCCACAAACAAAGATGATAAAACCACCCTGTGAAGATTCATCGTCCAGACTAGCATAGGTGGCATCTGAATAACAAACAATATTCAGATCTGAATGATGCGATCCTGTCCTTGATTTTAACTTTATTAGCGATTTGTTTGTCTCAAAGAGTAACTTTACCTTTGGAGATTTTCCAATATTACTCATTCTACACATATCAAATGATACATCTGGTCGCGTCTGGGTGGATACCAACATCATTTGACCTGTCAATCTTTTTAGCTTTGTCTTCTCCTCTTGACTCAATTCATCATTTTTTCTTCCTTTCCTCATGTTTATTGGGGATAAGGCTGAAACATATAGATTTTGATGTAAAATAACCCTATTTTTTTTTTTGCTTAACACTCAATCCCCAAAATTGGAATGTTCGACTTTCATGCTTTCCAATTTTAAATATCTTTTCCAATTCTGCGATCACATTTTTCTTAAATAAATCATTTCCACAGAATATGAAATCATCAACATGTATTGCCAGAATGCCTATCAAGTCACAAGTGGCATCATGCTAAAGTGTTAACCCCACACGTGTAGACGGTCGTCAACCACACAGGTGTAATATCCTAGTCGCGGTGCCAGATCGCTGTAGTGGCAATAAAAAATATATATATACAAATTCCTCTAGGCCGGATGGCAACAATGATGATGATGATGTCGCCGATCTTGTCGTCTCGTCCAGCTACAAACACACTCCCACGTTGAAACTGTTTATATCAGCGAGCGATCACTGAGCGAACAGCAACCGGTTGGCTCTGTAAGGGAGAGGCTATCATTCCAAGCAGAACAAAAGGAAAAGAACAATGTTCAACAACTCGGTCGGGTTTTTTGTATAGAAGAGTAATTATTAATAAAATAAAAGAATCGATTTTACATTGGATTAATGTCTACCGTACTCGTAAATGTCTTTAGCAAAAGTTGTGTTTTCTCTAAGTTATTTCGTTAGATCTCTGTGTGCGAATTCTTTACACAAGTAGTTATTCAAGTCACAAATCAACAGGCGATGGCGAGAATTTCGTCCGGTTTGTTTTCTTCGGCGCACACCATCTTGGCGCGCGCCGGGCGACCGTCCAACTCTGTCTGCCAACAATTCAACTCTAACTGTGTCTGTGCTCTACTCTTCTAGTCGTGCATGAAAAACGCACATTCTGTTATTGAAGATGTCTATTGGTCGTACACACCCCTTCTCCACTATCCGAATTCTTGCGTGTCTTCCTCTCTCAAGGAGGGTGGGAACGGGCACCTCACCCCCCCCCCCTCCCTAATATAAATGGGATCTTCTTCTTAGCTTGGCGTTATCGCCAAAACAAACGCTTTCTCATTCTGTTACACAGCCAGAGGCGCTCTGCCGACCCAACTCGTAATTAACGATGACAGGCCCAAATAAATCTCTGCCAAGTTAAAACAGCCTTCACACAATCGTAATTCCAAAACGCGCCATTCACCCCAAACAATAATATCACTTTATTGATACTTCAGAATTAAATTTAAGATTATGGAATTTCATAATGTTTATCTCTCATCTGGAAACTGTCTCCTTGCCTTGGGAGGCAATGGATTCTGACTATCAAACACGACCCACCGAGACTAGCTGGTGTCCCGTTCCTGTCGTTTGAATAAGTTCGTTTCTACGTCAATATATACTAGTTTTATATCTCCACATCGTCTCGACGCAGGACCCTCAGTCGGCATAACATGACCACCAAGATGCATACTAGCACGTCACCAGGGTACCCGATCCCCATGGGCCCCCGGATACTTTGTCACAAAGAAACAATGCATTGTCATATGCACTCACCATTCCTTTTAAGTGTGTTAACTCATGATTAACTTGCTTATACCATGAACGAGGTGCATCGTTTAATTCATAAATACATCTTTTCAGCTTCCACACCTGTGATTCTGGACACACATCAGATGGTGGTCTAAGAAATACCTCTCTCTCCAGCATATTACCTTGCAGAAATTTTGAGGTAAAATCAAGAGTCTCCACCTGTCACATCATAACCGAGAATGTTAACAATACGAGACGCATAGCCTCACGGTTGCACGTTGGAGAATCTGTTTTTAGATTATGGGAATCTTCTTCATAACCATGTGCAACAAGACGAGCCTTCATTATCTTTTTGTTATTCACAAATTTTTCTGTTATCACCCATCTTGTTGATATAGATTTTTGTCCCATGTCAGGCACACATTCATATACTTCCAATTCTATTTTTATTGCATCAATCACATCTTCTCCTTGTTCTTGTTCAGAAGAAAGCAAAACTGAATGTTCCTGATAACTTACTCCCCTTTATTGCTTGAGGAAATTCTCTCCATTGATCAACTTGATCTCAATTGATACATAGAGGATTTTCATCTTCGGCTTCAGGTTTTATACTTAGCCAATGGTTATATTTTCCCGTTGACTTTGGTTGTGTGTTCATAACCATTCCTTTTTTCCATTCATCACTCCCTTTCAATTTATACTTTACAACTTCGTTTCTTCTTGGTTTTATACTGTTATTTTTCACTTCCCTACTATCGCTATTTGAATTGTTAATATATTGCTCTTCATCTTCCTCCTCCAAGACTTTATTCATCTCATTTTATTGTCTCTTGTCACGTGGTCAGTTCACATGAGAGATGGTCTCTGATTGGGCAAGCCGGAAGGGAAGTTAAATGCCTGCACTAATCAGCGCTGAGCTTATGAATTAATCAGATTCAAAATCGTAAACCGCCTGCCGTCGTAGCTTGTAGTGTGTTGCTACACTGGAATACATTTTTGCCTTGATTAGTTTTGTGTTTTTTTGAGAAAATTCTTCCTCGCTTTATCTTATAAGTCCATCGATAGTCATTTTAGAAAATGTGATGAGAAACTATGATTTGATGGATTTAGGTTTTCACCTAGAATAAAATAGGAAATTATCGTTTTTTGTATCAAAAGTTATCTAAGATCACACAGAATTATAGAAAGGCCTGGTGCTTGTAATGAATAGGCATCCAGGGGATTTCAGTACTTCCGTAGTCAGTCCCACGTATTGACGAAAATTCTGGAGTCTGAAGACAGACAATACGAATAAAAAGACAGAGTTACATGTTTACACAAGTTAGATACGAAATTTGAAAGCCGAGGAAAAAAATGTAGAAAAGCAGACGACATTAAAGCTTATGAAAGCAAAACCAGGTTAGGATTGTTTTTAAATTTTTTAGCCCCATCCCCACAAAAATTAACTTGAAAAAACTTCCTGATAAAAATAAATAAAGTTGATTCATTTACTGATTTAAAGAAAATTATTAAACTCATTCTTAACACGGGGAAGTAATTGACCCTAATCTTAATTAAACACGTAAAAACATTGCCCTCTTCTGGGCAAATAAGCAAACAAACAATTTTTTGTTAAATAAATTCGGTGCCATAAAAAAGAACAGTTCTTTATTCATCGTGCTTTCACGTCAATACTCTGGACTGACTCTGTAAGTATTCAACTAATATTCAACCACAATGCACCAGTCAGAAAATTTGTATCCGAAAAACTGTAAACAAAATACATCCACCATCTTGAAAATGGTGAAATGGCTTTGAAAATCACTGATGCTATTTTATTTTTAATAAATTATTGTACACTTAGTTAATAAAACAGCATATAAAGTGGTTTTATTTAATAATTAGTTGTTTTGAAATAGTGCCGAGTGGCAGTTTCTTAGGAGTCCCCTAAAGTTAATGTTAATCCATCCTTTATAGAGAAGTAGACGTCATCCTTGAAGTATGTTATTTGCTTTTATTCCATGATGTTGGCATCTGGTGTTTATTCTTATATTCATTGATATCTTATTTTTATCCTTTTCTCCGCTTGAAGTTTGTCAAAGATTTTACATCTGTAAATCATTTTATCTTATTTGCATATTTCTTCCTACTAAGCGGTTTTGTTTTTCCAGTGAGAAGACTATATATATATATATATATATATATATATATATATATATTGTGAAAAAAAGAGGTGACGATACTCACGTGAAGAAAATCAGAAGACCGGAAGGTAAAACCCGATGCCTTCCATCTATTTATACTAATAAGGAAGGCATTCAGTGGTTATAAAGTCTTCCTCTAATACCGGAGAGGTCATTAACATTTAGGACTTGCTTCTGTGTTAACCAGTTATCAGTTAATCGTTTGATTTGTTACCAAGCTTACAGCTACCCCCTTCCCCATCTTTAGTTATTTGTTAACTGACTCCCCGATTTCGGTGGGAAGTCGCGAATCGGCAGTGTTTCGCAAGACAACAGCACTTCTACTATTCTTACACTTCAACCAGTCGAAAGATTTTTTCGACACATTGCGAAACAATTCTGCAACAGTGTGAAGTTGGCTGGACCTTTTTTGGTTGTCTGATTACTGCCCATTCATAGCTTTTTTTTTACCGTTACAGCTACTTATCACCCCCTTAGGCGAAATGGCGGAAACTATTGATACAGTACGCAACAAAATTTCGGTCATTAAGGATATGGTTCAGACGAAACTTGCAAGTTTGCATGCTGAAAGGACTTCTTCACTTACATTTTCCGTGTTCGAGGAACAGATTATTAACTATCTGGTGGAGATTGACTCTCACATTAGCCACATAAGACTTCACGACCCCTCCTCTCGTGACGAGATGGAGAGTTGGTCTTCTGAATACGCAGGGTTTTTGGATTCTCTCCACCAACTCCGTATAACTCATCCCCCCTCCAATTCTGATAACGCATTTGGCCTACCTCCACACTCTCCACCATCTGACTCCTTTCCTCGCAGGACTCGTTCTTCCTTTGTAGTGAACCCTCCTCAGGTACATGTAAACGCGCCTACCTTTAGTGGTCGAGAGATGGGAGAGGACATTATGAGCTTTCGTAGCTTTCTCTCTCGATTTGAGAATTGCGTCGCAGGAATGGCGAACGATGCCGAAAGACTTAACTTTCTTAAGTGTTCGGTAACTGGCCGACCTCTTCTGCTCATCAAACACCTGAGTGTATGCGACTTGAACTACAAAACAGCGGTAGACATCCTTAAGTCGGAGTATTTGGATGAAGAGGAAATCATACAGCAAATATTTCAGGATATCCTGGATTATAAGGTTCGACGTGATGACCCTTCTATGGATTTAGGGGAATTCCTAGCAAAAACCGCTGCCCTCCTCACTGAACTGGCAGATTCCTTTGGTTGTGACTTTACCGATGATCATTCAGCAGGTGCTCGCTTAATGGCCCAGATTCTGTTCATCAAGTTCCCCAAGGAAATAAAGAGTGAAGTTATCCTGCTAACCGGACGTAGAATCCCTACTTTGTCCTCTTTACTTCGTGACACTGGAGAAGCAATCAAACGACTGTGTGTCAAGGAGGGCAGATCCACCCGTCCTACCTTCCCGAGGTTCTACAGCTCTCAAGATCCCCCCTCACGGAAACCAGAAGGTTCTACCCCTCGTAAAGATACCTCCTTCCTTACCTCGACTGAAACCATAGGAAGTATTCCTCCTGTCATGCGCGTTTCCTTCTCTTGGGGAAACAAGACTGTACAAGTTAACTGCCTGCTGGACACCGGAAGTGGGCGTACTTTTGTTTCGAAAGAAGCTCTACAGCCTCTGTACATCCCTGATTCTGAGGGTCGCGAGTATGAGCTTTCGCTCACCACATTCCAGGGACAACATAGGAAGTGCTATCGAGAGGTCGCTCTGAAGACCAGTCTGGGAATAGAACAACTACTGATACTACCCATTCTAATTCACGAGAACTTGGATCTTTCGTCACATTTGGAACACCTGGATGACCTGTTGGATAATTTCAGGGGAATGGGATATACACTAGCCGGAGATTTCGCGAGGGGCACCAACAGAATTAAAATTGAAGGTATTCTTGGACTGGATGTCATCCAATATTTGAGACCCCTTCAAATTGTGCCCTGCATTCGGGGCCAAGCCTTTTCAGTGCCATCCGGACTCATTCCTTTTGGAAGAGAAGATGCTTTCCTCCCCGAGCAAAACCCATCTCTTCAGGAAAATGTAGGCCTCTCTTTCCGCAGGGTATTGGATTCTACGGAGAATGTTGAGTCATCTCTTTTGTGTTTTGCGTTGGAGTCTGAATCAACTTATACAGATCCTTTAGGAGATTTCTTCCCGGACAGCCAGGTGCAGAGGGGATTGGAGCTCATGTTCAGCATGGAATCGCTGGGGCTCCCCAATGAGGAATCTCTTGCTGAAATTGACCAGGAGAAGATAAAATATTTTCAGGAGGCCATTATACTAAAGGACAACAAATATTATGTGGAACTGCCTTGGCATATGGAGAAATTATCTCGTGTTCGTTCCAATCACGCTGTCTCTCTCCGCATTTTGGACCGGGTAGTTAAGAAACTAACGAAAGAGGGTGTGTATGAAGAGTACCGGGAGGTATTTCGTCAACAGGAGCTAGATGGCACCATTGAGGAGATCAAGGTACTTCCTCACCAATTCAAAGATTACATATGGATCCCTCACCGACCCGTCATGAAGACAGACCCAACTTGTACTACAAAGATTCGACCTGTCTTTAATTGCAGTTTAAAGGTTGGAAACTCTGTTTCTTTAAACGAGGCAGCCTATCCCGGGATTAATCTGAACTGCGATATGCTGAATCTCTTACTTGCATTTCGGTCTAACAAATATGTGTTGTTAGCAGATATTAGAAAGGCATTTTTGATGATTCGTCTGAAACTGGAGTCTGATAAAAACAAGTTTTGCTTCTTCCTCCGGGATGGGGATCGACTTCGATGTTACAGATACACAACGATCATTTTTGGGTTTGTGTCAAGTCCCTTCATCCTGAGTTGCATATTGAAGTTCCATGCAGCACGATTTCCTCAGGACCGTTGTCGATCTATGATGGAGGATCGATTTTACGTGGACAACCTGGTAATGACAGGAACAGAACCAGGAATCATTACCGAATTGTATTCTACCTCCAAAGCTCGCCTGCAGGAGGGAGGTTTTGAGTTGCAGGCCTGCAACTCCAATTGTGCCACCCTCAGAGAAAAAATGAGTCAGGACGGCACTCTCAGCACCCATGGAGGCAGTTGGGAGAGAGTATTAGGTTATCGCTATGCTCCACTTACAGAAGAAATGAGTGTCAACCCGGTGAAATGCCAGTCGGATGCTTCGACTAAGCGAAGAATACTGGCTGAAGCCGCTAAAATCTTTGATCCTTTGTCTCTTTGCCTCCCTGTGACCCTGCGGAGCCGAGTATTAATGGCCAAATTATGGAAAAGAGGATTAGGATGGGATGAACAAATCCCAGGTGAATATCAGATGCTATGGAGGACTCTTGCTCGGGACCTGTCTGACCTGAGTGACTTACCATTTGACCGTTGCGCCTTCCAGGGAGGTCAAGAAGGAGAGTTATTCGTTTTTTGTGATGCCTCTGCAGATGCGTATGGGTTTGCAGCATACGTCTTACAGCAGGGTTGTCCCCGATTGATTTTTGCCAAAGCCAAAGTGGCCCCCTCTAAGACGAAGTCGCTCCCGACATTGGAGCTAATGGCCATATACTTGGCTCTAAAATGCTTGCCCTCAGTGTTACTGGGCTGCAGGGATTTGATCCTCACCAAGTTATATGTGGCAACGGATGCACAAGTGGTCTTGTCATGGATTCTGTCACAATCTATGGCAAGTAAGAATGTTTTTGCTCAAAATCGGCTCAAGGATGTTCTTCATATGAGGAGTCAATTTGCTACTCTCCATGGACTCGAACCGGTGTTTCGTTATATACATACCTCGCAAAACCCAGCTGATCTCATTACCAGAGGAATGTCCTTGAGGAAATTCAAGTCAGTTTTCAAGTTTTGGTGTCATGGTCCCTCTTGGTTGGGGGGAGGAAGTTCTGCCTGGCCGGTACAGGATATGCCATGTCTCAGCAAACATTCCCAACAAATGGCATCTGCTTGTGTAGGTGTTTCCGTGGCCCTCGAGACAGAATGTACTCCCTGCATCAACTTTGGACGTTTCTCTCAATTTTCCCGCCTTCTCAGAGTGGTTACATTGGTGTTCACGTTCATCAATAGGCTTAGGGGGCGCAATGAAGATGCGGGAGGAAAGGCCAAAATATATCTGTTAAAAAACTTGCAGGCCCAATCCTGCGTGGTGGAATTGCATTACTTGCAGGATCCCTCTGGAAAATCGGTCCCCCCACTGATCCATTCTCTTGACTTGTTTCTGGACCAGGATGGCCTCATCCGTTCTCGAGGCCGAATAGACAGATCACCGCACCTCAGTTTCGAGGTAAAAAACCCCATCTTATTGGGCAAGGACAACCTCGTCACTAGACTCATTATTATGGATTGTCATTACCGGAGCGCCCATTTAGGAGTGGGGTCTACTCTAGCTGAGCTCAGGCGTTGTGGGTTTTGGATTCCTCAAGGGAGACAGGCGGTCACTAAGGCTTTGGCATCTTGCCATTTATGTAAGAGGTACAACTCAAGAGCTGTTCTCCCCACTAATTCGGCTAGTCTTCCAGTGCCTCGGGTCGAGTTCACGGAGCCTTTCCAAAACACTGGAGTTGATTTTACTGGACATTTTTGGATCAAGAGCGGATCTACGGAAGAAAAAGTGTACCTTTTACTCTTTACTTGCATGTCCATCAGAGCTATACATGTGGAGGTGGTTCCTGACATGGGAATGTTATCTTTCGTGCAGGCCTTGGTTAGGTTCACTAACCTGTATGGTGTTCCTCAAGCACTTTATTCTGATAATGCTAAGACATTTGTAGGCAGCGGCAAACTGTTTTCCCGACTCTCCCTGTTTCACGAATACCAGCAGAAATTTGCCACCTCCAATATCCAGCTGCGCACTATTCCTCTGTATTCTCCCTGGTATGGAGGTGTGTGGGAGAGATGCATACAAACTGTCAAAACATGCCTGCACAAAACCATAGGCAGGGGACGAGTGGATTACTTCTCGCTAATAACTATCGTTTCGGACATCCAGAGGGCAGTCAATAATCGTCCTCTAACCTACTGGGAATTTGCAGACCGAGGACTAGAAGCTGTGACCCCTAGTATGTTCCTGGGACCCAAGAAAAACCCTGGATTGATGTTGAAGCTAGGAGCAAGTGACCTGACAAATACAGCTCCCCCTGGTCGCAGAAAATTAGTTGAGACAATGATGCTGCGGAATGAATGGTTGGAAAATTTCCGGCATTTGTGGTATGAGGAATATCTCCTCTGTCTTAGAGAGAGGCCTCAAGGCCGATCACAGGAGTCCTTCACTAACCGAATAAGGGTAAATGATGTTGTCCTCATCAAGAGCCCCCTTAAACCAAGACCATTTTGGCTATTGGGGTCCGTCTTAGAACTTTTGGAATCTGACAGGGGTGTCGTCAGATCGGTACGTATCAGGCAGAGTGATGGTGCAGTGGTGGTGCATTCTCTCAAGAATCTATTTCCATTGGAGCTTTCCCTTTCACCGGAAGAGACTGGACAAACCGCAGACTCATCGTCCCCTCCCAACATTCCGAGCAGCTCCATAGGAGAGGAGGCCACACTGTGGTTATGCCCAAAATGCAATTCCCCTCAAGGAGAGGAGGACATGATTGCCTGTGATCGGTGCAACGAATGGTTCCATTTTAGATGCGCGGGTGTGGAAAGGGCTCCACCGCAGAGACAGAAATGGTACTGTCCTGAGTGCGTTCCAAGCAAACGCCGGCGTGGTAGACCCAGCTTACTTCCAGCATAAATTAAAGGTCCTGAGTACGACTTCAAACTATAGCCTACCTCACCTCTTTTTTTCTTTCTTTTTTTTTCCTTCCTCTTGTTCGGGAGTGTGTGAAAAAAAGAGGTGACGATACTCACGTGAAGAAAATCAGAAGACCGGAAGGTAAAACCCGATGCCTTCCATCTATTTATACTAATAAGGAAGGCATTCAGTGGTTATAAAGTCTTCCTCTAATACCGGAGAGGTCATTAACATTTAGGACTTGCTTCTGTGTTAACCAGTTATCAGTTAATCGTTTGATTTGTTACCAAGCTTACAGCTACCCCCTTCCCCATCTTTAGTTATTTGTTAACTGACTCCCCGATTTCGGTGGGAAGTCGCGAATCGGCAGTGTTTCGCAAGACAACAGCACTTCTACTATTCTTACACTTCAACCAGTCGAAAGATATATATGGGAGGGAGAGAGAGATTTATGCAAACATTGTTAAAAATAACAGAATTCGTCTGTTTAATTATACCTTTTTATTTTTTCAACTTTTCTGATGGTCTTTTTTGTCAAAAAAATAATAAATGTTCCATAGGTTTCACATGTTTCACGAACGTTTTCGATTCTTCGTCGAATCATTCTCAGGTGTCAAAAGCAAATGAACAAAAAAGCTGGAGAAAAAAGAGAAATTGCTCCGGACCCATGAGGAACACCTCCAATCGTCGAAAAAAGGAAACCCTCTCCCGTGTGAAGGTGGGCACATAAACCGCAATGATCCGAAACTCACTGTTATCAATGGCAACATAGACAACGGCCGGCCGGCCTTCTGCCTCTGTATGAACAATATTTACAGTCGCAGACAACATGCGTCTCAGTTTCCAAGAGACTCTATGACTATAGATATTGCCATATGCTGAGAAGACATTAAAGTCATTAGTCAGCACATGACAATCCCCATACGAAATGAAGTGGGTTATTTGTATCGCAGCAACATCTACTTTAAGGGCCACCAGATCTCTTAGCCCACAAGCAGCTCTGCTTCGGGGTCTCATGCCCTTCACATTTCAACTAGCCAGGTACAAGACCAAGATCGCTGTATCTATTCAGTGTACCACATGGACTGCCAGTTAATGGATCTGTTGTAACATGCCTGCCCCAAGCAGCAACCCCGACGTCCAAGAGAAATATTAATTTTATTGCCCTACAGAATGAAGGAGTAATGTAAATAGGGCCCCGTCCCTCACATTTTACCAATAGCCGTTTAAGCGAAGGATGTTCATCTTCTCCGAGCTTCAGGCCCTTTGCGGCTGCCATCATCCTCCATAAACACTTTATGCGGCCACATTGTTTTGTTTGTAAAAATAGTGTCAGTAAAGCTTTTTGTGTTTGAGATGTTAAGATCCGGGACCTGAGTAAATTGTTGCATGGGTTTGAGGCTTCTCCTCAACAGCGAAGTAAGGTGCACCATTGCATGCAGAGGATCAGCCTCGCATATCAGGTCCCCGGGTAAGAAGAGGAGTTTTCTGCTTTTGTTCTGTTCTCACTGGAGAAGGTGATGTTATTCTACTACTATCCTGCTCTGACTCCTTAATTTTTCCTACATCTGAGGATTGAGAGCAAGAACGGTCTGAGGGGGTGTTAAAAAGGGAAAGGGTATTTTTCTCAGCCTGGGTAGGGGGTAGGAATTGGGATATCAAGAACTGGACAAATTTATGTTTCTTGTCCTTGCTCTCAGTTACTACTAGTGATGATTCTGTTCTAAATTTCCGATTACGATTCCAATAATGAAAGCGCTCGAAAGAACACAGCCACAGCATAAAAAGTAATTATCTGGCCAACTATAGACTCCCTGTCAGAAGAGTTCATTAAATGGTATCGATTTAAGGTTGTTTATATTGAAATTTTCCGATGTTTGGAGTTTTACTTATTGGAAAGCTTTTCCTAAAAAGAACAACGCTGGTTAAAATTAAATATACCAAAGTTATGTTAAAAAAAATCAACTAACAATTTTTTTATGTCACTTCTTTCGTATAATATTGCGCTGGAACAAAATCTATAAAAACGAATATGTTCATTTTTTTGTATTTCACCGATAAGTTATAAACAAACAATACACATTGGTAAACTTGTAGATAAATCAATTTCTTTTGGTGTGATAGGATTTTATGGATTTATAGCGATCTTAAGGATTTTTCTGATGAATCTGCTTCTGGAGAGTAATTCCACCCTAAAGAATTTGATCCAACCGATATTTTTTCTTAACTGAGGGTGTTTTAGCCAGGTATTTTTGTATGAACTTTTAGGATATTAATTGGACACTGAATAAGTTTATTATTGACAAACATTTTCTTGATAATCTTTGGCCATTTTAATGGAAAGTATTTTTTATGGATTAAAAAAATCTGTTCTGATACTATGCTTTATCTTTTCTGTCCTTGGTTAGTAAAGGAGAAATCCTCGTAGACTGAGGCTATTTTAATCCAGACTGCCCCTTAATAGAGAGATGGATTTCCCATATTAAAAACTGACATTGTGTCTAACTCTACCCTCGTGGGGTGACAAATAAATAGGATCACAAGTAATTAATAACACCCCCAACTAAATCACCCTCCTCCAAAATAAGATTCTATTTTTTAGATGATTACGTGTGAACACTCTGAAAAACTTGGCAAAAAAGATCAGTTTCATATATAAATTTAACATAAAATAATTATTTCCGGACTATTCTAAATTTTTCCGAGCTGTTCATAAATTGTTTTTACCACTAACCCTAAGTCCGACTGGTAAGGTCATAAAACCACATGTAATTGCTTAAAAAGTAGCCGCCCCCCCCCCCCCAAAAAATATGCGAGACTGGCCTGGATAGAACAGAAGGCGTTGGAGGACCTTAAGGTGGCTAGCAGGTAGGGAAAGTACAGCCAGTTGGTAAAGGATGAGAGGAAATACGTCAATGATGCATAATCGAGTTTACCCTTTAAGGAGAGTTTCCTTCAAAACCAAGTCTACACCGGCGGTTTGTATTTTTGACTGTACCTCCAACCAATTGCTCTCGGGCTGGTGGTTCAGTCTAAATCACACGTCTGTCCAGCAGAAAGGAGCCAGAAGTGTAGTGTCACTGCTCCAGGCATTCAACCACAGGCCGATGAACTTTCTGCAGTTAATTTTGGCCCTTGTGATCGTTTCGTAATGTGTGAGCGCCTTTGTCAATATCTCGAAGTCTCGGAAGCATGACACAAAGATGGTGATGTCATCGGCAAATTTGGAAACCCTGGCTCGCGCACTGTCAGTCAAAGAGATTTCATGAGCTTGTGTAGTAGCGGCTCCAACGCAAAGATGTAGAGCAGGGGTGACAGCGTACAGCCCTAACGCACTAACCGGCAGATAGTAAAAGATTCCAAACGCTTTCCATTGACCTGTACCACTGCTTTCGGTGAGTGATACAGAACATAGATCCATTTGCAGAAAACCGGCAGTCTCTAGAATAGATGCCAAGAAGCGATGGTCGACCCTGTCAAAAACTTTGGACTGATCCAAGTTGATCAGAGTGGTTTCTGTGTCGTCTTCTATCCTCTCTAGGATCGTATGGATCAGATGTAAGTTGTTCTGAATCGATCTCTACCTCCCAGCATAATTCGATATCGATCGACTCTCTGATAATACCCTGGTTCGGTAAGATTTTGGTAAAATCTTTAACTCTGTGTTTAGCAGAGTTATGGGCCTGTAATCGTCTACTTCCTCCTCGCCATGCCTGTCCTGCTTCTTCAGCAATGTGATCACTCTCTTGACGATTTGACACGGGATAGATACCTCATTAAACCACTGGTTGAAAACATCCGTCAGAATCGGTACAAGCATGTGCAACAGCCTCAAATACAGTTCAATGGGCAGACCATCAAGTCGCGTCGATTTGTTGCAACTGACTTGCTTCGATGCAGTCAAGACTTTGCGCTCTGGAACCCTGCCTTCACAGCCAGCTGCTCTAGCCACATCGAGGCGGAAGAGTCAGCCAAATAGTTGCCAAACTCCTGGACCGAGAGGTTGGGCAGTTGCATGAAGTGCTCCTCGAAATGCTCTCGAAATTCCTCACAAATCTCCCGATTCCAAGGTATGTCTATCCCAGTGCTTGACTTTTCGAATGTACCTATCCGAGCCACACCGGGAAACTTCCTTACGCTCATCTGCATCAGAGTTCATGGCTTGTTGGATACTTTTATTTGCCTAGTTCTCGTAACGCTCGCTAACCCTGTGTCGTAGTTCCTACTTAGCTAGTTCTATGCTTACAGTATCCCCCTACCCCACCTCCTGGGTTAGTTTCTGGTCTAGGTGCTTCTTTGCTTTGACTTTATCTAGTGTGAGATGCTGAGCGTAGTTGACAGAGAAGCTTCTGACCTTGGTTTTCAAGATGACCCACCACTTACTCCTGGAAACCGCCCACACTGAAGTTCGCTGGATAAATAGTTGTAGCTTTTCCCATCTCGTATCTCGTATTTAACTTCTACACTCTTATCTCAGGCAAAAGGCTGAGGAGCATCATAAAATCAATTAAGGCCAGGTGCTTATTTAATTCTATGATACAAAAGAAGATTTTGTAATACTGTAAATATAGTAATCTGCAAACACGATTAGTTATTCCTAATTTGCATATTTAGTTTTTAAACAGTTCATAATAAATTAATATTCTGTAATATATATTTGTAATTTGCATTGACATATTTTCTTATATGTATGCAATAGTTTCAGCTATACTAAAACGTCTGATGTTGTTGGGATGCGGAGGATAGATACTACACTTTGATTTAAGCCAGAAATCCATAGAAGTATAAAAATACTGTTTTTATGACTAGACATTTTTTAATGAATGAAAAAAAAACCTGATTTAATCTATTATTGTATTATTTTTAATGGGGGCAGGGAGTGTAGTAACGGTTCTGCTGTCATAAGACTGTCTTCCCAGGAATTACCTCCCCATTTTTAAGGGTGGGGAGGTAATCCTCTCAGGTATTACATCCTACTTTGAACAAAAGGGGTAATTATAGTATCTGTTCTATTTCCATGTTACCATACTCGCAGGCATTACCTCCTCCTTTGAGGGGTAGTGTAGTATATGTTGATTCATCATGATACCATACTCCCAGGATTACCATCCCCTTTTCTTTTTTAGGGGGGGGGGGGAGAGTAGTGTATCATCTATTCTTTTGTCATCATATCATCCTCCCAGTTATTACTTCCTCTGGGGCTCAGTGTATGTCGTTCGTTCACAATTTTATCATCTTCCCAGCCTAGCAAAAATATGTGAATTGAACGAGCATATATATGCTGGTATATATATAGAGAGATAGATAGATAGAGAGAGTAGAGGGTGGGGTGTGTGTATAGGTAAGAACTCATACACACACATGCATATATGCATCCACATACATAGAACAGATACATAGCAAACATATATGTGTATATATATATATATACAGGGTGACCTAAAAAAAACGTGCTCCAACTCTAATTAGGCCCTGTTTCTTAGTGTTTCGTCCGAATGAAATTAATTTTTGGTCATAACTAGTTTATTATATTCAAAACATCACATCAAAACACTAGGGTCTTTGGCCTTTTTTTTCTCCGTTCTACAGCATGTGTTCTAGATGGCCTCCATTTAGCTCCGTGCATTTCTTGAGACGCAGAACGAAGTTGTCCATGACGTTCTTACAGACTGAATTGGGAATGGCTCTCATCTCCTCCCTGATGGCTTCCTTGAGTTCCGTAATGGTTCTGGGTTTCCCTGCGTACACTCTGTCCTTAAGATAGCCCAAAGGAAAAAATCTGGGGAGCTTAAGTCCGGGCTATGGGGTAGCCACTCAAAATTAGTCTTGAGACTGGTCATTCGACTTCCGAAGTTCTCTTTCAGCCAATTGCGGGACAGGTTTGAGGTGTGAGAACTTGCTCTGTTTTGCTGGAACCAGAACTTGCTCATGAGCGACGGGTAGAGGGTCTGAAGCTCACTCTCGAAGGTTTTGAGGACCTCCACATACCACTCCTTGGTAACTGTCACTGCTGCGCCAGATCTTCGATGAAGATTGGTCCGATGATGCCTCTGACCGAGATTGCAGCCCACACCGTGCACTTAGGAGAGTGCAGGGGCTTGGTGGCTACTTCATTGGGTTTGGAGGACCCCAGAAGACATTTGTCTCGGAGTTCGCCTTTCCATCAAGATGGAAGTGGGCTTCATCTAAGGTCCAAAGGAGGTTAAGGAAACCTGGTGTCTCCTCGATCTTATCGAGCATCTTAACTGCCATAGCGCTCCTCTGCTTCTTGTCTGAGGCTGTAAGGGTCTGCAGCGTCTGTATTCTGTATGGGTAAGCCCTGATATCGTTCACCAGCACTCTCCTGCAAGTCTCACGGGAGATACCGAGGGACTGACTTCGCTTACGCACAGAGCGTTTCGGACTCTCCTGGAGAGACTCTCTCACACTTTCGACCAGCTCGGCTGTCCGCTTCTTGGGACGTCCCGAGTGGCTTGGACGGTTATCACTGGCAGCGTTGAAGTTCTCCACGGTCCCATACTTCTCGAAGTGGTCCACCCAGTTCTGAATTCTGCTTTTGGATGGAGCCTTTTCACATTCGAACTGATGCATGAAACTGTCCTGGGTTTTCTTAAACGAGCCTGTCTTGTAGTAAAATTTAACACAGTGTATTCTTTGTCCCAGCTCCCACTGAGGTCTTGGTGTACTCACGGTCGTTGATTCTGCCATGTCCTGTAAAATAAAGGCAATCGGTGAATAAATAAAGGAGATATCACATAAAATGTACACGGGGCCCGTTTTTTGGGGTCACCCTGTATAAAATGGATGTGGGTGCGTGCATCCGTGTGTATAAACAAAAACTTATATACGCGTGCGCACACCTGCATACATAAACCAGAACCAACACACTTACCTAAATACACATACACTCCACACACACACAGACACATGGAAGACAGGAACCATAATAAAATAGACAACATTCATAAATTTCAAAGGCACTCCTAGCCTTCATCAAAGAAATTGACTAAAATGAATTCAAATAACACACTTGAAGGCGACCCACAGAGATAAAAGTCAGAAACACTCATGAATGCTTATAAAAGACGTAGCTTTGATCCAGAAAAGTAAAAGATATGAACACACACATGCATGTGCAGAAACGCCAAACTGTTAAAAACAACTCCATTTTTTTAAATGAAAAGAATATCTGAAGAGAGCCAAGATGCTCGAAACGCATTATAAAATAATAAACAATTTTTTAAAAATATTTTCTTAATTTATAAATGTTGGTAGCCTCACTTCTTTAAATGTACTACCAAAAATATGCTCCCTCTGGTCGCATATTTTTGCTAGTTGTTTTATTTAATTGCTCAGTAAAAATGTGTTTGTTTTTTATTTTTTTTTACAAAAAAAGAAAGAAAATCACCCGATCCTTTATTTTAATAAATAAAACACGGAATAATAAAAACATAGTTTTTAAACAAAATTGACCTTGTACGGTGTAAAATGTAAAACAAAAAATCCTAAACTCACTTAAGGTCGTAAAAAGATAATAATATTTGAAGCTTTTCAAATAAAAAAGGTGTACCTAAAATAAAATCAACAATTAAAAAAATAAAATACAGTGAAAACGATTCTAAATCCAATTTTTTAATTGCTCAGTAAAATGTGTTAGTTTTTACAAAAAATATTAATTTTTAAATCAATTATTTTTTAAATTAAACAATTTGATTCAATGAATTTGTGCTTCAAAACATAATTTCTAATAAGATTTAAAATAAAACAAACCCAAAACGTTTTAATAAAAAAATCAAAGTAAATATATTATTTTTGAGCAACTCGTACGATAAATCTCAGAGAATATGTTTACATGTTATTAATCAAATAACAGGACCCTGTCTTGTGTCCATCTCTCTCTCTCTCTCCCTCTCTCTCTCTCTCTCTCTCCCTCTCTCTCTCTCTCTCTCTCCCCCTCTCTCTCTCTCTCTCTCTCTCTCTCTCTCTCTCTCTCTCTCTCTCTCTCTCTCTTAAAATAGGAGTTTATGTGCGTTCGAAATAGAACGTTATACTTAATAATCATAGGGCGGATAACCAAATGTTGAAGTGAACGCCGGCTGTTCCATTATATTTCATTACAATCTAATTTAATTACGTTACTCAATTATATAGATAAAAAAACAATGTCTTTAATGCTATTTATAATTTTTATTAAGATTTTTATTATCGAGGAAAATATTTTAAATACATCTGGAAATCTGAAAACCACAATTATGAGTGTATATTTGCGAATATTAATTCATTAAAAGCTTTAAAACAAATTAATTATGTAAATTTGAAAGATGCTTGATGTTTGGGGAAGATTTGGAATGGGTATATATGGGAGCTGATAAGTAGATTTAAAAAAAGAGCGATCAAAACTAATAATATAGTTTCGGCTTCAAACAGGCAGACAGATACATAATCGCCATTATTAATATATATATATATATATATATATATATATATATATAGTCTCAGAAGTATCTCAACCATTAAAACTATATAAGGAAAAAAACCAAAAAAAACCTGAAGTCTGAAGTCGTTCAGTGGAAAATCACTCATGTAAGTCAATTTAATTTTTACAGTTATTATATTAGTTTGCATCTTACATTATTTAAGGGATCATCAGTTGTTTACCATGAAAAACGGTTTCGGGAATTTAATATATATATATATATATATATATATATATATATATATATTTCATAAACACACATTTATGTGTCTTTTTATATTCACACATATATGTTTTATAGACACAAACAATATTTTATGGATAAAGAAAATAATATTTTCCTCTATTTCCTTGACAAGTTGCATATAGATGTCTGTTTAGCATACGCTTTAGTCTGATTATTATGTATCCCCTCCAAAAAATCATTTCCGTTCATATTCACCGATTTTTATATTTAATCTGCTCAGCCATTTCTTCTAATTTACGCAGGGAAGTAGTAGTGACTACCCCCCCCCCCCCGTAACACGTCATCATCCTTCGAACCAAAACATGCAACACAAATACAGTAGAAATCTAATAGGGTCGCTTTTTTTATATGTACACAACAATTAATAATAAAAACTTTCCAAACTATGTTTTCAGATTACAAATAATACATAGACATCCACAATCTTCTTTCAGATGACATTCTTTAATAAAACGTCCCCTTCAATTCTTCATTTTAAACTCATACTTAATAATCATGATGTACTATTTTTCACTTCCGGTTGATATGCATGAATGTTCAGTTCTTCGTCTACTTACTGAGCAAAGAGGAAGGATGCATATTCATCATCGTAGCAGTTACTAGCTTTGTGTGCGAGTGTTCCTCTTGTGCTGCTTCAAGCTAGGAAATACTAGTTGGTACGAGTCAGTTACTATTGAAACTGGCGTAGTCATTGCGTTGTGCAAGAATATAGATCACTTATCATGGAAACGTATGCTCATCTGAAGATGTCCGTGCTTAGTTATGACCTAATACGAACATTTTACTATTAATTTTTATTTAGATTAAAATTTTATTTAGTTTCCATTTTAATTAAATTTATATTTTAATTATTATTCAAATCCAGAGTCAGTTTTTGCACAAAATATTTGCCTATTTTTCGTAATAAATGCTGACCTTCTTAAAAATAATACCTGCGTATAGACAGTATTATTTACAATTACACTCCCCCCCCCCCCCCCAAGAAACATTTACGTAAGCATGTTCACCAAAGGATGCTCTTCCCTAGTACAACTCTTTCACCCATCGTCACTTTCAAGGTCTAGTTCGAAAACTGCATGACACAGGTGATCTTATGTTGCTTATGTACCACCTGATCTCATCATCACATATGTAGCAGCTACAAGGCAGTTTCTTTCGTCTCTTGCTTCTTCGCTCGCTTCTTGTCCTATTGAATCCTGCTGATCTCTGCTGCCGTCGCTTAAACGATAAAAGCCATCACCAACATGCACATTTTGCAATCACTCTCCTTCAAACTTCTCACCAGGTGATCTCTTACATGTTGAGGCACTCCATCCATGTACACAGTGTGGGGAATCACCACTTATGTCACAGTCCCTGTCATATATTCACTAGTGCACCTGTTCAGCCAGACTCGGCATCACCCCTTTTTCTTTATAGATTTCATGTTCGCATTCTGTTGACAATGGAAAAGCTTCATTGACATCCTTCACACGGACTTCATACTAGTACAATGCAGTTTCACTGCAGACACCATCCTTTGGCGTGACATTGTATCAGTAAACTGCTTCTTTTTTTTTATAGTGCCATTCCTCAACAGTGTGTATGCACACCGGAAACACAGTCAGACACTCAAGCTCTCAGCAAATGTTCTTAAGCTCCTGGTGTTAAATGCTGTGCCGTGCCATTATCAGTCAATATTTTTTCGGCTATGTCCCTTCTCAAGAAAAATAGAATTGAGACATTGAATTATTGCAGCAAAATCCTCAAATTTCATAAGTCGCCAGATTGCAAACCAGGTGGGTCCATAATCGATGAGTGTCAGGTAGTAAGCACTCCCGATAGTGGGTAACATTCATTCTGAACCTTTGCTATGTGTATGAGGATTCCAGTTTTCCTCATTTGCCATTGAATCAGCTTGCGACAGGACCCAACTGCAGATTTCATGGCTCTTTTTGTTGTAGAGGGGCGAAGTATGTTGTTTGTTTTACTTCAAAGTGGCTGCTTTTCAAGTAGATTTATCATATTTGACTGGTGTATACTGTCACTGGCAGCGGCAAATATCTCTAACACAAGCTCTGCCTCACTCTCATTGCCTTCAACCACCTCTACGAGACTCTACTGACCTTCTCTGTTTTATTTTGACGCCCACCACCAACATGTACTCTCTGACCAGTTTTGGAAAGGTGTGCAGCCTTCTCTTAATGAGCATTTTACTGGAAGCCTTAGTGCTCATTGGCTTTACCCATCAACATGTTGGTGAGCCATTGGGAAACACACAAGTCGGTTCTTAGGTGTAGAGTCTTGGCCTCCCAGTATGAAATCCGTGTGAAGCCTTTCCATTGTCAACAGAATGCGAACATGAAATCTATAAAAAGGGGGAGGACAGAGCTTGACTGAACACCTGATTTAGAACTGCATCCAACTCTGCAAGATTGATGTGTTGTGCATCCGATTCTGGTCACAGTCAGTATATGTCTTCGCTCGCTGTCCCGCACAATTCAAGCAGGACGGCTTTGGCCAGAGAACTTATATCAGCTCACACGTAAAGCTCCTTACTATTGACACACCATTCTCCTTCATATTGGTTCTCCTTTTGCCGAACTCCATTAGTAGATGTCTCATCCTTTTTTCACTGCTCTTTGCTTAATAACGTTGGCTGCGACTCACAGCCAACTGCATACTGGAAGATGTCCTACAGATTTCTACAAAGAGAGAACACCTTCTCCTGGTAATAGTGCCTGGAACGTATGGAGGGGGGGTATTCTTGTGTTTCCAAAGTAGGGAACCATCCATTTCTTAGACAGTCGAGCTCCATCCTTCGGTCACTCTGGAGTTTTGCTGGCTAATCCAAAGTGCGACAAATGTTCGGCAACCCTAGTCATGGATGCAACACTTTTATCTATGTACACGTCGTCGGTATATGTTGAGGTTGTCTTCTTGACTTGGTCGTCCTGTGATAAGTCATTTTATATTTTTTTTATTAATGAGCCACTCTAGAATAAGAGTTCATGAGATTGATGGATTGTCAGTTGAAAGATGAAGAATATTATTGGAGTATAGAAATGATTAATGAAATGACTTAAGTTTGATTACTTATGGGAGGGTTTATGACAAGTATTTGTCTACATTGGATTTGAAGACAACTATGTTGTAGTCTTCACGGGAGTAGCTCAGTGGTAATGTGTTTCACAGCCTTTGGAATGAAGCTCTATTCATGGAAATTCTGCTTGTTTTTTTTGTTGTTTTTTTGTGAGTCTTACATTTATTTAAAGAAATCATCAGTTGAGACCCAAGTGGATCTCCACGATTACTAGGACCGTCGTCGGTTTCAAGTCTTCTTTCAACCGTTGTTGTTTTCAAGGCCACGTTCAAAGTGAGCCAGTGCTCTGTTTATCACAGTCGTTATGCATGACACAAGCGATCCTATGTCACTTACGTTGGGGATGATAGGCTCTGTCGTCTATAAAAATAATACGAATATTTAAATGTTGATTATTATTTATAAATTTAATACTTAAAGAAGACTATAATTATAACTTATAGATGGTTAAAAAAAACTCGAGTAAAAATACTTATCTTGGGTTCAGAGGTGGGAACAGGAGTTTCTTGAGTTCTTCATTTTTCACTGGCATTGCTTGTGCATAAGTCTCACTAGTCTAAATGAATAAATGCGAAAGATTTTTCCAGCTATCCTAATTATATTAACATCAAAACAGCTTATTTAATTCTATGATACAAATGTGAACATGTATGCATGCATGTTTTCGTGCGATCACTGCACTGGCCGTAATCATCTTCACATGTTGTGCCAGTCAAAAGGTTGTTGTGCAATCTCGTCTCTGTGCTACAACAAAGAACTCCCGTCCCAAGTAAAACCATGAGTCCAGTTTATCAACAAGTAACAGGTTTATTTGTTAGAGGTTACAAATGAAACTCGTATTCCTAGGTTGAATGGCAGACTTGCATGATGTGACTTTCTTGCCCGACCAGAAAAAGATAAGTCCAGCACAACCCCATAGCTAAGAAACACAAATGGGCCCATCTTCCCCGGGCAGCGCCCAGCTTCAAACTGACTGCCAGCTTTCCTAGCAAACCCCAACTTCCGGTCATGCCCAGTGGGCCAGGTCTCACCTCTCCCATCCCTTAGAGTCCTTTGTCCCTGGTCAGTACTGGACCACCGAACCTCTCACCATTTAAGATTTCAACCTGAGATAACTTGTCAGACAGTCTATCCAGGGCAGCTTTATCATGGAGACGATCTGAACATCACTTTTGTGTTTCAACATCATTGTCTGTTTTTACGAGATACTTAACTCACTTCAAAGGGAAACAAACTTCTGGGTGGCCCAAAACAAAACCAAAGATATTTTCACTTTATTTTGTGCCTCCTTCCTTTCTATGACCGAGCATCTAACACTTGCAACGTCTGCCATTCATATACATCACTAAAAAAAATGCAGCCTACCGCATTTTTACGCAACAATGTTTTGAAATGCCGTATAGTAATCTCCAAACGCTCACAAAGCCTGTAGATATTTCTAATTTGCATATTTATGTCATAAAGAGTTTCTAATCAATCAATATTCTGTAACATAAATTTCTAATTTTTATTGCCAAATTTTCTTATATATATGCAATATTTTTGTCGATAGCAATATTATTATAATTATTAATAAAATTAATTAAAGCGATTTCATAAAACGAGATAGCATTTTAAAAACTTTCTTATAATTTAATTTTTAAGGAAGATAATTTACATCAAAAACTTCTAGTTTTAACAAAGCATTTGATGCCGCTAGGATGCCGAGAACAGATACTACACTTTGATCTTAACCAAAAGACCAAGGAACAATAAAAAAAAATGTTTTTGTGACTAGGCATTTTTAAATGGATAAAAATAAAACATGATTTAACTGAAATATCTTTTAATGGGGATGGGTAGTGTAGTACTGTATTCTGTTATCATATGATCGTCCTCTTAGGAATTACCTCCTCCTTTTTTAATGGGTGGTGGGGAATCTTCACAGGTATTACATTATCCCCTGGAGAGGGAGTAATGTATTATCTGTTGTGTTGTCATGAGACTATATTCTCCTTTTTCTTGGAGGGTAGTAGCTGTTCTTTTATGCAGGATACTACCAGGTATAACCTCCTCTTTTTGGGGACTAGGTAGTGCAGTATCTGTTCTGTTACAACATCCTACCAGGCATTACCCCCTCCATTTTTTTGGGGGGAGGGGGATAAATTCTCCCATGGTTTACCTCATCTATTAGGGATAGTGTTGCATATTTTCGTTTGTCATGATAGATTCCTCCAAAGCATTATCTCTTCTTTTATTTTGGAGGGGGGGGCAGTATAGTATATGTTTGTTCATCATGCTACCATCCTCCCAGGTTTACCGTCTCTTTTTTTAGAGGGGGAGGTATGTAGTGTCTGTTCTGTTGACATGATATTATCCTCCCAGACATTAACTCATCCTCTCTTGGAGGAGGCGAGTAGTGTAGTATATGTTCGTCCATCATGATACCATCCTCTCAGTCATTATCTCCTCCTTAGCAGGTCAGTGTAGTATATGTTCATTCACCATGATACCATCTCCCCAGGCTAATAAAAAATATGCGACCAGAGGGAGCATATATTTAGTAGTATATATATATATATATATCCACATATATACGTATGTTTTTACATATAAAAAGTGTTATGTATGCATATACCTTTTTTATTTTTTCAATTTTTCTGATGGTCTTTTTTGTATTAAAATCAAAAAAATTAATAAATGTTCCATAGGTTTCACAGGTTTCACGAACGTTTTCGATTCTTCGTCAGGTGTCAAAAGCAAATGAACAAAAAAGCTGGAGATAAAAGAGAATTAAAAAAAAACAGTGGAGAACGTTTTCGCATTGTTCCAGGAATATATATATACATGATACCAAGTTCAGATGCCATATCACACACATGATACCAAGTTCAGATGCCTTATCGAATCTAGTCTTATTTCACGAACTAACAACAGAATAAAACAAAGACTTGGTTCTTCCACATTTCTGACATTAATTCTCGTTGAGCATAAACACACAAAATTCAACACAGGTTGATTCCAATATAGTACTCACGTACTCATTGTCATCCCTCCCGCCTTTCTCATCGCCTCCTTTACTTTCGTACTTGACCTACTCTTTCCTTTCCGTGTTCCTTGACTAGCATTCCACACTGCTCCTTCACATCAATGGATTTGTCTATCACTTTTACTCACACTTATCTGCCCAAAATAAAATAACCCACATATTCCTCTCCTACCCTTTCCTCACTCCCCTCTCATTTCATATCTGACGTACTCATTTCTTGGCCGGAGCGCTCAACATCGCTTCCACCATTTTCATTCTCAATCCATTTCTCCTCTGTTTCTACTTACAAATATCTACAAAAATCAAATAACTGACTTATTTTCCCCTTCACCCTTTCCTAGCCATTTCTCATAACTTAACATTTCGCCATTAACTGAATCTTCTTCATCGTTTTTGCATAGATAGGCATTTTCAATAATAACCCTTTCTACCATAAATAAGGCTGACTTACAGACCGAAACATGTAACTGTGTCATTATTTGAACTAGTTTGCTAGAGATGTATCGCATATATAAATGTTGCCATTTATTTATTTATCTTTTTATTTCATTTGCGATACTGATAATTGAACATACTCAATTATTTTTTATGGGAAAGAATTTACTTTAATGCAAGGTGGTAATCATTGTTCCTTTCACCAGTGTGAAGTCCCCCATATGGGAGTGTATATATCTATAAAATGTAGTTATACATGGATATGTGTTTCAGCAACTCTATAACTGTCAGTGTGGCTAAATCTTGCGATATATATATATATATATATATATATATATATATATATATATATATATATATATATATATATATCGTCAACAAGAATGGACGTATATTTTGCTTTATTCACAAATCGGCTCCCCCTCATGGGTAATACCAGTAGAATGAATAGAAAAAAATATCTTCTTTTAAATGATGTATTATGTCGAAAGTCTCAGATCAAATTTAAGTAACTGATCTTATTCATTAAAAAAAATTATATATATATATATATATATATATATATATATAAGAAGTTAGAACACCAAATAATGTTATATACTTTTTTTTAATGAATAATACCATTTATTTAAATTTGATCGTAGACTTTCCACGTAATACATTATTTCAAAGAAGACTATTTTTTCTATTCATTCTGCTGGTATTACCCACGAGGGGGATCCAATTTGTGAATAAAGCAAAATATGCGTCCATTCTTGTTGATGATATATATATATATATATATATATATATATATATATGCTATTTAAAAGCTATTTATATAGCATTTGACATAATTGCAGTTTATTATAATAAAATCTAGTTTTGCCCCTTTTTTGTCGTAAATTTTTTTTTATTTAATGAAACTTTTGATTGCAGACTGACTTCAAAGAAAAATGGGTTTGTTGACCTTTTTTTTTACTTTCATGACCTCTATATTTGACCCATACATGTACACTTCATTTGATTTATATATATTCAGATTTTCACCCAGGAGATTGTGTATGTCAACTAAAATTACTTGTTGAATCACAGCTGAAGTAAAAAAAAAAAAAAGAAAAGTATGACGGATTAGGATCCCTGATTAAAAATGGTTTACATTTTTTTTTAAGGATTCTCAGATGCAAGCATGTATGATCTTGACTCAAGTGAAGTACTTTAACAGAACTAAGGCGTCATTGCCCCAGGTAAGCTCTTTTACATTTTTCTTATTCATATTAAATATTAGGCAGACTTTGTGTGAGAAAGATTAGAGAAAAGTCTACAAGTAAGCCAAATAAAGAGATGAACACATGCTGTAACAAAAGTTCTGTCCGTTTTTAATGCACAATAAAACAATAGAAAAGAAACATATCAGATGTATTCAAACTTTAATACAGTCCCCATTCTTTTCTGTGACCTCTTCCCACCTGTCAATAAACCCTTTAATGCTCCATTTATAAAATTTCTTATGTTTTGAGCTGAAAAGGGAAACTAACTTATTTTCGGCTTATAATTTGGCCTTTTGGTTGAGGAACAAAGTGTAATATCTGTTCATATGCTACACTTAGTCTATTCTGCCCTCAGTCAGTGAAGGAGAAGTTCTAGGCAATTTTAATTTTTATTCCAATCCAGAGTTCCCCTTTTTGAGGATCTGGATTTTTCTCACATTAAAAACCGACCTTATGCCTAACTTTGCCCTCGTAGGGAGGCAAGTAAATAGGAACTTGTTTTCGTCTTGGTTTCAATTAAGTCTTAATGCACTCAAATTATTTTGCCAATTTTTCAATAGATGATAATCTGTGGCACGAGGTCAATAGAATACAGTGGGTAATGCATACTTTCCCAGGCATATCTTTTAAAGAGATCCTTGATCTTTTGTGCAATATGAGGTCTAGTGTTATCATGATGAAGGATGTAGCTAGACCTCACGACACAAAAAGCCAATGATCGCCCAGAAAAATATGCTTTGGAAATTATCCATAAATCCAATGAATAATTCGTTTATCTGTTTACAACAAATCATTTTTAGTTGTTTATCTGATGACGAAACAATAATAGCAAAACGTACTTTGTAAGCGATTAGTTGAACACAAGTTGCTAATTTTATCTAAATGTATACCTTTTCCAACTGTTAGTACATAAATGACCATTAATAAATCTGATAGGATTTGAACTTTATCTATATCAGTAATGAATTCAGAAATAAGATCCAAGTATCGAGTCTCTCGAGATGTGTATTTATCCAAATTGTTTTTCATAGCATAGGCTTATGATAAGTATATACAGCGAAATTACGACTATCCCCTATATATGTTTGAAATAATAAATAGCCAAACATTATTATATCTCATCTGTGTGCGACTGAGTTTCATATAAAAGAAAGATATAGGTTTTCACAAGTTGTCAATCACTTGTTCCAAAAATGTGCCAACGGCGTTTCTTGAGATATGAGTAGTCAATATTATTTCAGCTGCTTCATGTAAGAGGAATTTATGGCACTTTTGAAAGCTGGAATAATCAGATCATCAAAATCACCATCGTCTTCACCCATACATCTCGTTTCAAAAATAATCTCAAGAAAAATGGAGAGTGTGCAGTGACTTCAAACATCTTAACCAGCTGACGAAACCCGGCAGATATCCTATCGCAAAAACTACAGTCTCTGATCCAAATTTATTAAAAAAATATTTCTAAAAATTGATCTGTTACAAGCCACAGATACCTAATACAAAAGAAAAAAATCAACAGTGATAATGCCATTTGTCCTTTTTGAGTATTTTTTCCTCTACAGAACAGCAGTACCACATTCCAGAAACTAATGGGCAATTTATTGATGTAGATTCTGTTTTTGTATCTATCAGTGACATTCTTGGGTTCTGTGATTATAAGGAACAATACCAAAGAGATCTCTGTCAACAAATGCCAATTCTACAATAACACCATTGTATTTTTGGGCTATAATGTGGATGCTGAAGAACTGTTGAAGACAAAAATCTTCCCCAAACGAACAGATTCCAAATCCCTCCATCGTATCTTCAAAACGGTGAATTTTTATGAAAAATGAATCCCATTGCAGATGTGCTATTTCCTTTGACTGAAGCCACTAAACACAACCCAGTTGCAAAACAATTGAAATTATTAACACAGATAGCTCCAGATATGCGATAGGCACAGCACTGCACCAAACAATAAACGGCAAATCACCCCCTATCGCATTCAACAATTTTCCTTTACAAAACAACCAAAGAAAACATCATGATTTAAATTTTTTACCAAAATGATCGGATTCGGCATTAAAT
>OY744515.1:99340271-99342771 GCA_963556195.1 Sepiola atlantica | reverse complement strand
TTGAGTATATTCTTCGCTGTTTTAATTGAGCGATTAAAAATTATTGCAGCATTGACAGGTAGTTTTCTTTATTGACATTCGTATCAAAAAAATAAGGACCAATGAGATGTTTACTTGTCAAAGCAGCCCATACAGTTACCTTAGAAGATTGAAAAGGTCTTGGCATTGTCAGATGGGGGGTTTCATAACCCCAATCACGATAGTTATGTTTGTTCACAGTTCCTTGGACGAAGAAAGTTGCCTCGTCGCTAAACACAACGTTGGAGAGATAAGAAGAGTTCGACGATATTCGATGAAGTGTTTCTTCACACATTGCCAGTCTCGCTGCTTTGTCTACCTCTGTTATTGCTTGCACTGTTTGGACATGAAAATTCTTAAGCCCAACAGCTTGAAGGGTTTGTTGAACGCAGCTATATGATGTCGATAACACTTGAGCAGCCTGGCGAATTGATGGTGAAGGTTTTGTTTCAAACAAGGTTTGGATTTCTTCTTCTTTTGCATCATTACGTTTCGGAGCACCTGGTTTTTGAGTATTTTGGACGCTTCCAGTTTTCTTGAATTTTTTAAAAATTGAGCGCATGGTGTTGTGCGAAGGAGGCTTTCTGTTCACATCACGTTTCAATTGCCTTTCAACAAGTGTAGGGAGATTTCTCAAATTTGGCCATATGAATAACAATAAAAATTCGCTCTTCAATTGTAAATGAAATGAAAAAAAAGCACATATGATGATTTACACATTTAAATAAATAAAAATAAATATATATAGAAACAAATATATAAACGAAAAAATTTTAAATAATCAAATAGCAGTAATTAGAGAGTAATATAACAATTATCAAAACTTGATAGTATGTTTGTGCTTCATATAGTAATCATTTAAAATAGCTAAGTGACTTATGAATCACCCTGTATATATGTACATATATATATATATATGTACATATGTATTTATATATATATATATGTGTGTATATATACATATATGTATATATATACATATATATATACATATATGTATATATATACATATATATGTATATATGTACATATATATATGTAGTATATATATACATATATATGTATATATATGTAGTATATATATACATATATATGTATATATATATATCCATATATATGTATATAGGTATATATATATATGTATATATATATATATGTATATACATATATATGTATATATATATATATGTATATATATATATATGTATATATATATATCCATATATATGTATATAGGTATATATATATATGTATATATATATATATGTATATACATATATATGTATATATATATATATGTATATATATATATATGTATATATATACATATATATGTATATATATACATATATACATATATATATATATATATATATATATATATATACATATATATGTATATATATATGTATATATATATATGTATATATATATATATGTATATACATATATATGTATATATATATATATGTATATATATATGTATATATATATACATATATATGTATATATATACATATATACATATATATATATACATATATATATATATATATATATATACATATATATGTATATATATATGTATATATATATATGTATATATATACATATATATATATGTATATATATGTATATATTAGAGATGGGCGGTTTTACCGAAAAACCGCGGTTTTTCGGTTTCGTCTCCATACCGTATACCGAATCGGTTTTTTTTTTTTAAACCGTAACCGTTCGGTATTGTGTTTTTATTACAGTAAGCCACCATATACAAGGAAACACGGTTGAAAAGATTTTCCGATTTGAATAAAATTGAATATTACCAAAAAATGTTATATTAGTAAGAGGACAGATTGAACAAATATATTACTGCAATTACTGCTATAAACACGAGGCGATTTTTGTTTATTTTCATTCTAGAACGAATTTTAAACATTTTAAAATATGAATATAGAAAATGTTGTTACATTTTTCGTACCCAACTAGTAAATAAATTAATCTTTCATCTTTTTTTATGCATTAAAATTATAATTGTACGTTGTTTTGTCTTTCGGTAATAGTAATTTTAAATTATCTTATCCTAAAAAATATTGTCCTTTTTTTGAGCGAAAGTCAACAATGGCTACTAGTATTGCTGATATAACAATCAATCAGCAGCAGCGTCTTGTAAAAAAAGATAAAAATACTTTTAAAAAAAGTTAATCCTATTTGGTTCTTTTATAAAAAATACTTTAAAAAATACTGGTTTTCACTCAACTTTCGAACTTCTAGTAGTAATGAATTTCTAGTCGCCAATTTAAAAAAAAAAAAATTAAGATTCTACTTTTTTAGGCGATTACGTCTTAAAGTCTTGGCGAAAAATGAAAAAACAAAACAAAAAATAGTTTAGAATTTAGAGTGGGGGATCAGTTTCGCATATAAATTTAATGTAAAATGATCTCCGATTTCCCGGGCATTCTTGCCTTTTAGTGAAATTTATAAA
>OY744515.1:99322771-99335271 GCA_963556195.1 Sepiola atlantica | reverse complement strand
TTATGTAACAACGGAGACTTAGTGTTGGGGTGAAAAACTCATTCAATGGTAGATTTGTATTCGCGTTGATAATGTTGTATGCCAGAATTAAGTCCCTTACATGCTGAGGACAGATTTAGTATTTGAAGCTTTGTAGGTAAGCATGGAGGATCTCATCACCATCTTGTTGCAAAACATTGAACACGCTCCAGATATACGATATCTTTTGAAGATAGACATTTGTTGCTTGGATGGCATACTCAAGCGTGAGCCGTACCAGTGTTATGTATAGGAGACGGAAAGGGTCTGCTATTAGTTTGAGAAAGGATCTCCGGTTCAGGTATATAGAACCCGCTTGGCTTTGCTCGCTATCTCAGTATAGTGAGGTGTTGGTTTAAAACACTGCTGTCATTTTTTATTATAGAGTGAAGGGTTTATTTCTAAATTCAGGTTAGGTGGTTGTCTCTCTTGCTATTTGCTCTCTCGCTTCCCCTAACAACTTGAAATAGTTTCGTCCGGACGTTAGAACAAGAAACGCATTTACTTGCTAACTGACAGTATAAAAGTCCATATATTTATTTAAACAAAAATAAATAGGCATTGGTCTTTAGTATAGAGTGGAAGATATATTAGCAGGCGCCCCGGAATTTCCCGGGAATAAATGTGTCTCCCTCTGTATTCCTGAGTCAAGCCTTGAACCCAATATTACCATTTTTAAAATTTTAAAGCAATAAATGAAATAAATTAAAATATTGTTTTTGATGTTTAGGTCTGATGTGAACCCCACAATATTGTTGAGAATCCCATACAATTAATATAACCATCGGATTCCCGGTAAAATAACATGAGTCGTGATAGACTTTGTTTTAAATTTTTTTCAAAGCCTTTTTGTGAATGCTTGGTGAATTTTTTTATACCATATGTGTATATTTACAAAACTTGGCAGACACAGTTTTTTGTGAATAAAAAGTTTATTGAATGACCTATAGTAATATATTGTCATGAATTATATATGTATCTATAACATATAATATATGTATATATATATATATATATATATATATATATATATATATATATATATAATGTAAATATATATATATATAACATATAGCATATGTATATAAAAGATATGTTTATATAATATATGTATATATATAATATATATAAATAAAATATATATACATATAGCATATGTAATATATATATACATATAATATATACATATACATATAACATATGTATATATGATATATATATATACACATAAGCATATAATATATACATAAACATATATAATATATACATGACATATATAATATATATATACATATAATTTACATAATATATATATACATATAATATATATATGTATAATATAATATATATATAATATGATATATATATACATATAATATATACATAAAATATATACAGATGATATATAATATAATATATAAATATATATTATATATACAGATAATATATGATATAATATATAAATATATATATACATAGTATATATATATTGTTTATATACATACACTATATACATATATTATATATATAATATTTATATTATATATAACATATAATTGAAGAAAAATCGCGTTTGTAACATCTTTATATTAAAACTTCTATTTCTCTGCCTCTCTCTATAGCCGTTTCTTTATCTTTCTACTTTTCTCTTCCCTGGTCGCCCAATTTCACCGCTACTTTTTAATTTTGCTATTTGCGAAAGCTGTTTCTTCCCCACCATTTCATCCTACGTTTCCCAGGGCAATAGTATGACTTATTTCTATAAAAAGTACCACCTCTGTCTGCGCCTTCTGTATAGGTACTTATCACCGCCCTGGTGTTTATACTATATATGTATCTATCGCCACCCCGGTGTGCATACTATATACGTACGTATCGCCGCCCCAGTGCACATAATATATACATACCTATCGCAACCCCAGTGCAGATACTATATAAGTACTTATCCCCGCCTGGGTGCAGATACAATATAAGTACCTATCACCGCCCCGGTGCGAATGCTAAATACGTACCTATTGCCGCCCCAGTGTGCATACTGCATAAGTACCTATCGCTGCCCAAATGCAAATACTAAATATGTACATATCGCCACTAAATACGTACCTTTCGCCGCCCCGATGCCCGTTATATATACGTACCCTGTCGCCGCCCCGGTGCGCGTGCTGTATACGTAGCGATCTCCGCCCCGGAGCGCATGCTAAATACATACCTATCACCGGCCCGATGCACATGCTATATACAGACTTTTTGCCACCCATGTACACATGCTATATACGTACCTATCGCCGCCCCAGTGAAAATGCTAAATACGTACGTATCCCCGCCCCGGTGCGAATGCTAAATACGTACCTATCGCCGCCTTGGTGCGAATGCTAAATACATACCTATCGCCGACCCGGTTCGAATGCTGAATACGTACCTTTCGTTGCCCTGTGCGCGTGCTATATACGTACCTGTCGCCGCCCCGCTGTGCGTGCTATATACATACTGATCGCCGCCCCGGAGCGCATGCTAAATACTTACTTATTGCCGCCCATGTGCACATGCTATATACGTACCTATCAACGAACCAGTGTGCATACTACATATGTACATATCGCTGCCTCAGTGTGAATACTAAATATGTACATATCGCCGCCCTGGTGTGAATGCTAAATGCGCAGGGCTTTACGCGCTCCACTATTTTTGGAGCTGCTCCCGCTCCTGCTCCAACGCCCAAAATTGGAGCTGGCTCCTCTCACGCTCCCCATTTTCAAAAAGAAGCCGCTCCTGCTCTAACTCCTATAAAAAGGAGCAGCTCTTTTTCAGCGCTCCATAATAAAAATATACCTTTTTTCATAAACGTTCTATTCTGCCAATGAGTGGTCGAAGGATAGGGGTGGGCGTCAAAGGATCTCGTCAATATGGGTTGAGATGTCACTTTAAGTGTAAAACCGTAAGATAATATTTGACAAAATCTCGCTAATATTTTGAGAGTTATAGGAGAACATGTCGGACGAAGTATAGGATTATACGTAAATTTTCGTTTCCTGAGAACAAGAAAACAATTTTGCATGTATTTACATGGAAATTTTCTAAGAATTTAAAGCCAGTTTAAATGACTTTCTACTCGATAGTTTATAAATTCCTTTCAAGTTTTGCACACACACGAAGTAATTGATGTTTTGTCAATTAAAATGGCTGACTTGTTTACGAAGAAATCTAAATGAATTATGATGGATTTAATCTCGTAACTTGATTACGAACCGGCTTGAAATAATAACATTATTTAGACAACGATTTGTTATATGGGGAGAATGGGGGGTGCTTTGTTAACTATTCTGTACTTTCACGTAACAATTTAATAAACAGAAGATATCGTAAAAATTGAATTTAACTTGAAAATTTTATGTAAAAATAACCCGCTCCAAACCTTTTACTTCGTAACGTAATTACGAACCGGATTGAAATAACATTATTTAGAAAGCCATTCTTAACATGGAGTGAGGGGGGCTTTGTTAACTATTCTGTACTTTCACCTAACAATTTAATAAACAAAAGATATTGTAAAAATTTAATTTAACTTGAAAATGATATGTATCATGGATATGTATCATAAATATGTATCATGTATAATCGATATGTATCATGGATATGTATCATGTATCGGTATCATGGATATGTATCATGGATCATTGATATGTATCATTTATCATGGCTATTTATCATGGATATGTATCATGGATATGTATATTGTATCATGTATCATAGATATGTATCATGTATCATACATATGTGTTATGTATCATGGATATGTATCATGTATCATACATATTTTCTTATAATTCTGCTGTCCTGTTTGTTCGTTTTTATGGATTTAACCCGAGTTGTATTTCCTCTATTCGTTATGCAATGTGAACTCCTGTGTCTGACTTTCTTACAAGTTACACAGGTTTTAAAACGTTATGGGCAATCCGTTACCCAATGAAGGTATCCACAGCAGAAACAGGGGGCTCAGCGGTAATTTATACTGTTTTTTATTGGGCTGGCTTGTTTTTGTAGGAGAATGAAAATAATCACGTTTTTTGCCTTGAATTGATTTTGAAGGAGAGTTGAAATGTGTTTTCTGACGTACCTTTCTTATGTGTGCAATACCTAACGCTCCAATGTCTTTAGAATCTTCTTTAGTTTTTACGAATCTCTCGCTAATTTCTGTTATGTTAAATTTGGCACACTTTCTAACTTGTCTGATTTCTGCATCTTTTCCTGATACAATTTGAAATCGTCACATTGCATAGTCTTCGCCATCTTTTTTTTACTAAATTCAAACACTTCAACCGTTTGTGGAACAGAGAAGTCTTAGGACTAAATAATTCTGTTAAAAGATTAATAGCTTCAGAAAAAGTCAAGCCCCTTGTTTTCGGGGTAAAGTAAAGTTCACGAATTTGGTATGTACGGTTGTCCCTAATTTTCGGAGCAGTAGGCGAACTTTTTTAGATTCTGCCTAATTTTCGCAATCTATTTTGTATAGATCTTCATACCTTCTGAAATATGAAACAACGGGGTTATCCTCGTCTAGAGAATAAGTGAAATTATCAATTTTACTCCAAACGGCATTCTGAGAAAACGCATATTCGTTATCAGTATTTTATCCCCTATGAGAAATTGTTTTCATTAATACTTCAATCTCTTGATCAGTTCTCGTTTTTGTTCCAGTAGTTTTTCTTATCGCTTTCCTTGGCTTTTTTTGTTCTAGTAGTTTTTTTATTTTGTTCTAGTAGTTTTTTGTCTGCTTCTTTTTTTAGTTCCAGAAGTCTTACGTCAGCTGTTTTTTTATTTTTTAAATTTTAATTCCAGAAGTATGATGTCGGTTGATTTTTTTGTTTTAGTAGAAGCTTTTGAAATCTGTCTTCATTTTTTAATTGTCTTTCTCCAGTTTATTGTTGCTGTTGCATTTGATATTTCACAACTTCTGTTATCGTTGTTTTAAAATCTTCCATGTTTAAAATGTGTATTTTAAGAAGTTCTTTCTTTTATGTTATGCTGATAAACGTAATCGTAGTTGTAAAAAAGTGAAAGAGAGTATAAAACTTTTTTTCTCTTCGACTAAAAAAAATCACGTTTTCTTTATTTTTTAGTACGTTTTCACGTAACCGTATAACTTGCAGTCAGCCTTTTAGTCGACAGAAAACAAATACGGTTTTAATTTTTTTCTTTAGTTGGCAGGAATTTTCTCCTTTGGAATGAAGAGAAAATATTATATATTCCTTTTTTGTTAAAGATTTACACAGTGCCGGAATAGCAATAAAAAATCACTGACCGAAATGTCAGTGATTTTTTATTACTATTCTTTGAAAGAAAATAGGTTGGTCTTTTACGTGTTTATTTTTTTCTTTTTAATCCGCCGGTTAAACCAATTTTTAGAACTAGTACGTTGTCGGGGGAATTTGCCGTTGATTTCTCCACGTTTGACCTTTTCTAACGTTTTCAAAAATTTTCTTTTCGTAATTTTTGTGAGAGTAAGCTATTTCAGAATGAATGTCGGAAATTCTAAAATCGAATGAAATTGACTGATAATTTCCAAGAACACACATCAGTTATTGGCAAGAAGGGTGACTATATTCGAGTTATAAATAGCGTCTGTGTTTATAGTCCTGTAGTGACTGTATTTACAGGGGGAAAATAGTCTTTACTTTATTAATACACTAGATATATATTATATAATATATATTATATATATATGATATATATGATATATATATATTATATATATTATATATATGATAGATATTATATATATGATATATATTATATATATATGATATATATATTATATATATGATATATATATGATATATATATATATATTATATAATCATATGTATATGATATATATATGATATATATAATATATATGATATAGATATATATATATATGATATATATATGATATATATATATTATATATATGATATATATGATATATATATATATGATATATATATGATATATATATCTGATATATATATGTATATGTATATGATATATATGTATATGATATATATATTATATATATGATATATATATATATGATATATATATATGATATATATATCTGATATATATATGTATATGTATATGATATATATATATATATATATGATATATATATAATATATATATAATATATATATATATGATATATATATATATGATATATATATATGATATATATATATGATATATATATATGATATATATATGATATATATATATATATATATCAATATATATAATATATATATGATATATATATATTATATATAGTTGATATATATATATATATATATATATATATATATATATATATATATATATATATGTATATGATATATATGAGAAAGGAAGGATGAGGGTAATCCGACGTAATGGGAAATGAAAAAGGAAAAACCAAAAGATGTTTTTTTTATATATTTTTATGTATTCATCAAGGTTTCGTCTTTATTTGTAAGACTTCCTCAGGATGATACATTTAAGAAAAATGTCATGTAAGTACATAGAGATATTGGGAACGCAGGACCAAGGTTCGGGCTGAGAGAAGTCGGTGTCAGGGAGTGAAATGAATGCGGATTGCTGTGAGTGATGGAAGTGTTAGTGAATTTGTCTTAGGGTGAGAGAGAGGGGAGGGGGTGCTGAGGTTTTTGTTGTGGTGAGGTGTAGCATGGATTTTGAGGGACTGGGGAAAGAGGAGAAGAGGGGGGCTCTGTGTTTTTGGTGTGTAGTTTTTGAAGAAATGAAGATGATTTGAAAGTGGGCGGGGTAGGTGAGTAAGAGTGTGAAAGAAGTAGTCGAAAGGGTAAGGGGGAGATGGGAGATTTTGTTCTGGTTAGGTGTGAAATTGTTGGAGAGTAGGAGTATTTGACCAGCTGGCTATGTCAGGAATGTGTAAATATAAGTAAGTTAGAAGGAAAGTGTTGAAATGTGCTGAGAATATGACAATGAGGGGAAGGAAAAAGAAAAAGAAAGAGAAGGAGAAAAGTGATATTAATTTTGGTGAGAAATAGGTGAAATGTAGTTTTGTGCAGGCAGTGTTGATGGTTTGAAATAAAAGTTACCCCCCCCCCAAAAAAAAAACTGCACGGAATATATCTCTCACCGAGGAAAAATATAAAGTAAAAATATTGGTTAACTGACACCTAAAACGCTGTGATGGGCCGGGAATGTCAGGGCATTTTATGTAAAATTTATGAGTCAAGCTGATTTCCAATAATTTTTTTAATTGTTATATTATTTTTATCTATTCTGTCAACTGTAGCAAGGTGTTTACTGTGTACACGTAATCGCCTAAAAAATAGAATCTAATTTTCGAATAAATAAACCAAAACAAAGTTAGGTGTTTAAATGTTGGAAAGAACAAAAAATATCTGGTTTGTTATGGCGAACGATTTGATGTGTAATGTCGATATAAGCTTTGCTGTGATTGGATGTTTTGCAAATTCTGAAGCGGTGCAACTTGATTACAATTCCTTATGAAATGAGAATGATGTAAGTGAAAAGGAAACGTTGAAAATTATAGAACATATTGTGCTCAGAGCTGGGAGCAGGAGTACCCAGGGGTCATCATGTATAACTGGATAATACCGGGAAGGCCTTCTAGTAGCTTCTACAAATCTAAGTATTGTTTTACAATTCGATTCTTGTAAAATCATAGTATTGTAAGTAAGTACTAATTTAGTCAATCAAATATAAAGATTGGTTAAGAAGTCTACTTGTGTCAAACAGAAAAAGAAACACTTTTTATGGTAATCTATATAACGGATCGAAAATTGCTGTCTGTCTGTCTGTTAACTACAGTTTAGTTATTAGACTTACAAACTTACATATATTGTAGGAATGATCCCCCACCTTATATTTTATTCTGATTTTACTGACATTTAAACCACAGTTTTAATAAATAACTAGTAAAAAGGTTACCTATTGGGTCGACCATTGAGATCGGGTTATATTGTTTATATCAAGAGAAAGTGAGTTTGCAAAGCCAGTTAAATTTGAAAAAGTAAATCCAAAATTAGTCTCGTTCTACTCGTTTTAACTACTCTCTCTTTCACTCTTCGGCTATGGCTTAAATAGTAATACTATTTGTGGTAATATTTTCTTCTTGTTGATTAAAATAATAGACTATTTTTATCTTGAGTTTTAGCATTAGTTTTATTACATTTAACTGTTAATGAACAGAGAGAGAGACAGAAATGAGAGTCATAGACAACTCATAAAATAAGAAAGAGGGTGTTGAACAACATATAGTTATGTAGGGCATAGAATGATGAATAGAAATTAATTAAGAGACCGGTCACTTGATGAATTAATTGCAAACTACGGCTGATTAGAACAATTAAAATGAATTTTTATTGCAAACATTACTCAATCCCAGAACTAAAGAAATATTTTAGCATGTATCTTACTAATTTTATAGAATTACCCCCGTCTCCAATCGAGTAGTGTCTTCGTGTGTGTGTGAAGGGGCGGGGTATGGGAATAGAACCCTACCTCTTTTAGGTGATTATGTGTGAACACTCTGAAAAACTCTCCCTTAATCTTAACAGTAAGTCTGGCTAACCAGTTTGGAGCCCCTTTTTTTAATGGAAATTGCGCATGAAGCCACTTGATGTAAGGAGCTAAGAAGAACGAAATATGATTATCGCAAAGACAGGAGATGCTTATTGGCCTTAGTCTTGAAAAGACTTAGGCTATAGGTAGGAGGAAAACAGTCAGCAGGAAGAGAGTTCCACAAGTCTGTATTTATTGGAAATAAACTACTGGAATAAGAAAGCTGTATTAGATACAATGAGGTATCAAAACAGCGAAATGATGGAGACCACTAGACCAACGGGTCAAACGAGCTGGAACAAAAGAAGCAGAGAATAGAAAATATAATTCTGAAGAACACATGCCATAATGGTACTTATAGAAAAGACTGAGACTAGCAACATCACGTCTGTGAGAGAGAGGGTGAAGAGATGAAGAAAGTGTGTGGTAAATCTACACCTTATCAATAACCCTCAAACGGGGCAGAGATTCACCAGCCAAAATATAACTTAGGTTTAGAGATGGTAGTGATTCTATAAAAATATTTGTATTTTCTCTTATTAAAGTATAAAGAAAACAAACATTGATTTACTCAGCTTTAGTATAATAATAAAAAAACTCAGTATTATTATTGAAATTCTATTATTTTCATGCATAAAAACAACAGTTGATTCAAAATCAAACAGATTTTCAAAATGTTAGCAAATTTGTATCATTTTAATAATCCCTAAAGGGGGCTTAACTCCACACAGTTGAAACATTTTAAAATCCATAACATTAATTTCATATGTTCTATTTTCACATACTTTTCACTATAACAATATATTATTGATTGCATTTAATTTAGGGGGGCGGCTTGGCCTTTTGCCCTTTTAAAGATGTTCTTGAGGGAACTTTACTTTTTTTATCCGTGATTTTTTTTAGATTCAACACTGGTGCACAAACACTTAGCCTCTTTTTTTACTTGGACAGGGTGTAAAAAAAAGTTTTTTAACCTAATACGTCCTTCACTGTCTGCCAAGCTTCAGGCCTGTCGCATCACCATAACCTTGCATCCTATTGCTTGTTTTACAATGACTTCCATAAAATGTGTTCCAATGAACTTACTGCACTTGTACCCCCTCAATGCAAATACCCCCGACCCACCCAACTAGCAGCAAAATTCAACCCCTTCACTGTAGAGGTCTCTAGATATAGAAATATTTTCCATTAGGCAAGCGGTCCGAGGAAAGAAGCTATTAAGCTTCTTTCCTCGGACAGCTTGCCTTTGGAATTCTCTTCCTGCTTCCTGTTTCGCCGACCGTGCCAACGTGCAGAAATTTAAATGTTATGCGAACAAACATCTTGCTGTCGATTTCCAACCCAAGTTGCCCCTTATAAATCTGGTCCTCATTACAGTAGGTCCTTATATTCCTTGTTGTAGGTGGACAAGAAAGAAGTGAAATGAAATATTGTTTCTAAAAAAATTGACCATGTGGGCTTTGACTCTACAAACTTAAAACTTTTCTAAGCCCATAACTTTTCTGGCTTTGGAGGTTGATCTCTTACAGTTAAGCTTCCAAGTGCGTTTCCGTATTATGAACCAGGATATTCCAGTTATTTTAATCCATGTATGTGTCTAGGAGAAATGAAAAGGATATTATTTTTGTATATTTCTTTTCTCAGTTTGTTATATAGATTATCTACATGCTTTAGATGACTGGACATGGCCAAGTGGATATATGCGTTGGTGGTGAGTTCAATCCAAGATGAATGAAATTAACTGATACAAGATAGTTAATTCAAGAAATGCAGAATGAGAACAATCTATTCATAGAGTACAATGGTCAAAAACTTTTATGTTACTAGTTCAAATTTGGTAGGAATCATCCTCTACCTATTCAAATTTTCTTAAGGGAGGGGGAATTAATTATATTTCTTTTTTTAAAGAAGTGCTTGAGGTTTCCATGAGGTATTTTGATGTCTGGCTGCAAAAAGAAAAAAAAGAAACAATGTGCTTGCCACTGGAACTTTGTTACGTGGTATAACTTTCTCGACTAACACCGTTTTCAAAACTGATCTCTATCGCTCAATGATCTTAGCTCTTCGAATGTTAAAACACCTTCTGTCAGCTTTCATTAAGCTTGTCTTTTATGGGGGGCAAAACATGTCAGTCACATATGGCCTGTCACATGTGGTCGATACATATAAATACACTCATTCCAGTGTGTGTATGTTCTTTCTCACATCGAGGTTCTACACAGTAGACAGAGAAGGGCTATTTTATGGCGGCGATAAGGTAAGTCAAGATTATTTCAACCACTTGATCCAGGTTCTGCCATAAGTTCCAACCGTGTTTCATTATTGTGATGTCCATCCTAGTATGTGTATTACAACTAGTTTAATACACACGCACACACACACACACACATATATATATATATATATATATACGGCACAATCACGTTGACACACCCGTTCCCGTTAGATCACCGAAGTTAAGCGGCGTCGAGCCTGGCCAGTACTAAATGGGTGACCATTTAGGAATACCAGGTGCTGTATGTGCTCTCTGCTTATCTCGGCATTGTTTCCAGTCGTCTTGTACTACTACTTGCCATTTGAATCAAGCAATGCCGACTCAGGAGAGCGGTTGGTGGATATTGCGCAACCCTTGCAATTACAAATTCACGCGCGGGAGAGTTCATTATATATATATATATATATATATATATATATATATATATATATATATATATATATATATATGGTGTCCAAGAGAACTCGGAAAAAGGATATTACTATTGCGTGTTCCTTCTCTCTGTCTTTTTATGGCTTCTTCAGACATTGTTGATATTTCTTGCTTCTTCCTTTTTTAGTTTTCGAAAGATGAGCAGTTGTCATGTTCGCTCGACCAATACCCATTGTCTCCTTCTCTCGAGTAAATCCACTTATTCGTTATCCAGCTTCTCTCACTCTCTCTTCATCCCACCAGCTTCCCGCATTTTTCTCTTGGTCAAAATAAGATGCCAACCAAGCGAATAGATTTACTTTCGGTAAAATCTTTTTTTTTTTTTATCGTAAAAAAGAAAAATCTCATTTTATTTCATCATTTAGTCTATTTTTGTTACTTTGATGACAACGTGTGCGGGCCGTAACATCAGACTCTTCTGAGGGAACCTCAGTTTCTCTATTATTCTTTAAAAAATAAAATATAAGATAATAATAATGATAATAATCATAATCTATTGCCCCTTAAGGCATTTTACGCTTACATCGACTAATTCAATCTTCCTGTACCCTTTCTGTTCAAGAAACTTTAAGACTTGCTTCAAATCAAATCAGCTACCTAACAGAAAAGTCGGTAATTTTATACACATATGCATATATACACACACACATATATGCATATATATATATATATATATATATATATATATATATATATATATGTGTGTGTGTGTGTGTGTGTGTATTATACTTCACTAACTGTGTTGATGTAACTCAATTACATAAGTCCATCATAGTAGGTATCAGAAAAATAAATTAGATTGATTGAAATAAAATATAAAAAAGAGAATATATATATACAGATTATATATATATATATATATATATATATATATATATATATAGTTATCCACAGAAATGTGTTTCGTTTTTTCACGACTCATCAGTGTGGCGCATCAACCCCAACCCCAAAATTCGAACCCCGAACCCCGAACATCAGTTACCACTTATCATGATAGTTACATTCTCTACCATCTGAGCTAACTTGCCTGCTGCTGTTAATGAAAGAAATATTTATTGCTTTTAAATATTTTTTTTTGCATTCATTTGTTTACTTTTATTTTATAATATTGATATCCGAAAAGATTCAATTCTTTTTAATGAAAAATACTAAAACAAATTACATTATATATATATATATATATATATAT
>OY744515.1:99125303-99290303 GCA_963556195.1 Sepiola atlantica | reverse complement strand
TGTAATAATCTTAACAGAACGTGAATACAGCATTTTGAGCCAACATTTTTGCTATTAGGTCACCACTTATCAAGTGACACTTGAGAATAAGGGTTAATTTTTGCTATGAGGTCACCACTTATCAAGTGACACTTGAGAATAAGGGTTAATTTTTGCTATTAGGTCACCACTTATCAAGTGACACTTCAGAATAAGGGTTAATTTTTGCTATTAGGTCACCACTTATCAAGTGACACTTGAGAATAAGGGTTAATTTTTGCTATTAGGTCACCACTTATCAAGTGCCACTTGAGAATAAGGGTTAATTTTTGCTATTAGGTCACCACTTATCAAGTGACACTTGAGAATAAGGGTTAATTTTTGCTATTAGGTCACCACTTATCAAGTGACACTTGAGAATAAGGGTTAATTTTTGCTATTAGGTCACCACTTATCAAGTGACACTTGAGAATAAGGGTTAATTTTTGCTATTAGGTCACCACTTATCAAGTGCCACTTGAGAATAAGGGTTAATTTTTGCTATTAGGTCACCACTTATCAAGTGACACTTGAGAATAAGGGTTAATTTTTGCTATTAGGTCACCACTTATCAAGTGCCACTTGAGAATAAGGGTTAATGAGACAGAAAGATGAGGAACACTATGGGAGTACTAACATTAATCAATTGTATGAATTGTGTTTGATTGCTTATTGAGTGGTTTATGACAAGAATTTGTTGACATTGGATTTTCTGATGGTCAAGTAGTAATCCTCAGGGAAGTATTCCTCCAGGAATGTGTTCCTTGCAAAGAAGCCTTGTTCATGGAAATTCTGTCTGACACTAGCATATTGAGGGAGAAAGGGAAGTCTTTTTTTGTTGTAGTAACAAAACAAGGTTTTGCTGTGAATGTCTTACAAGAAGGAACCAAAGATTGGAGCTCAGTCGAGCACCTAACATGGGAGAGAGAGAGAGAGAGACAGACAGAGACAGAGAGACTAGCAATGTCTCTTTTGTGAGAGAGGGGCTGTAGAGAAGAGATCATCCCCAAACTAGATTTCATAGCCGATTGTGTAGTCTGTCAAGGCAAGAAAGAGTGCTCTATTCGATACCTTCCTAGATGTTGCCCCATTATTCTATCTTTGTCTGCATCTATATATGATACATCCATGTGTGTTAGCATTATTTCTTACAAATTCTAAATTTTAAAAACTTCTCAATTATTTCAGTTCTAATCATTTAATCTGATGAGAATGTTATTAAATAACTTAATAACTTTATCAGTGTCAGAAAACTCAAATATACCAATGTTGTATGCATTTGAGGGTGAGGCCCCAATTTAGGAGGTCCTGGACATTGCCTTGAAGTGCATCCAGTGGCCAAATCTCAATTTTAGAATTTTCGGGAGTGTGAATTCAACTTTAAATTGCCATTACTCCCATGGCCAATCTAACCAGGAGTGATAGTACTTGTCGGGGTTCAATCTATGGGTTAAGTAGAATATGTCTAGGTATGATATGAAACTGTTTTGGACACCCTTGGGCAAGGTTTTCACGTCAATCTAAAAATCCATTTTTCCCTGGCCTTTCTATTTTTTTCTTCTGTTGACCTTATTTCCTAACCTTATAAGCTACTCAAGCTCTCTTTACTGCCAACTGTCCTAGATATTACACAAAACTGTATCCGGTAATGAGACCCCAATGTGGGAGTTTTGGAATCATCCCTTCGTTACCACTACTCCCAGGTCTATTCTGACCGAGTAGTCGTAGTAGTAGTACCTGTCCGAGTCTCATCTATCCTTTTACAGACTGTTTATCTACAAAATATATGACTCCACAAGCAAAACATATGAGAAATCTGCATTCACAGCACAACTAAATATGCAAAGATATTAAGAATTTCAAGTATACAATCTTCTACCAAAATTACTAGATTCAGCATTAAATAAGACAAAAAGGGTTGATATGCCATGAAACAAAACCATCAACCCAGAGAATTTACCGTTTGTAGTATCCATTTACAAAACATATCTACAAAATAAACTTATTTAAAGAGACTTTAAAAACAACCCAATGATTTTGGTAAAAGGTTTTAAATAGTATACATTTATATACAAAACATACATGTGATTTGGGCAAAAAATAACTTAAGGGTTGATATGCCATAAGATCAAAACAACAAATCTTTTTCTGCAGCAGTTTGAAAATATAAGAATGTATACTCACCTTAGAAAATTATTTGCAGTTCAGTTGATGCACACACATGTAATTATATTTAATTATTTATTGTAATTTTTTAGATAAGGATTGATAATTTGGATTATTCAGACTACTATTCTCATCTTGGATGTTATTTTAACAATGTTTCAGCTTTACCTTTTCCGGGTGTGTCTTGTTGAACTCTGGAAATCTGTACAGAATTTCAAACTGAACCCTTTATTTAATCCCCAGTGGTATTTACCTGAATGCTCTCATTCCATTAGCCATGACTGAACAGAAGTCTTAAATAATTCTTAGTATCGCCTGTACTGAGAATTGAACATTCTACCTCCAGAAGACTGTCACTTAGAACTGATTATTACTTATCGAACTCACAACGGATAAACTGCTAAGATCAACCTGAAGAAGGTCGCAGGTTACAATTATTGTGTTTGCATAAAACCTAAGGGACAGGTAATCTTCTTTAATTCAATGCTGAGCATCCATGTCACATACATCGTTTTGCAATGTTAATGTTGTAGCACAGCACAACACAATGCCGTATTCACAGAGTAGCAATTTTTTTCTTTTGTGAAATGCTTGGGTTGCTGGTGGAGAAGGTTTGATGATTTAAAATCTGAAACGCACAGTAAAGCCAGTTCATCACTGATGACCAACCTCGGAGCATTTACAAGATGTGTTTTATGATTAACAGGAATCAATTTGAAAAGAATTGTGCCAACAAGTTTTGTTATTGAATTTTTATTTTCACAATTGATGGGATTGGATTAATATGAAATCTTTGATCAATCAAGGAGGGCGCGAGAGCGCTCTATCCCTTAATAGACTTCACGAATGGCCTATGCTGGAAATCTCATTTCTTTGATCAATCATAACTCAAAAGCCAATAAACCAAATTAGTTAAAACTTTGCACAAAATTTTTATTTGATAGATTCTATAAGTGTGTAGAATTTCAGCATCATTAGTCAAGGCAACCCAGAGATCCAGAAAGTTCAATCATGAAATCTGTGTGTACGTACGTATGTGCCACCCTGTATCTCATCAACTATTTGATGGATTCAGCTGATGTTTGGCAGAGATAGAGGTTATTGGGTCTAGTTTTGGCATTTTAATTTCAGTTTACCATATACCTTAGTTTTCCAGAAAATTCAAAAAAACCTTAAAAATGACCATTGTATTGAGGCATAGCCTTTACAAAAGTAGTGACATTCCATGATAAATGCTAGTATACTGAAATCATATGCCCCTAATAGGGTTAAGATGAAAATTCATATACACTAAATGTACAAAAGCAAGGAAATTCCCAAATGTTTACACTTTTATTGTAATTAATGGTATGCGAGCACAACAGGTAGGAATTTTTCTTCAGTGCACCTCACACACTTCATCCACTCATGCATAGAGATTTATACTGTAGTGATGTGATAATGAAATGGTTTGGTTGATATGTAGTCATACCCTTAATTAATGACAATAAAAGTGTAAATATTTGGGAATTTCCTTGCTTTTGTACATTTAGTGTATATGAATTTTCATCTTAACCCTATTAAGGGCATATGATTCCAGTAAACTAGCATTTATCATGGAATTATCTTTAAAGTTTTAATTTGCTTATTTTCATGTCAACAATTTGACACTAGTTCATCTCACTTATTTAATAGTTTATATATTTCTTTAAATTGCTAATTGTTCACCAGAACAATGTGTTTGTATATATATATATTTTATGTCTATATACATAATATATTATACTACATTATAATATATTATGTATATATATTTCCAATATTTACTTTTTTTAAAGCTCACTTCCAAACCGCCTCTTCATGAACCAGACTGCAAATTTGAAATTTCTACTCTATATCACACAAGTGTTTGGCAATACTTTCAAATACCGAATTATGGGTAAAATAGCAATTTATAAGCATAGGTTGAGCTTAGATATTAAATAAGTCACAAAAAGGTTGATCCATAGTAAAAAAAAAAATTTAAAAAAATTAAACAATTGGTTATAACAATTAAACACAACAAAATTCTTTTGTTACACAGAACTTTATTTTTATTTTATGCCAATTTGTGATCATTTTAAAAGAAAACAAAATTATAAAAAAATGTTTTTTTTTCCATTTCATAATTGCGGCACAAACAATATAAACAAAAATCGGTTTGTTTGTGTGTTTTTTTTTTAATTAAAAAAAGAATTTTTTTTTTTTTTACATTTCCAACTTTATCAGTTATTCTGTTTATTGGGTGATTCTTTTTCCATCACTTCAACTAGCTTTGCTTTGGGATTTTTTTTTTTTTGTCTTATTTTTTTTCTTTGCTTCCTTGTAATGTCAAATTGTTTTAAACAGTTTTAATATACAGTGTATTTTTTGTGTGTATTGTTGTTTTTGTTTCATCCTCTGGTTTTTAAAAAAAAGGAACAGACTTGGATCAATTGGTGATAAAAAAAAGGTTTTATTATTTTACAATCAAGATGCTCCATAAAACTGGAAATCTTTCTATGAACAATGGCATTTGGCCCGTACAGCTCAGCCAAAAGGAAATTACAAAAAGAATCAAACCATTCCCAGGAAGTATGGGTGACTTGGATCTCTTCGACCCAGCTGGAGATTTTTATAAAGTCTTTGGGTAACTCTGATAAGATTAGAGGTTTTTGTCTTTTAATATAAAAAGAAAAGAGAAAGAAACGTTTCTATAACTTTCATGACGATGTCTAGTTGTGGTGACGTAGCGAAAAGACATTCAGACATAGGAACATAGAAATCTTGACACACAGTTTAGAAGCAGCAGCAGCAGCAGAACTAATCATTCATTCATAGAGACACCGATGTGTTTTAATCCACCTTTTAGTAAACTGAATTTCTTTCCAAAACAAAATAATTCTAACATTATGTCTGACTTACATTTAAATGTTTCCAACCACATTCTTCTCATCTTGGTAATGTTCACAACGTTTTAGCCGTTGTACTTTCCAGAATCGGTAACCTTGCAGGAATTTCAAAGTGAACTCTTTATTAGTAGACTATCGTTTCAAATTTCTGAAAGTTTACCTACTATGAAAACGGTACAATGCTCGAAACGTTGTGAGCATGAAATAAGGATTAGAGTCCGAAATATGTAAAGATAATATCTCATCTCAGAAACTATGCCTTAGCATTACTTATAGTTTAGGAATAATTTATAAGTTCAACTGAAGAAGTCATAAAAAAGGCTTCCTTATTTGGTTTAATGAAACAGTAATTTTATTTATCTAATTTGGAATGAGGGGTTGGGGTTAAGTACAAATGTGTTAGTAAAAGTTTCTATAGGGTTAAGAGTTTCTGTTATAGTAATTTTCAGTAAAACTTGATCATCAGTCATATTGGTCAAATATTGGAATGACAAGAAATTTGTAATCATTGTTCAAACTGTTCTTCAGATCATAGGCCTCCTTTTCCTTTAATCTTACATATAATGTTGATGAATTTTTTTCAATCATCATCAAAGATCTGAATACTCTACATACGTAAGTAAATTCTTAATAGGTAGTCATATGTTTATATATATATATATATATATATATATATATATATAAACATGACTGCCTATTAAATATATTCAAGTAAAATCTTTAGCTGGCGTTTAGTATTTGCTACAGTGTTTACAGATTTTAACGGTTTTCATTTATTTTAAGTGAATACCTTGCCGAATATTCTTAGCAGAATCGAAAGTACTCAGTTTGTAAATAATTTTGAATTTTTCGTAAACAATTTTAACCATACATTATAGAATAAAAAAGATTAATAGGGAAAAGTTGTCTATTTTAATCAGCTAATATATAAGGTTATCTTGCTGGATTTTTGAAGTCGGGCCCAAATAATAATCCATCTGATATATCAATACTTGATTCAAACTAGCCTATTTTATTTTCATTTCTTTCTTTTAGAAAATACTTATTCCAGAAAAGAAAACTTTTAGAATGGAGACTTTTTCACTTACTCAACAAATATTCTTATACATTAAAGGAAAGTAATCATGTCATGAATTATTTCCCTTGACTTTTTCAAAAATAAATATCTAAAATTCAAGTCACCAAAATCACTTTCATTTTCTTTGTAAACAAGTTAGTCATTTTTTTCTTTACTCCCTGGCAACGCCGAGTGCATACAGCTTGTTTATATATATTAAAAATAAAACTACCTGCTTTCATAAAATTTAATTAAAATTATATCGTTTATAAACCATTTTTTTTTCTCTTATCTTCCCAGACATTTCAGTTGATCCACTTGCAATATCAGTTTTTTATTAAGTTTTGGTTTGAATGTAATTTTAAAAACAAATCCAAATTAATGACGGCAGTTAGGAAAATGAATAGGTAATTTTTTAGAATCACTCATCTCCAATCGGGTGGGTTTTTTAAAAGTTAGAGTTAGAAATCTCTTAAAAAAGAAAAAAAAACAACAACAAAAAAACAGAACAACCCGATTGGAGACAAAAGTAATTCAAAAGAATTACCAATGAATGCAATGAAATATTGCAGAATATTTTAGTACAGATGTGAAGAACAGTTTGTAGAATGAGTCAACAAAAAATTAATTGAAAAAAAAAAATTATCTTTAAATGATATCTCATTTTATGAATACCGAGAGAAGATGTCAATATGTGTACTTAAGTTGATTTAAAACAATGGCACTGGTGGATAAACAGCAGACACGAAACTCTAAAATAAAAGATAACCAAATGAACAAAAACTCTTAAAACCCAATTAGTTGTAGAATTTTAAATATCAGACAACAATTAATTTTCTGAGTCGATTGTTCTGAACCGGACACTCAAACTTTGAAAATAAACTTTCAATAGATTGTCTGTAATTGAAAAACGATTGCAACCTAAATTATTCCAGTCTTAACCGTTATCCTGCGGAGAGCCATTATTGTGGATTTTCTTAAGATTGCATTAAGTCACAATTATAGTTTCAAATAAACTTAATTTTCAATATTAAAATTATAATACAATCTTGTGTGTGTCTGTTTTTTTTCGTCATTACGTGACTTACTCATTAAATTTATATTTTTTTATACTATTAACGAAATATTTATTTGAATACAATAGAATTAAATCAAACAAATTAAATAAAAATAATTTTATGAAATTAAATCCACCAGAATGCATTTTCTTGAAGCAGGGTTCTGAAACAGGATGTGAGTTAGCATATTTCTTAATTATTTTTCTCTAAACCCTCCTGGGTATATAGAGCTTGTTTTCATTAACTTAATATTTTCTGCATGAATAGAGGCTTTCTTTGTAAATGCTGTCCTCTGGTGATGTTCCTGCCAAGTAAAATGGTTTGCTATAGTAATAAATAGGCGTCTTTGAAAACGTCTCGCTACATTTTGCTTTGGTTATAGGCACCTTTTATAAATATTTGTTATGATAGATAGGTTCTCTTGTAAACACCTTGCTATATTGGTAGTCTGATTAGATTATAAATTAAATTCAAATGGTGATAAAACTATAATTTTATGGTAATTTATAAACGAATGTGAATAACTTTCAATACATGAGGATTTGATCAGAATTTTACAGCTAGAAACGACTTTCTACTGGACAGTTAAATTCCTTCCAAATTTCGAAGGGTCACAAATTAATTCATTCTTTTTTTTAACTATTAATAAAAGATTAAAATGGGTGACTTAGTTTATGAAAAAAAATGCATTCTGTTGGATTAAAAAAAATTTTTTTTTAAATAGGATTTTAAAAATTGTTTTATTTTATGCTATTGCATGTTTAATTGAATAAATAATTGATTGATATTAAATAGGAAAATATTTAAATGTGTAATTATGAAAGATAAGATAGCACAAGAAATCCACACGCTCACGAGAGGTGATCACATAATTTTATCAATTTACAGATTTAGCAAGATAACAATTAACTTGAAATTCGCTTTTAGAATGAGTATCGACTCAAAATAATCAGTTTGCCAAAATCATAGAAAACAAATTATTTGGAAGCAGGTTGTAAAATCTGTGAAATAATCTACCATTCGATTTGAACGGCCTACAACATTTTATTCAAGACCGATGAATGTCCAGAACAAATCGGCACGATATAATCTAACTCACAGCATTCACTTAATTGGGAGATATTAAATGTTTATCCAAACTCCTGTTTTATTTTAACTGTTTAACAAAGAATAAATTCAATGAAAAACTGTAGATGCTGGATTAGGAGGCTATTTCAAACGAAGGGTGCGAACAAAAAAATTTTTTTTTTCTTTTTTTAAATAAAGTTTTCAAAGCAAAACAAGTGAAAATGAACAATTTTTTTTTTTTTTTTTTTTTTGCAATCTATATACTAGATGTACAGCTCTTTATTTAAAAAAAAAACTGCAGTGGGGAAGGGTCAGGTGATTTTTAAAGGAGGGGTGTAAAGGATACAAACAAATGAAAAACTAGACTAAATTAATATATATTTGGGAGTGGGGTGGCAGGGTGGGCAAAAACGAACAAGAAAATCATTGTTATTTTTATTTAAAAAGGTGAAGAGATGGATGATAGAAAAATAATAAAAATAATAAAAAATATTTCAAACACAGATATGCATATTTAAAATAAAATAAATTCTGCATACAACAGTTGACATGATTTTTTTATGAAAGATTAATGTTGAAAATTATTGATCAAGTGATTTTAAAAATAAACAAAAAGGCTCTTTGATACGACTGCATTCAAAAAATCATGTTTTCCTTTGATTTAAGCACACATCGTTCTTGACTTCATTTCAAACCAGAAATTATCTTCTAATCGAGTTTGAGTACTTCAAATGTTGCACGGCCGGCCACAAAGTAATCACTGGGCCGTACATTTTAATAATTTATTTATAGACTAGTAGAAATTCTGCAGTGCTTTCTCCATCAATTTGTATAATTTACTGTTAATACTAATATTTCTTTGAAATTAATAGTATTGACCCTGACAGACATTTATTTAGAAAAAATGACTTTCTTTTTCTGCAAAAAATAATTATGTCTCTTTTATTTAAAATTGTAGTAATTTAATTCTTTTAAAACAATAAATATCCGTCCTCTTACCGTATAATAATTGTCAGATAAATATTCTTCAAATCAATAAAACAAACATATTTATTTAAAATTATATTGTTTTAGTCGACGGGATTACATAATTTGATTTTGGAACAATTCACTTTAAAATTGTTTACTTTAGCGGCATCAGACCAATCACCATCTTTGCTGATCGAACGATCATACTTTTTTTTTTTTAATGTGTGTGAAAGATGATAACGTACGTACAAGCATATTCTTATATGGATTTTAAACAAGGTTTAAAGACAAGTCTCGCAGTATAGCTTATTTAGAGCAATGCTATAAAGCTCTTTTCTAAGCCTCAAGTGTCATTGGGGTTTAATAACGTTAAGTATTGATTAACTCCTCTCCAGGAGTTAGGCACAAGGCCAGTTTTTATCTTACTCCCACAAGTAAGATATGACCCAAGGTCGGGCCGGGAAAGTGGGGTTTAAAAATTGTCTGGGTAGCCCCATCGGCATTCCCTGGTAGAGGCGCCTCAGGCAGTAAGAAATAAACTTACTCCTCCCCAAAGAGGGGAGGCGAAGCCTGGGAGGATGGACCTCCTAGAACTGAACAGGACAGACCCATAAACCGGCGTAAATCAAGCCCCGAAGGCCAAGACAATACCAGTGTATGGGGTGCAGTATCCATCGGAACAGATACTACACTTTGATCTTAGCCAAAAGGCCAGGTAGAATGGATGGCTTGAACCATCCCCCATGACAGGACTTTAGTCTGTCACCAGTTATACTGCCTAGCAAGGCTACTAGCTCAATCAATATCGTTTAACTTTAGTAATCTGATGAGAATCATTATGTTAATGTGATCTACTTGTGTATTTCTAAACCAAAGGAAAACAACGTTTCGAATCTGTTCAGTTGTCTCGATACAAAAATAAAGATGAGAAAAAAAATCAAAATAAGATCAAAATAATCAACAAGAATAATAAAAAAAAAAAGATTATTGTGTTTTTGAAGGTAAAGTGGCCGATGGTTAACAAGTGTGTGTATATTGTATTTCTTCTTTTAATAAAAAAAATTAAATTCTCTGCAAAATATTTTGAAGAAACAAAAATTTTTTTAAAATGGTAAATGAAAAGATAGAATATTTTGGTCGTTTATTTTATTTTTTTAGCCCAGTCTGGAAAGAAGGTTTGGCAATTTAATAAACAAGATATTTCGTTTTTCTATTCGGTTTGATCAAATTTATCTGTTCTTAGAGTTTAACAAATAATATCTATCTGTCCAAGACATGTTTTTTGTCATTCTTGAATTTCCAAGGTATAAACAAAATCATCGCTTGTGCTATTTTGGATTTGTTTATCGAAAATGGGATTTCCAGCAAAAAATCTGTCCATCTTGACAAAAAATGTTTTATTTAGTTGACAATAAACCAATATAGGATAACGATATTTTTTGTTATACTCACGCAATCTTATTATTCTATTAAATTGACAATCTCTGTTATTGATTCCTTTAGAATTATTTCATTGATTATTATTACTCTGAAGAGCAATTATTTTATCACATATTGTTAAAGAAACAAAAAAATACAGCGACCATTTTTTAAATAATTACATATTTCATGAAAGCCTGTTATCAAAACGGTCAGGTTTTGATCTCGGTTTGAAAGACTTGCTTGTCTAGCCACACTCACGATCTGTGATACAATGTGTGTGTGTGTGTGTGTGTGTGTGTGTGTGTGTGTGTGTGTGTGTGTGTATATTAGTACAGCTGTATTGCTTGCATTATTTATAAGGGGTTTAGTGTATGTAGACATATGCCTTTATATATTTTGGCTGAGTCATTATAGGAAAAGACATCCAGTTTTGACTTCCCACAATGCTCCAGCCAAAATATATAAAGGGATAGTTACAACATGGTATGTGACAAACTGCCAACTACAATGTACTGTTAATTTTATGGCAATAGTCTCAGTCTCTCTCATCATCATATTCGGTTTGCATGCTGGATATATATATATATATATATAATCCCTCATTACACTGACGAAGACCAAAGGATCGCGACCGAAAATTTTGTTCTTAAAAAAAAAAAAAACTTTTTTATATAGGGAACAATTGATATTTCTACACATCAAAATATAGAAAATAATATATATATATATATATATATATATATATATATCAGCCCCGAAATCATGCGTAAACCCTGTTCATATCCTGGTCGAATTGTTGTATCAGTTTCATTGATAAGTTGGGAAAGGTATGAATCCAGCTTTCTCCCTCCAGCTAGTAGGGTAGACTAGACTCGAGAGAGTCATCTCTGAACAAAAACCTGAGATTTTCGTTCATTAGTGTCCCTATTTACTTTCCTCTATACGAGCACAGAGTTAGATACAGGGTCGGTTTTTAATATGGGGAAACCCAGCTCCCCAAAATGGAGCATTCTTGCAGTCTAGAAAGATTTCTCTTTCCACTGACCGAGGACAAAAGAAATGAAATATAATATCAGAACAGATACTACACCTTGATCCGAACCAAAAAGCATGTTCCATTAATTTGCACAACTCCTTTGTCGTAAGCATGTAAGAAACGGTGCTGTGTAAGTCACAAGACGTTAAACTCATTGTATGAAATAAGCAAACTGAACAGAGAGGAACAATTGCGTACAGTAGCCACTAACTCGCCACTAACTCGCCCATACTCACGAGTTCTCAAACACATCTGCGGACGATACGCATCCATAGCATTTACAGCAGAAAAATATAAAATCTCAGTTTGTATTTTAATAACATTTTTTCTTTACATTGAAAAGAAAAAAAGGATAAATAAATGTTTCCCAATTTTAATATTTGCTCAGAAAAGTTTTTTATTGCCGGGAAGAAAAACAAAATGAAAGTCAAGTCAAGAGAATGAAAATAATTTCTTCAAAATGACAGCAAGGTGGGAGGAGGCGAAGTTATTATGATGATAATGTCAGAACGGCAATAATTTCGGTGGGTTTGATATTTTCGTTTAAAGCAAAGGTGATAAATTTTTAAAGATGGTGGGATCGAACAAAATCGATATCTGCAAATCTGGTTTCAATTTGGAACTAAGAATGATAAATCAACATCACCTTTTAAAAAAAATCTCAAAATTACACGGTTTATAGAACAAAAAAAGATGAAACCTTTAATTTTAGTATTCATTCATAATCCAAAAGAAAAAAAATTAAATTAAAAAATAATTTTTGCTATTAGTAATAAAACGTTGTTTTTTTAATATTAAATATCTTACTAATATAATCACATCGACACATCTGAAGTTAAGCAATATCGACATAGTCAGTACTTAGATGGGTGGACATTTGGGAATACCAGGTGTTGTATGAAAAACCCCTATCTTCCGTAAATACAACGAAGAGTCATAGACCATTCATTGTGATCTGCGCCGATCAGACACTGGACGGCTGAGACAGATCGATTTAAGAATGAAATAAAAGAATTTTCTAAAACAAGTCAAATTATTTTCAAAATGTTTTTTAAAAATAATTTTCAACTTTAAAATGTGCGACAAATGAATACGAAAAGTGGCAGTGAATAAGATTGACAGATTATGATGACAAACACATAATTTAGTCAAAAAAACAGTTTATTATGAAAACTATTTTTCTTTATTGAATTGAATTCACGAATGAAACATCAAGAGAGAATTTATGAGTTACCTGCCCAGCAGAAAAAATACAAGAAAGACAGCAGAGTTTTAAAAATAAGTATATAAGTAAATGTAAGTACATAGGTTATACGAAAAGATTCTTGAGTTTTCAACATAGCAGAAGAAGAAAACAAATCTATAATTTTCCTAAGGTTCAGATTTGCCAATTAGACGTCTTGTTTGTTTTTCTTAAATTTCAAAGACCATGTATTACAATCTTGGTGGCTGTAGTAATGATGTCCTATTAATTCTGTTCTCTTTGGGACGCCCATACATTCATGAAGAATGATAACGATTTTAATTATATTTTATTTACTTATCTAATGGGATATCCATTTCCCTTATCCCAAAGCAATAAGTTATCTTCAGAGGAAGGAATCTAAGCGCTCCTACCTACCATGACTGTACATTACACGTTTATTCATAAAGATTTGTTGCAACTCAAATCTTTCCCTGCATCACATGATCAAAATAACCAATCAAAATCAATCAGCCTTAATAACTGTCAAATCATATCTAAAAGATGTTTTACTATAAAAAGTATATATTGCTGCAATTTAATATATAACACGTTTACAAAATTAAAAAAAACGAATTTTAAAAATTATCTTTTTAAATTATTTCATGTCTTAAAGTGTTACCAAACGAAATTTAGATTAAAATAAAAATGTTAGTTATTTCCAGAATGTAAAGAAAAATATACCTAAAATGGTAACATTCTCTGCAACTAGGAAGTGAAAACATTGCCAAGAGTTATGATCTTGGTACAATTTCATGAATTATCCAGTCTGCCACCCACTCTTCTGTTGCTCCAGTTCAAAGCTCCCTCAGTTCAACAAAATGCACAGAGAAAAGAACCAAACCATTTTTGATCACAATCAACAGAAATGGATAATATTTTATGACACCAGATTTATATAACATGTCACCTGAAGTTGGTTGGAGAGAAAAAGAAAATGTAGTTTTAAACATTAATATGCAAATTATTCTAGTAAAGATGGAAGCCACCGAAGGAATTCATGATAATGCCTTTCTCCAGTAATCTTTAAAAATTAAAACATTTTTTCTTTTAATTTTTATGAGTACAATCTACAGTCTTAAAAAATATGTGTAACTGCAAAATTAATAAAAATAAAGCAACAATAAGAATACCAATTAAAGAAAGTTAAAAAATAAAGTCACAATAAAAATAATTGCTCCCTTTAGTTTCAGTTATCGTACCAATGTTAGTAAATCTTGTTCCGTTTCATATCTTATTCCTTATATGTAATGATAGATGTTATTTATTGTCTACCTGTTATGCACGTTTCAATTTTACTTTCCAACATTTGTTATTCAAATAATATTTTTTGCAGATGATGTGATTCTATTAAATCTTTTTTAAAGATTGCATGTAAAATACATTACATAGCATCTATTGTCAGTTTTTATCATTATTATAATTTTTTTCTATTTTAGAAATTAAATCATTGAGCACTTTTTTTTGTAAAATGCTACAGATATTTAAAAAAATATACATCAATGAAAAAAAGAGAAAACCAATTTCGCTTTTATTCAGTACAAAATCTTCATCAGGAATGCGCAAAACAAAAATAATTTGAATAAACTTTTTTTATAAATATAGTTTGTAAATGACAATACAAGCAGACATTGAATCAACAAATGTCTAATGTGCCTTAATATTCTACAAGACCAGAGAAGCCGCCATCTGGCCTACACTTTTTCTTTCTTTTTTCTGGTCCATATGTTAACATGTAGGGTTGCTGCTGTAATCTTGTAGAACATTAAATCATTTTTTGTTTTCAACTAATTGTTTGTCACTATGACAACTATATTTATAAAAATACTTCCTGATTCATACTTATAATTTTTTGCTAATTCTTGATGAAGCTTTTAAATAAAATCGAAATGTTGAATACATTTATTGGTTTTCTCTTTCTCTCTTCTTTTAGTACATTTTGTCAGATAATTTCCCAATCTTTATCCGTATATACAAATTCTGTATCGATTTCTAGATATGTATTAGATTATTATTATAGCAAACGAAAATCTGTTATCTTTGTTAAAAAAATTGCCATCTTCAAAGACCAGGACTATATATTGGGTGTAGGGAAAGTGAGTGTATGATTATTAAATGTATTTTTGTGTCATTAGTGTAGTTGTTGCTTCTTTTGGATTTCTCTTCTTTTTTGTGTATATATATATGTATATGCATATAAAAAAATAATAGAAAAATTGTTACAAAAAAAGATTTTTTGATTGGATTTTTGTGTTTTTGTTGAATAAAAAAAAATTTGATTGAATTATTTTCCTCACAGACTCAAAAGAGCTAGTTGCATATTAAAAAATATTAAAATAAAAAAAAATTAAGAAAAATAAGTAAATCCAATTTAACCTTCAAAAAAAAAAAAAATGAAAGGCTTCTGCACATGAAAATCATTCAACCTTAACATTTATATAAAAAAAAATGTTGCCTTTGTTTTTTTTTACCTGAATTTTTTTTTTGTTTCAATATTATTTTCTGTATTGTTTTTTTTTTCTTTCGTAACTCCACATTTGGCAGAAGGCAAATGAATAGGGTATTTTGCATCTATATATATATACATATATATATATCAAAATTGCTTTTGTATGTGGATGCAACATCAGAGTTAAAGAATTTTTTTGTTTTTGTTTTAATATATTTCTGAATAGCTATTTTCACTTGACAACTTTTCAAAGAAATGCGTCAGAATCGGCTTCAGTTATTCAACTAGTGAATCTGCACTGCTGGTTTTCTTCCAGTGTAACTCTGTCACTCTTTTTTGCTTTTACAGATTATTCTCATGTAATTCTTTGAAAATTATCCGGTGCAAAAATCTTTCCAAGAATATATTTTATGAATAATTTTTTTTTTTAGTTCAACTCTTTTAATGTATCTGCATATAAATGCAATTTTAATATATACATATATTATACAAGTTCAATCTGACGATACTTCTTGCGCAAATTGGAAACAGGGTCCTTGAAGAGGATGGGATCCATTCGTAAACTGGACCGAATGAGAGGCATGTACCCAAAAGCATTAGTGAAATTATGGATGCAGGACTGTCTCTGAACAAAATGGAGTGTATTCAGCCAGACCGATGATGATTTGCCATTGGTATTAGGTATCATGGACTCTTTGTAGAGCTTTCGCTGAGTCACTTTGACGGGTGGGAGATTCGTTACATGGCTGACTAGAAAATTCAACAGAATGTCTTCACAGTTCTGCATTTGGTCCACTATAGATTTGACAGAATAGCTGTTTAATAAATGTGTATATAAGTAATTGTAATACCTGCAAGGAAGAGAAGAAAAAGAACGTCTTAATGATGAAAAACAATGTCAGATTATCATAATTTATTTATTGCTACAAACAAAAAATACAAAGAAATAAAACATTCATAATGCAATAAGAGAAAATTGTTAAAAAAATATTTTGATGAATTAAGAAGGTCTTATGGTCGAAGCATGGAATTTTCAAGATTGCAGACAAATACTAAAGTTTTTAAATATGTGTGTAGCAAATATTCTGTCTCTATCAAAAACTTTGTTAGAGCAAGATAGAATCTTGATTATAAACAATAGACATGAGAAAAATCGGAATAGAAAAGCCATACATAAACCATCTTTTAGTCAAGAGAATAGAGATTCAGTTCTAAATTGACAGGTCAATATGCTGCTAGAATGCCATTACCTCAAAAAAATTGCCAAAGTTTGTTTTTTTGCTGGTTTTATCTATGTCTGGGTCTAGTCTATAACATACTAAAATCGTAGTATGGGAAAGTGTCAAATTTCGAAGATAACTTTTTCGGTTTATAAGTCGCATACTTTCAGAGTCAAAAACATGAGTTCATCCGCCAACATAGAAACCTGTCCTTTGTGCGAATGGGATTTGGACTATGAGGAGACCGTAGTGCTTCGAGAAAAGGGTGCTGCATGTGTCAACCGTGCAAGTATCGAAAGAGGTGTCAAAGTCATTGTTGAAGTCGGAACTAGTGTTCGCAAAACGTATCGGGTTAACCACATGAACAAAAAGTACATTGCTCTTCTTAATAAAACAGATCAGCAATGGAATTCATGTGATATAAATCAGAATTGTAGTTACCATTAAACAGATGGAAAGGAATAGGAAAATTGTCTATGTGTGTCTGTTGACTTCAAACAAAAATTACATCCCTTACATCTATTTATAGAGATTCATTAAACAGAGTAATAACCTTTATTATTATAAGCTGAAATAGAGCTTTACTCAAAAGTATTAATTTTCATTATTAATAGTTGGTGTAATCGTATAGATATGCACTTAGCAGCATGTTTAGTGCATTTCATGTTTGCGATGCATGTGAATGGCAGACTTGCTACACGTGGGAAATACTTAGCTTAGAAAAGAGAACTCACCCAAGATATTGAAAATATGTTTAGACCATCCTGAATTCAATTTGTCTATTTGAAAAATGTTAGTATTTCTTTAAACAGGGGGGTTCATGCTGAGAGTAAAGTACTTAAGAAAAATCATGGCCGACCATATACAGGACCTCCTAGACAGTAGTTGTTTTATGTTCATAGATTGTCAGCAGATTGGCCTTTTCAAGTGGATGCTGGCTAGCCATTATCTCAAGTGGTCTTTCTGGGGTGACCCCAGGGATATCTACATATTCAGATGGGCAGGGGGGGGGGCAGTCAGAGTTGGCCGTCTGGCCATTTCACGGTCAGTTTGTTTTTCTGAGTATCTCATGGGCAGTTGGGTTTGTGTGTCTCTCAGAGAGAGATGTGCTTTAAACTAATGGACTTGTGTTTTAATTTGCTCAGACTAAGAATTCTCATCTGCAAGTCTGTTATTCAGTAGAATAAAATGAATATCATTGTAAACTTAAACTAAAAAAAAATAAACCTTTGTTATTTGTTTTAAAATGGAGTTGTGATTTTATTTGGATGGAAAATTCTTATGTTACGACCCAGCTACTGGATGATCGTTAATGATTGGCAATCAGATCGCGACACATATATTTATTTGTTTAATGTCCGTTGGCTCGTTAACTATCTTCGGTTATTCATCAGATATCGGATAAACTGGTGAAATTCGTCTTGAAGGGAAGGGACAACAAAGCAATAAATGACGGAACAAATACTCGAGTGAAGTTTAAAAGTCAACAAAGATTTATATATACAAAAATAATAATAAGAAGCCACCACAAACAGAACGAGGGAGACAGACGTATATTTTGGAGAGTGTTTGCGTGATGTATGCGACATGAATTTACAATCAAAATATATATATATTTGTGGTTAAGAAAGATTTTGGCAAGAAATAGGCCAAACTTATCTGCTTTATCCGTTAGTATAATACGGATTGAAAGTCCATGCAAACTCAATAAAATGAGGAGGTGAAAATCAATAAGTTCCTTGAATCATAATCCCAAAGAATAACAATGTTATGGATTCAATCCGCAATAAGATTGTTCCTTTCTTCTGGGGGGGATCTACATGACTGTGGCTGGTTCGCGATCCTATCGCCTACTAACTTTTTCTCTTTTTCCTTTTTAATCTAACCCTAACCCAACTGATGTCAGAATTGAGCAATGACTTTGAACCAGCACAACAAGTGGACGATCACGGCCTGTGCAGTGACTGCACACAGACGCACGTTCATACTCGTTTTAGGAAGAGTTAATAAAACTGAAATACTCTTGAACCCTTTAACAGGTGCCAGTAGGCCGGTACTCCAAACTACTTCATTATGACAACTGTCCCAAAAATTCCATCATTCTAGACTTTGAGATTTTTACCATTTATTAAGAATAGTAAAGGGTTCAGGACATGTGTTGCATGGAAAGAGATGAGAATGATATGATATGATGAATGTGTAATGATAGGCTTAGATGGATGATCTCAGCGGGAGATTAAATCTGGACATGTGTGAAGAACAGGAGATTTTGTTGGTTTGCTCACATCAAAAGAATGAGTGAAATTTCTTGGGTTAGATGTAGAACAGTTGAGGTAGCAAGGTAAGTTCACGGGGTAAGGTCAAAGAAAACAAGGAAGAACATGATCAGGATAGATTTGAGAGAAAAAGGGATAAATAAAGACCTGGGCAGAAATAGATTAGTTTGGAAGTCAATTTCTAAAAGACGTCCAACGCATGCCCGCATGTAAAATGGACGCTAAACTGAATATGATAGTGTGACATATAACCGAGTCCTGCTGTTATATGTGTGGCTTTTTTGCAGCCACTCTCCTGATCAAACACATGGTAGCATGTAAAACAAATGTTTAATTGAATATGATGAGAAAATAATAAAATAATTTTGTTTGATAAAATGTGCAAAAGTAAATACAGCAATTTCATAGTATAAACCGATCGATAGACAGGTATAGTTAATTATTAGAAAACGTTCAATATTCAATACAGTGAAAGTATATGAAGGAAATATAAAAGGTGTAATTTTTACAGGTTATTATTATAATCTCTCACCCGGCATACACGGATACTTCTACTGATTATAAAAGAACGCTTACTTACCGATGATATATTGCTGCCCCTGTGAGAACCATTGAATAATCATTGGTCCATTTGGACGTGTAGCTCCACTTTGATCGTAGATCGTCCCAATAGTGATTGCGGGCAGGATAACCCACAATACGCTCAGGGAATTCTTTCCACACAGAAAAGGCAAAGTCAATCTAAAGAAAATAAATAAATAAATAATTTTTTTTAAATAATAACTTTTTCTTTTAATAAGTTAATTCAGTTTTAAACAGGAAATCATAATGCATTGTAATTGGGGGTGAATCCAATAGGGAGTTAGGGTTAGAGTTAGGAGTGAAGGCAATTCTTGTACATTTTATGTTTTAAATAAAAATTAGGGTTCAATATAATTACTAAATATCGAAGTACGAAACAGTTGATGAGGCACAAAGCTAGCATATAAGTGGCCATGTGGGACTCTCTTCCCCAAGTGTAGCTAGAAAAGGAAATCTTACTTAAAGCTTGTAGGAACATATGATGCAACCAGCCAACCGGTGACTGCTTGTTGAATAAATATTTTAAATATACCACGTCACCCATAGCCATTAAATCATTCCAAGGCAGATGCCAGCTTTATACCAAAGTAGATAACAACACAGTCCACGTGTGGGGATCCAAATGAAGCCACTAAGATGCATCACAAAAGGAATATACACAACGATAAACATGATTTACATGTTTTGGATCATTTTCTTTTTTTGAGTGTTGCTCTGTTTACAGTATATCGAACGTTTTATGTCAGAGGCTTTTTCAGGTACCTTTTAATCCACCGGGGTAGATGGCTTTCATTCAGTGTTTCATGCTTTTTAGTAATAATTAATCCTCTATTCTATAATAAAGCCCAATATTTATTTATTTGTATATAAATAAATATAAATCCTTGCCCTAACACAAAAGTTTGCGAGTAAAAACATGCCTTTTTCTAGCTACTCCGAGTGGAACCATTTCAAGTGGTAAGACGAAGCAAAAAATAAAACACTAATTTTTCTCATATTGTATGTCCTATATTTAGATTGGATTAAATAAATGGTTCAGTTCAAAATTCTCAGAAAATTACTCATCATGACAAAAGGTACCAGAAGAAGGCCTAAGAGTGCACCGGCCAAAACGTTGTGCAAATGGCTACAACCCTGATCAAGAAAACAGCTTGAAACATGTAAATAACAATGCATCATTCGAGAAGTATTATCAAATACATTCAGAAAAACGTTTCAAAGTAATTTTATTTTTACTTACTTCATCTGTAGTGAGGAGTACATCTTCATCCAAACTAAACACAGCATCAGTTTCTATATCTCTGTATGGGAAGAATCTGGAGCTGATTGTCTAAAAAAGAGATAAAATGTAAATGCATAAGGCATTAATCATGGCTGGCAAAGACATTAAATTCACAAATTAGATATGCATTTTATTTATTTTTATGCAGGAGAGAGAAAGAGAGAGAAGAGAAAGAGGTTGATGTATTAGATAACAACTGTCTGCGAGTTAGTCTTGTGATTGCTGCAAATGTGAGTGACAATATTCAAACTAGATGAAACTTTGAACACAATATCTATTAATAATGGAGTTTATGTATCTGTCTGTCTGTCTGTCTGAAGCCAAAACTATACTATTTAAGACTATTGTACTTATGAAATAGTATAGTATATACTATTTCAGACTAATGTACTATCTTTAAATGTTCAATTCAGGGGCATAGTGTAGTGTAGTATATGTTCTGTTGTCATGATACCATTTTCCCAGGCATTTTCTCCTTTTTTGAGAGGTGTGGAGGTAGTGTAGGTCTGTTCTGTTGTCATGATACCATCCTCCCATGCATTTTCTTTTTTTGAGAGGTGTGGAGGTAGTGTAGTATATGTTCTGTTGTCATGATACCATCCTCCGAGGCATTTTCTCCTCCTTTTTTGAGAGGTGTGGAGGTAATGTAGTATCTGTTTGTTTGTTTTTCTTTCTTTAACTGAAAATATTACTATGTATGGGGGAGGGTAAAAAAAATTAGGGGGGGGTCGAAATTTAAAAAAAAATTTATTTTCAACTAAAAATGTTCTTGGACGGAAACAAAGAAAATCAATGTCTAACCACCCAGGAAATATGACTGGGGCTCCATCGGTTTACTAGTGAGCGTTCATTTCTGACGCGGCAGCCTAGCAAAAATATGCGACCGGAGGGAGCATATATTTGCTAGTATATATAAAAGACGAAAATTGTTTGTCTATCAGCTACTTTTAGGTTATTAGACCTATGAACAAAAATGATATCTCTTATGCCGTCAACTACTCATCAGTGCCTTTTGTGTCCAATAAAATCTTTAAAAAATAAATGACTTAACTTCACAGAGTCAAGTTAAAGTGAACAAAACTTGCATGCAATTATTATCAGTGGCAGATCGCTAACCTACTAACATTTGGTGAAAGAGAGACAAAACGAAAAAGCTGTTTTTTGCTTCACAAACTTACATGAAGAAAAACTGACTAAAAAGCTTTCGTACATAACATTACTTTCTTTCAAACTAACTGAGCCAACATTGAACTCTCTTTTAATTTTTCCATTAAGTTATATTTCACTTTAGATTCTTGCTAAAACAACAATTTCATACAACGACATAAATAAGTTTTGTTTGTTTTAATGGATTCATTGTGTTTGAATGAGTTATTTTTCATTAAATATTTTTCTCTTGAAACATTTTCCACTGTATTCCTGTTTATTAACTTTAAAGTCGCAATTGTTATGATATCATTTTGTGTGTGGAGTTTGTGAACGCACGTTAAATGAAGGTATCCAAACATTTGCCTTAAATAACAAATGAGATCATTTGTTGGTTATTTAATGCAAATGTTTGGGTACCTTCTATAAATTTGTACAGTTCCTGTTTGTTTGTTTGTTTGTTTGTTCACAACCCCCTCCTAGAGTTATCGAAAAAAAAGTCTTAAAGTAACACAAACTGAGCCAACATTGAACTCGCTTCTACTTTTTTCACTTGGTTATATTTCACATCAGACTTTTATAAAAAATGGCAGTTTCATACAACTCCATAAATAAATCGTGTTTGTTTCAACTGATCCATTTTGTTTGAATGAGTTATTTTTCATTCATTTTTTTTCTCATTGAAACATTGTCTACTTTATTCCTTTTTATTAACTTTAAAGTCATGATTGTTAGGATATCATTTTATGCATGGATTTTGTCAACCAACGTCCAATTAGGGTACTTAAGCAGATAAACACTCACTAGTTATACATCTCCTTTCATACCCCATAACAAATGGTGACTTCAATGTGAAGCAAGAAGCCAAGCATACAGGCCTACCATGGCACGGCGATGAGCAGAGAAAATAATATCACTGAAATTCTGCATTGACTAAACACTTTAGTAAATTGCTCTTTACCGTTATATTTACATCTAAGAGACAACTATTATTGAATACTGTTTTCTACCTACCTCACACACTGAGAATTTTCTCAAGTTTTGCAATTAGATAAAAGCAAGACGTTCCAATAAGAACCCTTTTTTAGGGTGGGTAAGATTGTTATGTTTTTATTTATTCATAGCACTTGGCATTCTCAAATGGTTACAAGCATGGGTCAGTGACCAATGGCAAGAAGTGGAAAAGGTGGACACTCATTTCCACCCAACCCTTCTACTACAAGAGTAGACACAAATATGAGAGCCAGCTAAAAGTTTGCCCCGAGTGTCGATGAAAATAAAATCTATTTTTGAGGTCAGTTGTTCGAGAAGAAACTTTTTGTGGAGCAGTAAAAACAAAAACAACAACAATAACAACAAAAAAACGTAGCAAGTGCCGGCCAGCGAAACTGTAAGGTCCAACGGTTTGACAGTTGGCCAGTCAGACATGTGTGCGCATCTTACTGCAGCTGATTTATCAGCGTTGGCATGATTCAAAATATATATGTGCATGTGGAGTCACGATTGGAGTAGAGGAAGGAGGAGATGTTGGTGAGAATAAGAGATAGTGGGAGGAAAGTAAAAGCATAGAAGAGAAGGAGGAGAAATAAAAATAACAATTTCAGATAGACTGAAGAAGATATGGCGAAAAGCCAGTTTGAAATGAGGGTCGCAATACTCTGACATGACTGGGGGGAGGTGGAAAAAATTGACCACAGCTTTCTTAGCAATTCCCCACTGATAAGGTTTATTTTTAAATGTACTAATGAGTCATCAATTATCAAGGCCCATAAGTCACTCGAGGATTAGGGTTAATGAGTTTGTCAGGAGGAGAATGAAACAACGACGTGAGGATTAGTAACAATCGTTGAAACTGGCCAGAAATTAGATTATTTAAGACAGTGGTCCCCAACCGGTGGACCGCGGACCAGTGCCGGTCCGTAGACCAATTGGTACCGGGCCGCGTAAGAAATACAGTTTAGAAATATAGTTTGCATACATGTGCGCAGTTTTTAAAGCTCTTTATCTCAGTTTGTACTCTTTGTCATAAGATTAGTCATACGCTTTGTAAGCTTAGTCACTAGTGTTGTAAGTGTGTTTGTGTGTCTTGTGACTCGTGTTGTGATTGCTCAACAGCAGTTGGCTGCCTTTGGCGTGACCTTGACAATGAGTCACACGCTGTCTTGTGTTCCACTGATGGATAGTTCTTGGAAAGAAACTTTGCTCATGGAAGCTCCGTTTAGTTTTACGTACACAGAGAGAGAAAGGAAAATTATTTATAGTTGTTGTAGTTAGACGAGTATTTGTTGTAAATTTGTTTACATAGATTGGAGTTTAGTCGAGCACTTACAACAAGAAGCATTGTGTATTTAACTAACTATGATATCCTGCATACTTCATTATTAGATGTAATATCACTATTATATCATGTCTACTTGATTGCTGAATACAAAAAGAAAAGCCTACTAAATAAACACAGACATCACACAAAAAGAAAAACATTCTTTAACAGATTCTATTTTAAACACTTTACTCTACCATTAAATCGAAATAATAATTTAATCAATGATAGACGTAGAAATGACTTTGGTATACATCATATACTCTTACAGACATAATAATACTAAATACTACATTTAACTAAGATGCTGGTATATGTTACATACAAAAGATAAGTTGTTTATCATCCCATTACCATGGTTTCATGTGCGATCTTCAAACTGCATAATTTCCGAATTTGGGGTCAGATTCGCAATGTTATCATTCTCTGGCCTCCCGGGTATTAATTCTGCATTACGCAATTTATGCAGTCCTGTTATATCATTTTATTTATTTATGCAATATTAAGCTCTGTCTGAGAAGACATCAAGCACTGTATATAAGTGTAAATAAAAACTCTGAACCGATCACAAAGCCAATTCTCGCAGCTATCAACATAAATATATATATATATATAAGTAGATAAGTAATGAGAATAAAAATTGGATATAATGCAATATTCATTAAATCATCAATTGTACAAACAAGGGTTATATAAAAAAACAACTTTTTTTTCCTTAATACATGGATTTTCAAAGATATGCTCCTATCAACAGAGGAGATTCAATAGATAAGTCAGTAAAATTTACTGTAATGCAAACATTTGAAAATATAAAAATATTAAAAAGTTTAAAATATGCAAAGAAAATCGTCACCATTGAAGTATGAAGCAAGTGTAGGGTGATGGGTTGAAGATAATCTAGGCATCCGAAGTTGTGAAAGGTTCCATTCAGAGAGAGAGATAGAGAGAGTTGTTTGTTATTCCACATATGCTTCTAGAGATCTATTTTGAGAATGATCGGTGGTGTTTTAAGTGTAAAAACGATGTTTTAGTAGGGTTTTTTTTAATTCAATATTTCAAACGCCCTGCGTTTTTCCTCAGGAAATAATCAGAGAAGAAAAAAAAATGAAGAACCTGAAATTTCGGATTTTCGATTCTTCATTTTTCCTGTCTTCTCTGATTGAAGAAAAAAGGCAGGGCATTTGAAATATTGAATAAAAAAAACTACTAAAAGAACATCGTTTTTGTACTTCAAACAACACGAATCATTCTCAAAATATGTGATACCCTAGGAAAATTAGTGAAACACAACAGTCTATCGAAAGGAATCTAAGAACATAAAAGAGGAATTAAAACAGGTGATTAAATTAATTTTTCATTCTCCCAGGTTTCTGACATGAAACAACCTTATCATAGACTGACGACCCACCTCTATCTTATTTCCGTACAGATCATGAATCGTAAGATTAATGCAGTTTCAGAGGAGAAGAAAAACTCAACTCACCTTTATATTTCTGGTTTTAACCAAAATAGGGACAGCAAGGTCTGAAGGCCACTTGCGTGGGGGAGGTGGTGAGACATCACAGTGCCAAATAACTAAAATCTAGAAAAGAGAATTTAAAAGAAAAAAAAAACAACCGTGTAGTTAGTGAAAGAAGCAAATAATCGTTACAAAAGTACAATTAATCATTGCTTAAATTTGTACAAACATTTAAAAAATGAACGTACACAAACATTTGCATAACTTGTACAAACAAGTTATCTACAATAATATATATGCATGATGTCGTACTGAGGCAAAGTGCTGCCTAGAGCCCTATTCATAAAATTAGCTCACCCCCTTGGGGTGGGAGATTAGCTGAGTGTCCTCATCTACTTTTAAATGTAGATATAATTTTTTTTTTATTTATTTGATAAACTTATGGTTACTCTTGATGTATTGTATCAGAGATTTTTATAAAGTCATTGTGAGATTTTAATCTAGACTTTTTCCGTGTACCATTTTTTTCTATTCATTCACCTGTGCTATTTTTACCGGTTCCATTTTTACCTAAATTCACATATATATATATATATATATGTTTCATTGGAATATTAAATTTTGGATTATTTATTTGCGAAAAAATATAAAATATACATTTTGACAAATTAGGAACAAGGCCATCAAAAATGTGGGGTTATATGACTGTCATTGGTCATCTTTTTGTCTACTCTATTTGTCTATCCTACTCTTAGAGAATAATCGTTGCAGTCACCACAATACCACATTTACTTAAGAGGTCATACTACTTAAAATATCCTAAAATGTTGATAAATTTAATTTTATTCATAACTCTAAAGCTACACTTTTATTCCAGCTCAAAGACTGAAAACAATCTTTGTGTCATTATTAAGACAAATGTTTATATTAAGCGGAGATATTTGGAAAATCTTTAAAAAAGATATCAGGTATAATTATCAAATTTTAATGAAACTTTAGGAACTTATTCAGGAAAAAGAATATAATTATTTTTAAACATATATTTCAAAATACAACTGGCTAATTTTATCTCAGCAAACCAGCACGCCTAGTGAAAATAGTTATTTGAGAGATAGTTTAGAAGTCATAAGTTTTCAAATTGTCCATGAATTGAAAATTGATTCAATTAATTTCAAAGCACTAGGTTTATAGATATTCAAACCGAAAAAATACAAATATTAATTAATTCTGAGGAAAATATACGCAGTGACTGGGTAACCTGAATGGACAAGGTCAAGGCTCCAGCAATAAAAAATTTGTTCCCTAGCTGTTAAATATTTAGCGGGAACTCTCTGGGAGGTGCCATGTAAACGTTTAGCAAATAGGTGCAAAAAAGATTTGGAACATTTCAAATGTGTGCACCTTGAAGGCTTGGTCATGACCGGCGGGCATTTTGCCGCCCGGTCTTCTGCCCTCCCTCTTTGGTCTGCTACTGTATATATATGAAGTTTATTTACAATTTAAAAAGTTTATTATGAAGAAGTTTAGTTTGATTTTCTATAGATACCTTCGGTTTAATGGAAACTCAGCCCGCAAGGCTAAATATACCAAATATAGTAGACACTATCAAAACATTGGTATCTTTAGCTCTGCAGGCTGAGTTTTTAGTGTTTCCATAAAACCAAAGGTATCAATGAAAGATCAAACTAATGTATAGTGTCAATGGAAATTTAAATAATATATATGCCCTTGCATAAATACTTGAGCACTCTGGTTACTTCTCATATAACACTAAATTACACTATATATAATTATCATATGATAAACACCCAAGAGAACTTCTGCAAAAAACAAAACTCATTTTCTGATTATTTCTGTCAAGAATGAAACAACCATTTCTGTCTAGCTTACTTGACATAAGTATATTTTTATAGTACTATACATTATATATATATATATATATATATATATATATATATAGTTATCCAAAGACGTTTGTTTCGTTGTATCATGACTCTTCAGTGTAGCTAGATGATTGTATATATTAACACAAATTAAAAAGAGAATTTCACTTAATAACTCATTTAATAATGATAGATGCACCAATACAACCTCCCTTTCCAAACATATTTAGAATTTTTTTAAAATAGACAAATGTTTCCCTTGAAGTCACAAAAAGATACTTCAGTGGAGCAAATTAATAGTAACATTTTCAGTATTTTTTTTATTGATTTTATAGTGGAGGGAGAGACGAGTTATTGTATATATTATTGATGATTATATCAATTGTTTCTTTTATAGCTACATTAGTGAATAAGCTTTCTACATCAAGAGAAGCAATGATTTCATTGTCCGGTTGTTTGGTTTGTAGGATTTGTAATAGTTCTTGTGTGGACTTTACACTATAGATAGATACACAGTAGATACAGGCTTATAAGTTCATTTAGGGATTTTGTTTAGGAATATATTAGAGTAGTAATTTGGGATATGATAGGTCGGAGAGGGGAATTAGGTTTGTATATCTTAACTGTTCTGTATAAATAACCAGGTTTGTAATCACCAATTATGTTGGGAAGTTGATAATCATCGATTTGTGCATTATTGGCAGTGATAAGTCTATTAACTCGTGTCTTTAGTATATTAGTAGGATTATTAATTCTTTTGAATTTTGTGTGGTCATCAAGAATTGTTTGAATTTTTTTGTGATAGATTTATTAAGTACTACAAATATGTTTGTTTTGTTCGCTATTTTTATAAAAGAGAAGCTATTGGTTGCTAACTCTGAAAGTAATTTCATCTATTTCTGTTTTTACGGCATATTTTGTCATTCTCAAAAATACGTATGACCATGAAGAACAAATGAAGTAAAATATAATGATGTTAATTCTATACTCATCTTTGTTTTACAATAAAAGTTAAATATTATGTATTTATATATAAGAAATTATGACATTATAAATTTAATTATATAGATGAGATTGATTCACAAAATAATATATATATATATATATATATATTGATTCATTCCAAGGACCATGCAAAAATCAATCCAAAATCATAATTTTCATAAGTTCTTTCAATTTTTAATTTTTAATATTTATTTCAACACCTCGATGGATGTTATTCATTCCAATTTACATCTTATATATAAAAATAATCTTTTCATTTTGAATCTTTTGCATTCTTACACGTGTTTCTTGATAGATTGGGACAAAAATTACAGTTCAATAGCCCATCTGTCAATCTTCAGAGAATATTAGAATGTGTATAGAATATTAGAATGTCAATAGATATATATATATATATATGCACATATTTATTTATATATATATATATAATGTATTTTTAATTAAATAACTACATAAATGTACATTAAATATTTAGGTGATAAAAATCCATAACCATATTTCTAATGGTAAAGATGCTGGACTATAGACATCAATATCGAAGGTTCGATCCTTGTCTAAGTTAGCCATGCTGATGACGGCTGTGAGCCAGAAACATGTGTCCATGGATTACTTTTATGTACGTATAAAATTAATAAATATATATATACACTCAATAACCTAAATTTTCACTTATGGCCAATCCCAACTCGCATCGGATTTATTTACTACCAACAATAACCTTATCACTAGAACCCTACCTCCTCCCTCCCTTTTCCTTTCCAACAGCAGCCATGCCCCATTCAACTAACCCCCCACCTTCTTCCCTTTATGCTTCACTTTCCCTTTCTCCAACCCACTTCCTCATCTTGGCCTCGTCTTTAACTAAAGGATTTCTTCTTAGAATTGCTTAAATATTTAACTACCAAAGTCATTTGTATACAACTCAGCTCCAGCCCAGAAAGTATTTTTAAAATGGCCCGATTTCTCATATTAATTCCGATTAAGTACGCTCCACCTACGATCTGAACTCAACATCCCACTATTGGAGTTACTTCATTTTTTAACGCTTTCCCATGCTGCCTTCACGAAAAACTTCCCTTCTCCATCTAAATCTCCTTTCATTGGACATCTTATCAACGGACAATTACCAACTGGACAAACTCCATATCTTTTTTACACAAACTTTTTTTCACTCTCCATTTCTTAATATTTTTTCAAATGTTGAATTTTGGCTTTTCCACTGCCAACTTATCTATCTATATAATTCCTCTGATGATAAGATTTCGATCTTTGAAAAGCCTTGGCTTAAGGAAAGAATAATAAACATAATTTTATTACAGAATATACCTTGCATTGAACAATTGAAGTTTGAAATAAATCTGGACATTCGTACATGTTTATCACTCTTCTTTCATCTATCTTTATAATTGCTCTATCTCATATATTGAGCTTAAACCATTTCACTATAGGTTCTATCTACTAAAAGTTTACTTTTAGTTTCATATTTGATTATATATATATATATATATATATATGCACACCGTTGACAATAGGTTGCTGTTTCAACTTTGAATATACATATATGAAAAATATACAGAGAAATAATAAATTTTCCTAGCCTGTGAATTGAAGGTCTTTCTTGAAATAAATAATACTGATTAATGCGTCAAAAGATTTGGTAGCAACTTGTTGGATGAAAAGACAATTCCATTGTTATTTTAGAAAAAACTAATAATAACACAGCCGGTAGAAGATCTTCATCTTGGACTGGTTCCAAAAGTCCATAGCTACCAGCACCGTCATCCTTAAAAGATGGCTATTCAATGAACAAAACTACAAGATGCTGATTGAGTGCCAGAAAAATATTTCTTTCTAATTGGTACTTTGTGTTTAGATTTGGGTTTCTTATCTGGCATTATCAAATTTATTATGAACGAGGATTATATTTACTCATCTCCAAACGATTGCAAGTTGATATTACATTTGATTTATTTTGATCAAAATCAATTGCATAATTTTGATTCTTAAAAATATGTAAAATTTAAGGATTAAGCTTTATTTGTCTAAAGAAGAAATTGAAATTCAAGGAATCTTGCTTAATTGTTGTCTAATGATTATTGGATCAAATTCAATGCAAATCTGAAATATTTGAATTTTTAAATGGGAGGTTGTGTCCATATCATGCCCCTTAAACTATTTTTTAAATATTCCCAAAAAACTAAAATTAGGGGAAATATTTATGATTTTATTTTTCTTAGCTCCTTACATCAAGTAGCTTCATGCCCTGTCTGGAGCGATTTCCATAAAAAAAAAAAAGTGGATGCCTAATACCTATTGTTCAAATTTCACAGAAATTTGAGGTATCTGAATTTTCATGAAAGACTTCCACCTACTCTTTGCTCCCTTTGCATCAAACTAAACTAAATATACCCAACATTTGAACCCCTTATGCCTAGCAGCTATGTTCCAAAATTCATAATGATCAGTTAATTACTTCATGAGTGAATCCTATACATATAAATATATAAACATATCTATCTTTATATCGATAGAGATTAAAATCTTTAAATGATCTAAATATGCTCAAATTTTGAAGATCGGTTTAATAGTCTCATTTACCTATAATCATGTTGACACACTAGTTTTCATTATATCACCAAAGTTAAGTGACATCGAGCTGTAAACATGCATGTTTTAGTGGTGCATGTGAATAGCAGACAATGCAGGTGATAAATGTTTGGTCAAAAGAAAAAAAATTGGGTACAGAAGGAAAAAAATTGGGTACAGAAGAAATTGAAAATATCTCTGATTGTGAGTTGGACCACACAGAAATTGTCTTTTGTTTGAAATAAAAATAAGTGCCCCATTAAACAGGGAATCATGCTGAGACCAATCTACTTGAGAAAAGTAATGTTCCTAGATCGTCTGCAGATAAACCCTTTAGAATGGGCACTGTCTAGCCATTATCTCTAGTGGATATCTCCAGTAGCCAGCTTCTGAATGGCTGAATGGTGACCACTGAGAAAGACCAGAATCTAAGATTTCCGGTCAAAAGTACATATGTTCCAGCCTATAGGCAGCGAGGGGGCAGTCAGTGCCGACCCTTCGGGGCGCAGGGCCAGCAGTTGGATGTCGAGGAGGCAGTTGTCTTCATTTGCCTGGAATAAAAGATCTCATTTTGGCATTTCATGCTACTCAACCTTAGAAAACGAGTACCATTTGTAATCTCCTAAAAAAATGAACGTCTGTTAATTGTTTATAAACTGGGCTTATGGTTTTGCTTGGAATGAGAATTCTTTATTGCAGAACCGAGTCGAACGTCAACCCTGCACCAGGCACAATGAGCGGGACCTGCTAATCCACACGTGTTAACACAATAGACGCCCCCTCCCCAGGACTGAAGTTCTGTTCTCAATCATGTGGCGAAGTTCACCAGAGAGCGAGAGAGTATGCAATTCGATTTGCATTTACCTATAATTTAAATCTCATTAAAAACATAGGTGAAACCGTTTTTAGTGTGGGTTTAATTTTCCCATCGAGGACTCCTTTTATAAGTTTAAAGAAAATCTTCTTAAAGGGCAATGTACTAAAAATGAACCCACTTTTATTAGCCATCTTTTTAAAAATTTTGTACCCGTAAACATTTATTCAAATTGCATTTAAATTTTAATGTCTTCTCGTGAATGTTGGCTGAAAGAAGATCCTATTATAAGACATTTTACTAAAGTGACCCATTTTAATTAAGTGCTTTTAATGTTGCACTCATCAACATTATTTAAATGTCTGGAAGTTATTGCATGCATTAAGCAAAGATGTTTTAAATGCATCCAACGTGGAGTAATTTACTCCAGATTTGACCTTTGCTTTAAACTTTGCCACCAATCAGGCATAAAAGGTAGCACACAGTTTTGGGTTATCTGAAACCAATCAAACTTTATACATATCATAAATAATATAGACTATTATTATTATTATTATTATTATTATTATTTTTGTTTTAAGTATCAAAATGATTAATTAGCCAATTTTTGCCGATTATAATTTCTAGAACAATTTAAACGAAAAATCTTTCGTTAATTCCCGATTGGAATTGAGTTACAAATGGAAAAGAAGAAGAAAAGATGATCTTAAAAATATGCGTCGATTTAATCTTTTCAGAGATAAAAATGCCAATCCTCCACTCTATAATAAAGAGCGATGTTTATTTGTGTGTATATAATCCATTTCAAATATATAGGAGAAATGAGACGTAAACCTATGTAGGAGTGCGGACCTTAGCTTAGTAAGATATTATCCCTTAGAGAATATGCTAAGAGGCACGCTTACATTTAATTTGTTAAAGAATCCATTTTGTAGGTACACACGGCCCATGTGGGGGAGAATTAAATTGTGTTATATATTTGTGAAATGCTTAAACAATGAAAAACAGGGAAAAACATAAAATGGTTGAATATAAGGCATGCATATAGTTGAAGGAAGAATAAAACGTAGTTTAAAAGTAACAAAAAATATTTATATATGTACAAAATCTTATATGGTGGTAAAATGTTAGTTTGAAATGTTCATTGAAAGTCAGTTCTGAAAATAGTAGAAAGCACATGTGTGCGACCATGTTTGTATGTGGGTGTGTAGTTGTACCAATGTGTGTGCGTGCACGTATGTTGATAATTCGTGTAGGCATTTGTATGTGTGTGTGTGTGTGTGTGTGTGCGCCTTTGTCAGCAGTGTGGTTGTATGCATGTGTGTGCGACAGTGTCTGGTTGCATGCGATGAAGAATGATAGGAGTGTAGGCCTTTGTGTATGTGTGGGTTTAGTAGTCAGCCAAGGTGCTGGTGCCCCTTGCCCAAAGGCGACAAGTGGACGAATGTGCCCTCTCTGTTAAGCAGCAGAGAGAAAAAGATGAAAAGGAGGAAATTTGATGCTGGGTGATTCTTTTTACATTGGCCGTGCAGACGTAGTTGCAAACACCCCACATGATCAACATTTTTGGCTTTTTTGCGCCTTTTTGTTTTTCTGGGAGCCGATTTTTATGACTCCAGGTTTGAGCATTTTGTTGTTGAAGTGAATTTGGTATTGCTTTCTGTTTACGCCGATGATAAATTAGGATGTCAAAACCCATACCTATTTCCATTTTTTCTGTCTTCTATAAAGATTTATACGCTTTTCTTTCCTTTTTTTCTTTTTTAAAACTTAGCAGTTTCTGTTTTTTCTTAACTTAACCGATTTAAAGTTTTTTTTTATATGAATATCCATGCGACACTGGTCATGGTTAATTTTTTTTCAGCATTTTTGATGGTAGTGGCTACTCAATCAAAAATAATTGAGATAGACAGACAGAGCCTCTTATAGCTATGCATGGATAGATACCTCTAAAAATCTCATTTCAAGTTTAACCATGACAAACCAAATAAAATGCTATTCTAAATTTAACTGACTGAAATACTATTTCAAACTTAAGCGTAACAGACTGAAGAAAATGCTATTTCAAACTTAAATTGGCTCAGAGATATTTGGATGCATCTAAAAAATGATGAAACACAAGATGTCTATCTAGAAGAATGTCCTTTTGCGCCCATCTGAAAACATATAAAATATGTAGGAAACTTTACAATTTCTAGAAATTAGGGCTGAAAATCTTTTTCTCAAATAAGCATTGCTTTTTCAGGACCTTTGATTAAAAATGATTTTGTGAACAAAATTTGTGACATTTGTACAATTTCTTTTTTCATATCACCTGATATGTCACATCCTAATTAACTATGAATTTTTAAAGCAATTTCTAAGTATTCAATCCATATTCATTTGAATATCAACATATTTTCTCTTTGAAATGTAAATTATTTAATTCACTGCCTTTTTTGGGGCATATTGAGAATAAAGTCACTCATTATATATATATATATATATATATTTATATATATTAGTAACTCAAAATAAAAATTATTAACTATTTTTATGAAACGAATTATGGTATTAAATTATATTAAATGGAATTTCTATTGAATAGTTTAAGAATGCTATGTAGCCTGTGTAAACTATTTAATACAAATTCCATCAAACCCAGCTAATCCAGTGATTCACCCATAAAATCTAAATCATAGCCAGATCTAACCTCAAGTGACACTCACATGCCCGCTGTAAGGAAGGTGCAGCATGAAATCTGCTGCTTAAGAGAACAAAATTATAGCCAGCATGCCAAGCCTGACTAGTAAAATATATGTCTGTCTGAGATGACACAAAGGAACTTTAAGAAGCGGTTTAAAGCTCTTAAGAACAGAGAGGAAAGAAGAAGAAATGTTTATTTGTTTGATTTCAAACTCTATCCTAATGCTTCCTAAACAGTCGGCAATATGAAACTAAATTCAGTATCAGTTGCCATTCAACATGCTAAATTCAGTATCTTCAGTATCAGTTGCCATTCAATGAGCGAAATTCAGTATCAGTTGCCATTCAATGAGCGAAATTCAGTATCAGTTGCCATTCAATGAGCGAAATTCAGTATCAGTTGCCATTCAATGAGCGAAATTCAGTATCAGTTGCCATTCAATGAGCGAAATTCAGTATCAGTTGCCATTCAATGAGCGAAATTCAGTATCAGTTGCCATTCAATGAGCAAAATTCAGTATCAGTTGCCATTCAACACGCAAAATTCAGTATCAGTTGCCATTCAACACGCAAAATTCAGTATCAGTTGCCATTCAACACGCAAAATTCAGTATTAGTTGCCATTCAACACGCAAAATTCAGTATCAGTTGCCATTCAACACGCAAAATTCAGTATCAGTTGCCATTCCACAAGCTCTCCTTTTTGAACAGCAAAAACTAAAAGATTTTTCAGAAATTAAAAATAAGTAATAATTATCTTACAGTATTTCCTCTTATGCTGACCATCAAATAATGTAAATTTGACAATTTGTTCATTCATTATGGTATAAATTTTTATATGACTGAGGATGAAACTAATTAACCTCTTCATATCAAATACTTTCATTGTATCAAGAATCACATGATAGAGAAAACAATATTTGCTTAGTAATTAAAATAAAAAAGAGTAAAAGCTGATTAGACACTTACCTTATGTACAGAAGCAGACTTGGCAACATTACGTACCAATCGAAATAGAGGGGACGAGGAAGCCATCACAGGTGAGATAGCATATATTACAGCTGTGAATTTGGCCGATGGCTGGCGGCCTAATTTTTTATAATAGAACGGATATGTAATGGCAGCATCAGAGTATTCAGGCATGATGAAATGAGCACCAGGCAAGCTATTCCAGAGCATTTGGTTCCGAGCCATGTGGCTATAAATCCTGTCTTTCAGAATCTACAAAATAAAACATTAAAATAAAAGTCTTTAAAATGTGCTTTAGATGGTAGAATTGGAAACGCTTTTAAAAAATTTTATGATTCCTTTATGTTTTTTTTGTTTTTTTTTTGTTTTTTTTAAATATTTGAAGATTTAATATTAACCCTTAAATGCTTTTGTTTCAAATATGACACATTTCAACAACATTTATATATTTGGCTAAAGTATATTTTAGGGTCAAAAACTAACAACGCTGTCAAAAATGAATATGCTTTGGAAATCTTTTTCAGAAGAGGACATTTTCAACAATAGTGAATCATATTCCATAAAGTTTTAGTTTTTTTTTTTCAACAAAAACAATAATATGGGGCAAAAAATTTTTGAACAATTTTTTTTCCAAGATATATATGGAACAAGTAAAAAATACTTTTTTTTAAATGGACACTGCCCCAGACAAGGCATGAAGTCACTTGATATAAGGAGCTAAAAAAATACTACTTCAAGATCAAAAACTAGCCAAAGATAAGTGTTATGGATAGATTCTGACCCAGAAAAAAGCAATTCTCACTCCTTTGTCAGAAACATCGCTCATGGAATGTGAGAACTAAAGGACAAAATAAGGGAAACGAGAGTTACGAGGCTGCCAAAAGTAAACTTAAGGTTCACTTTCTACTCTCCTCATTAATAACATATTAGAGTTTTTAAATTGGGTAAACGAAAGTTGAGACGACAGTGTGGAACGAGTGAAGCCTTGTTCTCTCTGTGGCCTACTCTTTATAGTTCTAAACGAAAACGCCATTTTCTCACCTTGAATCTATGTATGGGAATGCATATAAAAAAACAGGAATTCTGAATAAATGGCGAAACAAAGTCAAAATTAGCTAATTTTTTTTAAGTGCATTTGAAATCTTTAAACCAGAAAAATTTCTTTCAGATTGAACTTGCGATATGTAAAGAAAGTAAGCTTTTAGAAACACTAACTAAAAAAGAAGAATTAAAAAATAATTTTTTTAAACTTGTGTTTATTTACAGCATGAGAAACGCAGTGTATTATGTTTAAAATAATGCGATTTCTACATGTATTCTAATAGTCATTAGCTCTTCGAATATTAACACATTTTGTTATAAAACAGACATTGTTTTTATTTGAATTTCAAAAATGTACTTTATATGAAATGGGAATGAAAATACAGACATCTGCAATAAACAAATAAAAGATTGCCTTCATATTCTGCCATTATTTATATGGTTAATTTATATACCAAATTTGTAAGTTCTACCATTTTATTTTATTTTATTTTGTCAGGTTGTTGAAGTGAAGCAACTATTGCATTTCTTGAAAATTGAGAATCAGTCAGGCATCGGTAGTGGCGATTAAAGAAGATGGAATTTTTTCTTTTCGTTATTTTGTTAATCATTGCTTGAACTTGACAAGCTCGTTTCCGGATTTCTGGTATTAATTCATGGAGTATGGATCCGAGAGTTCTTCTTTTTTTTATCCCGCCAATACTACATATCAAAATAATAAAATACCTTACATAACAATTACAATGTAACAAAACAAAAAAAGTAACACCTGAAGACGATCGTGAAGATTGAAAGCGTTTGAGATGGCCACAAAAACAACTCTCGGGTACACATACTCCATACATTAACACAAGAAACACGGAAACTAGCCCACCAAGTCAAGACAGCCATTAAAAAAGAAAATCTTCTCATCTTTAATCAGACAGGTATTGCTAACGATTTGCTGCACAGATATATATTTTAAAAGGTTTACAATGAGTAGAGAAAAATTATAGGCCAAAATGTTATTGATGTGGGAGAAATTGTTAACTTCATAATAGGCCCTATTTAAAAATTGTCGTTTTTTGTCGGGGAGGGGGGCTTATGGCTAGAAACAAATCCAATTAAGGTAGACTATTGTTTTTGCGAAATGACCCAATTTGAAATAATGGCAATTTTATTCATAATTAAATTACATCAATCAATGAAACTGGTTTGTTTTGAAACTTCAGAACAAATAACTTGTTAGGCCACACATTTCTGATTCTCTCACTGGCATTTTTCCCCTACTTAAAAAGAAAAAAATGAATATATATAAATAAATTGTAATTCACTTAACACTTGATTGGAGTTTCACAGCTGGTCAGATCGTCAGAAGTAATACAATTTTATTCAATTTATTCGTTTGAATAATATTGTATCACTTCTGACGATCGGAGCAACAGTGAAACTGCAATAAAGTACAATTTATTATTGATATAGCTCTTTCCAAAAGGATATAGAGCTCTTTGTTTGTCCAACATCTGCTGTTTACTTTTGTTCTATCCAGAGTTTAAGAGGTTGTTTTTCTTATATATATATAATATATATATATATATATATATTATAATCCAGGTAAAACATCCACAGGGTAGTAATCCAAAGAATTTCAACCGGGTTTATAAAAAGTGGTCAATATCAAATAGAGCTTTTATATATGATTATTTTTATTTACACAGACATGTACAAAATCTGTGACACTGGCATGTCGATGTTATCGATATTTGGAAATATGATCTAAGGTTAAGATTGGATTCTAACTCTTCCTGATGAGATCTCAGTTTACAATAGCTGTTGATCGATAACATCGACATGCCAGTGTCGCAGATTTTGTACATGTCTGTGTAAATAAAAATAATCATGTATATATATATATAAGTAGAATACCTGTCCTAAAACGATTACAGCATTAGTTTAAAATTTTAATGTTTTTTCATTCTTTGAGGGTATGGTACAGTTTTGGTGGCACCCCCTAAATGGTAAAATTAAAAAAACAATGTGCCCACGTTACATACCCTGTTGCCTAGAATATATATTCCATAATTCGTAATCATAAGTTCAATAGTTTAGGTTTGGTTTGTTTTACGGCATATCAACCATCTATGGGTTATTTAATGCTGAATCTTAGATAACCAGAATACATTCCTCTTAGAAGGAAACTTCAGTGAAAGTGGGAACATTACTCCTAGAAGGGGATTCTAGTAAGAGAGGGAGGCATTACTCTCAGAAAACACCACTCCATGAAAAACATTACTTCTTTGACAACATTACTCTTTGGCATTGGTAATCTTCTTTGTTCTCAACATGATTGACTCTCGGCCTCTGCCTTCTAGTATCTATGTAGGGAGAAAAATAAAAATAAATAAGGTTTTCATTTTTTGAAGAATCAGATCGAATAATACTGTTGGGGATGAACTTATAGATATTAGGGCATGACATGATCAGCCGATTGATCGGATTGAGCCTCTATGACAGCCCGTCTAGCCAAAGCAAGGGCCGAAGTGGACGAATGCCTAGCCACCAGCATCGTGTCTTACAGCATCACACGTCGCCACTCACTGCCAACAGGTGGCCCCGTTTTGGGGAGGGGGGATACCCTTCTGCATAGGGATTACAGTCGGCGAATTCGTGGCCCCGCCGACAGGACAGAATAATTTAGGATTTTATCATATTACTGACGCTCATGCACACACCGATTCTTTTAAAAATGTATTACTTTATATAACTAAAAATTTGATGTAGAACAATTGGTTTCTCTATGAATTTTTTTGTATCTAACTTATTTTAAATGTTTTTTTTTGGGGGGGGGGAGGGGTAGTTTGGGTATGTGCACCCCCTAAATGGTAAAGTTTACAAAAAATATAATGTACCCATGTTACTGACTGTGTTGGCGAGAACATATATTCGAAAATTCATAATGTCTGGTTCATTAATTTAGAAGTGAACCCTTTACATACAAATATATAAACATATACACATACATAACTATGTGTATAGATATCTAACATTCTCTAATAAATAAATATATATATATATGTATGCACATGCACACATATATAATGCAGGCACTTTACCCACGTATACATCTTGGAAATAGTTTATATTTATTGTCATGCAACTGAATATGGAAGAAAAGAGCAAAGCTCAAAGAATATGACAAGGAGCTTGAACGGAAAGAAAGAAAAAGCAAAAAGGACGGACGAATAACCGCTGATCGTGATGCTGATGATACTTCCCAAATGATTTGTTGATGGGGCTTACAACAGTGTTGCAAACAGTGACAGGGCCTCACTCACTATTGGTCTGCAGATCAAACATTATATACAATTTACAGCTTTGGTTATTCTTAGATTCGGCCCATTCCACGGCCAAACTCTTGCGCCTACGCAGGAGATAAATGGTTGTTCATGTCTGAACAGGCGGCATTAAAGTTGTGCGGACAAGTTTAATGGGACTGCAAATGGCTGATAAATAAAGGTGGGATCTTCGGCAGCACATAACATGTAGCTGATGCCTTTGCCGTTACCAATAGGAAGGATGGAAAACTTTAAAAGGAATGGCATTTGTTGCTGTAGATGAAGCAGTAATATTATTGCTGATGGAATATTATATATATATATATATATATATATATATATATATATGATTATTTTTATTTATACAGACATGTACAAAAAATCTGCGACACTGGCATGTCGAAATTATCGATCAACAGTTATTATAAACTGAGATCTCATCAGGCAGAGTTCTGATGAGATCTCAGTTTATAATAACTGTTGATCGATAACTTCGACATGCCAGTGTCGCAGATTTTGTACATGTCTGTGTAAATAAAAATAATTATATATAAAAGCTCTATTTGATATTGAGCACTTTTTATAAACCCGGTTGAAATTCTTTGGATTACTACCCTGTGGATGTTTTACCTGGATTATTATATATATATATATATATATATATATATATATATATATATATATATATATATATATATATGTATGTATGTATGTGTTTGTATATAGAAATGTTTGTGTGTGCGTGTATATATATATATATATATAACTTAATGTTTATGTGGGTGTCCTATAGAAAAAAAGGTTAGGGAATCTACATAAAATCTAAAAGTGTATTCTGTAAAATTTAACAGGGAAAATAATGGAAGTGCACTATGGAGCAGATTTCGTCGGGGAGTATCGAGTTTTTTAACAATAATTTGGAAAGAAAACGCTGTAATTTTAATGTATTCCTTCCTGAAATGATTCGGCATTTTCTTTATGTAATGTTTCTTAAGCTGGAGGCATCCTTACTTTAATTTGGGTGGTTTCAGTAGCGCTCTAAACGTGAGCAATAAATCTAAGATTACAGTATTACATTTGGTAAGTGGTATATAGTAATCCAAAAGTGCTCAACATCCTAAGTAGAGGAGGTGTGTTTAAATGCAGTATTGCTTGAGAGACAGAACTTCTCTCTCTTTTTTTAACTCGGTGTTGCCCGAGACACATAATAGTAATTATACAATATTAGATTTGGTAAGTGGTATAAGTTAATCCAAAATGTAATCGGTGTTGTCCGGAAGTCATCAATATCCTACATAGAGCAGGTGATTTTAAACACCGTGTTGACAGAGAAATGATTTTCACTGTATTTTGTTGTACCAGAAAAAGTACTCTGCATTGTTTAGGAGACAGTGCTCGATATCCTAAATAGAGCAGGTGTGTGCAATAATACAGTAGTACATTTCCTATGTGGTATATGCTTGATGGAGAAGGAGAAGACAAGAAATTCAGCATTGTCCAGGAAGAGAGAAGATAAGAAAATCAGTGCTGCCTGAGAATAAATTAAAACAAATATATATTTCATTATATTTTTTAGGAAAGGGGGGAGGGGGGATAACGTTAAAACTGAAATCTCATGTGAATGACTTGAATTATCAATATTTTCAATGCATTAAAACAAGAGAGAGGAATGGGCTGGGCAGAGGTGAAACCTAAGAATTAAAAACACGTTTTTAAGATAAACAAATATGAGGTTTGAAAACTAAAACTAAAAAACAAAACAATGTTAACAGCAAATAATCTTTCTTTGTATCTAGCCTAGTCTATGATAACAAATAACTCAGGTTAGTAGGTTGGTTGTTGGTTTTATGGCATATTAACTCATTTTGCACACGGTTTGTAAATTCATTTGTTTTATATGCATATAGTTGTGTAAATAAATAGATTGTAGATAAATAGATTGTAAATAATAGATTCTATTCAACCGACAGATGGGGCCTTGGCAGATACTACGATTTCTGATTAGAATGGAAATGAACATGCTACTAAGAAGTGACTTCACACTCACTAAAGCACTCAAATTGAGGCCTGACCACCAAACGTAGTTTAAGGTCATACCCAGAACTATGTTAGTACGAGTGTTATCACATGTTACTCCAAACATGTGATAACACTCGTACTAACATAGTAACAATGCTAGTATTATATGTTTTTAAAGTTTAAAACTTTTAGAAATCTTTATTTAATTTTCTTAACATTATTTTTTTCTGTCAGCCTGTTACTGTCAATTGTAGTATTTCACAAAAAACATCTGATGTAGATAAACAATATATATATATGTGTGTGTGTGTGTGTGTGTGTGTGTGTTTGAAGGAGAAAATATTTGGGATATGAATGGAATTGATTTTCTATTGGACAGAAAAATGTGTTGCTTAAAAAAAAAAAAATTTCTTAACTGTCTATTTGGGATCGTCATGAAAAAATTAATGTAAACATAATAAATACAAGATGGGATTGTCAGAAAATAAAAAAGATAAGTCTTGATTTATTTTTTTTTCAATGAAAAACAAACCTATATATATATATATATATATATATATATATATATACACACAACAGTGCATTAAAAATTTAATAGATCAATACAAGTCAACAGTATATCTAACATATAAAGTTATCCTATCGGATTTTCAAAATCAGACTTAAATAGCAATGGATCGGCCAAATCGATGTTGGATTCTTACTAGCCAGTCATGTTAGAAAATTATTACTTGTCAGAACAAAATGAAATTCGCCTTTATCATTTACATTTTCTATCCCACCCGATAATGCTTCCAGTAATAGAAATTTACAGAGATTAGCTGTTTGTTACAAATTCATAATGACATTTACATTTGCTGGATACATACTTAACCAAATATTTATTTTCTATTTGCAAAACGCACACTTACTTTTCACAATATAGACATTAATAATTTGATTGAATTTAGAAATTAAACCAAAAATATAATTATGCATTCACAAGTTCATTAACAACTCACACGTCAATTCATGGCAAACTTGAAAGGAACAAAAGAAAATCCAAAAGTATTTAAAAAATAAAATACTATTTTTCCCATAAGTTCATCGCTAAAAATGTTATTCGTATCAAGTTTATTGCGTTTAGCTTCAAGTCAATTGTTATATAGTATTTGTTTATTAACAAAAGAATGTCAAAGAATAAAATTTATTCAAAGAGTTCTAAATAACATTCTCTATCATGAACCAGACCTCTACCTCAATGCGATGGCAGAACTGTCATCATTGAACATCCAAGAATGTGTGTGTATATATATATATATATATATATATATATTGATGATTCTGGTGACTGTATCTGCACACAAAGAATAAAAGTATAAATTATACAATTTTTTATTCCCAGAGATTCCACATCGTGCTTTGCATTCAAAATTCTTTCTGACATCTCCAGATGTAATAAAAAAAAAAGGCAAAATTTGATTTCCGGCTTTATAAGGAAAAAGCTTAAGCTGAAATATTAATATGAATAAACAAAATTGTGTGTATGTGCTTGTCTACAGAACTAATAATGGTAAGAGAATAAGAACAGAAAAATGAAGAGAATATAAAAGAAATGTTTGGTAAAAAAACAAAGAAAAATAATAAGTCGATTAATACATAACTTTTCTGGATTTGGATATTATTAATATGAAATCCAAAGATTAATTGAGAAATATCTGGTGCCACTGAGTGTCAAATATTTTAGCTTTACCCATTTCAAAATTATTTTTTCCAAATTTGAATATAACTTCATAAATATAATTCTGTCATAAAAAATGAATCATCAGTACAAACTGGCCTTCGGGCTAGGATCAAAGTGTAGCATATGTCCTATTCTTATTCAGGTGTCAGACAATTTATCTCCCCTCAGAAAGGAGGAGGTAATGCCGGATATTGTCCCTATTTGTTGCCTCACAAGATCAAAGTTAGACACAAGGTCAGTTTCTGAATGTGAATACAAATACCTGGGTCAGAATGCATTTCCTCATACAGCACCTCATTCGATAGGCAATAATAAATCCATCTCTTTCTAATATATAAGTAGATAAAAAATTAATTCACCATGGAATTTTTTGTATCCTGCTAACAGGGTTGCGGAGTCAGAGTCGGAGGTTTTGGAAGGAGTTGGAGTCAGTCCCATAAGAATGTTAGGAATCGAAGTTGGATTTTTTAATCCCTAAAGTGTTAACAGCAAATCTGAATATTGGAAAACTTTAAAATAAGAAGTCGAAGTTAAAATTTTTGGAATCCTACGAGTCGGACGTTATACCTTCAGATTCTGCAATCCTGCCAGCTAGTTCATATATATTTATATTTAAAGTGCTCAATGTTTTGTTTATATAGATGATAAAATTGCATTCAGTGGCGAGGCCCCAATTGGAAGGTTTAGAGTCATTCTTTAGTTGACGTTACTCCCAGGTCCATTCTAGTGGTAGTATCTGTCAGAATCTCATATATGGTTATAAATAGAATATCTGTCCTGCGGATCACATGAAACTGCATGGTATACACATACGTTGCACAATGAATAACTCGTCAAAGCAAACACCATGAATTGAATATATTAAAAACCTGAAACAAAACGAATGTGTACAAAAATTACTGGATTCAACATTAAATAACCCAAAAAGGGTTGATATGTAGCAAAACAAATAGATTATATCTGAACTAATGTACACACTGTCAAAAATGACGTTAAAAACATTTATGCTTCGCCAATGTTTGCATTCGATATTTTTCTAGATATATTACTAAAATATTCATATAAAAAAAAATCATAGAATTACGTCAGTAATCCTATTTTTCATATATAAATTATGATCATTTGTGCTTATCTAAAGAAAACAAACATCCACTATTGACTTTTTATTATAGAGTTGAAGATTTCTTTCCGTATTGATTTCAGGCGGTAGATCTGAGGTGGTTGTCTGACTTGTTATTTATTTTCTCGCTTCCTCTACTCTAGAAATGGTTCCGTCTGGGGACTAGAAAAAGGTATGTGTTTTACTCGCTAACTTTTGCGTGACACGATGGAAGTACATATTGATTTATATACAAATAAATACATATTGTTCTGTATTATCGAGTGGAAGATTTGCATGTGTACGTGCACGTTTGTTTTAACTGCTCCAGAGTTATATTGGATTTACTGATCATTAGCAGAATGAATTAGGGCCCCCGTAAACCACTTCTCTTCCAGATTGAACCCCCACATTACTGTTTTTGTTCTAATTTCTATAATTTTCAATTTCTAAATAAATCATAATATAATAAAACATCATTACCACTGTTGACCAAGGAAATAGCCATGTGTACGCAGTCAGATAATGTACAGAAGTGAAATCTGGCCAAGGAGGGTTGAGGACATGCATTGCATGGAGAGAAATGATATGAGAATGATGTGTAATGTGAGTCTTAAAAACAGACTTAACTCAGACGAAGATTACATCTGGACAGGAGATGTTAGCAGAATAGGAGACTTTGTTGGTTTGGTCACATTAAAAAATGCATGAGAAAGTGTTTGGGTTAGTAGATGGAGAACAGTGTAGGTTGCAGTGCCAGTTGGCAGGGAAAGGCCAAAGAAAACACAGTAGGAAGTGATAGGGATGGATTTGATAGAAAGAAGGATAAATAAAGACCTGGGTAGAGATAGGTTAGTTTGGAAGTTCAACACCTGCCAGCATGTAAAAGAGACGTTAAACTGAATATATATTGCATATAAGTGAAATGAATGCGGATTCTAAATTCTGATGGTCCAATGCACGTCAAATATTAACCAAGGAAGAAGAGAGGAAAGGGAAACAGAATGAAATTGATTTGGTGAGAATCAAAGAGAATATTGATAAACCTGCACTCAATTTAATTTGGTTAATTGCAAAAGTTCCACGGAAAAAGAAATCATTTATTTATGTATGCCGATCAATTTCACAAATTGCAGAACGGGACAAAAGTTTCATCTATAAAGATAAAGTTTGTTGATTTTTTAAAAACTGTGATTCAACACTAGCTGAACTTATCAGCGTTGCCCGGAAGTCTTTTTTATTTTCGTTTTTGTTTTGCTCATGCTCCCATCCCCGGCCGGGTTTTCTGTTAATTCATTTCTTACAAGAAATTCAATGTGGAAATACGTTATTATTTTTAAATCGTCTTTGCGATAAAATCGATTGGATGTCTTACAAAATGTGGGAATTTAAATCCCATGAATACATTTTTTAAACAAATATATAATAAGCTAAGAGCCAAAGATGCATGCTAGGTTTCCGCGATTCAAACAACAAAACAGTCATTTTATTACGTTTCCCCAGCAGTGTTGATCAAGCATCACCTCCATTTAAATATAATTATTATATTTAATGTGTTATTTTATTTTAGGCCATTATCATGTTTGTTGGTTTTTATCTGAGTTATTGTATCAATTCTCCAACCGATGTAAACCTAATCAAAATGCCAGCGGTTTGAATACCAAGTCCAATATTTTCTTCCAATTAATAATTAAACATATTCAACCAAAGAATTTGATATTAAATTCAAAATATTTTACTAATCTGTCATCATCATATTTGGTTTAACGTCTGTTTTACATGCTGGATGTGTTTGATGGCGTTTAGAAATTCACTTCCAAACTAACCTATATCTGGCAAGGTCTTTATTTTTCCCTTTTTCTCTCAAATCAATTCTTATCATTTTTTCCATGTTTCCCTGTGCCTTCTTCTGCCAACTAACCCTGCTACCTAAACTGTTCTACATCAACTGACCCAAGAACTCAACCTATATATATATATATATATATATATATATATATATATATATATATATGACACACCCAAAGTGTCAGTCGTTACCAGTGTGGACTGTGGGATCAGCCTATGATCTTCAAGTTCCATCAGGCTATGGTATCACTTTTACTAATACCTTTCGAAAGATATGAAGTCATCTTTGCTTCTCCGGGCTATTGGTGGAATTACCTTCTAAGCAATTCGTCTCTGAAGTAATACTCTCAACAGGAGAGTCCATTTTAACAAATCAGCAGCGATGAAGGAAAACAACATATCTAGATTCCTATGAACATATCTAACTTAGTTTAAAAAACATTTGGCTCTGGTTAGTTCAGAACCTTGACAGGTCGATGTAAGCTTTATGCTCCCCTAAGGGGAGAACGTCATCATATTCAGTTTAACGTCTATTTTTTATGCTGGCATGTGTTGGACGACTTTTTGAAATTGACTTCCAAACTAACCTACCTCTGGCAAGATCTTTATTTATCTCACTTTCTCTCAAGTCCATCCTTATCACTTCCTCCAATGTTTTCATCTGGCCTACCCCTGCCAACTGTTCTACATCTAACTCAAGGAATCTCATCCATTCTTTCAACATGGCCATACCATCAAGTTTCCTGTTCTGCACATATCTTCCTATACTGTTAAGATTTACTCTTCCTCTGCGGTCATCAGCTCTAAGCATGTATTTAAGACTCACAGTACACATTCATCGTATCATTTTCATATCATTTCTCTCCATGCAACGCATGTCCTCAATCCTCACTGACCAGGTACATACATCATCACACTGTGTATACAGGTTTAACACTCTGCTTGTTAGTAAAATGCAGAAGTTCCCTGAACTTACTCCATCCACTCCTAACTCTTGCAATCACAGTAGCACTAGCTCCCCCCCTCCCGTGCTCCTATGATACCACCACTCTTCTTCAAAAATAAATGAAGAAAACCTATTGAACATGAAAAATATGTGCTAAAAAAATGACCAAGCTTTTAAATCCGAACTTATTTTTCCGAGGACACATCACGTTCCTTTGCTAGTTTGTAAAAAAATAAATCCCCCCGCCGCCGTTATTTTGTTCCAAATTTGTTTGGTTTTTTTCCAATTAAATATCTTTCGTAGAAAAATAAAACCAACTCTAATACAACATGAGCAATGCCGAGTAACCTTTTCTACTACAGATGCATACAAATATGTTTATCTTTTAAAAGTTTATTTCATAAGTTGCCTTGAAAATTTGCAAAATAAAAATATACAGAAAACACTTTTCCCATTGATTTCGAAATCTCAAAGGAGAACTACGTAGCGGGGGAAAAAAAAATATGTATGACAAAAAACTGTCCATATCTATCAAAAACTTGCCAAGCAATGGACGTTGAAGGAATAACAATATGGCAGAAATTTGTTTCAATTCTTCGAACAGCCTTTCCTATCTATTTTACAAAACCATCTCCATATTAATTTGGTCGGCGTGAAAGTTCTGCGCGATGTCAATATGTGTCTCTTTTAATGCTTCAAATCACAGTTGTAATGTTGGTACACCTGATATGTTGCCATCAGTTAGATTAAAAAAGAAATTTTGTTTACTTTTGTTCGTCCGAAACAAGGCACAGTGCCACTGAAGCATAAGTGCCTACTATGATAGAGGCCAGATTTATAAAGGGGTAACCTAGATGGGGAGTTGAGCAACAAGATTTTGTTCACAATACATTTTCATTTTTGCATGTTGATACTTGGTACAGTCTGGGAAACAAAGAGGAGGGAGGGAATTCCAAAGGCAAGTAGTCCGAGGAAAGAAGCTATCAGAGTAGAAAATCTTCCGACATCTAGGAACCTCTATAGTGAAGAGGTATGATTTTGCTGCTCATCGGATTGGTTGAGGGGGTACAGGTGCAGTAATGTTCAGAGCACATTCGTGGAAGTACTTGTAAAAACTGCAGCGATGGGGCAGGAACCGGAGCTTGTTAGACAGTGCTGGACCTATAAGGTTTGAGACTATTTTTCGTATCCTGTTTAAGAGGGAAAAACTAATGGTTGGTGCACCAGCCCATATGTGGCAACAATACTCTATGCAAGGGCGAATGGTAGCTTTATAGAAATATAGGATACTGGCAGGTGTGAGAAGTTTACTCGCCCGGTAGTATCTATGCATTTATTCCAATTTATGTCGCCTGTGAATGTTAGGCCAAGGAGTGTGAACATTGAACTCCCGTGAAAGGTGCTATCAGCCCTAGCAATTAATGGTTAAAAAGGTGTTTAATAAGTGTTAAAGGAAATGCAATCAAACACATCGACTGCCAGTGTGTGAAAACAGAGCTTACACCACTGAAGTTATGGGCTTAGAAAACATTTAATTTAATCCCATTATGGGTATCTAAAACTGATTGAAATTTTGGTAATCTGAAGAATTTTATGCAATTTGCGTGTAATTTAAATGTCATTGAATTTAGAGGTAAAAACTTTAGAGAGATGAGCTTTCTTCTTTTGCCAATAAAGAAATGAGATACATTCAAAGTTATTATTCAGTAATACAGTTGTTATATCTGCAATCCAATAGTGCTTGACACTAAAATTGTTATTTATTACCTTTTGTTGTTGCTTACATCGGCACTTTCTGTTTTTCAGCTTACTGGTGATGAAACCAATATGTTGAAATGTTGGCACCAGCAATGTAGCATTGCAAGCTGATAGCCTATTTTCGTTAAACATCGGCAAAATTTCACACCTAATGTGCTTAAACAAGCCATATATCTCTTATTTGTGGGCCAATTTTTAAAACAATTACATGGATGGAAAGAGAATAAAATAAGCATTCCAATGATGTTAATTTCGCGTTCAAAGTGAAAAAAAATTGTCAAAACTGACGACAACAGAATTGGAAACTGTTTTTTGAATTTCTAAATTTCATACATTAAATTTCGATTAAAATGCGAAGGGTTAAATCTGGTTGAATATTGCTGAAATTCCATTCAAACTTAGATGATTAGGTCTATTAACATTTGATTTGTATTTATGTGACCATTAGAAACAAAGTTACAACCGAGCAAAGTTGACAAAGAATATTTTGAAATTGATAAGGTAAGTCGACGTATATCATTAAGTTTAATATAGATAATAGTTTCAGAATTATTTTTATGTACAATATGTAAATATTTTATAATTTTTAATAGCGTGCAACTTTTCTTTAAAACGTTATGTTCTGTTGAATTCTGAATAAAGGGTAAAAAAGGTTGAATGTGTTGGAACTTTAAAACGGCTAGGGCTCGAATTCCCACAACAGACACGAAAACTGAACCATTGCAAACGCCAACAGGCAACAAAGCAATAAACAGGAAAATGAATAAATAAATAACGCTAGTGCGCGCTTACCTGCTTTTCAAAGTTGCGACGTTGCTTCTTTAGCGTCGCGGCTCGTTGTGCCTGGTAACATTTTTATATTAATATGGAAATGAGACCCTTTCATAGGCCCAAGGGAACAAATAAAGTGTTCTCCTAAAATAAGTATGGTTGGAGAAATACCTCTCGGTGGGAGAAAAAACACAAAAAAAAACACTGTCTTACTTGGACAGAATGCCCAGCCAAACGTACACAACTTAAAATAAAATAAAATAAATAAATCTCGGCCGAGATTCCCTGGTAGATAATTAGAGAAATTAATATCTTAGGCCTACCCAAAATTAATTTCAACGTTAGTCACGTTAAAACAAATTGGTAACTTATTAGGTAGGCCTGGGAAAAGTAGGGAAGAGATAGGGGGACGCACTCAAAATTGTAACTTGTCCACTTGTTTGGTATTCAGACACACCCCAACCCCTCCCAACTGAACCATTAAATACCCAACCTCTCCATCTCTATGCTAACGTGATTCACGTATGCTAATTAACCCCTCTTCAAAGAAAGATAGGTAATCCTAACACCCCTCAGAATTGAGGTAAGAAATTCTTTCACTCTCCCACTCAAGAGTAAAAAAACAAAAAAACAAATAAATAAATATAAAATAAACCCTTTTTTTTTTTTTATAACTGACCATTGAAATAACTTAAATGTCAGACCCCCCTTCCGGGTCTGCACAAGAAGAACAGTACCACTGATCCTCCTCTGCCGGAGCTTCATCAATGCCAGCACATTGCCAATGGAACCATTGATCACAACGATCACAACATATCATTGGTCTGTAGTCTTCCGGTTCCTGACACCCAGGGCAGATCCATATTAACTCCTGATAGAGCATCGTCTGACACGCCGAACAATACCACCGACTCTCCTCTGGAGGTTCCCCCACTATACCAACACACTGCCAATGGAACCATTGATCACAATGATCACAACAGATCATTGGTCGCTGATCCTCCGGTTCCTGGCAACCAGGGCAGATACATATCAATTCCTGATCTGCAGGTACAAAATCCACTGGGACAGAGGAGTCCGTCTCATCTCTCGACGTATCAGGAGCATAAGCTCTGTGACTGTGCGTTATAGCTAATTCCAATGGATACAATAATTTTATGGGGTGAATCTGTGTTGATCCATCACCCCTTTTCAATACCACAGTACGGACAAAAGCATCATCCCCAGGGATGAGTTCCATCACCCTACCTAAAGTCCAAAAAGGTCTGGTTTTAATGGGGGATTTTATTAACACAACATCTCCTATTTTAATTTGATTGTTATAGGACTCATTGTGTAGATTTTTCGCCGATTCCCTAAGGCTAAGTAGGTATTCATTAAACCATAGCTCTTTATATTTGAATATGAGCCGTTCCCTCTCCTCCATAGCCTCAAGGACATCAGTTCTGAGGGGGGGTTCTGAGTCAAAGAGATCCTCCTCTTCCTTTCTATACAGTATATTAACCGCAGAAAAGGGTCTCAGGAAATGATTAGGTGTAATTATCTCCAACCCGTCATCTGATGAACAGCGATAAGTCAAAGGACGATTGTTAACAGCCCTCTGAACATCTGAGACGAAAGTTAATAGTTGGAAATAACTCACCTGAGAGCGACCAACTGTTTTGAACAAGCAAGTCTTCACTGTGCGAATAAGCCGCTCCCAGGTTCCCCCAAACGAAGCAGCATACACAGGAATTGTTAGATGCTTGACAGAATAAGTGCGGAAGATACTATTATATTCCTCTGAGCCATAGGCCTGCTTAATAATTCTGCCGCCAGTGGTAAAAGTCTTAGCATTGTCGGAATACAAATGAGAAGGTACTCCGACATTGTTTGTGAATCTTATAAATGCCAAGATAAAAGAATATACACTCATATCGTCCACCACTTCAAGGTGTATACCTCTAGTGGTAAGACACGTAAATAAGAGCAAATAAACTTTGCGGCCATTTTCCCCCTCCCCCACCCAGATGTGTCCTGTGAAATCCACACCAGTGTGAAGAAAGGGTCTGATCAAATTGACCCGATATTTGGGCAAATTAGTCATGCGGGGGTATGCAAAAGACATTGCATTATAACGCACACACAACCTGCAAGACCTTAAAGTAGATTTTTCCGCCTGTCTTGCCTTAGGAATCCAAAATCCAGATAGGCGTAGTTGGCTCAGAGTAGACGCTATGCCCAAATGTTTGCATTTTCTATGAGCATCTATAATTACCATTTGGGTAAAAGTGTGAGATTTATCCAGGAGAACTGGGTAAATCACTTCATAATTGAAGGCATTGCACTTGCGAATCCGACCCCTGGTTCTAATAATACCTTCCTCATCCAAAAAAAGGCTGAGAGAAGTTACCAAATCTGGGGCTTGACCAGACGGATTAAGCAAGTATTCCCTGACTTGTGGGAACGCTTGTCCTTGCATCCCTTTTATTAAGTGCTGCCAAGCCAATTTTTCTGGGTCAGCCCTTGAATGCCTCAAACGTCCAATAAACTTAAATACCCCTGTTACTACTCCAAGAAGTTTACTCAGAGTTTCATATTTCTCAAAGGGAATTACAGGCTCTGCCGTTTGTATTAGGGCACCACAAAATGTAGGCCCCCTCACAATTTCCTTATTTTCCTCCTTCAAGCAGTTTAAGGATGCAAAAGGCCATTCTATTGGCGTTCGGGTCAGCCATGTTGGACCATGCACCCAATGCAATATGCGTTTTTTAAAGGTCTTTACTGACACTCCCCTTGAGAGCAGATCCGCTGGGTTCTGCTCCGAGGGCACATATCGGAAAGAAATGTCTATTCCAAACTGCTGGCTCAGATTCTGACGCATTTCAGTAATGTCTCTGGCTCTGTTTCTCGCAAAAATATTCTTTGTTTTTACATCCTGAGACAGGATCCAGGACAGTACTATTTGAGCATCAACTGCTACACTAACCTCTTTAAAGGTGATTTCCTTTAGAGAGAGTAAAATTGTCTTTAATGATTTTAGCGCCAAATATACTGCCAACAACTCGAGAGTGGGCAGGGACTTTGCCCGCAAAGGTGCCACCTTGGCTTTAGCAAAAACTAAATTGGACCTATCGTCCTGTAATCCGTAAGCTACAAACCCGTACGCTTCTTTGGAAGCATCACAAAACAAAGCTAGGTTTGCAGTAGAGCCTTCGCGCAGGGATTTTCTTGGAAAGGTGAAGGAACTGAGCCGAGATAAATCTTTTGAGAGTGACTGCCAACTTCTCTGTTGGGTAGGAGTAACAGTTTCATCCCAGCCCAACCCGGCCTTCCATAACTCACTAATAAATATGCGGCCCCTTATTGTAACGGGTACACATAAAGATAACGGATCAAAATTGGCTGCCACCGCCGCCAATATTCTTCTTTTGGTATTGGCCCCAGAATCACTATCTGTCGTGGCCAAGGACAAAGAATCACTCTCAGGGTTATAATTATAACCCAAGACCTTCTCATATTGGGAGTGGTGTTGAGGCAAACGCCCATCCTCCTCCATCTTCTGTCTTAATTCTTCGCAGTTAGAACTGCAGGAACGCAAATCAAAGTGTCCCTCTTCCAACCTCTTCACAACATCGGTGTATAATTGTATAAGAGTTTCAGGTACATTCCCGGTTTTAATTAAGTTATCCACATAAAAATTTTCTCCAATAGTTTTGGAACATTCATCTGATGGATAACGGTCAGCGTGATGCTTCAAAAGAAAATTTAATATAAATGGAGAGGCATTATAGCCAAATATTAATGTGGTATACCTAAAACATACCAAGTTTTTTCCTATTTTAAGAAAAAAACAAAACCGATTCTTATCCTCCTCAGTGAGGAGTTTAATTTGCAAAAATGCTTTGCGGATGTCACCAAGCAACACATACTCATTGGAGCGGAAGTGTAGCAACAACTGTAGGAGATTTCCCATCAAGTTCACCCCAGGGTAGGCAGCCTCATTAATAGAGATTCCGCCCTTAGGTTTTGATGAACAATTGAATACAGGCCGCACTTTTGTAGTGCTTTGCTCATCAGTCTTATATACTGGTCTGTGTGGTATCCATACATATTCTCCATAATTCTCTGGAGAAACCACAATTCTCTCCACAATGCCCTCCTTCTCCTGTTCCAGGAAAACATCCAAATACTCCCCATATTTATTTTCTTTTTCCAGCTTATTGAACACACGGTTCAAAACTGCCAATGCCACCGAATAGTTAGATGGAACTTTGCCAATCTTATCCTCCCACCAAGGAAGCCTTACATAGTAACACTGGTCCTCTATGACCACAGAGTTTTGGAACTCCTTTACCTTCCCTAGTTCAAATTCTGAAAAAGTTTCCTCCTCAGTGAGTCCCATAAGTTCCAAACTGAACAAACTGTCCAACCCTCTTTCCACCGAGGTGTTCTCAAATGTATCCTTAAAAGGATCTACATAATTATATCGGGGTGCCAGCACAAAGTTTACCGCTGTAGTGGAAACAGTACCCATGCTGGCAAGGACGTTTTCATAATTGACGGGTGGTGAACGCTCCTCTCCGATTGACAATATCTGGGATTCTTTCAAGAAGTTAAGTGAATTCCCCCAAGGCACTATACCCTTTGGGGTCTCCCAGGCTACACCATTCTGGCACTTTATCAGGCTTAAAGGATGCAAAAACTGCAGCAGATCTACCCCCACTAGTCCTTGAATAGGAAAAAGACGTCCCTTTTTATCAAATCCAGCAGCTAATTTGAACTGGGCCTCTCTTAAATTCCTATATATCAAATCCATCCCATCTGTTTGAGACTTTAAATTAAAGGAGGAGTCAATGAGGACAGGCAAAGGTCTTTTGGTGTTAGGAACCATTTCCACCTGCAATAATACCTCACTTAAGTTCTTTTTCTCCTCTCCCACAAATGTCTGTATTGTATATTGACGGTCATAACATGATTCTATAGAAATATCTAATCCCTCTAGAATGCTTCTGGAAAAATATGAACGTTGACTTCCAGAATCAAGTATACAATTGCAAACATACCGTCTCTTGCCGCGATGTAAAACCACTTTATAGATGGGAAGGATGGATATCTGTTGAGTGTCACAAGTCTGGAAGCCGGTATTCACTCTAGTTTTCTCAGAAGAGGCTTTATCTTTTGGACACATTATTGTATAGTGCCGTTTCGAGCCACAATTAGCACAACCATATGGGAAGCCCCTTTTATTACCAGGACATTCATTATATGAATGATCTTCTGCAGCACATGCAATGCAGAGGTGCAATTCCTTGCACCGCGATAGTCTCTCTTTGTAACTAGCAAATTTTTTGCATAGTTTTCCCTCATGTCCGCCTGAAGAACAAAACTTACAGGTTGACGTCGATAGTGGGGTACCACCCCTTGAGGAAAAATTCTCCAAAGCTCTTTTTGGCGAGTAAGAGCCTGGAACAAATCGATCAGATCGAAACCTGGCATTGCCAGAAGGGGCAGAACACTCCTCCAATCTCACTAGATCCTTGATTAAATTCTTAGATAAGGAAACAATGTCGTCAATTCCGGGATAACTGTTGCCAGTCCTGCTCATTAACTCCCTTTTTAAGGAAACTGGTAGCCGGCCAAACACAATATGGCTTATTAATAAATAACCCGGTGTGCCCGGTTCCAAAAAGTCCAACTGGTAGCTATTTTTCAGCTCCAGCAAAGCACACCTGATTTGGTTCAGATAAATTTTAACCTGAGAAAACTGGCTATCCAACTTTGGTCTGGCTGCCAACAACTGCTGAAACATCTGATCCAAAATATTTGGTATATCCAAATATTCTCCCTCCAACAGCTGCAAAGCCACAGGAAAATTAGCTTCTGAGGTGGAAAGGTGCTTTACCAAATGAAGAGCTTGACCTTTTAGGCAACTCTTTAACAAGCGAAACTTTGTCAACTCGGAGCGAAAGCCCTCCGCACAATTCCAGAAGCCAGCCAAGAAATTTTTGAAGGCGAATTTATCATCAGATGGTTCTCCATCAAAGGTAGGAGCCTCCATATTAGCCCTAAATTCTGGGGCAATTTCACCCCCCAAACTCTCTTGTTGCCTATCCGTTCGACTTCCCTCAAACTTCTCCCTCAACTCGTCTAATTTCTGGAAAGTGTTCTTCCTAAATCGGAAGGCATGATCCAACGAGTCATCATTAGTTCTAAGCTCCACACTCGGAGGACTGTCCAAGCATACAGCTGTCACTTCATCCTCCAACTCGCCAAGGCGTTCCAACCATCCCATTATCATTTTCCGGTGTTCCTGAAAAACTGCCATTGGCAAGGTAGCTTCACTATGTAAGCCCCATAGTTCTGTACTAATCTTATTTCTTAGCACAGCTTGCTGCTGACGGCAGCTGTCTAACTCTGATAAAGACATGGTTTTCCAACTTTAGGTCCCAAGAAATTTTTTTTTTTTAAAATAATAACTCCAGAAATTCTGGCTAAGCCAAACGAACCCAACACTGTTAGTGGCGTCGCAAAATGTTGGAACTTTAAAACGGCTAGGGCTCGAATTCCCACAACAGACACGAAAACTGAACCATTGCAAACGCCAACAGGCAACAAAGCAATAAACAGGAAAATGAATAAATAAATAACGCTAGTGCGCGCTTACCTGCTTTTCAAAGTTGCGACGTTGCTTCTTTAGCGTCGCGGCTCGTTGTGCCTGGTAACATTTTTATATTAATATGGAAATGAGACCCTTTCATAGGCCCAAGGGAACAAATAAAGTGTTCTCCTAAAATAAGTATGGTTGGAGAAATACCTCTCGGTGGGAGAAAAAACACAAAAAAAAACACTGTCTTACTTGGACAGAATGCCCAGCCAAACGTACACAACTTAAAATAAAATAAAATAAATAAATCTCGGCCGAGATTCCCTGGTAGATAATTAGAGAAATTAATATCTTAGGCCTACCCAAAATTAATTTCAACGTTAGTCACGTTAAAACAAATTGGTAACTTATTAGGTAGGCCTGGGAAGAGATAGGGGGACGCACTCAAAATTGTAACTTGTCCACTTGTTTGGTATTCAGACACACCCCAACCCCTCCCAACTGAACCATTAAATACCCAACCTCTCCATCTCTATGCTAACGTGATTCACGTATGCTAATTAACCCCTCTTCAAAGAAAGATAGGTAATCCTAACACCCCTCAGAATTGAGGTAAGAAATTCTTTCAAATGTGCCGAACAGAAAGACTAAATGTAAACAAGTAGTAGTAATAGTAGTAGTAGTAGTAATAATAGCTCTCACTTTTTTCTCTCTTGCTTTTTTTTCTCTCTTTTTTTAATAAATATTAACAATATTCTGAAAACTAAAAAACTTTGCCGTAGTGTGAACGATTCAAATGCTGTAATCGCCTAAAACAGTAGAATATCATTCTTTTTATTAAATTATTTAATAAATAAACCAAAAACTGTTTATTCTCTTGAAAAAAAGAATGTGTGCTAACTTGTCATGTTTAAAAGAGTTTTGTTTCCGTTTTATTTGGAAAATTCTTTTCTTTAAATGAAGTTCCTATTCCATATGCGAAGACCTGTGATCCTTTGGGGCACGAGTCGTCTGTAGTCTATTTTAATGAATGACGTTAGAAAAGAGCTTTCCGGTGTCTTCAACCAAGTGAATAATATAATACGTTCATGAATAGATTTAAATTTACACATCTTAATTTCTAATTTATGGCCTAAAGTAAAGAGACACATAAAATCTGACTGATCACATAATTTTAGATAAGAGTACCCATTTTCATGAGATGGTTTTAAAAATAAATAAATGTGGAGACAATACCGAATTTCTTGAAATGATCAGGTTCATATTGTGGTCCACGTATTTAAAAAGTCAAATTTCGGCACTTTAAATTCATATAACTTTGGAACCACTGATGGTATTGGCATAATTCAAACGATTTTGAGTTTCTTTTGCACGGCTCTTTTCAGCCAACTTGATAAAATAGCAATTAGCTAAAAAGACAAAAAATAACTTGTAATGCTAGTCAATGTAAAAAAAATGATGTATGTGTGTATTATGGTTTGGAAACCAAGTTAACAGCACATGAGGACTATAATTTGCGTACCTTTCGTTTTTCTCCACCTTTCGTTTTTCCCCACACAACCTAAAGAATGAATGGTGAGGCACTGCAAGTGACTATGTACTGTGGAATATATCTCCAAACTTGTATCTACATGTGCTCTATAACCGATATTGAGCACTCTCCCCTTATAGATATTGTAACTAATCTAATTATATATATATATATATATATATATATATATATATATATATATATATATACTAGCTGTACTTACCAGACATTGCCTGGGATGCAGTAAAGTCATTTTAACTTAATTTTTATTGGTTCATACATTTTTAAACTTATACAGAAAAAGAAATAAAATTTTAGTTGTAAGGTAAAAATTTTTCATGATTCTTCAATTCAAAATATGAATTATCCCTCTTACATTATTCGAGTTATAGTTAGGAATGAAGAAACAACGATTTTTCCATAGTGGAATGTGAGAGCTATGGAGAGCATTATTCTACAAAAACATCTGATCAAAAGGGGTACAAAATTATTGTGGAGTCTGCATCCATAAAAAGGAAATATAACGTTTTACTATTATTTTATTTTATTTATAACATGAATGTATCAAAATTAAAAACAGAACAGAAATGTCAATAAGGGGTTCAGGACTTGGAGCAGAAGTACATAGTGATTCTCATTGATTCTCAGGAAGTGCCGGATGTGCCTCGAGAAGATTAAAAGCTTATAAATTTACCGAAATTTAAAATCCTGGCAAAACTACTAATCTTCTTGCTAGTTAGAAAAAGTAAAAGCTATACAATGTGATGTGTGTTAAATAGACTATAAATTACATTCATTATTTTAAATCCTTTAATAATATTCTTCATCATTCAACTGAAAATCCATCCCTCTCATCAACCCTTATCCTTGAGCGGCTTTTGGCCTTAATAATTGTTGACTCATTAGTAACAAAAAGTATGAAAAAAGATTGACTTTATTAATGTTTATTTTACTATTAAGTCACCACTTATCAAGGCCAAAGCCCATTCGAGGAGAAGATTTAATGAGATGGAATGATAGTGGAAAGATGAAGAATATTATGAGAGGATTGAAAATGATGAATGGAATGAACTAAGTTTGATTACTTATGGGGACGGTTTATGACAAGACTTGACATTGTATTTGAAGATGACAATGTTGTAATCTGCAGGGAAGCAGTCCTAATGTAATGTGTTCCACAGACGAGAAGCATTTGCAAAGAAACTCTGTTCATGGAAATTCCCCCTGACACTAGGCACACTTAAAGGGAAAAAATGGTCGACTGTGAATAGATAAATGTATGAATCATATATAATGTTCAAAAACAGAAACTAGAAAAAAAAATCCCACCCCAACTAAATTATAGGGGGAGGCGGGGTGAAACACATGCTGAATCAATAACAGACTTGAATGCTGTACAATTGAGGAAAGTCATTACCATCTGCACTTTTACTTGTACCTGCTTGTACTGAATGAACCCATTGACGTGTTGCACAAGAGAAAACTATGAAACAGCATTTGCTTTGGAATCATGTTAACTCTGTCCTCAAGTTATCTTCTCATTAATGTGTTTACGAAATAAAACTTTTATACAGCAACGGTATTTTTTATCAGATAAACAACAGGATACACAAACACCAAGGTGAATGGTTGACAAATAACGTTATTAATCTTCCAATATTATGATAATTACCATTTTACATACATATATTTTGTATGGAATTTTATTCATACAAACATTTTTGGCTGCATATGTGCATACTTGTTTCAGTTACAGCTTTATTAGGCTAAACTTCTTCAGGTCAAGTTGCTGTAATGAAATTGGGAATAATTTTCGATGGAAAACTAAAAAAAAGCCAGAGTATACACGCAAATGGAGTAACAGCAATTCACAGAAATCTTTTTTTCCTATTTTTTATTACTTTGAAGTACACACACACCTCACATTCTTACGATCGATCACTTTTCAATGCACTTTTTCGATGCACTAATATATATATATATATATATATATGTATGTATGTATAGTTCGGCAGCAAGTCATTTCTTATGCAAGCATCGTTAAAGACCAGAGTTTTCTCTCTTCACGATCTTTCTTGTCAATTTTTCGATGCGGCGAGCGATTCTTCGGTTTTCGGGTGTTACTTGGTGGAGTATGGCACCTAACGTTGTGTCGTGGGCCATTCCTCTAGCGCTTTCGGTCTCGCGACCGTCTTCAGGAGGCTGTGTCTTATTGTTACTAAGAGCCGTATTTATAGTTTTTTTTATTAGTTATATATGTATTAATTTACATATGTATATATAATTTATTTATTTTTTATTATTATTATTATTATGTATTAATTGTTGAAGACTGATAGGACGTTAGTACCAGTGATGAATGCTATTCTATTAATTGTGGGTTGTAATATTTTTATGTGTAGGGCTTCGAAGATTTTTAGTCTGTTAGTGTTGTTGTTTTTATGTATGATCTTAGTATTAGTTGTTAATATTTGTCTTAGTTCGGTTGATTTTATGCTTTTTTTGTGTGTAGTAATGTGTTGCTGGATGGCACTAGTATCATTTAAGTGATGCGTAAGGCGTCGGGAGAGGGTTGTAGTCGTATGGCCAATATAAGTACTGTGTTTGTCTGTTTGGGTCTTGGGGAAACATTCCTCGAATGGGCATTGGAACAAATACAGTATGTTTGTTTGGTATGGGGGGGAGTTACTAGTGTTATTATTTTTAATAACATTATTATATGTAAATTAATAGATATATAACTAATAATAAGACTATAAATATGGCTCTTAGTAACAATAAGACAACATCTACTGATGTTTGCAAATCATTAAGGAAGAGATTGTTCGTTATTGACGTAAATAAAGGCGATTCAACAGAGTATTAAATGGAGATAATACGTTATTTTTGTATTGTACGATTACTTTTTCACACATTAAAATGAATAAATTGTATCAACTTCTGTACAATATGATTTAAGTTTATTTGCATATATTAATAGTATGCAATCTTATACAGTAAATGTATAACAATTGAAATAAAAAAAAAAATGTTATCTTTAATGTGTTCAAATACCCACCACCCCCAATTGTATATAATATATCGTTGGCAGAACTTGTTACTAAGTATCGCTTCCTTCCTCTTCATCTCCATGTACACTTTCAGAATGATCAAGAGAAATTTTGGAGAAGAAAAGTTTGATTGAAATGACTGATTTGCTGACAATGAAATACAAATTCCAGAGATGCAGACATGTCATCGAAAAGTTCAGACATCAAAAAGCTTTCAGTAAGAAGAAGAGGAAAAAGATGAATCGAAGAAAGAATGACACTCAATAAAATTAATAGACACGAAAACAAATAGAAAATATTGAATCGCTCTAAGTTGATTATAGATAAAATATATCAATTAGGTAATTGGGAAAATTAAATGTTTTTTTAAAGAGAGGGGAAGAGGGATGGAGAGAGAAAGAGAACATGCGAGAGAGAGAGAGAGAGAGAAAGAGTGTATGCGAGAGAGACAAAGAGAGAAAGAGAGTATGAAAGAGAAAGAGAGAAAGAACATGTGAGTGAGAGAGAAAGCGAGAAAGAGCATGCGAGTGAGAGAGAAAGAGAGAAACAGCATGCGAGTGAGAGAGAAAGAGAGAAAGAGCATGGGAGAAAGAGAGAAAGAGCATGCGAGTGAGAGCGAGAACGAATGAGAGCGAGAGCAAATGAGAGTTAGAGCAAGAACCAAAGAGAGAGAGAAGGAGGGTGAGAGAGAGAAGGAGGGTGAGAGAGAGAAGGAGGGTGAGAGAGAGAAGGAGGGTGAGAGAGAGAAGGAGGGTGAAGGAGAAAGAGAGTGAAGGAGAAAGAGAGTGAAGGAGAAAGAGAGTGAGAGAGTGAAGGAGAAAGAGAGTGAGAGAGTGAAGGAGAAAGAGAGTGAGAGAGTGAAGGAGAAAGAGAGTGAGAGAGAGAAGGAGAAAGAGAGTGAGAGAGAGAAGGAGAAAGAGAGTGAGAGAGAGGAGGAGAAAGAGTGAGAGAGAGGAGGAGAAAGAGAGTTAGGGAAAAAAAAGAGAGCGAGAAAGCAATAGAAAGAAAAAGAGAACGAGAAAGAAAGAGATAGAGAAGGAACGAGCAAAAGAGAGTGAGAGAAGTTTTAATATTTAATAGTGTCTTCTTTTTATTTATATAAAGTAATCTGTCATGTTTATAGTTCTTTCGTTGCCAGGAGTTAAAAGTTATTAAATCAATCAACTCAACCAGAAAATCTAATATATTATATAGACAGACAAACACACACACACACATAATACATTACATAGATATTTACTTTTTAATCAATTTTTTTTCCTTTTAATATCCAGTCCGACTTACAAATTTCATTTTGATTAGTAATGTCATAGAGATAGTTATAGTAAATACCCCTCTGACAGTCACAAATCGTCTGACCGCTCCTCAAATAACTGGGTCCAAATATTTCATATGATAAAAAAAGTCTCGTTTTACAGCTTGTAAACTCTACGGATGTTCCAATATTCAATAATCATTCACATTTTCTTAGATTAAGGCTTATTATTTCATTTTAAGCAAACTGAATATTTAGTAGTCGTAATTTCTTAATTTATTACCTTGATAAATACTAAATTCACACATCAAATACATGCTGCATAACATATATTCATAAAAACAATAAGGGCAGCTGTAAATTTCATTGAGTTTTCAAGTAATGAAACTGGATATTTTCCGAGCCTGTTATAAATAACTACCACTTTTATTAACCCTTCTTTTTACTTAAACATTTAAGGTTTACAAAACATAAACACTAGATTACATAAATTTATTTCACTTACAAGATTATATAACGACAATTTTTTCAGAGCAGCCCATTGTCGTCTGCTTTGTCAATCCTGTGCGGCTGCTTTTCATGGAAACTCTCTCTGGCACATCATCCAGTGCTATTACAGGTCTACATGAGCTCAGGTATGAGTGTACAGCGACGAGTCAGTGGCTCCCGAGGCGAAGACCGGCATTCAAGAGGGATGCATACTATTCTCAACTCTCTTCAACTACACCATCGACTACATTCTTGATCACACTCTCCAGGACTCTCATGGGGTGGCAGTTGGACTTGGCTTATGCTGATGACATTGTATTACTGGGGTCAACTGAGGACAAGGTGAAAGCTGCAGTACGCTGCACTTCAGATAGGTATGTGTATCAACGCATCAAAAACTAAGGTTATCTCCCCCTTGGTCTCTGTAAAGGTCTGGAGACTGCTGTCTCTGAATGGTGGCATTTTGGAGGACGTGGAGTAATTCGTGTACCTTGGGTCCACCGTTGTTTCTTTTGGGAAGAGCACGGCAGAAGTCGGTCATAGAGTTGAGACTGCTAAATCTGCCTTTGTGAATCTCAAACGGTCCTTGTGGGAGAGTCGGTAGATCTCAATACCAAGCAAGAAACGTATTTACCTATCTCTCATCGGGTCGATCCTCCTCTATAGCTGCAAGATATGACCAACGAGGGTGGTTAATGGGCAAAAGTTAGAAGTTGGTTTAATCTTTAATTGCGTGAATGTGACAATATCATCAAACGGAAAAGAGTTTGATGTGAAAACGGACCCTGGGTTTCCCTAAGAAAGCTTTCAACTTTGTTTTGCACCAAGGGAAAAACAAGTTATAAAAGAAAGAACAAGTTGTTTTCTTTTCTTGACATTTTGGGAGATTTTGAATCCCCAAATGAAGCGATGACATTCATCATGAGCCACCTGGTTTTTGTATGTCGCAAAACAATAGGATTTTGTTACCGAGATAATGTCGAATTGTGACAATATTGTCAGATTTAAAGAGATTAAAATGAGAATGGCTTTGCTTTCTTAGATTATGAAAACGAAAAAGGAATTTTTAAAAAGTGTTTGACTCGAGAAGAGACCAGTGAACATTGATAAGAGAGGGAAAGGATGTTTTCTTTGCCTCGAGATTTGAGATATGGAAAGACCGGGGTCAGAAATGAGTGCCCCTGCCAGATGTTCGCCGCGTCACAGACAGGGAAAGTTGTTTACATTCTCAGCATTGAATAGACCTGAAATATTGAGATAGCATACACGCATTAAATCAAACCCTTTGCAAGCAATAACAATTAAATTGTTTTACTGAAACCCCATGCATATCTAGGCCTTGCATGGCCGTGTGGCGCAATGAGGGAGGTGGGGTGTCTGCTGAATGACATTTCCATGTCTTTTATCGTTAAAGTAAATTAATGGAAATACATTTTTTCTTCTATGAATAAGCACCCCCCCCCCTACCGAGGTAACAGTAGGAGACAGAAACAGATAAAGAAGAAGGAAAGAATATGGTGAAGTAGAATTCTTTGACCAGTCAGAGCCGAGGGAGCAAATCCTCATGAGTGAAAATTCCCAACATGGAAAGAAATAATGAGAAAATATTTTTTTTATTGCTGAATTAATTCTATTGCAAGATGGGTGTAGTCCCGACCAGTCCTAAAACATCTGAATCTCAATATAAGCGAGTGCAAATTTAGATTGGAGGACTTGCTTTTGCTCGCCCACCGAATCCACGTCGTTGAGAGACGAACCCCAGACTTAGGGTTGATATCGTCCAACCAAAATCGCCCAAAAACTTGTTAAGATTTGCCGGTTCGAAAGATAGAAGTGTGAAAGTACAGTTTCTAACTGAATGACTTTCTACTCAAATAATTATTCTTATACAAAAACCAATCAATGTTAATTACAATTATATTCCTGCTATGCTTCAAAATGTGACATTCTGTGACGTCACTTGGTTGAGGAGCGTTGGGGGTACAAAAACAGTTTTCTCTTTATTCGTAGGTAACACAAAGGCAGATTATATACCTGTTCATGCCGCAGATTATCCACAGATGTAGAAGGGCGAGCAACTAGTAGCGGCCAGTTACCAGTATAGACACTCGTCGGATTTCTAATATACTTGTGCTTGCCGTAGAATCTCCACAGATGCAACCAAAGTCATCACATCGAATTCTGAAGGATACGCTATGTGGGTGTTGTTTGAAATACGGATTTCTTCTATCAACCATGGTTTTGTAAGTGTTGAGGTATGCGTAACACTCAGCGTGGGTTGTACATGCGATGCGGTGAGATCATTCAAAGCTGGCTCAACCAACCCAAGATTAATGCCATTACAGGATACAAGAGAGAGAGAGAGAATTGGGGTAAGAGAGAGAGGGAGAATTGGGGTAAGAGAGAGAGGGAGAATTGGGGTAAGAGAGAGAGGGAGAATTGGCGTAAGAGAGAGAGGGAGAATTGGCGTAAGAGAGAGAGGGAGAATTGGGGTAAGAGAGAGAGGGAGAATTGGGGTAAGAGAGAGAGGGAGAATTGGGGTAAGAGAGAGAGGGAGAATTGGGGTAAGAGAGAGAGGGAGAATTGGGGTAAGAGAGAGAGAAAGAGAATTGGGGTAAGAGAGAGAAAGAGAATTGGGGTAAGAGAGAGAAAGAAAGTGAAAAACGAGCTAGAGAGCGAAATTAGGAGCGTATGTTTTAATATGTTTAAATAGAAAAGACCTTTTCTTCAAAGGCTAAAAGTAAAAAAGGGTACTTATGCAGTTTGCGGACCAGGGTGAACTAATAACGCTATAATTTAGAAACCCATTCTTAACATGGGGAGGGGGAGGGTTGATTAACTATTCTGTACTTTCACCTAACAATTTAATAAACCAAAGATACCGTAAAAATACAATTTAACTTGAAAATCCCATCTAAAAAATCGCCCAGTCCGTAAACTGCATAAGCACCTAAAAAGGAAATGGAAAAAAGTTTTCTTTCCTTAAAATACATTTGACACGGGTTAAAGAACGAATTGGCCGACCACTTGTCTTGCTAACATCCACAATATGAAGCTAAGATTGACTTTGTGAAATCAATATACATTGTATTACAACTATATTTCAAGCCGCATAAGAAATTGGCTGAGAGAGATTTGAGCTGCTGATAAATTTGAATTTGTTCTTTCCCAATTAATAGCGTTCAATGGTTGGTGATGGACGTGAAGGCAAACTAAACAAATCTCATCATTGTTGTTGTCATCATCACGGCTTCTATAGGAACAATGATTAATAAACTAATGATCCAGTCTGAACTTGTTGATTACGTGCAAACTGTTTTATCTTCGTTTTTCTTTTGGAAGAGGACTTATTATTTATATAGTTTTTATTCGATCTTCCAGATGGTGGAGAAATATATAAATATTAGCTACCTAGGAAGGTTTGTGTTTGTTTTACAGCATATCAACCATCTATGGGTTATTTAATGCCGAATAAGGTTATCAAATATAATTCTATAAGTAGGATAATTATTTATATTCCTAGAATACATTGTTCTCAGAGTACATTGGTCTTTGAAAATATCCACACTCAGGCTGGGAAAAGACTTCGACAATCCCCCAAACCACAGACACATAGTTTGGTGTGGTTTGATTTGTTTTACAGCATATCAACCATCTATGGGTGATGTAATGCCAAATAAAGTTGTCAAATATAATTCTATATGTAGAGTAATTATTTATATTCCTAGAATACATTGTTCTCAGAGTACATTGCTCTTTGAAAATATCCACACTCAGGCTGGGAAAAGACTTCGACAATCCCCCAAACCACAGACACATAGTTTGGTGTGGTTTGATTTGTTTTACAGCATATCAACCATCTATGGGTGATGTAATGCCAAATAAAGTTGTCAAATATAATTCTATATGTAGAGTAATTATTTATATTCCTAGAATTCATTGCTCTTAGAATACCAAAATACATTGCTCCCTGAAGGAAATTTCTCAGTGAAAGCTGGAACATTACTCTTAGAAGGGAACTTTACTGAGAGAGAGAAGCATTACTCTCAGGAAACACCACTCCAAGAAAAACATTACTCCCAGAAAAACATTACTTTTTGGCATTGGTAATCTTCTTTGTTCTCGACATGATTGACTCTTGGCCACCGCCTTCTAGTATCTATTTGGGGAAAAAATAAAAAGGATAATAATACAGTTGGATATGAAGTTATAGATACTAGGGCATGACGTGACCAGTGGATTGATAGGATCGGGCCTCTCCGACCTCCCGTCTAGCCAAAATAGAGGTCAAAGTGAACAAATGCCTAGCCACCAGGATCCCAGTGGCCCAGTTTTTGGGGGCGGACCCTCTGCATGAGGTTACAGTCGGTGAATTCATGGCCCACCTACATGGCGAAGCTACCTAGGAAGCACAGTTCTGGAAAGTACTTGGTTGGACATAGAAATCCTGCATCGGATGGGCAACTGAAGCACAACTTATGAAAAACCTCAGGAGAGACTATGGAGAAATCAATATGTTACCATTCGAGTGAAGTGCAACGTGTACAGTGGCAGTTGTCCTCTCAACCAGGGTTGCAAAGTCAGAAGGTATAAGGTTCGACTTCAACGATTACAAAAATTCTAATTCCGACTCAGAGGATTAAAAAAATTCAGACTCCAAAGAGATTATGAATGCAGGCCTCCCATTTATGGCAGATCCTGTAATACACAAGAATTTTGTATGGTCGGGTACATGGGAGAATTAAATCTGAACGATCAAAAAGACAACTGCCGTATTCTCAACTGTGTGAAGGAAGGCCCAGACTGAAATTCAAAGATACAGTGAAAATAACCTTAATATGGAGGAATATCAACATCAGCGATTTGCAATATCACACAAAAGACATTACCAAGTGTAAACATATGACCATAGCTTGGTAACCTTCATTAAAATTGTCATTATTGCTACGACTGACTGCATATGATTATTCTCATCAATCTTGATATTAATATTTCTATTATATTTTGGCCGATATGCTCTCCTGCCTTCTTCAGGTCTAGTATTCATTCATGGTGATGATTTTCATCCATATTTAAATAGGACTGTTGTTGATTCTTATGTACAGATTATGTTGACGTCTTTTTTTAATTAGTAAATATTAATGGATATCGTCATATCAGCAATTGTGCGGTGCATGCCATGAACGCCATTATATTAATAAGAGAGGTGGAAAGAGAGAGAGAAAAAAGTAGAGAGAGGAAGAAGAAGTAGATACAGGAAAAAATAGAGAAAAAAGTAAAGAGAGAGAGGGGGGTAAGTAGAGAGAGAGAGGTAGAGACTATATATATATAATATATATATATATATATATATATATATAGAGAGAGAGAGAGAGAGAGATAGATAGATAGATAGATAGATAGAGAGAGAGAGAGAAGTAAAGAAATAAAGAGGGGGGTAGTGCCCATACTTTTGCAACTGTTCTCTATTGTTATTCCTACACCTGGCAACGCCGGTTAGCCCTGCTAGTCAAAACGAAAACAAAATCCACATTAAATATTTTAATTCATATGCGATAAGCCTAGAACATGTGCACGTTTTCATTTTAATCTTTGAAATGAGGAGTTATCAGTATTTACATTGTTTTTCTTTGGTAGTTTTGTCCTCATTAACATTGATATTTATATGTCTTCAATGTTTCAGCCGATGTGCCCTCCCGTCTTCTCTATGTAACTTTTTCATTTATGCTAATGTTTTTGCCCGCATTTAAATAGAATGTATGATGATGGTTATTACTTGTGTACATTGATATTTCTTACATACTTAACTCGGAGAAACTAATGGCTTGACATGTATTTTTTAATTAATGAGCATTACATAATCGCATAAACTTGGCATTAAAATCTGCACATCAAATAATTGATATATTTAGTATCATTTTTTCGGGATAGGTTGTGGCGAGTTGCTGTCCAGAAATATTTAAAATTTACAATGATGTTTTTTCTGTATTTAAATATGATTGTTGTTGATCATTTTTGCACGTTGATGTTTCTTACATACTGCGCCCCAATGAGCAGATAATTTTAACATTCATCTTTAAATCCACGAACTCGTGATAGAACAGCATCGCGTGGAATGTGACATGAACGTTCTAAATAACTTGTTGCATTTATATTTCTTTTATATATGTCTTTTGATGTCCATACAACACGATGACAACATTCAGAAACAGTTCGACTTTTTTAAAGATGGCCTTTTCAAAGTAAAACCTAACACAGAGGAAAACATGGTGAAAACTTGCACTTAATTCTATACCGTGCAGGTGCATACAAAGGAGACACTGGTTGACCTCTGAAGATAAGGATGAAAGAACATAAAGCTGTAATTTGGGGTCGCTTATCACATGTCAAAGAAAGGGATGCTCACAAGCACATGTGGAGTGAAACATCCGTAATAAGAGAACCAGACTGGAGAATAAGACATTTGAAAGAGTTCACCCATATGCTAGGTTGTTTAAACATGATCAGTCAACATAGTAAACATAGGGATTCAATATAGGAATCATTGACTAAAACATAACACTAAATAACAAACAAAAACATAAAGGCATATAAAAGCTTTATAAGAATGTGCATGCTATACTTTACACTAGTGTTCATGTCACGCTATGCATTATTTTTATTAATATTAAAAATAAACGTTGAAGTCAGGAGTCCATTTGATTTAAATAGATAACATCACCGTACGTAAATGAACAATACACCTGAATAAGGTCATAGGGCAAGTTGGCCAAAGCATAGTAGAAATATTGATCAACATGGATAACGGTAATAGTCCGAAGAAAGATAATTTCAAATCATGCCAGCTGTGTTTTGTTTACTGTTTCTGTGTATTTCAACAGTGAAATGAAATAATTACATTGTTTTTAGCTCGGATTAATATTCTGGATACACAATTTCTTTTTGAAGAAGTTTTAATCCCTAAAAATATCTTTACAACTAAAATAGAAAGAAAATATGAAAAATAATTTTATTTTACACAAACCCAACAGAAAATTAAACAGAGCAATTTTACTCATAATACCCTAACATCATAATTTATGAAAATATCACTTCTATAGTTACTTTGTTTCCATTTCTCTTCAACATTAACCCAGTCTAAGAATGCATTTATGTTACTGTCTTGTTACGTTCACACAGTTCTAGCTACTGTTTTTGGGTTTTTTTTTGCAAATGCCCAGGGCTTGGAGCAGGAGTACAGAGAGGTCCTTATTTATTCTTGGGAATCGCCAACAATGCCTCGATGGGATAAAAGAGAACAAATTTACTAATATTTGTTTCAATTAATGTCCCTTTATTTATACCTTCTTACGCTCAATGAATGCTGATCAGATTCCTTTGGGCTCCACCCCCAAAATTGAATATAATGAAATGAAAAAAAAATAAAGATAGAAAAAGTAGATATGATATATATATATATATGTATTATATTACAGTCGAGGTGCAAAAGGATTTAGGATGCCTCATTGAAGCCCGGGCAATGTGAGGTCTTCCTGTTAGTATATATTATATAGTATAAGTTATGCTTTTTTTTTTGTTTTATTTTTTTAATGATAGTGATAGTGAATGAATGCTATTTTTTTTTTTACTTATTTCCTAAGTGATGAAAGAATTACCTCCCTTACATGTAATTTCTGCTCATGTCGCCCCATGAAGAGATACATATTTATTTTATATATATATATATATATAATAAGAGTTCAAAGATTTAAATAATATTTAAACTATGTTTCAAAAGTAAAAATATCCAACAAAATATGATTTTACTAACATTTTGAGAGAAAATTTTATAAGTTGGTTCGCAAAAGAAAAATATTCTTCTGTGTCAAAAATATTGAGCTTCTTCCCTCCATTGCTAATGGGAAACGATTCGTTAAGTTAGCTCCAAATGAGATTTTCTTATACGAATCTGATTATTATTATATAAATTCATTTTATATTATTTGTGACCTCTATCTCTCTTTCTCTCACTATATATATATATATATATATATATATATATATGGTCATTAAAATGTGTACTGAGAAAACCAAGCACAAACAATTATTCTAAGAGAAGCACAAAAACATATTTAAAGTTAAATGAGTTGTTGATATCAAACTCGAGTAAATGCCTAATTTGGTCAATTTTCAAGAAAAACTATTAAAACAAATTGCCAGAATCAAGTTGAAATAAATCTATTGCCATTTTGTATTCATGAGCACAGTCATAATTTTTTTTTTTTTAAGTTACATCGGGGAAAAAAATATAATTAAATTTTTGATTTGTCCTGTTTGTACAGACTCACTCCTTTATTTGCTTATTTTTGCATTTTAAATTCGTTGAGGAAAATAAATTAAATCTTTTTTTTTTAAATGTAATTAACAAGTAACATTTTTATAAAGTCAACAAGAACGGATATCTTGAAGATGTGTTCATTCAATCTGAGCGTTTAGCAATGGAAATATTTTAGATTTATGCGTGACACACAGACAGAGCCTCTCATTAAGAAGGATGGACACATAAAGAATGCTATTTCAAACAATATAACAAGCCAACAAAGATGCTACCTCCAACCTAAGAATGAGACAGAAAAGATGATTCTCTGTGTGCTCTCCATGGAGCTCAGTCAATGCACAATGCACTTTGCTAATCTTTCAGGGATTGAACGACACACTTTGGTGCACAGCTTCAACTACTCTTGAGCAATGACAGCTCGGATTTGTTTCTTAAATTCAACGATGCTATAAAAATATACAATTTCCACTTTTGAATGACACATGAAATAGAAATGCTTAAATATCAACACAGTTACAAACAAAGGAATATATATAGTTACTTATGGCAGACCCTGTATTTGAAAATTTGCAATATTTATTATGTACATGTGCTAAGTCTATGTCCATTTGGATCTACTGTACTCGTTTACATGCGGATACAATTGGGATAGGTATGAACACCTTCTCTTTAGTGATAGCATACAATAGTAACTTATGTTTAATAACTCGTTTTCAGTGTGTATGGTGCTTTGGCTCCATAAGACTTGATATGTCATAAAACATAATACCAAAACAGTTGTATTACATGGAGAAAGGTATGACTCCCTCACCCCACCACAGATGATTAAAGTAGCAACTTGTGTTTAATAAATCGTTTCAAATAAACTGAAAAAGTCTGATATGCCATAAAACAGAAAAGCCCAGACCAATGGCTCTGCCTCTAATAAGAATGTCTTTAATAGTATGCCATTCATTAGATGGAATATGGTACGGTATAGTGTCATTTTTTCATAGGCGTGAATGCGTAACGTCTGTGTTGCCGATTCGCATCAGATCAATACATCATCTCTTCGTTTGATTAGCCTATTCGTATTTTCGATTCCTGCTGTTGGTTGGCGTACATGTAATTTATTTTACGGAAATGTATCTTATATTTTTGCTTTTTGCTGTTTTCATATTTAGATCTTTTTCTTTTTTAGTCAATATGTCCGCTATCTAGTTTCCTTTAATTCCAACATGGCTATTAACAAGATTTAGTTTCAGATCTCTTAGATGCATCCACTCATCTTTATAAAAGGCTACGTCCGTCTGTCTGTCACGCTTCAATTGGAAACAGCATTTTCACCGTTGCACGCACGCACCACAGTGTTGCATCCTTATGCTTGATTTACAAGTACTTCCACAGAATGTGTTCCCACGAACTTACTGCACTTGTACTTCATCAACATAGTCCTGAACAACCTGACTAGCAGCAAAATTCCACCCCTTCACTGTAGATGTCCCCAGATGCCAGAAGGCTTTCTACTCTAATTGATTCTTTTTCCTTCTAAAAATGCAACGATGTTGCAAAGAAATCTTTTGAGTAAAATTCAAGTTTTGTGAATCTCAAAGATTTTTATTCTTGCTAAAACTTAATTGTTTCATTTTTATGAGAAATTCAGTTCACTATTCAAAATCGATCACCAACGTTACGACCACTTGTTGTACAATGAAGAAGTGTTCTAGTCTTCAACAAGCCAAATAAAATGAAAAATCTTTAATTTTTTTATACTTCTAACTAAATCACTCATTGAATTCTTCAGGACAAAAACAATGTTTATCTTGTCTATAAGTTTGAAGACAGAGTCATTTATAGAGGAGAGTGTTCAATATTGGTGATGGAGCTTTTATTAATCTAAACAATAGTCAGTAACTGGTTAGTTTGTCGCCTCGGATTCTTTAGACCATGAGAAACTGACAGTTGCCATAGTATGCATATGGTAACTGGCAGTTTCTCATGGTCTAAAAAACCTAAGGCGACAAACAAACCAGTAACTGACTATTGGCTAGCTCTCTAAATTTAGATCAATATAAGCTCTATCACCGATATTTAGCACTCTCCTTTATGAATATAACACATGGACGGCGGCACCGGGGATGCAGGGGGGGCTCAAGCCCCCCCACTTTACGGTCATTAATAATGAAGTTATATATGCATGTGTTTAACCAGGCCCCCCCCCCACTTTATAGGAGAGCCCCCCCCCCCCACTTTTATAACTGTCCCGCCGGTCCTGTAATACAACTATATTTACTAATATATGTTTGGCCTCCTTTCAGTCTCTAACGAAAATGGATAACATCTCTTAAGGTGATTGTGTGAAGATTACTGTAAAGCAAGGGTTGCCGAATCTGCAACCGCACTTCACCTGAAAAGGCATTGTTTAAGTCCAGTGACAAGGAGAATTCCAGGACAACTGTACGCAATGCCAAGATAAACCGAGAACGATGAATGGTTTTATTTCAGAGTTTTCCTTTGAGACAAGTTACACTACCAAGGCTTGAATGTCTAGTCTACCCTGCTATTCATTTATATGTACAGAGGGAGTACATATGTATTAGTGAAAGTGACGCAGTAGTGTCCGAACAGAATTCGAACCTTGCACGCCGAGCTCATGGTCTGCGTCTACTAACACTATATCACATCACATACATATGACCAGGAAGAAAATACTAACTCTGAAACTAAAACTTAAGACATTTAAAAAATTAAAAAATGATGAATAACCATCAATTCTAACAAAAGTTTGATTTTAGAGTTAGTTTCTGACCTTGGTTGTGTGTGTGTGTATATATATATATATATATATATATATATATATATATATATATATGTATGTATGTATGTATGTAAATATGTATATATAACCCTTAAGCTAAATGCCAGTCTACTTCTTATTCAACCAATAATTTTTGGTAATGTCCCAATGGTCAACTATCATTATTCTGTCAATTCTATTTCATCTTATTTTCTTTCTTTTCTAGATTCGATCTTAAAAAGCGTCGTTTTAGTGAGTCGAGTACATCAAATGATAACCCAGGTGACCAAGTGAGTCAGTCTAGCGATTTAATCATAGAGCCAAACCTATATCTAAAAGGCCATTAACAAACTGTAATTTACATCTTATCATTTTGGATTCACTTTGCAAGGAGCTAGAGTACCAAATAAGTTATGGACAATGAATATTGCAAGCGTGACAAGATGTTTGAGGTGATAGAAAACTTGGTTATTTGCAAGAGGCCAAACTTGAGATATTCGCAAGCTACAGACGTGCAAAATCAAAAAGATATGATTTATTGCTTTTTTGAATAGACGTAGTTGTTTGAGGAAACATTCCGGTTGTCATTATGCACAAGAATCTTTTAATGTCCCATAATTTCAGGAAGAACAACTGTTTATATTAGTCGGGTTATTCGGACTACACTACTCTTCTTCTCTTGGGTGTTATTCTTCAACGTTTCGGCCGATGTAACCTATGACCTTTCTCAGGTGCGTCTTGTCGAACTCTGAGAATTTGTATGGAATTTCGAACAGAACCCTTTATTTAATCCACAGGGGTAGCTTGTTCTTCTACAGTCAGCTATGACCGGTTTGAAGTCTTAAGTAATACTTAATTGTATTCTTAATATCGCCCGTGCTGAGAATTGAACGTTCAACCTCCAGAAGACTGTCACAATTAGAACGGATTATAACTTAGACCTTTTATCCACTGCACCATAGGTCCATATCCTACAAATTATCAATCCTCATCTGAAAAATTCAGGAACACCTGTTTAGTTTATTATTTTTTACAGTCATTTAACGCTGAAACACCGGGGATGAATTGTTTTTTTTTTTGCAGAAAATTATGCTAAATTAATGAACATTTTACGAAAATTTACATATAAACTTTGTTACGGTTAGGTAACTTGATATGTTCTTTGAACAAAAGTTGAAAAATGGTCAAAATTCGCGGAAGCCTCCCTCATAATCATCATCATCATATTCATTTTACATGCTGCCATGTAAAACGGACGTTTGGCTTTTCGAAATGTATTTCCAAACTAATTTATCTCTGATCATTTCTTTATCTATTCCTCTTTTAACCCTAACCCTTATTACTTCCTCCTATGTTTTCCTTGGCTTTTCCCCTGTCTACTGACCCCGCTACCTCATTTTTTCTAAATCTCCTAATCCAAGAATTCTCATCTATTCTCACAACGTGGCCATACCATGGAAGTCTCCTGTTCTGCACACAGTTCCTTATACTGTTCAGATATAATCTTCCTCTGATGTCATCAAATCTAAAACCTACATTACACATCCATTCTCATATCATTTGTCTTTATGCAACGCATTTCATCAACCCTCATTGGCTAGGTTTCACTTCCACACATCACACTGCGTACACATGCCTGCTAGACACTTCCCTTAAAAAACAGTTGATTCATATAATTATTTTTAAGTTTTGTAAGATTTGTTTTCCGGCATATAAATGTATTTTTAATGGGATCCATACCTTTAAGTGTCCCACAACCCAAAAGGAAGGTTAACCGTTATTGAAGGTAATGAGAACTATATTAAATCTACCACATAGTCAAACACTGACCGTAAAAGTAGAATTTTGCAAGGTAATTTTGTTCATATTTTTTTTTAAAACAAATATGGTTTGATTGAGGTTTGCTCCAAAATTCTCAGTATTTAAATGAAATATTGGGAAAAAAAGAATGTGGTAGATTTGTTTAAAATAAAAACAGCAATTAGTATATACACATAAATTAAAAGTGAAAAAAGTCAAATACACTGTATTTAATTAATTAGCTAAAAGATATACCCTAACATGTAATCAAATTTATTGGCAAAAAATAGCAAAATGCAACAAACCATGTAAAAAGACAGACTATGTCTATATACCATTTGAATATTTGTCCAAGGTGACTTTAAACCTGGATATGGTAGGCATCATAACTACCTCCTCTGGTAGGCTGTTCCATAGAGCAGGAACACGGACAGAGAATGCTGCCTTTCTATTGAGACGGAAATGCCTATCTTTTGCTGGCTCCTGTGAGAACCACGACGGAACTGGGGGTTAAAAACTTCTTGAAAGGTAGAATTTAATTCCGATTGATGTTGTTGTATGCTATCATAACCTCCACTGCTACATAAATGATAGATAATAGTTGAATTTAATGTAATTTATCTTTTGTTTTTCTGTCTATAATTTTTTACACGGCGACACTCAGTGTATAAAAATTTAGTTTATTACAAAAATAAATTTATACAATCAAAATATGCTCCTTGGTACATCCTTTGATGGCTCCCGTGGAGACCACTATGGCACTGGAGATGAAAAACTCCTCAGAAGGTAGATTTTAATTCCCATTAATGATGCTGTTTGCCAGAATTGTTTGCCAGAATTATACCCTCCACTACTAGATAAATGATGAATAATTGAATTTAATGTCATTTATCTTTTGTTTTTATGTCTATGATTTTTGATTCAGTGTATAAAAATTACTCAAGTTTGTAGAATCAACATATGCTCCTTGGTTCAGCTTATTCGCTGGGTTCTAAGATGGCTGCTAGTTTTTGTGTGGCTACTTCACTCAATAAATAGTCATTATTCAACTTTGCAGCAGACTTTCTTTTTTTCTGACAAACTGGATGCTAGTTGGAACTTTCTTGTAATTCTTGCGGAGGTAATTCTACATGGCGCTACAAATAATACCCAACGGGATAGAATGTAATTATTGAGAAAACAACTAGAAATCTCTGCCAAAAATCTCTGCTGCAACATTTGCACGTCAAAAACTGATAAAACAAAATGTACAAATGATAGATCAGGCTATGTTGAAGGAGTTTGGAATCACATGGAAAAAGCCCTGTCCATTCTAAGTAGCTCTCTATGCACCAGCAGCTAAGTCTCGAATACTACATTTTTAAAAATGACCCCCCCCCCCTCCAGTAACAATTCTTAATTAGTTGAGAAATGTTCATGATAAGAGCCATGCAAACTTCTCGGACCAATTCTGCTAACGAATCCATCCACAACACAAAAGCCAGCAACCGATCAGAACTCAGAGAATAAGCTGGCTCAATTACCATATTTTTTTTATATTCTACCTTTCCTTCCCATTGTAGAGGCGTAATATCTTTTGAGCGGAAAAGAGTTTCTTAAAATCTATCTTTCTTGGTCTATGAGAAAATTGTTATCCTTTTCTTTTTTTTTCTACACATGTACCTTGATGTCATCACTTTTAAACAACCTTTTAAATCGTTATTTTACTTGTGTACTCTGTGACTTGCATGTTCATATCATGTTTTCTTTCTCATCATTTGAACATGCATCAGTCTAGGACAATGACTACATAAAATACTGACCTAAATCTTTTTTTTATTAATTTAATTAAGGTATTTCTTCTAATAAGCAGACTTCTTACATTGTAACAGAAAGTGTCCACTGTAAAACTATTATGTATTAATAAGAACATAATTGTGGCTATTTCTATCGTCTTCAAGCTAATTGCATTTGAGATGACTGTATACTTTCAGGTACACTTGTACGTATGTAGGTTAGCGACCATTTGTAAAAAAAGGATCTATTAAAACTCTTCGATAAAATTAGCGTAGAGGAGAAAGAAATATGCTCTCATCCCTATAAACCGGAAATATCGCTAAAATAATGTTACAAAACATCGATCAGCGAAGATGAACGTTCAATTGAAAAAGAGACAAAAGAAATAAGCATCCTCATCAAAAATCAATCATCAATAAGACATTAATTCTTAATTGCAATTGACCTAATTGTTGTTGTTCGAACGCTACTTTTGTTGTTTTGTTTTAGCTTTAATAATTACAGAATACAGTTAAGTATTGGGCTCTTTGGAAGAAGAGGAATGCGGCATCGTCTTAATCATGGAAATAGTTTTCTTCAATTACCCATGCTAAATGTGAATTGTTGAATCGTATGGGATGCTGATGGAGTGGAAGTGGGAGATCAGTTTAGAAATGATAGTTTTCGCTTTAGTAAATTAACAATAATAAACTAATCCTGGAAATTGAAACGTTCAGCAATCTGATTTAGGTCATATACTACATTTTTGATGAAAAGGATGCATTCGTTTGAAAATAATCAGTTATCAAAAAATTCCAACTTTTGTCGATCAACTGCCCTTATTGGACATATCCTACTTCTGCCATATTTTACATTCCCGGCTGGTCGATCATGTCCCAACTGTTATTCTTCGCAAACACCTCAATCTAAAGTCTCTGCAGTCTGTCTTGTTGCAGCGACATCTTTAATGGTTTGGGCATGTAGCTCAGCTCTCGCCCAGAGGGAGAATTAATTTGCAAAGTAATCCTCCCTAATTCTCTGCTTGGGTGGTGCAGGCCTATAGGTGGACAGCCGAGGACAATAATCATCAAGAAGGACTTGGCCGAGTCCACAGGTCGCTGGCCTATAACCGTGGAATCATGATTGGTTAGCCATCTCATGTGACATTGCCAAGGACTTCCGTTCGGAATGTAGTGCAGGCCAGGGAAAAAGTTGGTTCGATCCAACCAGGTGCTAAGAATTGAATAAAGTTACTCATGAAAATGATGACAAACACAGAAAAAAAAAACAAAAAAAAACGAATGAGACATGCATACAACAGAAAAAGAGAAATGGATAACATTCGATCTAAAGCATTTACGGACGCGCATCGTATTGTCACTTATTTGAATCCGTATTATACCCCACATTTGCTGGTTTTATTTTATTAGACTTGGCTAGTGTTCGGGAGAGATTGAGAACAATTATGGGCCATTTGGTTCATCTGTAACTATACAAGTCTGTTTTTCATGAATAAATGATTGTAGATGATGATGTTGAATACAAATGTAGAAAGTTCCGAGAATAAAGCTTTCTCTACTGCCACTTCACAAAAGGAGAGTAAATGGGACCAATTTAAGAACATGGCCTGCATTTAGATGCGCTAAACAAGAGAAAATATGCAGTGAAGAATTTTGAACAAGCATGAAGATAATATTGCAATTCTTCAAAAAATTTCAAGTGAGAGAATTTCTTTAGAATACTTCAGATGAGTTCAATTGAGCCTAAAGTTGCAAAGATGATGCACATGTATCATTGGAGAGAAACGTTTTTGTTCTAAATTGTCTCAAACAACCCAGAAGAATAGATGACAAATACCGAATTTTCAAAATTGCATTTTGCCGTCATACATTCACGTTGGGGAAAGGTTTGAATTGCAGAGGAGTTAGGAAAGTTTAAATTTTCAATACATGGTCCACTTAGTGTGCTATGAATGGGGGGTAGCATTTCCAATATGTATATCAAATAAAATAGGATAGATAAAGAGAGGGGGGAGAGACGGAAAATAAGAAGGAAAAGAAGAGCAACAAAGAAAGAAAGAAAAAAGAAAAACAAATAAAAAAAGAAAAAGAAAAAGGAAGAAAACAGTAAAGAAAAATAATGGAGGGGGGAGGGTCAAGGGGAAAAAAAGAAACAAAAAGAGTAAAAAAAATGTGAAAAAGACCGAACATATAAAATAGAATAAATTAAAAAAACAAAAACAAAATAAAACAGGGAATATAAATTTATTGATAGATAGAGATGTATAAGGAGGTAGTTGTGGAAATGGGAGCAATAAAATGACTAATTGGTTGGGGTTTCAAGTGGACATTGCTTGCCCATAAAAGCAATTGTAGAATATAAATTTATGCATTTAGCCTGACGAATTCCTTCGATGGAATGAAACAAACTTTTCTGCATAGCTCACTTGCAATAAGTATATTTTTATACTACTAGTAAGCTCTACTTATGTATTGAACACTGTTGAAGTAAATATTGAAACAATATATATATATATATATATTTATTTTGTTTCAGTATTTATTTCAACAGTGTTCAATACATAAGTAGAGCTTACTCGAACACCCTGTGTGTGTGTGTGTGTGTGTGTATATATATATATATATATATATATATTTTTTTTTTTTCACTTATAAAATAGATCATTCAGTGAAGACCGGGGTTGTGCCAATAAAAACAAGCTCGATGATACTCGATTACAGAGTACAGAGCATTTATATGCGATTTTATGAAAGCTTACCAAAGCATTTCGGTTTTGTTTTTTTTAGTTCTTTTTCAGTGCATTTGGGACCGATTATTTGCTTGTTGGCTTGGTGGTAGAAATAATGCACGAGCTACTTTTCTAAGACATTTTCTAGGTTTTCCTTTTTATCTTTGTACTTTCTTTTTTTTAATTTTTATTTTGTTTCTCAAGTGACCTCAACTAATGCAACACCACATTGTGTATTGTCGGTAGTTGAAACCCTTATTTCAGACATTTAATTTCCCTGATGATCTGCCAAACAAGTACCTGCTTGGTAGTGAAACACGTGTAGGAAAAAACATCTAATTTGAATAAATAATATTTATAAGAAAAAGTCTTTAATGGTGATCATTGATCTCCTGAAAGGAATGCTTTGGTAAGCCTTCATAAAATCACATATATATATATATACACACACACACACCGGGTGTCCTAGAAGTGGCACACAATACACTGATTTTCATGAAGTGGCCAGCCCAATCATCAGATCTGCCTCTCTTGTTTTTTTTGGGGGGGAGGGGGACATCTCAAATCTATTGTGCATTAAAATCGTCTATCTGTTAAGCTAATGATCAATAAAATAGATATGTGTATTTTTATAGCAACCTGTATGGTGCACGACTTCTGGGACACCCTGTTTATAAATATCCACTTCTCTGAAGACGTTCGTTGATCTAAACGAAACCGATAAAATCCTTCATTTCTTGATGATTTTTTTCCTGTATTTAAATTTGTTTTTTCCGTTTGCCTTTTTCACACATCCTGTCTTTCACAGCATTTCATTTTATGATATATCGTGCATTTTATCTTCACACCCTCTATATATATATATTTAAAAAGTGAAACCATTAACATTTTAAACCTTTTTATTTATATTTTCCATATTAGGTTCTGAGACGCTTAAATGTAAATATGTGTTTCGAGTGCTTTCTTCACCCTTTTAAGGTTGTGGGTTATTTCTAATATACATTATATATACATACATACATACATACACATTATATATATATATATATATATATAGTAGTATGCAAATATATCTATGGCAATTAAACTACACAAAGGCGTCTATGTTTCATCCCAGCAGAGAATCATCACGCTAAGTGCACTTAGCCTGATGATTCCCTGCAGGAATGAAATATGGAAGCCTCTGTATAGCTTAATTGCCATAAATATATTTTCATACTTTACTACTAAGCTCTACTCACGTATTAAGCACTGTTGAAGTAAATACTGAAAATGTATACGCAATACATCATATCACCTTATATTATGTGTATATACATGAAATAATATATATATATATAAAACAGTAATTTATGTGTTTCTTTAACAGTCCATAAAGGAAAACTATATATCGGCAAAATCATGGAGACTCACATACAATTTCTGAATATATAATACACACAAACAAGATTGCATCACTATTTTTTGCAATTTCCTTTGCCGAAGCTGATAGAGATTCAATCACAATAAACGAATTTACAGACAAAAAAATCTCCACCTCCAGCATCAAATAATTCCTGGCAGTAAAAGTGTCATCACATAATGGATTCCGGATTACACAGAAATAGTGAAAACTATTTGACCATATTGCAAGAGAGAAATATGTCATTTGGCAGAGATGGTCTTTCAATCTTCTCGTGTATACAAACTTGTGCTTGTCATGCTCTCTCATACAACGAATTTCTTAACCTTTTTAACTAGTAACATTCTCCTGTGGGAACATATTCTAAAATCACTTATAGTGATCATAAATATTTATTGATTATCTATATAATAATATGCTATGCATTTCATGTTCGTACGTACGTTATCACACATTAAAGAAAATGAGATCGTTTGATCAACGAGTAATCTGATGTTGCTACAGTAAAAAACAAAAATCCGATTTTACTCATTTTAAAATGAATTGTTCCAAAATTAAATTATGTTATCCCATCAACTAAAACAGTACAATTTAAAATGAATATATTTTAGAACATCACATTCATTTTATTGAAGAATATTGAACTGACAATTTTTTTTACGGTAAGAAGACAAATTATGCTACACTGAATATGTTTTGATCAAAGATTTCTTGCTGAACTTATATTGCAGCATACACTATTACGATCGTTGGAATGTGACAGGTGCTTATGTTGTCTCACTTCAATGATGGGCATGTGGATGGTTTGGTTTGATTTGTTTTACAGCATATCAACCATCTATGGGTTATTTAATGCCAAATAAAGTTGTTAAATGTAATTCTATAGGTGGAATATTATTTTATATTCCTAGAATACATCGCTCTTAGAATACATTGCATTACTCTTAGAAAACATTCTTAGAAAGAAATTTTATAGAGTGAGCACCATCATTACTCTCAGAAAACATTACCCTCAGAAAACATTGTTTCCAAAAAAATATATTGCTCTTAGAATTAATTGCACTACTTTTTGAAAACATTACTCTTTGGAAATATTACTCCTTGTCATTGGTAAGCTTCTTTGTTCTCAACATGAGTAAGCCACTGCCTTCTAACATCTATTTGGGGAGAAAAATAAAAAGGAGAAATAAGGTTTTGATTTTTAGGAGAATCAGATGAAATAAAGTTAGTGATGAACTTATAGATCCTAGGGCATGGCGTGACCAGTCTAGCCAAAGTAAATATTGAAGTGGAGTGTCGCAAGTCACCCGACCACGGCTGCTCAGCCACCAGGATCTCATCCTAAAACATCACGTGTCACCACTCACTGCCTGCAGGTGGCCCCGTTTTCGGGGGGTGGTGTACCACTCTGCATGGGGGTGCAATCTCTAAATTCGTGGCCCTGCCGACAGAGCGAGATGGGCATGCTGAAATGGTTAATAATTTAAGTGAAAAACTTTTTTTTAAAAGTCAAAGTTAACAGTTGCAAATTTATTAAAAACATGCCGAAAAAAAGTTTATTTTACTTATATGTATCTACTACTGGGTTGCTTTTTAAAATTCTTGTGCTTGTTTTACAAATACTTCAATGGATTGTGCTCCGACGAACTGGCTGCTCTGGTGCCTCCTCGACGTAAATACACTAGACAAACTTGACAATCAGCTAATCCCATCCATTCACTGTGGAGGTCCCCAGATACCGGAGAGCCTTCTACTACAATAGCTTATTTCCTCGTGCTTCCGGCCTCTGGAACTCCCTCCCTGCTCCCTGTTTCCACCGACTGTACCGACATGCAGAGGTTTAAACCTAATGTAAACAGACATCTTGCTACACAGCTCCCAACTTAGGATGACACACTAAACGTACACCCTGACTCTCAGTAGCCCCTTACGTCTACAGTGACGGCCTGCCTTGTTTGGGGTGAATTATGTTTTTAAAAAAAAATTCTTTCTACTCGTCATCTTGTTCATTTAGTAGAAGATGACAGAGCTTAGTTACAATGTTTTTATTTTTGAGATATTGTTTCGAAAGACCTACACCCAACGCCATTCTTATACTACATTCTCTGTCCTATTCTCTGCAATTTTGTGCTGCGTCAGTTACTTTAGTTTTTTACCCTTATGCTTCCATGTTTCTCTCTCATATATATATATATATATATATATATATATACATACATACAGACATATATATATATACATACAGACATATATATATATACATACAGACATATATATATATACATACAGACATATATATATATATATATATATATATATATATATACATACAGACATATATATATATACATACAGACATATATATATATATATATATATATATATACATACAGACATATATATATATATATATATATATACATACAGACATATATATATATATATACATACAGACATATATATATATATATACATACAGACATATATATATATATATACATACAGACATATATATATATATACATACAGACATATATATATATATATACATACAGACATATATATATATATATACATACAGACATATATATATATATATACATACAGACATATATATATATATATACATACAGACATATATATATATATATATATATACATACAGACATATATATATATATATACATACAGACATATATATATATATATATATATATATACATACAGACATATATATATATATACATACAGACATATATATATATATATACATACAGACATATATATATATATATATATACATACAGACATATATATATATATATATATACATACAGACATATATATATATATATATACATACAGACATATATATATATATATATACATACAGACATATATATATATATATACATACAGACATATATATATATATACATACAGACATATATATATACATACAGACATATATATATATATATACATACAGACATATACATACATACAGACATATATATATATATATACATACAGACATATACATACATACAGACATATACATACATACAGACATATATATATATATACATACAGACATATACATACATACAGACATATATATATATACATATATATATATATATACATACATACATATCTATTTGATAAACAAAATGGCACTTATTGTTCTTTGGTATTGTGACTCACCATTTTGGAGGGGACGTGATAGTGGGGGGAAGAGAAAGAAAATGGTGCCATATGTTCAGTTTTACTGTTATCTCAGCTTGTGGAACTCAATTTGTTTAAACTTGTTCACCTTTTATTTTGATTTTATTTAATCTTTATTTCTTTTTAATTTCTTGGTCAAAATATCTGCATTTCTTCGACTTTCTTTCAAGGGACATGTATATTTTTTAGAGAGGGTTCAAGGAAACGAGTGGTCAACATTTAGTCTCGGTGGACATATGAGAAAGATCAGGAGCAGGTGAAGGCCAATGTATAAGGAAATACAACGGAAGTATTACTTTTAAAAATGCAAATAGTTGCAAAAGTTCATTTATTTCTTATTTGGTTAGTCTGGTCTGTTTTATAGCATGTCAAGCCTTTTGGGTATAACTTAAACCCTTTCTTGGAAACTTTAATTTGATAGAAAACATTTCATTTTCCAACCAATTAAAAAACAAATGGCAGTGTGTGACACTTCAAGATTTTACTATTTAATTTTTATATGAATAGTTTATAAATTTGAACAACCGGTAATACCACTTTTATGTAGTATTCGCCCAGTGTGGGGCATTCTGCCTTCCACTGAAAGTGGAAGTTTATGGGGAATACAAATTCACATGTGGTTCCTAGTCAGCCTGCATATCCTGGTTAGCAGAGATAACATACAGTGTCTAGTATTGCCAAATGATCACCCATCATGTACTAGCCTCACTTAACTTTACCGATCTAGCGGGAACCTGTGTCTCAACATGTGATTATGCTGTATATTAAATCTGGACAGTATAAGGATTTGCATGAAGAATAAGAAAATTCTGATGATATGGTCCTGTTGAAAGAATGGATGGGAGTGCTTGGGTTAGTAAATGTAAAACAGTTGAGATAGCAGGTTTAGTTCACAGTGGAAGGCCAAAGAAAATATGTGAGGAAATGATAAAAACAGCGAAAAAGGGATAAATAAAGACCTGACCAGGAATAGATTAGTTGGGAAGTCAATTTCTTAAAGCTGTCCAACATATGCCAGTATCTAAAACAGATCTGAGACCAAATATAATGATGCTGATGTATATTTTGTAAATACGTCTCCAAATCCTCTTGAACCCATAGACAGGTACTACCAATTCAGGTCAAGAAAATAAACAAATTACAAGTTTACATTAAAGCAATCAGAATACAAACAAAACAATCTTTTTCAGAAAATTTATAGTTAAAACTATAAACATCTCTAATGCTATCAATTAAAAAGAAAACAATTTGCATGAATCCTTTTTGGTTGTATATGAAAAACTCGTACATCAATGATCATCATTGGAAAAATGCATAATCAGCATGGCTTAATGGAGCGCCCGTCTTGTTCATAAGATCGACAGAGTCTATCAAACACTAATAATCAACATTAATGCCTCCCTCCATGAGGTGTGACATCACAACCACACATCTCAACGAGAAAAGTTCACAATCCAAGAACAGACAGCTTCAAACAACCACAAATTAATACTTTAAATAATAAAACTTTAGTCAGTATTCACTAGGCTTTGATTTATAATGAGGTTTGTAAAGTTGAAAAATATAATACCCAACTCGGACTCCTAAATACCCAACTCGGACCCCTAGGACGCCAAAATACCCACCTCGGACCCCTAGGACTCCTAAATACCCAACTCGGACCCCTAGGACGCCAAAATACCCACCTCGGACCCCTAGGACGCCAAAATACCCAACTCGGACCCATAGGACGCCAAAATACCCAACTCGGACCCATAGGACGCCAAAATACCCAACTCGGACCCATAGGACGCCAAAATACCCAACTCGGACCCATAGGATGCCAAAATACCCAACTCGGACTCATAGGACGCCAAAATACCCAACTCGGACCCATAGGACACCAAAATACCCAACTCGGACCCATAGGACGGCAAAATACCAAACTCGGACCCATAGGACGGCAAAATACCAAACTCGGACCCATAGGACGGCAAAATACCAAACTCGGACCCATAGGACGGCAAAATACCAAACTCGGACCCATAGGACGCCAAAATACCCAACTCGGACCCCTAGGACGCCAAAATACCCAACTCGGACCCATAGGATGCCAAAATACCCAACTCTGACCCATAGGACGCCAAAATACCCAACTCTGACCCATAGGACGCCAAAATACCCAACTCTGACCCATAGGACGCCAAAATACCCAACTCTGACCCATAGGACGCTAAAATACCCAACTCTGACCCATAGGATGCCAAAATACCCAACCCGCACTCATAGGATGCCAAAATACCCAACTCGGACTCCTAGGATGCTAAAATACACAACAAATTCTATTTATTTTGTTTTGTTTACCAGATGTGCTTGTGTTTATTGAAATTTTCACGTTTTTTATTTGTATTTGGATTTTAGGTTATGAATATAACGAAATTGATTCATTGTTAGATTTTACTAACCTAGAAACAAATATTTGATTTTTTAAAATGGTATATGCATATATGTGTCCAACAGATGATAAAATAGCTATCAGGGGGTCCACAAGCAAAATAAGGTTGGGAACTCCTAATATAAACGAAGGCTAGTTCTCACTGCTAACACTGATATGAATTCTCTTGCCAACTCTTGATTGGCTGAGGTCCAGGGTAACCAGTTGAGTGACATTGGTGATAGTCAGTTTGGTAAGTCAAGTCAAAGGTGTTACGAGTGTGCACAACATTGAAGACGAGTGTTACAGTTCAATTAGCTACAAGATATTATGGTTTCCCTTGTATTTCGTTGCTACATTAAGAAACACGGGACAAGTGTCAGGCCTCAGTTCAAGCTCGAGGGACAATGGATACCCCCTGTAGATGTGTCTGCACAGGGAGTCAGTTCTGATGAAGCAAAGATTGCGCAATACCCAACCACACCTCTCCTGAAACAGCATTGTTTGATTCCAGCGACAAGAAGAAGTCCAGGACAACTGGAAACAATGCTGAAATAAGCAGAGAGCTGTCGCACATACAGCAGCTGGTATTCCCAAATGGTCACCCATTTTAGTACTGACCAGACCAACGTCGCTTAACTTTGGTGATCTAATGAGACCCAGCGGGTCAACATGATTATGCCACATATGCCGTACTGATAATGTAAGTCAAAGAATTTTTTCAATGGCCAAAAATGCTTTAAATCGCTTATTGCGGAAAACATGATCCACTCTCTCCAACGGGCAAATGCTGATAGCGATACAATTTTTTAACGTCAGAGAGACTAATCTCATCTCAGATATTATTTCAGAGTTCACCAACATACATATAATTTTCTCATGTGACTTAATCACAATATGCATTTGAATTCTAGATTATATTGGTCTCAGTTCACTATCGAGCAAAAATTGATACCCCCTGTAAGGGTGCCTGCACAGGGAGTCAATTCTAAAGCAAGAGTTGCGCATCTCTCCTGAATCGGCACTACCTGATTCCAGTACCCAGAAGAAAATCCAAGACAACTGGAAACAATGCAGAAATAAGCAGAGAGCTCTCCCACATACAGCAGCTAATATTCCCAAATGGTCACCCAAATGTAGTACTGACCAGGCTCAAGGTCGCTTACCTTTGGTTGAGAACAGTTAATTGTACTTTCTCACATCGTAATATTTGCTCGCTACATGTGTATTCCCATGTCTATATGTTCCTAAGGGACCCAAAATGACACTTTCTTTTTAACGACAGACAATAACTTCTTTTTACAACAATTGTTAACAGAATATTTTTATGTCCACATCTGCACCAAGAATTTGGTTTTCATAAGAAAAGTAATTATTCACAGAAAATTTCATTACTGAAACTCATATTCTTCATTGTTGACTGCTGTGTCCAATAATGTCATCCCTGCCTCCACTAATAATGAGTCACATCGAGGCAGATACATGCACAAAGAGATTATTTAAAGTAAGTGTGACCAACCTTTTTTTTACTCCAAAAAACTTTTAAATTAGAGGTGCCACACAGAGTTGTACTTCCTTTTAGTTTCTTAAAGTATGGTAATATGGACACATTTAGCCATTATACATATATACAATCATTCGTTGTATGTAGGTCCAACACATGCCAATACATGGTAGCTTAAAGTACTCTATATCACGACTAGATAAGCTTTACCTATAGGTATTGAATAAGTCTGTAAGCAATGCGGAAAAGCCAGAATGGTGAAAGAGGAGATGAACAAAAACAAATAATTGAAGAAATATAAATTATATTTTTCTTCAAAAACTTATCTATTCATTTTTCAGTAAATCCTTCACTTACTGTTGCGGAAAATATTTCTTATATTTCAGAAGAAAATATTCCCTTCTCAAAAAAAAAAAAAACTTTCCCAAGATGGCTGTTCCTTAAAGGTATACTAGGTTGAGCAGAATATTGAAAATAAAATATTTTACTTATTTATATCATTATTTATTTATACATTGTATTATTGCCTCATAGGATTATAGTTTTTTAATTAATATACTATTCTATATATATTTGTTATTGTATTTTTTATTTACAATTTTTTTTTAAATTCTTAATGAGTGAAATATTTATTGTATTGAGTTGTTTTTGATTAGTGAATAAAGGTTAGGTATTATTCTTATACTTTTTAATATATTTATTCACATTAATCTTTTTATTTCTATTTTATTTATTTGTTATTAATTTTATTTCTAACCCGTAAATGTTTTTTTGTTTCACATATTACACATTCCAACAAAATGCTTATTTAATATAATATTCAACGGAAATGTGTCAAACTGCAACTTGTTTTCACATTTGCAATGAGCCTGTTGGCAAGTATGAGTAAATAGTCGTATGATGTTGCATTCAGCACACTCATTAAATAGGTAACCAGTATCTTGGATGTCAAACTAATATAAAAAAGCATTTTAGGGTTGGTATATATATATATATATATATATATATATATATATATATATATACAGGGCTACAGGAGCATGCTTCTTTTTTGCTGGAGCGAAGGAGAGGAGGGCTCATTTTATATTGAGCGGGAGTTGAGCGGGAGCAACTCCATTTGATTTCTTTTTTTTAAACATTAGTTTTTTTATTACGCAATATAAAGGAAAAGTAAAGAAAGTCTCAGAGTTTACTTTTAATTATTTTTTAAAATTATATCTCTGGTAAATGTATATGAGAGAGGAAGAGAGAGAGAGAGAGAGAGAGAGAGAGGAAGAATGAGAAAGTTACGCATGGAAACAGAAACTGAACTTTTTTCGGGTTTTTTCACATCTATGTGCTACATTTTTGATAGGATAGTGTTCTTAAGGCAAGAGACAATTTGGTGTCAAATGTCTTTAAACATTTGCAGTTCTCAGATTTTTTATGGGACAGTTTTCTTAAGGCAAAAGACAAACAATTTGGCACCAAATGTCTTTAAATGCGCCAGTGAGTCTATAGATGTCTTTGAAGTTATTTTCTTATAGATTTAGATTTTTTTTTATTTATGACAAGGATGTATATTGCTGATTGAATAAATAAGCCAATTTTTCTTTTAATTCGTGTTTTTAAATAAAGAATTTTAGCTTCAATTGTACTATAGGGACGGTTGGATTTTCTCACCTAGTTTGCTCGGTATTCACCCAAATGTTCGATAAAATCGATTTTGGGGCTGAAATGGTACATTTTGTCCTGACAAAAAATTCTAATTTATTTTTTAGCATATATCAAATTGAACTTTTATGCCACATTTATACCAGTCGTCTTTTCGGTCACATTTTGTTATTCTTAAATTCACGACTAGTATGTTTTAACCTTTTCATGTTTGCTTTAAAATGCGTTAAATTCTGTTGAAACTTGCTTTTGTAAATAGAATGTTCAAAGTTTGTTTTTTGTGTGTAATAAAATGTTAAAACAGTAAAAATATCTTTAGTCCAAGGTAAAAACCAATAAAAACCAACATGGCCGCCAGCGATTAAAACCTGGAATTAAAGTTAGATTCTCAACACTTTAAAAAGTAAATGAGAATTTTATTTCAGGACCAAAAATATAATTAAGAGCAACAATCAGTTTTATCCAAAATTTGGGCAAATACCAAGCGAAATGAGCGAAAGAAAACAGCTATCCCTATTCTACAATTAAACCGATGTTTAAACTTAATTAAATTAAAGAAAATATCTTACATTTTAATTTTAAAAAGCAAATAATTAGACTTTCTGACTAATTTGTTGTCTTTAGAACCGAAAGTAGCATAGATATCTTTCTTTATCTTAAAAAAATCTATTATCGAATATTAAAATTGTAAACAGTTTGTTTTTGTTAGAGATTTCAAATATAGACGTTTTCACCTTTTTTATTCAAATTTTTAATTTTAATAAATGTTTTTGCCCGACCTAGGAAAACTTACTCCAGTTAATTTTTCGGTGGAGGAAGATTTGACCCGATATCTTTTCAACTCCCAAGATCTAGGCCAGATATTTTGTATGAAATTTTAAGACATTAAATGGATCTCTGAATTGTTTATTGACAATTTATTGATATTTTTTGGCCAACTTATGAGAATTCTTTTTTTTATTCAATCTTTAAAAAATAAACTTGATTGGGTTTTTTCCGCTCCAAATTGTACTATTGAAAATAAAAATGGATAAATCGATTTGTTTGAAAGTACTTGCGCGTTTCTCTGTTGTAAATAATAATATACATTATACAATATAGTTATGTTCGTAAAACAAACAAATATTAAACAACAGTACGACGATTAATGTTTCCCTGGCTGTCTCTCTTCTCCCAGAGAAATGTTTTCTTTAAAAAGAAAATAATCACTAATAATGTTTAAAAGTAAACATTTATTTACTTAAAACAGATCTAAATATATCGGGTTAAATTTTCCTTTCCTGAAAAAATAGGTTGTTAATGTAATGAATATTAAAATTGTTTTAAAATACTTCAGGGATTTTTCTATTTCTATTTTATACCTCAGAAAACGAAAATTTACGTAAAATCTTATACTTCGTCCAACATGTTCTCCTACAGCTCTCAAAGTATTAGCGAGATTTTGTCAAATATTATCTTACGGTCTTACACTTAAAGTGACATCTCAACCCATATTGACGAGATCCTTTGATGCTCATCCCTATCCTTCGACCACTCATTGGCAGAATAGAACGCTTATGAAAGAAGATACATTTTTATCATGGAGCTCTGAAAAAGAGCCGCTCCTTTTTTATAGGAGTTGGAGCAAGAGCGGCTCCTTTCTGAAAATGGGGAGCGTGAGAGGAGCCAGCTCCAATTTTGGGCGTTGGAGCAGGAGCAACTCCAAAAGTAGTGGAGCGTGTAAAGCCCTTTTTTCATGGTAAACAACTGATGATCCCTTAAAATAGTGTTAGAAACTAACTAATATAATAACTGTAAAAAATAAATTGACTTACATGAGTGATTTTCCACTGGAAGACTTGAGACTATAAGTTTGTTTTTTTTATATAATTTTTTTTTTTTTTTTTTTAATGGTTGAGAAACTTCCGAGACTATATATATTAATTTTAAAATTTGATAACGGGAGAATTTCGAATCAGTTTAAAAGGGAGACATGGGAAATAACTATAACCTTAGGGGTGCTCTCCCATTTAAAATGAAAAAACTTGCAGAATTTGGGCCATGCCTACTAATAGATGAACACAGAACGATAAAATTTACGAAAATAACTAATTAGAATTAATCTTAGCAAAATTCTATTTTAACTTAGATTTCTGTTGCACTTTTTTCTAGAAATCAGTTTAACTAGCAAGACCCTGTGGAAATTCCACACTTGCTTTCTTTATAAATAAAATATTTTTGTAAAAAGTAACATCTTTATTTCAAAAGTTTCTTTATGGACGTCTAGCGTAAACACAAACCCACAGATAGTGTTGTATCATCTTTAGACACAACAGATACTACACACTGATCGAAGCCCAAAAGCCAAGAAAGTGTATTTTAGTTTGAGTTTCATATCAGACACAACAGAAACATCAGATGAAATTTTTTTTAAATTACCTTTTTTTGCATTGCATCTTCAGCAATCGGATGATTCCATATTTTAAAAAAGGGGTGGAGAGTGATAATGTATGTACGAACATGAAATTGCCATAGTGTATTATTATAGAGATTTTTTTTTTTTTGCATGAGCAGGGATGTTTTTCTTTTATTATTTGTGGAGTTCAGTGTGACGCTTGTAATCGCGCATGTGCCATAGGTCAGCCATCTAAGGTTACGCATATCCCAACAATGCTTCTTCACTGCAAGAGAGCCATATCCACCAGGAAGCAGAAATAATGCTCTAAAAAGTCTGTAAAAGAGAGTGTGTAACCAATTTAAAACATCTAAATGAATCTTCCGTGAGAAAAACTTTGAGTCCATATAAAATTCTTTCTAATTAATTCCTGGTTTCTTGTAAATGAACTCACAGTTTCCATTCACCAGTGTTAAATCGTGTTTACATCATGAAGCTGAAAGATTTTTTTTTTCGAGTTCAGTTCATTAGTAATTTCATAGAAAGTTAAAGGAAAAACAGCATGAAATCTGATTACAATAAGATTATTTCAAGGTCTATCCATTGATATTAATTACATAAATACTAATTTGCCTTTTGTTTACATAATTGTATCAATAAATAGAACAGCATGAAAGTGGTGGAATAATTATACTTTCAGATCGTTATTCAGTGGTTTCACCATTTTGGATGTATTCAAAAACCTCATAAGTATGAGCCGTCAGTTGAATGAATTCAATAGAAGTTGTTGCCTTCTTTGAGATTAGAACAGCCAGATGTAATTTCATTTAACTCTTAATATATTGTTGAAAAATCTATGGAATTACATTTTCATTGAAATGTTTATAATGCCTTTACTTTTGGATAGATTTGTATGAAACTTGACATAAGACTTAAAAGAGCTTATTCTTTAATATAATCTTGTGATTTGCACTAACACTAATATTGTCTGCAAACAAATTACGAGTCATCGTCAGAAGCAGATATTTTAGAAGATTTTTTTCTCTCCAAAAAACGATGAGATACTAACATAAATATTTGTATGCGAGTATAAGTCGTACAAGGTTGGTTAGAGTTATTTCTCTTCTTTTGCGAACTTTTAAACTTATTTAAAAATAGATTGAAACAAAGGGTTATCTTTCATTTCATGTGTCGTCAGGTGGATTTGGTATACAAACATCACTTCCGGTTAATACGGTTTTGGGTAGTAGAGGATGTTAAGAGTTAACATTGCTAACTAAGTTTCTTTTTGGTGGTTACTAGTAGTGTTGAAGACATCTCGAGAGATAATTGACACCTTCTGAAAGGATGCCTGCATAATGAAGTGCTTATAGTGAAGCAAGGGTACCGCAATCCCAAACCACACTAAGCACTTTCCTCAGTACATACATTATATAAGAAAAGAAAACTCGTCAGTTAATTGTTTCAAATTAACGCTTGTAGAAAAAGTAAAGTTCTTATCTGTAGAAATTATTTCTGAAGTAAAAACTAAAACAGAAAAATAGTTTTTATTGAGAAATAATCAATAAATATAGAATCGATATCAATAGAGATAAATATTTGGATTCAATTATAGATATAAATTGTGTATTATTATTCTCACATCGTATGACGCATACAGGTAAATAAAATAATAATGTAGATATAAGTAAGACAATAGTTCCTTCTTATTTAGTTATTTCTAAGACTACTGCAATAATTAGAAATGCTTTTAAAATTGCCTTAATATAAAAGATAAACATACATATATACATATATATATATATATATATATATATATATATATAGTTTATCGTTTAGCCCTCTTTCTACAAGGATGGGGCCTCTTTAAAAGAATTAATAATACGCTGTACAATCTAATCACAATGCAAAGTTCCAGCTCCACCATAGAACACTGTTACTACTGTGTATGTCCGCCGATTCGAGATTATATAGAATTTAATTCTTTTCTTTCCCATGGTAATTCATGGTGACTGAGGGGTTGAATACCAGGCTGCAGAGTAAAAAGTGACTTTGTGACAAGGTTCAAATCCTTCAACCAGCAGTAATTTTCATCTCCTATACTGAAGATTGCATAAGCATGAAACACATTTGTCTGTAGGTAAAAATTAAAAATATTATATATATATATATATATATATATATATATACTAGGAGAATACTCCTTCCATGCCATGTAAAATTAATTCACCAAACAGAACAGTTTTGAACCACTTATGTCCCCTTACAAAAATTAAAATCAACATATAATGAGGCTAAACCTTTGTCAAGAATCTTTATTCTAATTTTGATCAAAATTCATTACATGATTTTGATTCTAGAAAAAATGACTAAAATCTAAGGTTTAAGGGTCTTAAGAAGAAATCGAAATTCAGGGAATCTTGTTTAATGACTATGGATCAAATTTTATGCAAATCTGAAATATTTGAATTTTCAAATGGCAGATTGTACCTATGTTATGCACCCTCAAAATGCTTCAAAATACTCCAAAGAAACTGAGATTTGGGGAATATTTATTAACTGATGTCTAATACTTATTGTTAAAATTTCAGGAATACAGCCATTATGAAAGATCCAAGGGCAGATAACCTAGTATTAATTATCACAGTAAGAAATTACCTAGAGTCAATCTATATGCATTCATGATGGCGGCATACTAATGTTCAAACATTACAATTCCTTGACTATTTGCGATTGTGTCATGAAAAAAGAAACTTTGAAGTTTTCAAAAAATGCCTATGCGTGAAGCTGTTTTAAATGAAGAAAGGCTTTGAGCAAAATCAATCCCACACTCTTAGCGACTGCAACCCTGACCCAAAAAGAGCAAGTCTACATCATCGGAAGCAACAGTCACTGCAGATATTATATCAAAGTTTTCATTCTAGATGCCTGTCTAAACGATACATAAACAGACAATGATAAGCATTATGAAAACATACACCTACATATGGATAGAAAATTACTATTTCCATCACTATTACAGATCAGACCTGACATATCAGCGCTGATATCTTGTTGGCGAAGCTGAATATATCAAAGCTTGATGAACTCCTGCCGACCAGTTGGCTTGGCCAGGTTAAGAGGAGCTACTCTTGGATAAGAAAATGCAGAGACTTTGGAGTAGAAGGCTAGAGAAAAGTTGGATGACCTAAGAAAACTTGAATGCACACCATAAATAATGATCTTAAACAGTAGAATTTGAATGGAATCAATCCTTAAGGTCACCAAACTCGGAGATTGAGATTGCAGGCTGTCAGAAAACGTCAGATACCTGAGTAAAAGAAATAAGATAATAAAATGGATGATGATGATATGAAGATGTGCTTTTACTTCCATACAACGAATGACAATATAACGTAGTGTTAATAAGACATCAACAGTGCCCCTCTTTGCACGTCACTCACATGCATATATGCTAATCCTCACAGATGTCATGAACAGATGCCTCAACATATGGTTGGCCAGATGTATTTATCATAGTCAATCGGATCAGCCAATTTCCATCTAAATTAAAATAACACCCATCAAGTCGTCATCATCAATAATTGGATTGGCTCTTTGTTTTGGAATTTTCTATCCGTTATTTGGTTGTACTACTCTTGTTTCACATCGGTTCATTTATCCTTGCGTGGTTGACAGGCGGAATTACAAGGGTGCTTTATCTCTCACTAAACTGACCAAGAAATGGCACGTCTGACCAAGGACATATTATGACCTCTGACGACATTTCAAATGCATCAAGTGAATGTGAAGCATAAAACAATGAGACAACCTTTGCATAATGAAACCTGAACAAATTTCAGAAACATTCCAAAATTAAAAAAAAAAAAAAAAGAAGCAAGGTTGCCCAGCGTTTCCCTCTCAATATATACTGTCACATTGTTTTTTGAACACACCTGTCTTTCTTTCTTTCTTTCTTTCTCTCTCTCTGGTAACTAGTTTAATGCAATAAAAATAAAGAAAAATGAAGGCTGAACTCGTTTCAGTGTTGTTGTTGAAACAACTACCAGTAAGAATGAAAAAAGTAATTTCATGTACTAATTTCGTTCACGGTGACCTCAAGCATATAAATATTACAGTATTTTATTTTACCATAATAATCCAATCACCACACAGTTTTTTTACTTTTAGCTGGACACATGCACAAACAGAATTACAACTTTTATGAAATTTGGAACAAAGTAGAGATTATAGGGAGTGTTGCACAATGAAATGCCAAGCCTGAACAAATTTAAGAAACATTCAAAAAAATTTTTTAAAAACGATGAATTTATTCGTTTGTGCATAATCTTGTTTTATAAAAAAACTTTTACATATGAAAACAAAATCGGTGTATTCATTCGTTAGCAGTTTTTTAAAACTTTTTTAAAATTCTGATGAGTCTCAAATAGACCAGGGTGGCCTGTTTTAGAGCCTTGTGTCAGAATAAATTTCCTCCGAAACATGTGTAATAAGGCTTGGGTGATTCTTTCATTCTGAAACTTGGATTTAAACATGATTTAAATCGGTTTTATTATTAGCTAATAGCTCTACCTTATGAAATTGACTAGCTATTGAGCTTACTTTTATTTGTAGATTTGGATTAATTTGCATAGGTAACTCTAATGTGATTTTTTTTTACTAAGTGATTTTGAATTAAGTTGTTCAATTACTTATATAATTCATATTATATATATATATATATATATATATATATATATATATATATAAAGAGAGAGAAAGAGAGTTTGACGGTTCAAAGTATTTTACAAATCAAGTTCACAAATAAAGAGCATGCAAAGGTACTATGGATGCTTACTGAACTTTTTAAATCCGAATTTTCTAAGTGTTTTACAAAAAACACGTTCAATATACTTGTCCAAAAAAGTCACAAATTCCACCAAAAGCAGAACCAAATCACAAGAAAAATAATAATTATTAAACTTAATTTCACATCAAAAGGCATATTAAAAATCCAAAACAACATGTACAATCGCCATATTTGTCATAGATATATATATATAGTAGTGTGTAAATATTTGTTCTAGTATATACCTTCCATTCTTGATGTATGGCAACCGCTTCCAATTGAAAGCTCGATGATTGTTAACTTGTAACAACAGAGCATATATAAATAAACAAGATTTTGTTGCATTCCAAAGACCAAGATTTTATTTATCTCATGAAACATTTTTTCAAAACAAACCCTTTTGGTACAATTTTACGGTCACGTTTCGTTCAGTAGGGGACCAACCAACATTTGTATGTCAATATCTTTCCTCTTTGAATTCATCAGAATGACAAAAGAATTTCTCAATTCGAAAAGTTACATATTGCGATGTGACAAAAATAAAGGTTCGAAAATCAAAGCAAACTCACACCGGATGCCCTTCCATCCATAGCGTCTCTGAAATCACTACCTCGGGCAGGACGCCTTATTGTAATATATATATATATATATATATATATATATATATATATATATATACATACATACATACATACATACATACACACATGTACAATGTATTTTATAATAATAGATTAAAATCATTAATAAATATCTGGTTAAAATTGATCCAATCATTTGAGAGGAGAATCTCATGCGAATAGACAGACTTACAGATTCTGGGCAACATATATAGTATTATTCAGTGGAAGGGTCAGCTTGAATGCTCTAAAAACTCGGCCCCTTTCATTATGGTCAAGGTGTTAGTAAAACCTCTCATAGCAACCTATTTCAGTTAATGTGCTTTAAGGCGTATGTTGAACTTTTGCTCTTTCCAAGGCTCTAAATCAAATTTAATGCATATTTCTAGACCAACCATCTCTGGCTCACTTTGATAGCCAGTATCAAGATTGTTTATACTTTTATCATATTTATACATATATATATATATATATATATATATATTATTCACTCATAATAAAAACCAATGTGTATTTATTTGTTTATAAATGAATACAAATCCGTCTTGTCACACAAAAGATAGCAAATAAAAAACGTGCTCATTTTAAGTGGTAAGGGAAGGCGAGAAAGCAAGTACTAAGTCAGACAACCCCTACCACATTCAGAAAGAAATCCTTTACTCGAAATAAAAAGTTAATGGTTGTTATTTCTTTTTTCTTTAGGTCATCAGAAATGATAATTTAAAAAATCTTTTTTCATACCAATGGTTCACCGCTTATCAAGGCAAAAAAGACACTTGAGGATAAGGGTTAGTGAGATTTTCAGTTGGATGATAGAACAGTACTATGAAAGGATATGTTTGATTAATTCATAGGGCGACTTGACGAGAGATATTTGTGACATTACACTTGAAAACGACCATGTTGTAATCTGTAGGGAAATATTCCCATAGTAACGTGTTTCACATGTGGGTAGTTGTTGGGAAGAAACTATGTTCATGGAAGTTCCGTTTGATTTTAGGTACACAGAGGAGGAACAAATTCTTTTCAATGTTGGTAATAAGACAAGTTTTTGTCTGAAAAGATTTTATGGGGGGGGGGAGGACAGAGATTGAAACTCAGCTGAGCATCTACCATGTAAATACCAATAGAGTAGAGAAAGACTAGCAACGTCTGTTTTGTGGGAAAAGGGGTTGTAATGAAGAGAAGAGATCATCTCCCACTAGATTGCCGAGTTGTTTTTATACTCTGTTAAGGCAAGAAGGAACGCTCTGAGTGAAACCTCCCCAGATATGGCAGCATGACCTCATCTTGGTCCATATCCGATAGAAGATTGCAAGTACTTGCTGAATCGGTAGAATGATCCAACCATTTTTCAAGCGGCTTTAGCAACGAATTTGATCTAAGTCTTTCATTTCAGGTCTCGGGTGAAAGTCAGTCCTAGGAGCTTGTCAAGGCAAAGGGTTTCCTCAAAGAAAAAAACCCATTCATTTCAACTTAGGCAAAACGAAAATTCGAGCGTTGGTGGTGAAAGGAGATGAGCATGACTTTGAAGATGTTAAAGGTAACAAGACACTTTTTTTCCCACCATTGAACCACTTGCTCCAGATCGGAGGAGAGATTATCGCTAAGCTGGGCTAGCAACCAGATGATTTAATAAATGTATCGTAACATTTTGCATTAGTAGATATTGGTTTTTCTTTCTTGGATATTTTAATTTATTTTTCATTAATCTGATTGTTTAACCGAAGGCTTACACATATCTATTATTAGCAGTAAAAGTTTCATTAATTCATTAACTGTGTTTGAAATATATAGAGAAACCTTTGCGTTTCACTGTATATATTAAACTAAGACAATGGTATTGATATATCAGAGATTATATATGTGTGTTTGTATATCAACTGGCAAGATTCGGACATCGTGCTACAAAAGTAGTGATTTGTATTTGAAGCGGTACGCACAACATTTTGGCAGATTCGTGCTTAAACTGATAAACTTCGACAAAGGGAAAGTGAGGAGAAAGAAAAAAAAAAAATGAAGAAAGAAAGAGCCGAAGTCTAAAAATAATGAACTCTACGGGCGAGTTGCAAATGACATAAATTTCAAATGGTTTAACACATAATTACAACGGTTTTCGTTTGATAAAGAGAGCAATAAACATGTTGCAGTCTTCTTACTATGAGCGCAGTGTTTATGAGGAGATTATAAGTCAAATGATTGTTGGTCAAGGGAAATAATTCTACAGAGAGAGAGAGAGAGGGAGGGAGTGAGAGAGAAAGAAAACTGTTCTTGGTTGAATTTTATTACACTGGTTGTTTAAATCACTTTTATGGAGTTGATTAGGAACATTTTTGTTGGTATACATCGTTATTTCTTCCCTATTATTGATGTCAATATATTCAGACATGCAAACAAAAAGAATCAAAATGAATGTTAAAACTGAACACTTACAAATCAGGTCTGAACTCCAATATACAAGTTTTTAATATGTATAAGTTTTTATAAGAAATATCTTATTTTAACCATGAACAAATTACCTGTACTTAATGATACTTAGAATATGATAAACAAATGTACATTGAAGACTAAATAGAGATTATATAAAACTCAATGTCTGTGGCTGTGTATGCGTTCCCTACAGAAAGAAAGGTTAGAGAATCTATACAAAAACTAAAAGTGTATTTATATGTAAAATTTTCCGTGGAAGACAATGGAAGTAATTCCGAATCGCTAAGGGCCTCCCTATGAGGGCTATGAGGACATAACCTCTCTAAAAACATCAAATATATCCTATTTTGATGAAATTTAAATAAAATGTATAAAATTCTCATGGAAACACAATAGAAGTGGTCCCGAATCTCAATGCCTCTTAATGTGCCTCCTCTAATGGAGCTATGGGGGCAGAACCCCCATAAAACTTCAAATATGTATGTTTTAATGAAAGACTAATTCCAAGAGGTTTCTAAGATTTCAGTTTTTTCCAACCAAATTTAGGGGGCGAAATAGGAGGCAGTAAAAAAGGAAATGTAATATCGTATAATGGTCATAGTAAAAAAGGAGATAGTAGTGTTCCCCATTAAATTCTAAGCAACGTTGTATCTTCCTTCTTGTTAATAATAAAAAAAGAGAAAGTCTCATTGTAATCCAAACGTACAATGTCATGCCAGACACATGAACAAAACACAAGATGGTCTATTAAAGGACAGTTAGAATAAACATTGGTCATAGATTTATAAAAAAAATGAATGAAATAAGGAAAAGAAAAAAGAAAACTATTAAATATATCCGATATCAAACTTTTTTGAAAAAGGACAGAACTGTACGAAATATTTTCCATCATATATAATCTTGATAAGTTTTTTGTTCATAGGAGTTAATCCATTGAATCATTACTGTATTTATATAATCGTGCTCAATACCAAGTAGAGCTATGTATTTAGTATTATTTTTTTTATTTATACGAATACCTTGGCTAAGCCAAAATAAGGTCATAGCCGAAACATCTGTGTATATGTAGCCAAAATATTTGCATAAATAAAAATTATATATATATATATATATATATATATATATATGAGATGCAAAGTAGCTATAAACGACCACAGTGATGAAGCTAATTTTGATAAGTATCGTGTAAATGTTTTATGGTTTGAATGTGAATCAATTTTATCGTGATATAAAAAAATTAAACATTTCTCTCCATCATTTTTGACAGAACTGATACTCGAGTTCTAGATTCAGTTCAATTCAATAAATTGGGCAAAAAATAAAACAAGCATGCTTCAGTTGCCATGTCGGGAAAGGGGGGAGCATAAATTTAAATATACCTGTGAAAGTTTTCATTCATCGATCATCCGTCTTGACCACTCATCATCTGTACACATTAATCATAGTCATGAAGATATAATAATATATACAAGGAAAACCGTAATAACTAACCATATAAAATCGTTTTTCCTATTCGAAAAATTTTACAAAAAACAGAAAAGAAAAAGAAATGGAGAGAAAAGCAAGGTTTTAGTTTGAAATAGCATTTCTGTTGTTCTGTCACACATCCAATCCGTTACTAAGGTTGCTGGAAAAATGCTTGGATCATTCTACCGCTCCAGAAAGTACCTGACTCCTGACACAATCCTCTTCCTATATAAGAGTCAGATACATCCTAAGATATGTATTTCATTTACCTCCTCTTCAGAAGGTTAGACACACCGTCTATCGAACAAACTTGATTCGAACCTGGCACACCCAGGTTCTCAGTCTGCGTCGTTAACCACTCAGTCACTGCTACATCATCCTAAGATATGTATTGCTGCCACTTCTGGGATGATGCCGCTCAGAGCACTCTTCCTTGGCTAGACAGAGTTCAAAATCTACTCCAAATGCTAATCGGGGATGATCTCTTCTCTTCCTTACAGCCTCTTTCCCATAGAAGAAACCTTGCTAGTCTCTCTCTACTCTATTCTTATTTCCATGGAAGGTGCTCGACTGATCTCCACTCTCTAGTCCCACATTCAAAGCAAGAACTCGTCGTTGCTACCACAACGAAATAAAAAATCTGTGTGCCTAGTGTCATGCAGTATTTCAATGAACTGAGATTTTTTGCAAGGATTTCCCGTCTGTGGAATACATTACCACGGGACTGCTTTCCTGCAGATAACATGGTCATCTTCAAATCTGACCATCATTCCATCTCATTAACCTTTATCCTCGAGTGACCTTTGGCCTTGATAAGTGGTGACCCTCCTAGTAAAATAAATCTTAATCTGTTACATGTAAAGTTTGAAATATCAATTTTTTGTTTGTCATGCTAAATTTGGAAATATCAATTTTTAGTTGTCATGCTAAATTTTGAAATATCAATTTTTAGTTTGTCATGCTAAATTTTGAAATATCAATTTTTAGTTTGTCATACTAAATTTTGAAATATCAATTATTTTTTTTTCTGTCACGTTTCAGTTTGAAATAGCATTTCCATCGCTAAATGATTGAATGGATCCATTCCTTAACATCTGATTTCAGAGTGTCGTATTTAAAGTTTTCTGATTTTCTTTTTGGTAACTTAGCAAACAACTATTCGTAGCATCGGTAGCAGAGTAGTAGACGGAAGAAGATACTGTGTCTCCTCATGTTAGGAATGCAAGTCTTTTGTAATATTCGGACAATGAGATTATTGTGTCGCAAGCATCAAATTGAATAATGAAACCGGTGAGAAAAAAAAAATCAAGAAACTCACAGACAAATAGATCCCAAGTGGTTAGAATTCATGAAGAAGAAAAGATGAAAACAGACAAGATGATGAAGAGAAAGCAGGACAACCGGAATTGAAGGGAGGATTTTGCAATGCTTCTCCCAAGTAGACAAAACCAGAAATGATGGAATCAATAATTAAAAAATAAAATTGCAGACTAATTCTATGAAGGAACCAGAACTCAAAAATGTCTTTGCTTCACAGATTAACAAAATATACAAAAAAAAAAAAAAAAAAAAAAAAAAAAAAAAAAAAAAAAACATTAGATGAGGATTGACAATTTGTATTATTCTTATCTTTGATTTTATTACCACAAAATTTGAACTAACGTAACCTCTGACCTTGTTCAGATGTATCTTGTCAGATTCAGGAATCTGTACAGAACCCTTTATTTAATTGACGGGGGTAGCTTGCTCTCGTTCCATCAGCCATGATCGGGTAGAAGATTTAAATAATTCACAATTGCATTCTTAGCATCGCCCGTACTAAGTATTAGACCTTCAAGAAGATTGTCATCTAGAACTGATTATTACTTAGCACTTTTATCCGTTGCACCACAGTTCTCTATGGACTTAAGACTTCTACCCGATCATGGCTGACATAACGAAAGCAAGCTAACTCTGTGGATTAAATAAAATTCCGTAGATTCCCGAGTTCAATAAGATGCACCTGAAGAAGGTCGCAGGTTCCATCAGTCGAAACGTTGTGAGAATAACATCTAAGATGAGAACGGTAGTCCAAATAATACAAATGAATATTTGATTTGTGTTAAGAGTAATATTTGTTGTTAGTGGATATATTTATTGGCCAGCACAAGGATTGAAACGACAACCTCTAGTCAATAGAAATTAATGATGTAAGCTTTGCCGTTTCAGTTTCTGGTTAGAATGGCTTATATTCAGCTCATGAGCCAAAATGCGTTCCAATAAGCTAATGAAACAGGCAAACCGTCTCTATAAATATAATAAGCTTGATGAAAGTTTCCTTTTCTTACCAGATGTGTCACCGTTACATTTCTTTTATGACTAACCTTCTATTTTAAAACTTGCTGTATTTACCCGGTGTTGCCCGGGTGGAGGACTCAGAGTAAAATAAGGCAAACCAGAAGAGTACCCGACAAATGGTGTTCAAACACCGGCAAACGGTGTTCGGTCAGATTTAGTTTCTGATATTAAACTTAATCCGTAATATAACTTCCGGCAAGAGTTTCAGTTTCCCAAATTTATAATTTCAGCACGGTCCATAAACTGCAGAAAATTATTTAAGCAACCCATTGTTAACATGGGGAGGGGGGCTTTGTTAACTATTCTGTACTTTCACTTTACAATTTGATAAATAAATTAAATAAAAATTAGTACAAAAATTGGCAAACCAGAAGAGTAAGCGACCCAAAACAGAAAGTATTTAATATCAGGAACTAAATCTGACTGAAAATCGTTTGCTGCTGATTTTGAGTCGGGTACTCTTCTGGTTTGCCAAAAATAATTCAAAACATAGTCATGTTTACAATTTTTTTTGCGTTTTTTTTTTTAAATAGTTTTAGTTCTCCCTTATTTTATTTTTGATTTCAATAAATATAGGAATAATAATTAAAAGCATAATTCAATGTATATTTATCAAAGTTACATACTAACACACAAGATTTTGTCCGATAGTTCTATTAATACGGAGTTGATAGAAATATCAAATAGTATTGGGATTCTATCATATATAAAGCTGAAATGAAATTCTATGTATTAAAAGATTAGCTTAAAAACAACTATAATATTCAGCTTTCGTATTTAAATTATTTTAAGTGCAAAAAACGTTGAAATTTGTCTACACCCCCCTCATTATTTGAGTAAGTATTTTATATTAAGAATCGAAACAGGTTAACATTTTTAAATATAAAATTAATAAAAATATATTAGTCAAAAATGATAAAACTAAAACCATTTTTCTCCTGTTAACCATGGAATTTCCACAGATCCTGCTAATAATTAGAAATTGTCTTTTGTTATTTTGCAAATAAAAATTCATTGCAAAAAATGCTTGAATCGAAGACAGAAAAAACAAGAGAAAAACTTTTCGAAATAATTCCGCAAAAGAATTGGAACAAAAGAATCCAGCTTCCAAGTTCGACAAGATTAACAAATTAACAAATCCGTACAAGACAAGACGATGGATCCAGACCTGGAAACGGTGTCGGTTCCATAATGAATTGTCAGATGACAAAATCTGAATCATGACTAATTTGTGGCCTGTCACACTCTATTTACTTGTTTGTTTCAGTGTCAAAATTTGCGAGAAATTCCATTCACTATTCATTAACTGGATTTCATTTTGATGTGATTTGCATAATCTAATTAGATTTTTGGAGTTGATGCTGAGGGAGGGGGGGGGGCTAGATAATGTCTGGGATGAAATGAATTCCATGACATGTAGGAAAGAGAAGAATCTGCAGGCGAAAATAAAACGGACAGCAATAGGATTGTTTCGTTCAGGTTTGCAGAGTCAGAGTGAGTTGGAGGTTTTGGAATGAGTAGGAGTCGGACTCATAAGAATTCTAGCAGTTTATGTCGGAACTTTTAATCTCCAAAGTTTCAACAGACAGGCTGAATATTGGAAGACTTTAAAATAAGGAGTTAGAATCGGAATCGGAATTTTTGGAATCTGAGGAGTCGAAGTCGGAACTTATACTTTCTGACTCCACAACCCTGGTTTTGTTGCATTTTTTTATGGAAATCTCTCCAAACAAGGCATGAAAACACTTAATGTAAGGGGCTAACAAGAACAAAATATGATCATCACAAAGACAGGAGATGCCTATTGGCCTTAGTCTTGAAAAGACCAAGGCTATAGGTAAGAGGAAAACAGTCAGCAGAAAGAGAGTTCCACAAGCTTATAGTTCTTGGAAAAAAGCATATTGTTGTATTCGGATACCAAAGATAATCTTCTATATAATATACTAGCTGGATCTACCCGGTGTTGCCCAGGAGTCTGTACTTGTATTTTTGTCAATTTAAGTATCATTATCATTATTATATTGGGTTTAATGCTCATTTTATGCTCGAATGTGCTGGACGACTTTTAGAAATTAAATTCCACACTAACCTATATCTGGCCAGGTCATTATTTATCCCTCTTTCTCTAAAGTCCATCCGTATCACTTTTTCCCACATTTTCTTTGCCTTTCCTCTGTGAACCTGCTACCTCAACTGTTTTATATCTACTAACTCAAGAACTTTCATCCATTCTCTCAACATGGCCATACAATCGAAATCTCCTGTTCTATACACATCTCCCTATACTGTCCCGATGTAATCTTCCTCTGAGCTCATCAGATCTAAATCTGTCTTTAAGACTCACATTACAAATCCATCGTATCCTACCTCTGATTTTGATTTCACAAAAATTCTATTTAAGAGGTTGTTTTACAAAAACATTTTTAATATATCTACAGAAGATTTCATAGATTTTTGTTGAGTAATGTTTATGTGACATAAACACTGACCACTGACTTTCGGCCAATTAACTCTAACTCCCCAACGCCCAAAACATTATTAAGAGAAGTCGGTTTTCAAAAACTAAAATGTCTAAAAGACTTTCAGACATTGAAGATACATCTACCGAAAATTTCATGATGATTTGTTTGTCACGTGATATAATCAGGAGAAAAAACATTTTAGGGGGTTAACAGTTTTCAAAAACTAATGTGCCTAAAAAACTCTCGGAGATATGTCTCTAAAAGAAATAATGTTGAATATCGGGTCTGATGCATTGGAAAAATACCACAGACATGCACCTGGCTGGAAGAAAGAAAACCTGGTTGATTGACATAAAGACATAATTTTCCTGAAAAATAAAATATCTGGCGATTTGATGCAGACATCTGCAAAGGTTATCTTTTTTGTACTAATGGGTCACTGCTTATCAAAGTCTAAAGACCATTAGACGATAAAGGATTACTGGGTTTGTCAGGTTGATGGTGAGACAATACCCTGAGGACTGGAGACAATGGTGTAAACTGGGCAGAATTTTATTAATGTGAAATCTTAGAATGAGCAGTTACAGTTGTGGATGCGTGGGTGTTCAAAAATGCCATATAAACTAGCCCAAATTGAGACAGAACAGACTCTGCTAGCTAGCAAGTTAGAGAGATCAACCTCCATCAATCTTGTGCTTCCTCCCTCCCTCCCTCTCTCTCTCTCTCATCCCACTCGTTCGTTATCACAACTGAACAATAAAAATATCATTTTATATACATCAGTGTTTGTCGTTATTCTTTTAAGCACAGCAGTAATACGACAATTGGACAGACAAACTTTTGTTGAATTCTCATAGGATAGTTTATGTAATAAATAGATAATTATATTTTAATGAAAACGTTTTCTAATGAGAAGCCAGATCATCATTTATTTGTTTTGCCCTTTTTTGGTCATCATCTTTTCTAATTATCAATTATCAATTTAACCCTTAGAAAACATTTAACAGAATATTTGCACTATTAATACAATATCAAATTCTATTAAATATTTCATCCGATAGTTTCCAAAAATCCTTTTCCGTACCAGTATTTCTAATTTCATCTGAAAATGTTCTACAATATTGCTGTTCTTAATCTTATCTCGAAACTGGTTCCAAAAATATATTACACTATTAGCAAAAAGAAATTAATTTTGTTAAATAGATCTTTTGTTTTTTACAATCTGCCTTGACAATTACCGTCCAAGATCAAGGAGAAATATTAAAATATCCACCATAGCTAGAAATACCATGAATTATTTTGAAGATCCTAAAAACAGTCTTAGATCTGATGACCTCTGAGGAAGATTAAATCTTGACAGTATAGGGAGACGCGAGAAAAACAGGAGACAGTTGGCATAGCTATGTTGAAAGAATGCATGAGAGTTCTTGAGTTAGTAGATGTACAACAGTTGAGGTAGCAGGGTCAGTTCGCAGGGGTAGGCCAAGGAAAACATGAGAGGAAGTGATAAGGATGGAATTGAGAGAAAGATGGATAAATAGGTTTGTTTAGAAGTCGATTTCTAAAAATCGTCCAACACACGCTAGCTTGTCAAATGGACATTAAACTGAATATGATGATGTTGATGATCACAATTAAATCATCTCGACTTTTTCTCTCTGGTAAAGTAGTTAATCCTAATTTTCCAATCTTTCTCTGTAACTGTAATCTTTTACTGTTTTTTATTAGTTTTGTTGTTCTCCTTTTTCAATTTCAATATTCCATTCCAATTTCCAAGCATAAAGACAGAGAAACTTGAGAAAGTATAAAGAAAAGCTTTCAAGTGATAAAAAGAGTCATTTTCATTTATAAAGCAAAACATTTTACTTTGTCTTTAAGTTTCATAGATGTTGGAACTGCTGTGCCTTAGAATGACAAAGGAAGTGAATACTGTCATGGCCGACAAAGAAGTGACCAGAATAAACTGGCAGGTGCTCTCCTCACACAACACTGACCTAGCAAACCCCACCCATATTCGTTTCTATGATCGATACAGTTGGGTGCCTTTATATCATAGTTTTCAAGAAATACATTTCAGAACATTGTCTGCATACAAAAGAGCCTGAAAAGAAAAAAAACTGTACAAAATTGAATAGAAATATGAGAAATATGTGCACCAGGGAGATCGGGGGCATATAGATGTGTATAATTTCAGTCATTTGTATGTATCTAAGCACACTCACATCTATATTAGCATATAAAAATATACATACATAAATTATATGCTTAAAAATATCCATATTTATGAATAAAAAAACAAAGTATGTACAACTCTTTCATACCCACATGCACACACACATATATAAACTACTACTACTATTAGTATAATATAAAGCTCTTTGTAAATAAACAAATGAAGCATTGTCTAGTGGCTGACAATGTTTATAAAAGCATTGAATCATTTGCCAACATCACCCACCTCATAATCAAGTGGTTGTCATCGCTGACTATCAACTAAATGGTTGTTGGTTCGATCACAGCTCAAGGCAGGTGCCATAGCCGCACTGAAGAGCTGTGATATAGCAAAACAATCTATCTGTGGATGACTATATATATATATGTGTGTGTGTGTGTGCGTGAACAAAAGACAAAAAGAAAAACAAATAAAACACAGGAATAAATCATAAAAAAACGAGAGCTTTACCGGTTTCATTCACATTAACGAACATCTTCAGGAAAAGTGATGTACACTTTTTCTGAAGACGTTCTTTGATTCAAACGAAACCAGTAAAGCTCTCGCTTTTGATGATTTATCCTGTGTTTAATTTGTTTTTCTTTCTGTCTTTTTTCACACATCCTGTCTCCATAGCATTTCATTTTTATGATATATCATATTTTATCCTCATATATATATATATATATGATGCAGTGGTTACAGACGTGAACTGTGGGTTCAGTATGTTGGATTCAAGTTCTCTTGGGCTACTGCATCACTTTCAAAAATACCCTTAGGAAAAGTGAAAGGTATGAATACATATATCGTCCCTCCAGCTATGGATTAAATAGTATGGGTAGACCAGACTCTCAAGCCTTGGTAGTGCAACTAGTCTTAGGAAAATCTTCAAACTAACACTAGTCTTTCTCTGCTTATCCCGACATTGTTTCCAATCATTCTAAACTTCTACTTGCCACTGAACTTAAGCAATGCCGGTTCAGGAGAGGTACGGCTGATAACTGTGCAACCCTTGCTTCACTACATACTCCCCACACAGCAGGTACCCTTTAAGAGGTTATCCATTGTTTCTTGAGACTGAAAGGCAGCCATATATATATATATATATATATATATATATATATATATATATAGAGAGAGAGAGAGAGAGAGAGAGAGAGAGAGAGAGAGAGAGAGAGAGAGAGAGAGAGAGAGAGAGACATGCACTTACATGTATTTGAATATATGAAAAACTTGTTTAGAAAGATTCTGTATAATTACAAAAATTGATCTAACAATGAAATAGATATAATACATCACTGTCCAACCATTTTGGGGAACTCAAAAATAGTTGCTGTTCTTCAGTAGTCAAATGGAAAATTTTTAAATGGGCTAGGGTGTGTAGATTTTTACACGGTCCATGTAAAGTATGTCTAAGTGAGAAACTTGAAATTTTAAAGTTTAATGATATAAAATATTTACTAAAATGTAGAAATTAAATGATCATGAATAAACTTAACTTTGGGATAGCTACTTAAAAAAAGAAAAAAAAGTAACCTCCTTAAAACTTAATTTTTCAAGTATATCGAAAACCTGAAAAGCTTGATTGGCCGCTGAAAATAAATATGGAATGAGGTATGTAAGTGTATGAATAGGTAATAAAACTTCAAGCTTTAATTAATAAAAGGTAACACTTAAACAGTGTAAACAGTATTTGCTTAATCACTTAAAAATAAGGTGCTTCTAAACTCTTAGCCAATCACCTATTTCCGGTTTTCACTAATAGAAAGGAATAGGGATGGAGGAAGAGATGTAAGTCTATGAATAGGCAATAAAACAAAGTTTTAATAGAATAAGCAGAATTTAAGAACACATACCAGATTTAAGTATGTAAAAGACAACAATGTACACAATCAATGACAATATTTAATTTGTACTAGTTTATACCCACTCCTTGAATGGTGTTGATACAGTACCTGGGTATGTCAATTTCCATCTTTATCTAACTTTTACCACTTTATACCAAGTATGAAAAAATAATTTGTGAAATTTTGTATAAAAAATATGCTACTTAGTATTTACATGAGAGAGTAAGTAACTACAATGAATGTATTTACATATTGTTTTTATTGGCAAAAACACATTATGAATTATATTTTTAAGCAAAAATAAATCATTTTCAACTGGTGCCGAATACCCTTTATGCAGATTTTCAAAACAAAAAAAATTCGATACTTTCACAGATTAGGACCCTAACCCTAACACCCACCCTAACGATTGGGTCAAAGTTAGTTTCGGTCCTAATCTGTGAAAGCACTAAAAAGTCACTTAGTTTTAAAAAAATATTTATGTAATGTTTTTTATATTATTATTAATATTGATTGCTTTAAATTTATAAAACATATCTAGTTAAAAAAAAAAAAATACTTTAGACTTATTCAAGATTCAAACTCGGGTATTAACAGTGTAAAAACTACTGCCTTAGTAATGTGTACTCTGCCTATTCCTTTTTGTCAACATATCACGTCTCTATTCAGGATGAACAGACAATCTCTGAAAACACCATCACTTTTTATTAGTATATAGATTATTCGGACTACTATTCTCATCTTGGTTGTTATTTTCACAACTTTCCAACAAATGTAACTGCCGACCTTCTTCAGGTGCATTTTTCCGAACATAGCCTAGTGGTGCTGAATGACAATCAGTTTTAAGTTACAGTCATCTGGAGGTTGAAGGTTCAATTCCGACTACAATACTAAGAATAACATAAAATTAACATTTCTATACAGCCATGGCTGACAGAATGAGACTAATCTACCCTTGTGGATTAAATAAAGAGTACAGGTTCCCAAGTTCGAAAAGATGCATCCGAATAAGGTCAGAGGTTACGTTGGCTGAAAGGTTGTGATTATAATAATGATCAAGATGAGAATAATAATAATCTACAATTATCAATTCTCATCTCAAAGATTCTGAACTGGAGAAAAATATTTCAATACGGAAAAGACATTACAGTACATAAATAACCGATACCCTTAAAGAAAGCCAAAGGGTACATCGGCCGAAATGGAGTAAAAATATAAATATCAACGTTGATGAAACAATAATCGAAACAAAAACAATGTGAACAAGCCGCGCGTGCGTGGTCCCCCTCTGTATGTGACTCGATGTGGCGAGTGTAAAATGCAATAAATTTGAGCAATTTGGGGCATTTTTGCCTCATCCTTTGACCCCCTAGTTGCGCGAACCAGAATTTTTATGAGGGCAAGGATGCTCATTTCATATCTAGAACAATTGCCTCTACATTTTGGCCAAGTTTCAGAAAAATTGAATGGATGGATCAAACGTTATGAGAGAAAAGGGTCATTTTTTGCCATTTTGGGGGCTTTTGACCCCCTGTGGGCGCGAACCAGATTTTTTCCAAGGTCAGCGATACTTATTTTCTATTAGGAACAATTACCTCCACATTTTGGCCAAGTTTCAGAGAAATTGAATGGATGGATGAAAAGTTATGGGGCAAAAAATGTCATTTTTTTCCCATTTCGGGCCTTTTGATCCCCTTGGGGACTAACCAGATTTTTTTTCAAAAGTCGGAGAATGTCACTTTCTAACCTGACCAAAGTTACAACTTCATGCAACGGACGGACGGACGGAAATGCCTCAAAACATAGGTCTATTGATTTCACAAATCGGGGGACCAATAATGATGGAACTCCCCATGCATAAAATTTAGATAAAGAAAATGTTTCTTCTGAAATGCCCAACTAGCAAGGCACATTTTTTGAAAAATTTTAAATACAATAAAACTTTCAATCACAAACAATAACCAATTCTCTTGCTATAATCGTCTGTCTTTTGAGAGAGAAAACAATTCAATTGGAAAACAAGTTCTTCCTTTTTTTAACGCATTGAATTATTGATAAAAGAAAAATATCTTCAAAGAAAACTTCAAGCAACACTGCTAACCAATGTCTGTCATATTCGATGCTAACAATAACAACAACAACAACGACAATAACGTCGATAACATAAAGGCTCTAGGCAGTAAATATAAGAAGTGCAAACAACAAATTCCTTCTCGCCGTGTCCTTTGTCAAGAACCGCCCCCCCTCCCTGCTCTCATCTGGAACCGACCCTTAACAGTTATTTGATAAAGCAATTAATTTTGCTATATTTGAACAAAAACAAAAGCGAAGGAGCAAATTATGAAACAGACAATGAATCTTTTCATTTTCATCAATGGTTCAAAAATGTTCAGGAATAGAATAGAAATATAATATTTCCACAAGTTATTTTTTTCTCACCGAAAAGCAAAAAAAGATCTGAAAGGATGCCAATCTGTCTGAATTCGAAATTTCCCATTTGGTAAATGGTAAGGTTCACATCAAACTAGATCTTCAAAAGACAGGGAATTATGGACATTGAAATGGACACTAAAAGACACCGAATGGCTCGGAACAAAGTGTAGTATCTGTTCTGATATTACACTTCAACTTGTCTGTCCTTGTTCAATGAAGGAGAAATCCTTCTGAACTAAGGTAAATTCTATTTTTGTCCCAATCCAGCGTGCCCCTTCTAAGGAAGCTGGATTTTCCCCACATAAAAAATGACTTTGTGTCTAACTCTGTCCTCATAGGAAGGCTAGTAAACAGGGACACACTATTATGGAGATTTTAAAATAAAACAAAGGAAAACTTTTCTCGTCTATTTTTACGGCATATCAGCTCCGTTTGAGTCAGTTAATTCTAAAAAAAATACTCATTGTAAATAAATAAGTCACTAAGGAGCGTTCAGATCTTTCTCAACAGTATTAGTGTGAAATTGACCATAGCAAATCCGATGGGATTGTTATATAGAACTAAAAAAAGTAAAAACAAGACTGACGGCTAAAAATACCAGTATCTGCTTCAATGTTTTGTTTAATAAAATATAAATATTGTTGGCCACCTTATGTCTCAAGAGACATTGGACACCCCCCTCCCCCCCAAAAATTCTGACCCTTCCTCACCGTGGTAAGCCAGCGGCAACATAATAGTGTTAAAACTATGCCATTTGAAACAACAGTTCCTAGCAAAGCCGCCCATGGCAGACAGGTTTGGCACTAAGCGGTATCAAGGCCGCAACCCGGCTAAATGAGCTCTAGTAAGCATCAGGAGAAGTAAGCATCAGGATCCGTCACCCTCTGGTCGTCTCTGCCTCTGCGTGTGGCAACAAAAACATGTCAGGTGTGGAATCACAAATCAATGGAATTAAAGTAACAATGTTGCTACTGTGCTATTCCTTTGTGTGTGCTGGGCTAAACCTTCCTCAACTTCACATGCAACCACTGAGCCCTGCTGCTCTCAGTGTCAGGAGTAAAACCCTGCAATCCTCTAAGTTAACAAATAGCTACCACCAACGAGGACTTCATGTAGACCAAATAATCCTGAGGCACGATTTTCATTAGCTCTATGCAACAGTCAGACTCGCTTAACAAACAAACAAAAAGACATTGGATACCCTCTGAAAAAGTCTATGTCCAAAATTCGGCCAAATTAATTTTATATATAAAGTGGGCTAGTCTTAGATGTGTATGTAAATCTAAATTCTAAAGTTGCTCTCTATATACAATTTGTCCGTTACCAGATATCAGATAACAAATTTACAAAGATAAATGACAAACCTAGAAGACATTGAAATCTGGGCAATCCTTGGTAACCTTGTTTTTTTTTTAGTGTTTAACTCGTATTCTACCTTTTTTTCCAAATATTTATTATCTATGCCAATTCTTCTAACTTGATATCTATAGCTATGCTAATCACACGTTTCACATGATCCTCATTCCCCGCCCCAAATCATCCAGCAACCTACACGTTTCCCTTTCTTCCACGCATGGCACGCACATTGTCAAAATTCAAACGCAGGACATTTCATAGTTGAAATCTTGATGCCAATTTCCTTTCTTATTGTCTGTGAATTCAAAGAACAGGCCTTTGAATTCCTCAGTCGCAAGTTGTCAAGCCATTAGAAATGGTATCATTCTAAAAGTTTTTAATTGATTCTTCACATGTTTGGCGTTTGAAACATACAAGACCATTTTATATAAATGCATTTTCTTTATTCTTTACAGAAAAGTATTAAGTATATATGCCATCATCCTTATTATCCATTTCATTGGATTATTTCTCTTTGTCAGAGATATGGCATTCTTTGACAGCCTGCAATCTCAGTCTCTAAGCTTGGTGATCTTGCAGACTGATTTTGCTCAAGTTCCATTGTTTAAGATCATTATTTATGGTTTGCATCCAAGTTTTCTTGGGTCGACCAACTTTCCTCCGGCCTCCCACTTCAAAGTCTCTGTATTTTTTTCATCAAAAAATTTCTCCTTTCAGCATCGCTAAACCAACATAACCGACTGATCGGCAAGAGTTCATCAAACTTTAGAATATTCAGCCTCACCAAAAGGGTATCAGAGCTGATATGTCGGGTCTGATCTTAGCCGACATTGTATATACATTTGATCATTGCTCTGAAGATGGATGAGTGATGATACGGTGGGGGCCCAGCACTCACCTCCATACAGCATCACACACCGAACACAGCTGCTATACACCCTCCCTTTTTTAGCGAGAGGGATACCTCGTAATATCAGGACTGGCAACATTTGGCGGAACTTAGCCCATGCTGATTTTACCCTAATGGTAGAGCTAATCTACCTCCGGCACTCAACATATCCCCTAAGATAACAAAAGGAGTCCATCATTTTGAAAGGGTCATCGTCCAATTTTACCTCAGTGCAAGTTCAGCAGTTAAGTGAGGGTGCCTGCCCCAGACAACTTTTACACTTATAGTTTGAGTCTGGTGTCAGCTTTCCAGACAAGCCACTACATCCAAATATCTAACAGATTTCAAAATTGGTTGGTAAAATATATTCCTCTAAAGGATACAAACGATTGAACTTTTATTTTCTCTGTTGTCCAGATCTGCCAGATGTCAGGTGATGCCCACACGTCAAACTGACAGAAACGGTGCAACTAATGACAAGTAGAAACACAAAAGAAAAACAAGAAAATCTAAAACATTTTTTGTTTTTTTTGTTTTGTTTTTTCAAGTAAAGGCAGACAACTTTGATGGGTTGGATGGATTGTGGTAGAAAGTGGAGTTTGTCTCAGGATCGTGAAGGTGGGACAAGTTTTCTTTTCTAACTTATTCCAAAGGAGAAAAAAAATTGGGGGAAAGTGATGGAGCATAGGATGGGCTGCACCGAGAAAGAAGAAACGAATAAGAAAAAGTATCTTACTGCAAAAAGGTGAAGCTGTACATTTTATTTTCCCCATTGATTTTAATAAAGAAGACCTGGAAATGTTTAGTCGGCCGATTTTTTTTTTTGTTGTTATTGATTTTTTTTTAAGGGCATATCAATCCTTTTGGGATTATTAAACGTTTTTCTTATTGCTACTGAATTAACTATTTCTCTGATGAGCAACAAAGTTAACATGAAGGCTGTGTATTTCTCTTGATTCTGCTGCGAAACGCGCGTAAGATGTAGAAAATATATAAAAATAATAATTTTTTTAAAATATGATATAAACATATTAAAAAAGAATTTTGTCTGTAAGACCAAGAGAAATTACAAGTATTTGCCGATATATGAAAGTAAAGAGATTGAAACAACACAAGAAAACTATGGTTGTGGTCGTCCGACGATATATAAAGATTAAAAAATTGAAAGAACAGATGAAATATATGGTTATGGATTGATTGTTCTTTTGGTCATTGGAATGCACCTATAATATATATATACTCTAAAGCTTGTAATAGAACTTCATTGAGCTTGCAATTTGGAACATTTTCGGATATTATAAAGAGTATACACCTAAATATATTTTTTTTGTAAGAACCCATAATTATATATATATATATATATATATATATATATATATATATATATACACACGGGCCCAAATTCTAGTACATATTATACATTAAATAGTTTTCAACGCCAACATATAGTTAAAGAAAAATAAATTGTTTTGGACTATTAAAAGAATTTTTAACACGATTGATAATGTTTAACCATTCATTTAATTAATGATTGTTTATGTTTGAATTCATGTTTTGAAACATGACGTAAATCATAAGTCTATGACGTCACGTCAAAGCTATAATTATTTCGTTACGGTAATGTTTTAAGATCTATTCATAAGAAAATCTGAATGGCTCAGTTTGTAAAACATCAAATTGGAGATGTGAAGGTTTCGATTTCCGGTCATGGCATTCGCTTTATTTGTTTGGAATTTATTATTTAGTATTTATGCAATATTTTCCATTTCTAAAAGAAGTTAAGATATCCGTGTTAAAAAAGTTGTGACTGACGGACAGGCAGACACACAGAAAATGCCCTTATATTATGAGGTGATGTTTTGCAATTTATGGTTGCAGTGAATACATCTAGATGCATCTTTATTTCTAAGTAAATTAATGTGAGTCAATCATGTGCAACGAAAAGGGGCTTCAGCTAAGCCCAGTATCTTTTATTCACCACGTTAGTATTTTAGAGTTTTCAAATCAGAGTCTCGATTCGTGTTCATAGAATTTTTTTTTCTGGGAACGTGTCCGAATATCATGTGGAATGGAAAAAAACAAATAGCATGCATGACATGATTTTTAGATGATAAAATCATATCATAATCCAATATATATCAAGATGGGATTTACTGTCCATAATTCTCTTAACAAATCAAACAAAAAACAGGAAGGCTTTTGCTGTTTTCTAGATAGATAAAAAAGTAAGCAGCAGTTTCTAATAGAAAAAAAAATGTATGTAGTATTAAAAAAAAAAGGTATGTAAAACATATGCAGACCTAGCATAAAACCCTGACACCTGAACACTTCCTTCAATCATTTTCTTTTAACCAATATGCTTATTGTTTTGCACACGGTACCATTTTTTCCCATCTTCCTTATCTCTCAACTCTGACAACCAGAAAAAAAAGAACGTTACATTTCAATTTGTCAATTCAGAACTACTATTCCAAACCAAACTTATGTTTCTTTTTAAGGAACTCAACAACGAAACACTTCAGAAGATTGGATTATCTATAAAACTGCAGTAAAATATTAAGATAAGCAACGTTTATTTGTATTTATTAACGTTAAAGTTCTGTGAAAAAGATATTGAGCACTTTATATATAGAATGTCTGCCGTCTTGATATGGCTCAGTTCACATTTTGAGAAGATGATATATATAAGGCAAATAACTAAGTTTTTTTTTATGAGCCTTTTTTTTTAAACAATCCATTTCGTATTCAGATTATTCGAAAAATCAAAGAAAAAAAAAGACTCATATTTTTTTTTAATTTAATAACATTTGCCTTAATGAAAACATGCTGCCTAAACACACACACACATATATATTTTTTAAATACATTAATTTGATCACCCAGTTTTCAGTGTTTTCATGAAACCGAAGGTATCGATGAGCTACTAAACTAATGAATAGTTTTTTTTTAAACAAAAGTATATACTTATACATATGTAATTTGGCACTCTGATCATTTCTCCAATACTAAAAACACAAAATTGCACCAGATGCATATGATGATTACCACTTCTTTACAGAAGAAGGCCATCCCCACAAGATTGCAATGCCCGGTTGTGGGCATAAAGATGGCTTAGCAGGCCCGACTTATTTTTACAAGTCTTGCTGCAGATATGACACACAAGGGCACTGGTTTCCGTTTGTATGTAGCTATATTAAACTCCTGTTTGACACTTGTTTATTAAGCTCCTACCATGTGTATACATTATATATATATATATATATAATGTATACGCACACACACGTTTTTCCATTCCATATGTTTATGCTAAATGGTGGTTCCAACTGCCATACCTATGCATATATATATATATATATATATACACACACTATATTCCATATGCCTATAGTGACAAAGAACAAATGTAGTAAAATATTAGGAAGTTAATGTAATACCCAGTTAAATAAATATTTTCAATTATGTGAAAAGCGCACCAATTAAGGCTGCCAATTCAAACTAGTCATATGTTGCACACTAATGAAGGTTACCACTTAACAGATATTGTATATATATATATATATATATATATATATATATATGTATGTATATGTAATGCTTACAGATTCAAGGTATATTTGTGAACCGGGTTCCCGCCCTATGACCGTCTGAGATTGTTATATCCCTGTGCTGATGAGAGCCATAAGCTCGAAACGACGTCGTACGTAAGTAAAAATATTAAAAATAATTCAATATTATAATAAGCCCCTTCCAAGTAAAATTGAAAGTTGAGCACTGTCGGAAAGAGTAAAAATAAGCATTCACCTAAAAGCTTCAGTGCAATGCTCCGACTCTGCTGCTGCCGCTTTCAGTGTAAACATCACTTAATTTCTCCGTTATTACGTGACAATCTCTCGTGACTTAATGGAACTAGATTCAAGTGTATCTGAACCGGCTTCCCACCCTATGACCGTCTGAGATTGTTATTTCCCTGCGCTGATGAGAGCCATAAGCTCGAAACGACGTCGTACGAAGGTAAAAATATTAAAAATAATTTAATATTCATGCATATGTATGGAAGTTGGAACCTCCATTCACAATAAACATGTGGAATGGAAAAACATGTTTCATAAGAAATTATAGATTCGTTCATGTTGTTCTTTTCAAAATTCATCAGTTTGGCACGTATGTATGTGTAAGTCTGCACACAAACCAACACCTCTAGCATGAGAGTGTGTGAGAAAGAAAAGGATATGCAGCATGTCTGCACAATTTGCATAATGTGAACACAAAAGACAGTGTCGGTGCAGCGATATCGACAAGCTGACGTTACGTCATGTGCAGATGGGATTTCCTTTAGTATAAAAAGTCATCTCGATTGACAGAATGGGGACACAGCAAGGCGAGAGGTTGTTGAGAAGTGATGAAGGAATGCAACAGATTCCTGTTTTCATAGATGCCATTTATCCAGCCTCCATGCGCTTTCAGCTCAACATTTGTCAGCCAATCATCACTCACTGTGGAATGCATAATATACATTGCTCCACAGAAACCGCATGTATACGCTTCATCAGACACACATTGAGATACTGCGCGTATGATCGTAAAATAACCTATTAGATAACAATGAGGACAACTAGAAATTCTGAGAACTTTGAAGGTTCACAGAAAGTTAAACTTCATTGTCAAGGTTGAATATTGTCTTATCGCAAGATGTGTGTGTTTAAAATATAGAATGATACAAAAGAGAAAATATTTAAAAATAAAACAAAGCATCTCCTATTCAATTGAGGTTTAGAGCGTCTATTATATGGCATAACCGACTTAAGGGCTTCCTCTGCTGTCTTGCAGGTTTAGCTCGGAATAGCCAAAGGCCAAAAGTGAGGTATCCCTGACAGAAACCTCTCTGCTGCCTTGCAGGTTGGGCTATATAGTAAAAGGCTAAGGGTGAAGTAATTCTGACAGAAACCTTTGCCTAAGTCCTGTGTCTGCTCAGTAGATGACGGCAAACAATGGAGGTTTTCTTCTTGAGAGTTTGGGCGACAGACGATGCGACTCATTGTCAGAGTACACCTATCACAAACAACAAATGCTGTGCAGAATAATCAAAGAAAAAAAACCATAATAATCGCATAACCAACTTGTAGGAAGATACCATGCATGACATGATTCTTAGATTATAAAATTACATTGTAATCCAATACATATCAAGATGGGATTTACTGATCATAATTCTCTCAATTTAACAAAAAAAGAAAGACTTTTGCTTTTTTCTAGATGGATAAAAAGTAAGCAGCAGTTTTCCAATAGAAAATAAATGTATGCAGTATCAAAAAAAAAGATACGTGAAACATCCGTACACTCCTCATAAAACACTGAATCTGAACCCTTCCTTCAATCATTTTGTTCGAACTCCTATGTTTTGCTGATGGTACCATTATTTCCAAATTTTTCTTCTAATGCAATTCTGACAACCAGAAAAAAAAGAAAAGCTACATTTCAATTTGTATAACTTAGAAGTACTATTCCAAACCAAAGTTCTTTTAAGGAGTGCAATGAGGAAACATGATGTTAGTCAGACAAAACACTTTGGATATACCATGAAACTGCAGTAGAGTCTTAAGATAAGAAACATTAATTTAGAATTACTACTCCAAACAAAAATTATTTTCCTGTTTAAGGAAATCAATAAGAAACCTCCTTGCTAGCCTGCAGGTTCAGCTAGGGATAGTAAAGAGTTAAGTAATCCTATTTGTCTCGGCCCCTCTGTCTGCCCAATAGCCGATGGTGACAGGTGGTGCGACTTATCAGTCAGAGTACAACTGGCACAATCATACAAATTCAGTGCTGACCATGATGTGCAGGATGAGTGCAAAAGAAAAAAATGATGAAGGCAGAACCCACTTATTATTTTATTTAAATCTAGAGCTTTTTGTTGAATTTGAATATAAAGCCAATACCTATTGCAACTTTTCCGAACTAGTGATTTTAGACACAAATACTACCTCTACAATAAAGTCCAATAAATATCTATTTGTATATAAATCTGTCCAATCACACAAAAGTTAGCAAGTAAAAAAACGCGCCTTTTATCTGGCACCCAGACAAAACCATTTCAAGAATGGTGAGGAGAAGTGAGAAAGCAAATAGCAAGTCAAACAATCCCCACTGCTTGAAATGAATTCAGTAAAAAAATACCCCACTCTAAATAAAAAGTTAATGGTTGGTGTTTTTTTCTTTAGGTCATCAAAAATGATAATAATTATATATTAAAAATTAAATTACTGATGTAATTCTATGATTTTATATAAATACTAGCATAAAACTCTGGACCGCAATTAATCTAACTGTAGCCTACTTTACAGAAGAAACAGAAAGAATTTTCATTTCACATTTTAGTAAGTTGGAGAAAAGCAACAAAAAAATGATTGTCATTGTGCTATTTGATATATACCAATAGTGAGTAAATTTACTGTGTATAAACAGTCACATCTTATTAATTAGGAATAAAAACAAACAAAAATGGTTATTTTATATAGTCTTTTCGATATTCAAAGTCAAGGGATTATATTTTGTACGAGCATAAAAATGAAAATGAATTCCCCATTAAAAACTGGTTATATGATAATCAGAATAAACAAAAAAGTTGAACGTTAATTGTTTTTTGCTTTTATTTTTTAACTAGCAGGGGTTACCCGGCGTTGCCCGGGGCAAAAGTGTAACAATCTCTCTCTCTTCCCGTTTGCCTCCTCAACCCCATCTCTCCATCACCTGGGGCAAAAGCATAACATATTTCTATTATTAAAAGTACTATGTCTGTCTTCCCCGGTCGACCCCCTCCCCCCTTGATGTATATCTAAGTCATCGTTTTAAAAAAAAGATTACTGGGAGTCGGTGGGGATCGAACCGTTGACCTCTCGGTCTTTGTTCTCGTTTGCTAACCGTTGCACCGAGCAGATTCAACGAAAAATAGATCACTTGAACGCTTTTAGAATCTGGTGTTTGTTTTGCATGGCGCGCATGTGCAAAGCATACGGGCGACGAAGAAACAAACAAATTCGAGCACCCTCATCACGGATTTTGTGTCCATTCTACATGAAGAAATCAATGTTTTATTTTTAAAATTTTTCTATATTATGCATCTGAAAGCTGGACGATTCAGAAAATGTCAACTTTATGGTGGTTTGTCTAGTATCTCGTGAGCCTTTTGCAGACATACAAACATACACACGGACAACTCTCCTTTATGTAATAGAAGACAGAAATATAATTAAAAAAATAATATTTTCAGAAAATATAAATGATGAGAGGGAGTCTTTTTGCATTTTCATGGCAAATGTAATAGTTGTTATCATCAGCAACAACAACAGATTTAGTTTTAAAAATAAACATCTACTTAATTATTAAAAGAAAATTTAAATTTAAAAATAATCTAACCAAAAGTTAACTGGAATGGTAACATTTTTTCATTAAATCACTTTAATTAATATTACTACTGATAATATTAATATTAACAAAACTATTGCATATATATAGGAAATAGGAGAATCAAATTACAAATTAATTGTGCAAAATATTAATTTATCAGAAACTGTTTATAAAATAAGTATGCAAATGAAGTATAACTATGGCTGCATTTTGGAAGTTTTCCGATCAGTATATAGAACATATTTGAAAATATTTTGTTGTATAATTAGATTTGAAGTAATAACGAAGGTCCAACAAAATGCAAATCACTCTGGAGTAAAAAACGAAGGTCCAAAGAAACGCAAATCACTCTGTCCGTAGATCACAAAGTCCTCTGTCAGCTTCCAAAGCAGATCTCTACATTCGTCACACGTGCACTTACTTTGCATCGTTTTGTTGAAGACGGTAAGAGACCCGCTTTTATTAGGCTGAGGCACACGTAATTTGCATGCGTGCAATGTGACTTCGCAAGACTCCGCGTGAACCGTACGTAATAAAGATTCACGGACGCCATGTTGAATTCTTTTCCTTCATCCGCAGCGCACAGGACAGACAAACACGAGGACGTTTCGCAGGTAAGCCCCCATTCACGTTCCCCACAAGATTAAATAAGCTTAAGGTGTTTTGATATAAATATAGATCGGATAAATGGAGAAAACTTTTGCATTTATTCATTTAGATTAATGCGAACACTGACGAAGCATAATTTTTTTCTGTACACTAATAAGTTAATAAAACAGAACTGATGGAACCGAAACTGTTCTTCACAGATCACATCACCCACCATTTTATGAGTAGCACTCGGCATGCAATTATGTTCTGAAAAATCATAACCGAAGTAATATGAGCAGCATTTCTTGAACTAAATATTTCTTTTCTTTTTTTTTTAAACCATTTTATCACAAAGATTAAAATGCTGGTGAACTTGCAAAATATGAGATGCGCCAATTCAGCTGGCACCTTTTCTCAGACAAAATCAACAGAGTAGTATTCAAAACGAAACTTATTTTACATAAAGTTCTCCCAGACATTCTAAAAAATGTGAAACTGCTAAAATGAAACTATCTCTAACGGTTATGAATTTTCTACAAGACACTTTTTCTTCTCTAGAAGATTTCTGTTTTCTTTGTTTAAAAAAAAAAAAGAAGAAAATAAAGAAGATGATGACTTACCTCCAGAACTGTGGTGACTATTTTTTCAACATTGGAAAAATAAGTCTGCCACAAGAACTGTGTCTGCTGCTGCAGGCTAAGAATTTGTTCCTCGGGAATTGAGCGAACAATGGATGGAACCTAGAAATGGACCAAAAGGAAAGAAATTTTAAAAATAAAAAATAAAAATAGAATCATTGAATTTTGATCAATTTCAAAAGGAACATTCTGTTCAACATTATTTTCAACAGAACAAAACACTGCTAATTTGACATTTGTGCTTCTTTTAAATGAATAGTTAAAAAAAAAATCATTGATTCTAAATATTCTGTTAGTAAATAATGAAGATACCAAGCTGTAATTGGCCGAGCAGATCATGCTATATGGAAATGAAATTTTGAAACACTGAGTCGGTTAAATTAAAACAGTTGGTAAGACACAAAGCCAGCATACAGGTGGTTGCATGGAAAAGGTTCATTTTCTTTTATGGCATATCAAACTTTAGGTATTTGGATTATTCAGACTAATACTGGTTGTAATATTCACAACGTTTCAACCGATGTAATCTCCAACCTTCTTCAGGTGCATCCTGTCAAACTCGGGAATTTGTATAAAAGGACCCGTGGCACAACGGATAAAAGTGTTAAGTAATAATCAGTAATAAGTAATAATAAGTAATAAGTAGTAAGTTGTCTTCTGGGGGTTGAAGATTCAATTCTTAGTACGATCAATACTAAGAATACAATTACGAATTACTTAAGACTTCTACCTGGTCATGACTGACGAAATTAGAGCAAGCTACCCCTGTGGATTAAATAAATGGTTTCATTCAACATTCCATACAGATTCCCCGAGTTCAACAAGATACATCTGAAGAAAGTCAGAGGTTATATCGACCGAAACATTGTGAGAATAACATCCAAGATGAGAACAGTAGTCCAAATGATCCAAATTATCAATCTTCATTCAAAAATTCCGAAACATAGCTTCTAGTAGAACTTTGGATTCTTTTATGTCAAAGTCTCTCAAAATTCATATTAGAATTGTCCACATGGATCCATGGCGTAACGGTTAAAAGTGTTAGTTAGCAATCAGTTCTAACAGACAGTCTATCTTCTCATAACAAATAAAAGTCCAAGACGACTGGATACAATGTTGGTAAAAGCAGAGAAGGAGAGGTGTTATTTCAGTGTTTTCTTTCTCTTAGACGAGTTGCCTTACCAAGGCTTGAGAGTCTAGTCTACCTTACTGGTTAACCCATGGTTGGTTATTTGTCTTATATCCAATGCTAAAAAGAATTCAGAATTAAAAGATACAAAAAAAAACAAAAAAAACAAACTTATCTAACAGTTGGTTGTTTTCATCTTGTATTTTTTTTGTTGTTCCACATAGATCTTCATGACTTGTAATTTTTTTTATCAGTAAGGAGGGTTGATTCGATTATGAATGGACACGAAGTAGAGAAGAGAGAAAAAATATAAAAAACATTTTTCCACCAAAATATGTCATTGATATTGATATCTTGAAGATCTTATGTTTATTGTAATCTTTTTCAACGAGAATATCTATTCTCTGTCGAATAACGGTACGCTCTTGTTTTTATATCTACAACAAGTCGTGTATTTAGAAAGAAAAGAAAAACGTTATGATATCAACATCATCCACAGCCTTCTTTAACTCTACGAAGACCAGAGTGATTAAAAGATGCCTACAATTTTGTCCACTCTGAAAAATCCGCAGTTATTATGTTTCATCGACCCATGGTGCAACGGATAAAAGTGCTGAGTAATAATCAGTTTTAAGTTAGTCTTCTGAAGGTTGAAGGTTCAATCCTCAGTACAGGCGATACTAAGAACATAATTAAGAATTACTTAAGACTTCTATCTGGTCATGGCTGACAGAACAAGAGCAGATTACCTATATAGTTTAAATAAAGAGTTCAGCTTAAAATTCCTTACAGATTCCCAATTTTGACATGACAAATCTGAAGAAGGCCGGATGTTACATCGGCTGAAACCTTTTGAGAATAACATTCAAGATGACATCAGTAGTCCGAATAAGCAAAATAATAGAAAAACAGCAGTTATTTGTCTGCTGGTAGGGTTTTTGAAGGCAGTTTTTTTTCTCGAGGCGCTATGGCCTGCTAACATCGCCAAAATGGCCATAGTTTTCTTGTGCTCTTCTCTTGATAAGGTTAAGACCCTTCAAATTTCTTGGTGTGAACATGTATGTATGTGTGAGTGCATTCACTGCACTGGCCATAATCTTCCCCACATGTTGTGTCGGTCCAAAGATGCTGTTCGACCCCATCAATGTGCTTCAACAAAGAACTCTCATTCCAAGTAAAACCCATAAGTCCAGTTTATCAACAAGTAACACATTTATTTGGTGGATGTTATAAAAGATATGAATGTTCCCAAATTGAATGACAGACTTGCAAATGAGATTTCTCTATCCTGGCGAAATAAAACATAATTCCCACACAGTGCTTTGGCTAAGAGCCCCAATGGACCCATCCTGCCTGACAGGCACCCCAGCTTCAACTCATTGTCAGCTCTCCCAAAAGACCACACTTCCGGTCATGCCCAGTGGGCCAGGTCTCCCCTCCCATCTCTTTCTTCCTGGCCGGGTCTTTCTCACTGATCATGGACCACCCAGGCACTGACCACTTGAGATATCTCTGCAGATAACTGTCAGACAAAGGATTATCATGGAGACAATTGGTGAACATCCCAGCATGAATCCCATCTTTTATGAGGTATTTAATTTTTTTTCAAAAGGGAAATAATTTCTTAGATTGCTCAAATTAAAGCAACAACATTTTCATTTTCTTAGTGTCCCCCCCCCCTTCTTTCCTTTGGCCGAGCATCTAACACTTGCAACGTCTACCATTCATATGCATCACTAAAAAATGCAGCCTACTGCATTTTTACAGTGGTTGTCGAACTTCTTTTACCTGGTACAGCATTCACTCTAGGAAATATTAAATTTACAAGCGGTTCTCAGTCGCATGTATATCCCAGTCAGGGAAGATGACGACATTAGTTTTTGCAAGGAGGTGTGACCATCCTCTCACATATAGCACCTGGTATTCCGAAATGGTCACTCATCTGGTACTGACCAGGCTCAATGTCGCTTAACTTTGGTGCTCTAATTAGAGCCAGTGCATCAATGTGATTATACTGTAATTATTACCTATGGTTCTTCGTTCATTCCTGTTTTAGTCGAGTGAACCTCCATAGCATTTTAATTTTTTACATACTTTTATAACTATTATTAAGAATTGTGTAAAAAATTAAATGTATTGTAGATATATAACTAATTTATTGCACATAAGCTTTAAATAAATTCTATAGAAAATGAATGCTAAAATAAGTCATAAATTTACATAAAGGACATTTCTTTAAAAAGAAGATATTATTTTAACGCTACTTTATTCAATGTTAACTACCTTATAACTACTACTATTTTAAGCATTAGAGAAAAAAAACTAGTTGTTTCTTGCAATAAATACATTTAAATCCAGAAGATTTTTCATGAACTCCTAAAATCCTATCAAAGACGCCTAATTTCGTATTTGGATTACATGCATCTGAAAAAAAAGATATTATATGAATCCTCATGGATCATAATGACCCTACTTAAGAACCATTGCTTTATATGACTCGTTTTTCTCATAAAATGACCAGGATTTAAACAACTTTGATTTTATTATTCATTTTTACTTTTCAAAGTTTGGCTTAGTCTTGCAATGACAGCATTGCATATGACTTAGGTGATAAATTTTAATCGTTATTTTGACAGCAGACATTGGGCAATGGCTTCTGCTTCAAAGGCATTTGTCGCTCCGTGGCCAACTCGTGTTAGACAAATAGATCGGATCGGCTCTACTGGCCAGAATGAAAAATGTATCGGGAAAGAAAGAGCAAAACAGAAAGAAAAAAAACAAAGAAAGAAAACAAGAAAAAATATTAAAACACAAAAGAAAAAAGAAAGAAAATGTAAGTAAAAACGAAATAAAGAAAAGAAAAACATAGAAAGATAAAGAAATAAAGAATTATATGAAGCTAAATAAAAAAAATAAGAAAAGAAAGAGAAAAGGAGAGACAGACTATAAAAAAATTTAACAAAAGAAAAAATGAAAAATGAAAAAAGAAATAAAGAAAAAGAAAAACAAAAGTGAAAGAAAGAAAAAAAAGGAAAGAGAAAAAAACGAAAATGAAAGAAAAAGCAAGGTAAAAGAACAAGAATAAAAGAGAAGAAAAAAGAAAATAGAAAAGAAGGAGAGAAAACATGTGCAATGAATCTTTCCCCTTTTAATGCACAAACTAACACACCGGCAGAGAAACAGGTTTGCTTGAACAGAAAATGGTTAAAGCCCCTCAGCAAAAACAAAACAAACCCACAAATTATCTCAATAAAGAGAAGGAAAAGGATAACTTTATGAATAGGGTTGAAAAAAAAAAATGGAGGAAAAACATATAAAAGAAAATTAATTTGTTTATATTTCACAGCAGGTTCCTCCTGTTATTTCAGTTGGCGGCAGCAATCTGAGTCTGGAAGCATTTCAAGAATTACAGAGCAACACCCCACCCACCAATCACCACCAAGAGAATTAGAAGATGGAGGTGAATGAATCAACCTGTATTCAAGTCAATTATTTAGGCTTTTGTTTCTTTTTCTTATTGTTTTGGCTGATGCTGCTTTTTTACCTTAAAAAAAGCTGTTCAGCAACGGCCATTATGTAATTGGCAGCCATATTAAATAATGCACACTTTGCAGAACTTTATTAGTAGTAGTAGTAGTAGTATTAATATTCAACTGCTGTGACTGCAAAATAACTTTGTATGTTGTTTTTTTATGCACTTTTATTTTTTTCATATCATTATAATGGCAAAACAAACATTATCTGATTAAGTAGAAATATGAGACGGGTGCTAAGCTGCACCTTGTAAATTTATTGCAACAGTCAAAACAGAGAGAAAAGAGTTAAAAGCGAAATTTAAAAAAGCTCTTATGTAAAAACAATTCTGTTGACCTTAAAACACTGCATGGAAATAAAGCTAAAAAAAACATTAATTTTCATGTAATTGTTTGAAAATGCAAATTGAGCAAAATGTTAAAATAAATGATGAATTAAAAAAAAAAAACGAAAAATTTTTTTTTTTTCCAATTTCTAATTTTTTAATATACTTCGTCTTTATATCTCAATTAATTGCATTATACATCAAAATCACTGCAGAGTTATGAGTGTAGTTTTAAAATAATTCTAACTAATATAATTTCCATCTTTTTTAATACCATCTATTAACATTTATTATTGTTGGTGCTTTGTTTTTGTTGGGGTTTGTTTTTTCTTTTTTAACTAAATGGGCCACCAATAACCAAGGCTAAAAACCACTTGAGGATAAGCCTTACTGAGATGTTATAAATACAAAGCCCTGTAGCAAAATTAAAGACAACTTATCTAGAGTCAGATTTCATGATCAATCCAATGACGGTAATTATTATTTAACCTGAGCACCTGATTTGCATAAAATCTGCTATAAGAATAATGCTCAACCACCCGTTTTTCTCCACTTTTTTACTAATTTTTTTTTTTTTTTTGGTGTACAATTACCTATCATGTCGCTGGAAAATTCCGTGCTTTTTGGAATTTAAAAAAAAATATTTTAGATTTTAGAAGGGAGTGGGGGTCAGTTTCCTATATAAATTTAACGTAAACTGATCACCCACTATTTGACCATGTTGCATGTTGTTGTTTAATCACCCATTTTTTTTTCACCATTTTTACGAATTCAATTTTTCTTTTCTGTGTACCTATCATGTTACTAGAGAATTCCGGGTCGTTTGGAAATTTTTGGAAAAATTTGTGATGGTCAAAAAGTGAGGGGTCAGTTTACATTTAATTTATATAGGAAACTGACCCCACCCCCTTTAAAATCTAAAATATTTGAAAAAAAATTCCAAACAACACGGAATTCTCTAGCAACATGATAGTTAATTGTACACCAAAAAGAGAAAAGGAATTGGTAAATAAAAAAGTGGAGAAAAACGGGTGGTGGAGTATTACAAACAAGTGCCAAATAATGCGACGTTTGAGAATAATAGAATAAAACATGTTTTAACGTTTTCATTTTTAACTAATGCATATACACCTGCTTTGCTTTCATTTTCTAATTCCAAATTTCTTTCCCAGGAAACATCGACTACCTCTTCTAATATATATATAGAGTTCATCATTCAAACTCCTCGGCCTAACCTTCACAGGTAACATGAATTGGAACAAATACATTGAAGACATTGCCAAGGCTGCCGCAAAGAAGGTTGGCTCCCTCTACCGTGCTAGTAAACTCCTCACACCTGACATTATCCTGTGTCTCTACAAAGCCACCATCCGCCCATGCATGGAGTATTGTTGCCACATCTGGGCTGGTGCATCATCTACTAGTCTCTCCCTCCTTGACAAAGTCCAAAAAAGAATCGCCAACCTAATAGGTCCCTCACTGTCAACCTAGCTCCAATCCCTGTCCCATCGCCGCAATGTAGCATCCTTGTGCTTGTTTTACAAATACTTCAATGGATTATGCTCCGATGAATTGGCTACTCTGGTGCCCCATCGACGTAAATTCACTAGACTAACTCGACAATCAACTAAATCTCATTCATTCACTGTGGAGGTCCCCAGATGCCGGAGAGCCTTCTACTCAAATAGCTTCTTTTCTCGTGCTGCTGGCCTCTGGAACTCCCTCCATGCCCCGTTTCCCCGACAGTACTGACATGCAGAAATTTAAAACTAATGTAAACAGACATCTTGCTGTGCAGATCCCAATTTAGGTTGCACCCCCCCCCCCAAACCTTCTCCCCTTTTTATATTTCTCAGTAGCCCCTTACGTCTACAGTGGCCGCCTGCCAAAAATAAATATATATATATATATATATATATATATATATTAATAATCCAAGTAAAGTTTGTATCCACAGGGTTTTTATCCAGAGAATCTTTACTGTGTTTATATAATAGTGCTGAATAATAAATAGAGCTATTTACTTATAATAAAAAGTTTTATTTATACAAACATAATTTGGCTACACATTTACAAAACATGTTTCAGTCATAGCTGAAAGAACATGCTGGCTTGAGGATGTCAGGCTTATTAAGGCTGTGACTGAAACATGATTAAATGTCTAGCTAAATTATGTTTGTATAAATAAAACTATATATATATATTGTATTTAGGCAGCATTTTCCATTCAAGCAAACATTGAAACATTGTTAATAATAACAGAATTCTTCTGTTTAATTATACCTTTTTTATTTTTACAAATGATCTTTTTTGTGTTAAAATCAAAAAAATTAATATATGTTTCATGTGTACCACAAACGTTTTTTGATTCTTCGTCGAATTATCATCCGGTGAAAAATGCAAATGAACAAAAAAGCTGGTGAAAAGAAGAGAATTTTTAAAGATAGCTGAGAAACGGGCACGAGAAGTCAGTTAAATGGCAAGAGAACGTTTTCACGCTGTTTAAGGAAAGACGTTAACAATTTAAACTTCGAGACATCAGAATTAACGCAATACAATTTTATCTTGTGACGCTAATTCTGGCGTCTCTAAGTTTAAATTGTTAACGTCTTTCCTTGAACAGCGTGAAAACGTTCTCTTGTCATCTAACTGACTTCCCGTGCCCGTTTCTCAGCTATCTTTTGAAATTTTCTTCTTTTCACCAGCTTTTTTTGTTCATTTTCTTTTTTCACCTGATGATGATTCGACGAAGAATCAAAAACTTTTGTGATAAATATGGAACATATATTTTTTTAAAAATTATTTTAACACAAAAAAGATTAGAAAAATTGAAAAAATAAAAAAGGTATAATTAAGCAGAAGAATTATGTTGCTTTTACCAATGTTTGCTGAAATATATATATATATATATATATATATATGCACACACACTAGTAAAACTATAGGAGCAACAGGACTAATGAAAAAGAATTTCAAGAGCTATCTGGCGAGTATACCCGGTGAACCAAGTGCAAGAGAAATACAAACAATTGCACTTAAAGGGACGGTTAGAATCTTAAAACAATCTCTAGGCTGGAGTGTCTGAAATAGCCGGTGAATGTCTGGCATCCGGTAGAATGCCCCATCTCCCGCAAAAACAGAAAGATAAGAAAAATAAAAAAAATAAGAAAGTAAAACTCTGATTATCTTGCTTGCTTGTCATTGTCCACATTTCGTCTGTACATGGATGGTTTAGATGGGAGGAAGTATATAAGAATTCAAATGATATAAATAAAAAGTGAATGATAAGAGAAGTATTGAGAGGAACAGAATGATGTAAATAATGAAAGGAGATAAAGGGGGAGGCAAGAAATAGGATGGAAAGAGAAAGAGAGGGGGGGGGGGAACAGATATAAAATTTCAAATCATATTTTAAAAGAAATGAAATACACTTCAATGTTGACTTATTACTGATACAGACATGAATTCAATGCGACCTATAAGATCCTGTGCTTGAAACTTCTGCGATTATTAGTGCATGACGAATTGTGGAGGGAAGTAGACATAAGTAGTTAAATTCTAAAGATGAGCAATGTCATTTGCAGAGTTCACCTTGTCAATTGCCCTTGGCATCAGTAAGGTTTGACAGGTAACATGGAGGCAAAGGTGTTTACATATTTGTCCAATCTGAAATGACAACAGAGATAACAGGTCATTGCCATCATGAATAAGATTACACATCTAGTTCTTGGCAGGTAGAGTCCCAGCCGCAGAAATATGTATATAAAGTAAAGTATGTGTATATGTTTATAGATTTATATGTATGGGATTCATTCCTAAACTAATCGATCATGAATTTTGGAACCCTGCTGTTAGGGGTAATGTGGGATATATTTAGTTTAATTTAATTGTATGCAAAGGGGACAAAGTGGAAGCCCTTTGTAAAAATTTAAATAACTCAGATTTTTGCGAAATTTTAACAATAGGTATTAGATATTTCCCCAGATTTCAGTTACTTTTGGAAATTTTAATGTTTTTTTTTTTAGGGGGCATAATATGGGCACAACCCCCCCATTTGAAATCCAAATAGTTCAGAGTTGCATTGAATTTGATCCATAATTATTAGACATCAATTAAGCAAGGTTTCCTGATTTTCTAATTTCTTCTTAAGACTCCTTAAGCTTAAGCCTTAAATTTTAGACGTTTTTTTCTAGAATCAAAATCATGTAATGCATTTTGATTAAAATTTGAATAATGATTCTAGACATGAGGCTTAGTAGCATTACATCTTGATTTTAATCTTTGTAAGGTGACATAAAAGTGGTGCAAAATTCTTCTGTTCAGAGAATTAACTTGTCTAGGTTACACACATACACATATATATATATATATATATATATATATATATATATATATATATATATATGTAATCCAATAGCCGATTATTTTATATATGATGAATTCCTGGTTAAAAAAGGTCCTTTTAAAAAATTTATCATAATATTATCCAACATTAATGTAATTATTTTATCAGAAGATCAAGATATAGGCATATTATTTATCTTTAATTACTTTCTTTGATGTTTTGCATTTTCTATGATACACCAAAGGAGGTGCCTTACTATAATATGTCAGCATTTTCGAAATTGCAGAGATAGCTGACATGTGTTTTAGAACTAGACCCCCCCCCCCGCGCCTATCTCATTAAGGTATTAACAAAGATTCCTTATCAAAACATTCTAATGAAAATAAATGAAATGGTTTCAGACACCGAAGTTCAAACATTCTTGGATCAATTCCAAGAATGGCAGACGAGTATCAGCATCATCATCGGTTTAACGTCCGTTTTACATACTGGCATGCGTTGGACGGTTTTAAGGAATTGGTTTCCAAACTAATCTATCTCTGGGAAGGTCTTTATTTATCCTTATTTCTCTCAAGTCCATCTTTATCACTTCCTTGCATGTTTTCCTTGGCCTTTCTCTGTCAACTGAACCTGCTATCTTAACTGTTCTACATCTACTAACCCAAGAACTCTCACCTATTCTTTCAACGGAGCCATACCATCAAAGTGTCCCGTTCTGCACACATTTCCCTATACTGTCCACATTTAATCTTCCTTTGAGGTCATCAGATCTAAGCTTGTTTTTAAGACTCACATTACACATCCTTATTATTATTTCTCTCCATGCAACGCATGTCTGCAACCCTCACTGGCCAGGTTTAACTTCCATACATCATCACATTGCGTACAGATGCCTGATAGACCCTTACCTTAGTCGACAGTGGTAATGTTCTGCTGGTTAGTAATCATAGAAGTTCACTGGACTTCTTGGCCTTTTGGCCAAGATCAAAGTGTAGTATCTGTGCCGATGGATACTGCACCCTATACTGGTATTGTCTTGTCCTTCAGGGTTTGATTTACGCCGGTCAATGGGTCGTCCTGTGCAGTTCTAGGAGGTCCACCCTCCCAGGCTTTGCCTCCCCTCTTTGGGGAGGAGTAAGCTTATTGCTTACTGTCTGAGGCGCCCCTACCGGGAATGCCGACGGGGCTGCCCAGGCAATTTTTAATGGCCAGAGTGCCCACTTCTCGGGCGTTGGCTTTTCAAACCCCACTTTCCCAACCTGATCTTGGGTCACATCTTACTTGTGGGAGTAAGATAAAACTGGCCTTGTGCCTAACTCCTGGGAAGGAGTAAATAATATCCACTACTTCTTGGCTTTTGGGCTAAGATCAAAGTGTAGTATCTGTTCCGATGGATACTGCACCCCATAGACTGGTATTGTCTTGGCCTTCTGGGCTTGATTTACGCCGATCTATGGGTCTGTCCTGTGCAGTTTTAGGAGATCCACCCTCCCAGGTTTCGCCTCCCCTCTTTGGGGAGGAGTAAGTTTATTGCTTACTGCCTGAGGCGCCCCTACTGGGGTGTGCCGACGAGGCTGCCAAGGCAATTTTTAAACCCTACTTTCCCGACCCGACCGTGGGTCACATCTTACTTGTGGGAGTAAGATAAAAACTGGCCTTGTGCCTAACTCCTGGAGAGGAGTAAATCAATACTCTATCCACTAAGAATTCTTTGAATCACACTAGCACCTGCTCCTAGCCGTGTTTCAATAATATCCTAAAGGTAACAAAACTTCTAGATAACCTCAATAGCTTTGCCATCCAAATATACTTTCTCTACATTTGAGTTAGTTCTCATCTGTCTCCATTGTCTTATATTTCTTGCACACAAACTGGTTATCATTAATAAGAAATAAAAATAACAGAAAATAACAGAAATGCAACATCAGATGACATACAAGGCGCATTTTTGTACACATTAAAAACAAAAACAAATATTCTTAAGATATGTCCCTATTTATTTGCCTCCCCACGAGGGTAGAATTAGACAAGATCGGTTTTTAATGTGATGAAATCCCCATCCTTCAAAAAAAAAAAAAAAAAAAAAAAAGGGGCACTCTGAATTTGGACAAAAATAAAAATTGCCTCAGTCTGGAAAGACACCTTCACTGACCGAGGAGAGAACAGATGAAGTGTAGCATTGGAACAGATACTACACTTTGCTCCTAGCCAAAAGGCCAAGGGAAGATGCGTCCATTGTATGTTAAGTTTGAAATAGCATTTTCATCGTCAAAGTGTGACGGAGTGACACAAATGCAATTTTAAAATTAAGCATCACAGACAAAAATTCTATTTCAGACTAACAGAAAAGCTTTTTTAAACGTAAGCATGACAGACCAACAAAAATGTTTATCAAACGTAAGCGCGACAGACCAATAGAGAGTCTCATAGAAATGGTTGGGCTTATCTAAACTAAGATGTATCCATTCAACCTATGCAGTTAGCGATGAAAAATCTATTTCAAACTGACGCGTCACTAACAAACCGACTGACGGACAAAGCCTTTCATAAAGATACGTGGACGCATCCAAAAAGAAAAAATAACAAAACAAAACCTGCAAATTTGGAATTAAAGGAAAATGGAAAAAAAGAAAGAAAAAAATGGATTTCCGATTCCAGCAAAATCGTGTGCAGGGTTTGCTATGAGAGTTATGATTGCAATTCTAACATTTAAAAAACATGAAAATACCAGACGTGGGATATAATTCATTTTTCTAAAAGCCATGACAGCAAATTAAAATTTTAATTTTAAACAATTTTTTTTTTCCTAAGCCAAAAAAAAAAAAGCCAAGGAGAATAGTATTGTGAATATTTCAAATCCGTGTTGCAACATGTGTGGAATCTCAGGAATGGTGAATGGCCAGAAGAAAAATGCAGATGAAGATAAAAACAAACAAAAACATTCACAAATATAAAAGATCAAAGGCTTGCAAGAACGAAATGAGGTAATCTATATCCTATAATTGAGTATTTTTTGTTTGTCTATCCCTTATAGACTCGCAAACTATTCTTGAAAGAATGCTCCTTGGCTTTTTGGCTAGAAGCAAAGTGTAGCATCTCTTTTGATAATACACTCCATCTTTTTTGTCCTCGGTCAGTGAAGGAGAAATCTTTCTAAACTGAACTAATCTCTATTTTTATCCCAATCCAGAGTGTCCCTTTTTGGGGAGCTGGATTTTCCCCACATTAAAAATAGACCTTGTATTCAACTCTACCATCATGAGTAAATAGGAACCCATCTTAAGCATATTTGTCGTTTTAATGTGTAAAAAAAAAAAAAATGCATCCAAGGTTGTGTTTCTATTCTTTCTTACTGTTACCTTGTTGATGCATATAATAACAGGGACTCGCATACACACGGTCCTGGGTTCTGCGGAACCCACCCCTCAAACGAAAAAGAACCTTAGCTAGTAGAGTAAATGGGTCCTGACCCAGTTCTGATTTTTGGTACTAAAGATCCTCAAAAGATGTCCACTCCCCACATTTATTTTGCCCTCAGTCACCCCTAAACTGTTGCATTATATCTTGGAGGACACCATTCATTATCATATTCCACCTCGATCTGTTTTATTTTTGACACCCCACTTAGCACCCACTTCCATCTCGAGACCGACCTGCTTGTTTTTGGAGCACCCGGAAAACAGTGGGCGGCCTAACACTTAACAGAGGGTTGAGAGGGCTCTACTAACCTCAATTTTTTCTTTCTTTTTTGAAAATTTGTAAATGTTGTCCCTCTCGCCACGATAAATTTGTTGTAAATAAAATCTTTTTAAAACCAATTGTGGATCGTCTAAGTAAGATCAAGAAACAGAGTGAATGTGGTATTTTGGTGAGAGTATCTAGCATAGGATAAGCCCAAAAGTTTGACAGAATTGGATGACCATCACCCCCCCCCCCTTCACCCTCTTCCCCAAAACGATTTGGGCTTCATACCTAAGGCAAAGGATGAACTTTATGCTTATTGCTTTTGTTTTAAAAAAACAAACCTTGTTGTAAATGTATATTTTTTGCTTAAATAAAATAACAGGGACTCGCAAACTAGCCAACAGCATTGCACTAAAGTTGACATAAGGCAATCCCCTAGATTCCGAGTTTGTCACAAGGGATCAACGTTATATTATTCTACTATTACCTATAATAGTACAAATAATAGTAAATCCTCAGAACGCCCCTCCCAAACTATTGGTGAAAACTGTACGAAACTTAGCCCTTGAATGTTGGGAATATCATAAGGAAAAATGTTGATGATGATGATGATACAATACAAATCCAAGGAAACCGAAACTACCAGAAATCCTATGATCTGACATTCCCCCTATCAGCCATGGCTAGTCCCACACAAAATGGTCATGAAGTGTCAAGAAGGATGGAAAAACCGAGGAGAGAGAGCACCAACCAGACCTTCACTGGAAGGGTGCAGAGAGTACTAGAACCTTGGGGAAGTTTTTTGTAACTCAAACTCTTGAAAAAAACAATGATTGTTGCCAGCAAAAAAATCAATGGTAAACAACTGTTGCAATAACGCAAAAAAAAGTTATCGAAAGAGGTAGAGAGTGCTGGAAATTTGTAAAGACTTGTTGTCACTCAGACTCCAGGGAACACCACTTGTTATTGTCAGTGAGCAATCACTGATAATGACCTGTGTGAAAATTCCTAGTGAGTAAATAATACTACTACTACGACTACTACTACCACCACCACCACCAAAACACTTATAGGTTCCAAACTCTTATTTAGACTTGCACCAAATTTAGCATGAAGAGCCTTTGAGATGCCGGGTATAATAAATTAGGAATACTAAAACAGCCGTTGGGCAGCGTTTTGACTGGTGTGTTTTCAAACGAAAGAAAAAAGCAACCTGAAATCAAACTAATAAAACATTAACCAATGTCTGTTTATGTATTGCTTTTACATCATAGAAAATTTTAACTAAACTGAAATAATATATACATTATATTTATATATATATATATATATATATATATATATATATATATATATATATATATAATTAATGTTTGTCTTTCATAAATTTCTTAGGTTGGATAAAATACACTCTTACGATGCCTTGTCTTATCCCTCCTCTTTTCCGACAAAACTATGTAACAAAACCGAGCTCTCTCATGAGTTTGATAAATGGTTTATCAGAAGGAGACTATTAGGCGGCAACTTATTCATTCAAGTCCAGACGGATGTGGCCGTCAAGAATTCACCGATTTGTTTCCTACGAGCAGTTTAAATTAAAATGTTGTCTATGATCGTCTCATTTTGTGAGGTTCTTCCACAAAAAAATATATAAACCAATTATCGTTTTTAAAGTAGCAATTTCCGAAACAGACACCTGCCGAGAAAGATCTTCAATACGTTCTTCAGTGGAAAATAAATTTGTATCAACATATACTACCTGACAGGTGAATAAAAGAAGAACAAATAGAAAGAAAAAGAACTGAACAAAACCAAAAAAATAAAAGTAGTCAAGATGTTATCTATCTGGTGTGTGTATGATTGTGTGTGTTAGAGCTATGTTGTTGCGTGCTCCTTATGGGGCATGTGTACTGTTGTTTGGAGATACTTTCTTGAATAGCTGGTATATTCGTGAATAAAGACGACCAACATTTTATTGAACTTAACTATTACGATATCCACATCCTTAACTGAGAGTTGCTTTGGCCTGGACCGCCCACACAGGTGATTTAAAGTTTACTCAGTAACTGATTGTTCAACTTTAATTCCTTTCTATGTCACATGATCAAATTAAACAATCAACAGCTGACCTCAACGGTCATAACAGATAGCACCAGTTCTAACAAGTCATTCAAATCAACTGCCAGTTATTTCTACATTGACAAACCCTCAGAACAGGAACTAACTAAACATTCTGACAGGCAGATATGATTCCCTGACCTTTTCACCTCAGTATTTTGGAAGTTATTTGCATCGAAAAGCTTAAGCTGACCTTGTAAAAAAAAAAAAAAAGAATTTGTATTCATGCCAAAGCTATTTAACTAGCGGCTGGTTTTCCTTTTCAATGTGATTTGAACATTCATTTTTTTTTTTTTTGGGGGGGGGGGGGGGGAGGTCCCAAAATATTTTGTTTAAAATTTTTCCAATTAATACCTTTGAACAGTTGAAGGTGAACATCCCTATTCAGAAATACGTATTATTTAAAAAATTTTGTTAAAAACATTTCCCATTGACTCTTACTATATATATCCACATAAAACAAGTCTTGATTCAAACTTTCCTTTTCCCATCTGTCTATTAAAATTAAACGAAACTTCCATGAACAGAGTTAATTTTGAAGAACTTCCCACCTATGTAACACGTTACCACGGGAATGTTTCCCTACAGACTGCAACATGGTCATTTATAAGTCCAATGTCAACAAATATCTGTCGAGTCGTCCTGTGAATTATAGTTCCCAATTCTCTCATAGTACTGTTCCATCATCTAACTGAAAATCTCACTAACCCTTATCCTCGAGTGGCTTTTGGCTTTTGTAAGTGGTGAACTATTAGTATATAAATATATGTTAACAATCTGAATCTTAAAGCACTTTTAAGGACAGTGCATTAAGCTGTTATGGTTTGCAAAATCTTTAAACAGGAGTAAGAATGGGTTCACTAGACATTTCCACCGAATAAACAAGGTTGGCAGAGTTTTGATTGCAATTATACAGAATTGAACGACCCGAATCCCTGACACTACAAAGACAAAATCTATAAGGATTCTACTTCAAAATATAAAACAAAAAACAAACAAGAAAGACGTTTTTAAGATGCATCTCTTTAATCTGCAAGCATAATGCTACTTCAAGCACGCATGTGACAGACCGGCGAAAGTGCTACTCAAAACTTATGCAAGACATATAAGTCTACTTCAAATATAAGTGTGACGGACTAATGAAAATTCTAGACGGACATATAGACAGGACCTCATATGGATATTCTAGGAGGCATCTAAAATAACATATGTCCATTCAATTTTGTGGACGGACGAAGCCTTTCATAGAGGTGCGAGGATGCACGTAAAAGAAAATCTATATTGATAAATCAACTCGTGCTCGTCATCAAAGATAGAAATATCTGTAAGATAAAAATCAAACGTTAACTGGCTTTTAGATGTGGCCCCCTGATCTTCCGAATGATGACTTGAATGAAATTGAATAGCATTCGACACTTAAAGGGCAAGAGAGGTCATACCTTGGGTGAGAGAGAGAGAGAAAAGGATAGAGAGAGAGAGAAAAGGATAGAGGGAGAGAGAGAAAAAAGGATAGAGAGAGAGAGAGAAAAAAGGATAGAGAGAGAGAGAGAAAAAAGGATAGAGAGAGAGAGAGAAAAAAGGATAGAGAGAGAGAGAGAAAAAAGGATAGAGAGAGAGAGAGAAAAAAAGGATAGAGAGAGAGAGAGAAAAAAAGGATAGAGAGAGAGAGAAAAGGATAGAGAGAGAGAGAGAAAAGGATTGAGAGAGAGAGAGAAAAGGATTGAGAGAGAGAGAAAAGGATTGAGAGAGAGAGAGAGAGAGAGAAAAGGATTGAGAGAGAGAAAGAGAGAGACAAGGATTGAGAGAGAGAGAGAGAAAAGGATTGAGAGAGAGAGAGAAAAAAGGATTGAGAGAGAGAGAGAAAAGGATTGAGAGAGAGAGAGAAAAGGATTGAGAGAGAGAGAGAAAAGGATTGAGAGAGAGAGAGAGAGAAAAAAGGATTGAGAGAGAGAGAGAGAGAAAAAAGGATTGAGAGAGAGAGAGAGAGAAAAGGATTGAGAGAGAGAGAAAAGGATTGAGAGAGAGAGAAAAGGATTGAGAGAGAGAGAAAAGGATTGAGAGAGAGAGAAAAGGATTGAGAGAGAGAGAAAAGGATTGAGAGAGAGAGAAAAGGATTGAGAGAGAGAGAGAAAAGGATTGAGAGAGAGAGAGAAAAGGATTGAGAGAGAGAGAGAAAAGGATTGAGAGAGAGAGAGAAAAGGATTGAGAGAGAGAGAAAAGGATTGAGAGAGAGAGAGAAAAGGATTGAGAGAGAGAGAGAAAAGGATTGAGAGAGAGAGAGAAAAGGATTGAGAGAGAGAAAGAAAAGGATTAAGAGAGAGAGAAAAGGATTGAGAGAGAGAGAGAGAGAAAAGGATTGAGAGAGAGAGAGAGAAAAGGATTGAGAGAGAGAGAGAAAAGGATTGAGAGAGAGAGAAAATGATTGAGAGAGAAAAGGATTGAGAGAGAAAAGGATTGAGAGAGAGAGAAAAGGATTGAGAGAGAGAGAAAAGGATTGAGAGAGAGAGAAAAGGATTGAGAGAGAGAGAAAAGGATTGAGAGAGAGAGAAAAGGATTGAGAGAGAGAGAAAAGGATTGAGAGAGAGAGAAAATGATTGAGAGAGAAAATGATTGAGAGAGAGAGAAAAGGATTGAGAGAGAGAGAAAATGATTGAGAGAGAGAGAAAATGATTGAGAGAGAGAGAAAATGATTGAGAGAGAGAGAAAATGATTGAGAGAGAGAGAAAATGATTGAGAGAGAAAAGGATTGAGAGAGAAAAGGATTGAGAGAGAAAAGGATTGAGAGAGAAAAGGATTGAGAGAGAGAGAGAGAAAAGGATTGAGAGAGAGAGAGAGAAAAGGATTGAGAGAGAGAGAAAAGGATTGAGAGAGAGAGAAAAGGATTGAGAGAGAGAGAGAAAAGGATTGAGAGAGAGAGAAAAGGATTGAGAGAGAGAGAGAAAAGGATTGAGAGAGAGAGAAAAGGATTGAGAGAGAGAGAGAAAAGGATTGAGAGAGAGAGAAAAGGATTGAGAGAGAGAGAAAAGGATTGAGAGAGAGAGAGAGAGAAAAGGATTGAGAGAGAGAAAAGGATTGAGAGAAAGAACAACAAATTGAGGGAAAGAACAACAAATTGAGGGAAAGAGAGAGAGAGAAAAAAGATGAGAGAGAAAGATTGAGAGAGAAAGATTGAGAGAGAAAAAGATGGAGCACTATATGATATACTGGAGTAAGCTATCAAGCAATCACAGCCACAAAACTGGCTTGGGAAGGAAATATTGATGTTAAAAGCGGCAAAAAATTTGTCCATTTATTCCTGCTGCTGCAATATTGAGTTAAAATGGTTTGCTTAATTTTTTTTGTTAACTTGTAATTTTGATTGATTGTTTTATGGCATATCAATCCTTTTTCTGGGATTATTTAATGTTGAAAAACAATTTTTATTTTAGATGAGTTATCGATTGGTTTGCTTTGTTTTATGACATATTAACCATTTTCATTTTGTTTAATGATGAAAAAAATACTTTTTGGTAAATGACAGAAAAATCACAGATTATTAACATTTGATCATATGTCGATCATTTTAAGAGGGCTCAAAAGAAAATTATAAAATTTCTCTACACATAACTTCAGTCATGCAAGCTTTATTTTGGGTCGGTTATCTGTCGTACTATATCGTTAGGATTTCTTTTTGTTTAACAAAAGTAAAAACACTTGTTGCAGTGGTGCAGCAATTACTGACAGAGACTGTGAGCTCAGCATTCTGTGTCAGAGTTTGGTCGGAACTATCACATCCCTTTCACTAAGAAGATCCTTCCTCTCTCCAAGCCACGGATGAAATAGTATAGTAAACTCGTCTGAAGCCTTAGTAGAGCAACCGGAAATAACATCATGTCAGATGATCAAGGTTAGCTTTGAGAACAGCATTCATGAATAAGTGTTTTGCTACCAAGTAAGTTGAACATCGAAGAAACAATATGACAGTCCAGCTTTGGCAAACTTATCGCTTAGTCTTTTGTCTATGAGCAAAGTGTAATACAGTTTTATTTTCTATACTCGGTCAGTGAAGGCGAAATCCTTCTAGACTGAGGTATTTAAAAAAAAATTTCCTAATCCAGAATGCCCCTTTTTGGGGGGAGCTGAATTTTCCCCACATTAAAAACCGATCCTTTGTCTAACTTGGCTAAGGTTGGCTCCCTCTACCGTGCTAGTAAACTCCTCACACCTGACATTATCCTGTATCTCTACAAAGCCACCATCCGCCCATGCATGGAGTATTGTTGTCACATCTGGGCTGGTGCATCATCTACTAGTCTCTCCCTCCTTGACAAAGTCCAAAAAAGAATCGCCAACCTAATAGGTCCCTCACTGTCAACCTAGCTCCAATCCCTGTCCCATCGCCGCAATGTAGCATCCTTGTGCTTGTTTTACAAATACTTCAATGGATTATGCTCCGATGAATTGGCTACTCTGGTGCCCCCTCGACGTAAATTCCCTAGACTAACTCGACATTCAACTAAATCTCATTCATTCACTGTGGAGGTCCCCAGATGTCAAAGAGCCTTCTACTCAAATAGCTACTTTCCTCGTACTGCTGACCTCTGGAACTCCCTCCCTGCCCCCTGTTTCACTGACAGTACAGACATGCAGAAATTGAAAACTAATGTAAACAGACATCTCGCTGCGCAGATCCCAATTTAGGTTGACCCCCCCCCCCCCCCTACCATCTCCCCTTTTCTTTTTCTCAGTAGCCCCTTATGTCTACAGTGGCGGCCTGCCTTGTTTGGGATGAACTATGTTAAAAAAATAAAAATAAAATTTTTTTAAAAACTGCCGTCGTGGGGAAGCCAGTAAATAGGGACTGAAAAAGGACATGTACCCGATTCGGTGAAAGCTGAAACCGAACGGACAAAAAGAGAAAATCATTCGGGCACACTTTTTAAATTCTTCTTCCAACTGAGTAAATTTCCATTCATATTTACAAGAGGAAAAGTCAATATTTTCTCTGCTTTCTTATTTGAACTATAAAGGAAAAAACGGAAAGCGGTCGATGCAGGTTACTAACTTTTTTATTAGCCAAGTGAGCGTGATTATCAGAAGAGGAATCATAGAACTATAATAACAATCAGGAGAAAAAAGGAAAGGTTTAAATTACTTTTAGTCTATAATTGGCCCAACGTTTATCATTTGTGCTAAATGTGCCGTACAGCAAGTTATGAACAGTCTGGAACGAGTTCTCACAGACCTACACAATTTCCTGTTTGTAGAATGTCCAAACTCTTCATCTCTGCTGCACAAACTCCCAGTTATATATCACATTTCATAAATGAGAACGATGAAGATAAGTGTTCTGCACTATAATTGATCCAATGTTTAGAAATCCAGAACTGTGTTTATCCAAGATCCGGTGGTGATGGCCTCTTCATCTGTGAGTGTACTATGGTAAGCCCCTTCTTAATTACTATTTCGCCTGCCTTACAAGCTATCCAAGTGTGTCTTTATGTATAATTAGAGAAGAAAAAAATCTCATTTACTGGATAAATAAACTGTGGACAATGTGGCAGACTAATCTGGCTGGAGGGACCATCTTTTGACACTAATCCCTATGAAACTCTACACATGCAACGTGTGGAGCAGAGTTTTCATGGTAACCTTTACTGACCTTTAAACTGGAAGATTATTCTAAACATAGAAAAGATACAGTTCACTTTAATAATCATCATGGACATTAAGAGTTCTAAAATTGTGAATGATAATATTTTTAGAAGAATACAGAATATGTAGTTGTCTAATTGAATCTGTTCATATATTAAATGGACATCACAACCAGGGTTGTGTAGTTGGAAGGTACAAGGTCCAACTCCAAGGATTCCAAAAATTCTAACTCCTTATTTTAAAGTCTTCCAATGTTCAGATTGTCGATTCTTTGGGAATTAAAAAATCTGACTCCGATTTTTAGCATTCTTACGAGCCAGATTCCGACTCCTTCCAAAACCTCCTACTTCGATTCCGCAACCCTGATCACAACTATAGAAATAAAATAAAATTTTTTGAAGAGAACAAGAAATCGGATTTATTTACTGAGAGAGTAATTAATTAATGGATAAGATGCCCGAACATCTAAGGTAGGGCAACGAGTGTAAATAATTAAAAAAAATAATATTGACTGATTTTGTGTTTATGTATGCACAAAGAATGGATTGCATGGATAATATTGGGAGCTTTCAGAAGAGATCTTTAAATGAATCTTAACTTACTAAAAGTTAATTTGCTGTTTTAAAAAAAGAACAAGTAAAAATGCAAAAAATAAAAAATAATGAAAAACTTGTCAAAAAATTTTTTTTTTTAATGTTAAAATAGCATTGTAGTTTTTTTTTTTTTTTTTTAAACAGGTAAGCTGAAGAATTGGGATCAGCATCTCAAATAAATTAATGGTTTAGAAAGGTTGAGAATAAAACAAAAAAAAAGAGAGACAGAAGAGTAAAATAATTGAAACGATTTCATTTAAATTTGGGAGGGGGGGGGGTTGTCTCATGAGATTTGTTTGATTTGGCTTTTGGTAGAGAGTAAAGTCGGTAAGAGATACTAAGCTATGATTAGCCAAACAGGACACATGAGGATAGATTAGTAAAGATGTTGAATAGCTGCTCTCCGTAGTGTAGCGGGGTAAAAGAATCATTCAAACTCAGTATTACAAAAATAAACTGATGTATTTGTTTTATTGCCCCCTTAAGTTTATCTTCTTTGGTCTGTGTCCAAGTGGACACGAATGGTGAAAATACGCATTCTAATAATTTCTTCCACTTCTTTTTGTGCATGTATGAGCACTGAATGTGATCATTTGACATTAACATTCATTTTTCTACGATGTGACAGATGTTTGTATCCTGCATTAAAGATGTTAGGCCGTCAGCCTAAAATATGTAAAGAAGAAGAATGATCTTTCTTGCACTCCAAAATAAAGAGTTATCTGCCCTTGGAGACGAGGTCGGCCACGAGAGTCAGAGGTAAACAAAAGTTCCTCATTTTGAAATCCAGCGGCTTCTAAGTTATCATCTAACCTGTAATTTTTTTTTTAATGGAAATCGTTCCAGACAAGGCATGAAGCCACTTAATGTAAGGAGCTAACAAGAACGAAAGATGATTAGTGCAAAGACAGGAGATGCTGATTGACCTTAGTCTTGAAAAGACCAAGGCTATAAGTAAGAGGAAAACAGTCAGCAGGAAGAGAGTTCCACAGGCCTACATTTCTTGGAAAGAAGCTACTGTTTGATAAATGTGTTACAGTTCATTTTTCGTCCATTGATCATTTCAAACATTATCAGACATAATAAAAGGTCAGTCTCATTGTTTTATTTTTTCGTTTGCATCTGCACTAAGTCTGACACAAGGACGCCATCTCTGAGCGCTCTCCTTGGTTAATGTATTACATAACAAAAAGAAAATGCTGATGAAAAAGTTATAAAAATTGATGAGGCAACACACCAGCCAATCTTTGAATTGTGGTTAATAAATGAACATACGAAACATGTGTTTGTGTTTCGCCGTCTTTTAGGTGCAGTTTGTCTGTTTGACGACATATCAACCCCTTTTTAGGTTATTTGATGCTGAAACAATACCTACAGGAAAAAATTTGTTGCAAACAATTCATTGAACAAAAGTTATTTTACCCATAGCTGGATAGGGAGATTAATATCTTTCCCAATAATATTACAATGTAAGTGAATGCGGTAGAGTTCATAAGATTTGAATTCTTCTGAGCCGATTCTATAGTCCATGTCTGTATCCATTACACTCATGATGCTCCACAGTTATTTATCCTATGTAGATTCCAGCCATGATGACAACATAGAGGTAAAACACGGGTTGAAGTGGATTGTCAATTATCCAATAACTTTTGAAAAAGGACATTTTTTTTTTGCTGATTAGTCACCAAGGCTAATGGCCACTCGAAGATGAGGGTTAATGAGAGATTGTCAGTTGAGTGATGAACAATACTATGAGAGGATTAGGAACGATGGGTGGGATGGACAGAATTTGATTACTTAAGAGGGCGGCTTGACAGGTATTTCTTGACATTTGACTTGAAAACGACCATGTTGTAGTCAGCTGGAAAACAGCTGCACTGTATTGTGTTCCACAGATGGGAAGTCTTTGGAAAGAAACTCTGTTCATGGAAGTTTTATTTGGTATTAATGCACAAACGATTGCTTTGGTTTATTTTACTGCATATCAACCATCTATCGGTTATTTAATGCTGAATAAAGTTGTGAAATGGCACCATACAGGTAAAATAGTTATTTTATTTTCTTAAAAGACATTGCTCCTAGAAAATATTACTCTTAGAAGGAAAGTTCACAGTGAGAGCGGGGACATTATTCCTATAAAACATTACTCTAAGAATGGTTTAGTTTATTTTACAGCATAACAGCCATATATTACTCTCAGAAAATATTATTCTTAGAAGGAAATTTCACAGTGAGAGTGGGAACATTATTCTTAGAAAAACGTTACTCTCTAGCAGTGGTAATCTTCTTCATTCCCAACATGATCGACTTTCAGTCACCGCCTTCTAGTATCTATTTGGGAGATAAATAAAAAGGAGAAGTAATTTTTATTTTATTTTTACAAGCACCAGATGGTTGGGGATGAACTTATAGATACTAGGGAATGATGTAATCATCCGATTGATCAGATCAGATCAGATCGGAGCTCTCTGATCTCTCGTCTAGTCGAAGTATGGGCAGAAGTGGATTGTTGCAAGTCACCAGGCCATGGACTGCTCAGCTACCAGGATACCGTCCTAAGGCGTAACAGGTCAGCACCCATGGCCTATAGGTGGCCCCGTTTTCGAGGGGTGGTGGGAGGGTTACTCCTCTTCATGGGGTTGCAGTTGGTGAATTTGTGGCCCCACTGACAGGACAAGATATGCACAGAGGAAGAAGGGAAAGTTTCTTGCAGTGGTTGTAGCTAGACGAGTTCTTGCCTTGAACGTTTTACCAGAGATTTGAGCTCAGTTAAGCACCTACCATGGACATAATTCTAGAATAGAGAAAGACTAGCAACATAACTTCTATGAAAAAGAGGCTGTAAGCAAAAAAGATCTTCTCAACTAGATTGTGATGTCAATTTTATACTCTGTTACGGCAAGAAAGAGTATTCTGAGCAACATTTCCACAGACGTGGCAGCAATATGCAACATTTTAATAACAGCACTACAACCACAAATTATTTCATTCTTAACCCCAAAACTTTCGGACATTCTTCTACTTTGACAAAGTAGAAGGACCAAATGACTGGTGTCACTTCCAAGCCATCACACATTTCAGGGTTGACTGAGAAAAACACATTAAAACGTGTTAAGAAAGTTACAGTGTGTACATTATTGAAAAGCGGGCATATGTTATTTCAGACATCTTTTACCCCGAGGATGGGTTGTCACTTTTATCTTTCTCCAATTAAAAAGTGGCTTCATGCCAAAATTGCTTCAAGATGGCCAGAAAACAGGTGGGACCAATATACGTCAATAAAAGCACTAGGGGAAAGTGAGAAGATGTTTAGCAATAAAACATTGATTTATGGAAAAACAATTATTATATTTTCCAAGTTCCACATTTCTCATTCCATTTTATCGCAGAACAGGTTTCGCTAATCATCATCATAATATCTTGCTACTAAAATGTCGTTCATGCAAATAGAGTGTCATTGTCACCAGGGGACGATTTCTAGAATATACTAAACAACCCATGCCCTGCTGGCCATCTTTCGTACATTGTACATTAGATAAATAAAAAGGAAAAGTAAATCGTTAGACAGGCTCACACTACTAATGTTTTAAGCAACTGTAACTGGATCAATAAAAAAAAGTATAAAGTGGCGATTCAGCCAATTAAAAGTCTTTCCAAAATGTCTTTATTTATTTACATCATTTTATTATTTACATCATCCTCCCCATCCTATCAGTTCTCATTTGCCCATTATTTACATCATCTTTCCCTCCTATCACCACTTTTTGTCTCATTCGCTCTTCCTGCCACCATCAAAATCATTCAATCTGCAAATGATAAAGCAAGATTACCAGAGTTTTAGTATTATAGATGTATATATGTATTACAGAAGATCGGAACATCGGTACCGTCGGTTTGAAATAAAAACAAAAGGGACCTATAGTGGTCTCTTATGCCAGACTCTCTTCAGTCTTTGTTTATTTCTGTCTTCCCGGAGGTCCCTTTTGTTTGGATTTGAAACCGACGGTACCGATGTTGTCCTGGTCTTCTGTAATATATATATATATAAATAAATATTATGCTGTTATTTTTAAATTTTTCTTAATAATCGAGCACTCTGCTGGGGTTCTCTCCCACTAACCATACACACACACATATATATATATATATATATATATATATATATATATATACTAGCAAAAATGTGCGACCAGAAGAGCATATTTTTGCTAGTATATATAAATATATAATGTAAGTATAAAGTTTGCTAATGAACAGCCGATTGTGACAATTTCTTGTTGACGTATGCAACACCCTCTAAAAAAAAAAGAAGGAAGTAATGTTTGGGAGGATGGTATTATGACCACAGAACAGATACTACACTACCCCCTTGAATTGAACATTAAAATATAGTACAATAGAACAACTAATAGAAATAATTTCGATTTCAAACAGACAGATACCAAATCTCCATTAATAGATTATTGGTAATAGATATATAACGGACGAAATTACAAATCCAGAGTTAAATATTCAGTTGAGGTGTCAAAAATTGCAAAAAAGAAGAAGTCACAAATCACAACGAAATCTGCAAACACAATTCACACTAAAACATCAGTTGACTATGAACCAATTTTCGATTAAAACCCCGTGTGAAAAGGTCATTGTAGTTTATAACTGAAGAATTAGTCAATTTAACATCTATAAAAATTGCCTCAACAATGTTATTTTTTTCCCTTTCATACAGACGGCACACAAAGCCTTTCTTGAGGTAAGACATTATTTTCTTCGCCACACTTCCTCTTTATCTCATGATCATATTAATGCAATAAGCTGTAAAAATTCTGTTTTGAATCAGAGTTGCGGAGTCGGAAGGTATAAGGTCCGACTCCAACTCCTAGGATTCCAAAAAATTCCTACTGACGCCTTATTTTGAAGTCTTCCAATATTCTAGCTATCTGTTGATTCTTTGGAGATGAAAAAAATCTGACTGTGGCTCCTTCCCAAACCTCCAACTTCCTCTAATTCTGCAACTCTGTTTTTACTGTATTGTTTTCTTTTTGCTACTGATTTAAGTTTAATTTTTTATTTTTCTCTCTGTGATAGCCAGCATCACCGACCTTTACCAACTTGGAATGTACGTTCTTTCTGCCTTTTTTCTTTTCTTTTCTTTTTTTTTAACCAATGAGCAGCGGCAGCGTTTGAAAAATTTAATGAACACTCTGTGAAAATACGTTTTTTTGCTATCAAACTAGTATTCCTTTTATTTCTATCTTTTTACGACCTTTACAAATCACAAAACTGCATTACACATGTCAATTAGAGAGAAAGGTCAAGAGACCTTTCTATAAAAACAAACAAATCAACCATCAAAATGAACATTTATTCAATGAAAAGAAAGGAACAAGAAATGTATCAAATGACAAGAAATCCACTCAATCTGTAGACATCATTAAAACAAATGTGTTTTTAATGTTTTATTTTAAAGAAAATCAACAAAAAAACACAAGTGGAAAGATAATTGTTTATTTGATTTAATAATAATACTTTCCAATGGATAATTTGTTAATTACACAAGAGAAGATAAACATTGAGAAAAATATATCAAGAAATAATAGAATCCCTCCACTCTATAATAAAGACCAATGTGTATTTATTTGTAGATACATAAATATATATCCAAAAGTTAGCAAGTAAAAAGTGTGCATTTTTCTAGCCTTCCCCTCCCCCCGGACGAAGCCGTTTCAAGTGGTGAGGGGAAGCGAGAAGGCAAATAGCAAGTCAGACAAACCCTCCGCCTGAAATGAATTTGGGAAGAAATCCTTCACTTTAAATAAAAAGTCAACAGTGTCATTAGAAATGATAATTTATATATAAAACATTAAATTACTGACACAATTTCACATGAAAATTAGTGCAAACATTTTGTTTCTGCTATTTTTTTATGGGGGGGGGGAGGTGAACACTAGTACAATAACAAATGATGATAATTTATTATACTTATTTCGGCATCTCTTGTTTTAATCGATAGTCGCATTTCAACTTTAGATATCAAAACGTTTAAGAACCTAGAAATGGAAAACTAAATCTGTCACAATGCTTGTGGGATAGTCTATCACGCATGTGTGCGCAATTGGAAGTGAAACCTCGTCAGTGATGGTTGAAGAAATAGTTCCACCCAGAAGTTCTAGTTAAGCTCTGTAAATTTCTACTTTGGCTGTTCGACGTTAACTTCCCGGTGAAACATTGCTACTCAGACCAGTTGATTTTCTCTGGAATTACTGTGGCAATACGCTTCCCAAGGATGCGAGTACTCTCCGTGCCCTTCTAGTCTGAGTGTTGTTCACCCTCGTAAGTCTTTCTATACTCGTTGACATTTTACGATGGTTTTTGTCTGTTAGCACTCGAAGCTGTGCCACTTTTCATTAGGGGTGAAATTCCAGATTATTAGATTTCTGGCAATATCAGTTCCTTGTCAGGAATTATTCTTTCTGTTTTTCTCGTTTAACCCTCAGATTCTATTGCTTTTCTCATTTTGGTTGCTTCCCCTTTTCTACGTTGTCAACATTTTATTTTTAAAATAACAAAATTGCCAGACAAGTGTTGTCTCTCTCTCTCTCTGGCAATTCATGTCCAAATTTAAATTTTAAAATGAGCCTTTTAAAAAGTATATTATAATTTTAAAGAATGTTATTCAAACAGTGTAATTATAAAAGGATAAAAGTGAAACCTAGCCCATGAGGGTTGAAGACATGCGTTGCATGGAGAGAAATGATATGAGAATAATACAATGAATGTCTAATGTGAGTGTTAAAGACAAGCTTTGATCAGATGACCTCAGAGGAATGTTTTATTTTGAACCATATAGGAAAATGTGCGCAGAAAAGGAGACTTAGTTTGTTTGGTCACATTGAAAGAAGAATTAATGAGAGTATTTTGGTATGTAACAGGGTTCGTTGGCAGGGGAAAGCCAAGGTAAGCATGTGAGGAAGTGATAAGAATGGACTTGACCGAAAGAGGGATAAATAAAGACTTGGTCAGAGATAGGTTAATTTGGAAGTCAATTTCTAAAAGCGGTTCAACACATGTCAGCATGTGAAATGGATGTTAAATCGTATATGATAATGATGATGATGATACACATGATGGTTGGCAATTCGTGAGTTTTGGAGTACAGACTAATGCTACGAATATGGTAGAGTTCATGTGCAATGTACGCCATTGTTCCTCTCCACCCAGCTCGTCAGAATCGCTGAATGAGTTTAATATCTCGTTTAGCTTATACAGCTTCATATAGATGTGTTGTAGATGAATAAAATGACACCAATGAATAACAAGCCTCAGGCTTTTGTTCAGAGTTTTCCTTCTAGACTAATTACCTCTCCAGAGGCTGTAGTCTAGTCTACCCTACTATTTATCCCATACCCAGAAGGAGAACAGCTGGATTCATACCTTTCCCAAGTTCTCAATGAAACTGATACAACAGCTCGATCGGGATATGAACATGGTGAGTTGAGCCTGGCATCAGCGACCTTACAGCTGAGCCAATTTCCCATGCACACATACATATAAATTACAGAATATAAAATTTGACTGTACAGATCAAATCTCTTAAATCTTTCATCAGATAGACCCCAAAAATGTTCTTGTAGATTCATTTTTGTTTCTCAATTCATCCAGTTTATTTAAAATATTTACTACACTGCACTCTTTATGCATCGGTCCTTATTTACTTGCCTCCCCACAAAAGCAGAGTTAGACACAAAGTCGATTTTTAATGTCGAGAAAATCCAACTCCCCCAAAAAGGCACCCTGGATTGAGACAAAAATTTAAATTGCCTCAGTCTAGAAGGATTTCTCATTCACTGACTGAGGACAGAAAAGATTGTGTGTAGTATTAGAACAGATACTACATTTTTCACTTCGACAAAAGACCAACGGATGAATATGCCAAAGCTCAACTGTGATATTGCGTTTTCTGTGTTCTGCTTACTTGGCAGCAGAACACTATTCCTGAATGCCGTTCTCAAAGTAAACCTTGATCATCTGACAAGGTGTTATTTCCGGTTGCTCTACCCTACTATTTCATTCATAGCTTGGGGAGGGCAAGGATATTCTTAATGAAAGTGATGTGATAGTTCCGACCATACTCGGATGTGGAATGCTGAACCCACAGTCCGACCGAGGACAGAAAAGATTAAATGTAGCATCAGAAAAGAAACTACACTTTGTCCTTAGCCAAAAAGCCAACCATTAGTCTATTAGATTAAAAAAAAAACAAAAAAAAACTAATTGTGTGATTGAGTTACCTTTTGAAATTTCTCTTGCCAATAACATTTTGTGCAGATAGTTTTGCCAGGAAATATACCTGGTAAAAGTTAGGCATAGAATTTGAGCATGAAAGAAGAAAAGAATTTATACATAAAACAGGATCAACTCTATTTTCTTTTGTTCATTCAGACAAGGAGATAATGTAAAAGGCTAGAAGGCAAAAAGAGGCTTTCATCTTGATTATCAATAAGTAACTCAATAAGTAACGTATATAAATGCAGTTGTGACGGTTCTTTAGGTTTATCTTGTATGATTTCAGAAAACTGTTTTACTTGAAAAGATATTCATATTTGTAGACAATTCTTAAAAAGAATAACAAAAGATCAAATAATAATATTTATTCAAGACTCAATTTTAGTTGACACCTTCCTTAAGAAACAATGAATGAATGTTTGGTTGGTCATATGAGACGAGGTTCGCCATGGTATCATTCTGGCAACCTAGGGGCTGACTTGAACCATCATATCCTTTGTCTGATTGAGGTACGGTCCTAGGAGATGCACCATCTCAGGCATTATCTCCTCTCCTTGGAGTGTGGGGTTGTTTATCGCCTGAAGTGTCCCTACCAGAGAATCCCAACAAGTCTGTTCATGGATGTCTTTGTACTTGACCAGAGTGCCCTCTCGAGGGAGGAGTTGATTCTCCCCACCTTTTGGCCTTGTGCCACATCTTGCTGTAGTGGGAAGCAAGTAAATTGGTCTTTCTGTTTGACGGTATATCAACCCCTTTTGGGCCATTTAATGCTGAAACAATACTTAAATACAAATCATGACCACAAGTCGCATAGTTAAGGGAATACCTTTCTCAAAGATATTATTGCAGTATTGAAAACATTAGGATTTGAACTCAGAATAACAGATTCCATAGTCTGCGATTTTATCCATTAAGCCAAGTTTGTAACCTCAAAGTAAGGAGCCAAGTTTAGTATCTGTTCTGATACTACACATCACTTTTTCTGACCAAAGTCAGTGACGGAGAAATCCTTCTGGATCAAGGCAATTTATTTTTTTCACAATCCAGAGTGCCACGTTTTGGGGAGCTAGATTTTGACTACATTAAAAACGGGCCTTGTGTCTGACTGTCCTCTTGGGGAGGTAAATAAATAGTGACTTAGGCGAACAAACAAATATTTAAGAGCGAACTTAACCAATGGAGCAGGAAGATACAAGCGTAGAATTGGTCAGTTTAGGAAATTTATTCTCTACAAAGATTTCTGAATTAACATTTATCAGAGGAATATCTGAAGAATTTAAATGCAATTGAATATTATAGTAGTAAATATTCATACAATGAAATCCTTATAAAAAAAATTTAGAGAATGAACAAATTCTCTTTGTCAACATAATGAAGGTTGTCAACAGGTAGTGTAAATCACTTCTAAAACTTGACCAAATATATTTGGGAATTTTTTTAGATATGGATCGATAATTTACATTATTTGGATTATTCAGACTACTGTTCTCATCTTGGATGTTATTCTTACAACGTTTTGGCTAATGTAACCTTTGACCATCTTCAGGTGCGAACTTGGGAATCTATACAGAATTTTCAACGGAACTCTTCATTTAATTCACATTGACCCATGGCACAATGGATAAAATGCTAAGTAATAATCAGTTCTAAGTGACAGTCTTCGGGAGGTTGAAGGTTCAAGCCTCGGTACAGGTGATACTAAGAATATAATTAAGAATTACTTAAGACTCTATCCAATCATGGTTGATGGAACGAGAGCAATCTACCCCCGTGCATTAAATGAAGGGTTCAGGTCAAAATTCTGTACAGATTCCTGAGTTCGACAAGATGCATCTGAAGAAGGTCGGAGATTACATCGGCTGAAACGTTGTGAGCACAGTAGTCTGAATAATCAAAATAATACAAATTGATAAAATTTCACTCAAGAATTTTTCTTTACAAAAATGAACGAGATTTTATCAGCTAATTAAAAATTTTGTATTCAATTTTCTTAAAAAATCACATTTATTAAAATGAACCAGAGTCTATTAGCTTGTTTTTTTTTTCATTGCTGTAATATGTGGATACATTATATAAAATATTTGAGATTTTTTTAAAATTAAAAAAAGAAAATTATTTCTTAATGGTCATTTTCATCTGACAATTTTTCAACAAACAAAGGTCAGAATCATTCATCTTTAAATTGTTAATGTTCAGAAAAAGAGATATGTTGGTATGGTCATGTTGAAAGAATGGATGAGAGTCCTTGGGTTAAGAGATGTATAACAGTTGAAGTAGCAGGGTCATTCAGCAGGTATAGGCCAAGGAAAACATAAGAGAAAGTGATAAGGATAGACTTGAGAGAAAGAGGGATAAATAAAGACCTGGCAGAGATAGGTTAATTTGGAAGTCAATTTCTAAAAGCCATCCAACACATGTCAGCATGTTAAATGGATGTTAATTCGTATATGAGGATTGATGATGATGGTGCAAAAATATATATATATATCATTTGCCTTTTTAAAAAATTGATATAGGATATAAATAAGTCATAATTACAAAAAGATGCAAAAATAACAATTAACGCTATGGGTGTAAACAACCCCATGAAGACAGCCACCCAAAGTAATTTGTTTGCTTTAAAAAAAAAGAAAAAAGAAGTATATCTAGGCATTACAATTAGAATGGTAATATTTAAAAAGGATGTGAAACAGGATGCTGAGAAGATTGGCTCAGCACAGAAAGCTTAACTGCGTTGTCAGCACAAATCTTGATGAGTTAAACTAAAATCTGCAACCCGAATCTGAAAAAAACTGCACACCCTAACCCTAATCTCCTAAAAAATCTCATCCACTGTGATGAGATAAACCATGACAGTCTTTCGATTATTATTAGTTGCTTTTACTTCTGGCTTTCTTCCATTTTCTGTGTGCAATTTATATATCTCCGATTTATTTATCCTGAAACATTTTCTCAGTGTGCTGATTACAATGGCAATATTGAAGTTATGGACACCAAGAATTTTTTCCCGGATATTTTCTTAGAGAGTCTGATATCGCACATTAACCCTTTTTTCTTCTTCCTGATTCCATTTAGATGTAAGCGATTTTCAGCAGAGTTCTAAGTAAGACAGTAAAAATTGATGGAAGAAGAAAACAAAAACGGACACTCAATCTGGACATTTCATGGTGAAAATGCTATTTCAAACTTAAGCATGACAGAACGACGAAAATGCTATTTCAAATTTAAGTATGACAGATCAACGAAAATGCTATTTCAAAGTTAAGCGTGACAGATCAACGAAAATGCTATTTCAAAGTTAAGCATGACATACATACGAAAATGCTATTTAAAATTTAAGCATGACATACATACGAAAATGCTATTTCAAATTTAAGCATGACATACCTACGAAAATGCTATTTCAAATTTAAGCATGACATACATTCGAAAATGCTCTTTCAAATTTAAGCATGACATATCTACGAAAATGCTATTTAAAATTTAAGCATGACATACCTACGAAAATGCTATTTCAAATTTAAGCATGACATACCTACGAAAATGCTATTTCAAATTTAAGCATGACATACCTACGAAAATGCTCTTTCAAATTTAAGCATGACATACCTACGAAAATGCTCTTTCAAATTTAAGCATGACATACCTACGAAAATGCTCTTTCAAAGTTAAGCATGACATACATACGAAAATGCTATTTCAAATTTAAGCATGACATACCTACGAAAATGCTATTTCAAATTTAAGCATGACATACTTACGAAAATGCTCTTTCAAATTTAAGCATGACATATCTACGAAAATGCTATTTAAAATTTAAGCATGACATACATACGAAAATGTTATTTCAAATTTAAGCATGACATACATACGAAAATGATATTTCAAATTAAAGCATGACATACATACGAAAATGCTATTTCAATTTTAAGCATGACATACCTACGAAAATGCTATTTCAAATTTAAGCATGACATACATTCGAAAATGCTCTTTCAAATTTAAGCATGACATACCTACGAAAATGTTATTTCAAATTTAAGCATGACATACCTACGAAAATGCTATTTCAAATTAAAGCATGACATACATACGAAAATGTTATTTCAAATTTAAGCATGACATACCTACGAAAATGCTATTTCAAATTTAAGCATGACATACCTACGAAAATGCTATTTCAAATTTAAGCATGACATACCTACGAAAATGCTATTTCAAATTAAAGCATGACATACCTACGAAAATGCTATTTCAAATTTAAGCATGACATACATACGAAAATGCTATTTCAAATTTAAGCATGACATACCTACGAAAATGCTATTTCAAATTTAAGCATGACATACCTACGAAAATGCTATTTCAAATTAAAGCATGACATACCTACGAAAATGCTATTTCTAACTAAGGTTGGGCAGACCAATTTAAATGCTATTTCAAATTTATGACTAATAGGTCATAAATGTTTGCACACATCTAAAACAAAAAGAAGTAACCTTGTTTTATAAAAGTGTGACGGTTTTTCTTTCTTGTAGGTTTACTTGGAAATCGGTAAAATCAGAAAGAATTTAGGAAAATAGACTGAATTAATAAGAATAAAATTTGGTCTCAGATCTTTGAAAATTTGGATCAATTACAATTAGTATCAAATGAATATTAAAATGTTGTCATTCGATCAACAATTGTTTATTTTGAGGTTCATCTCTTTTAATGAGTAGGGCATTAGGTGAAACTGAAAGTAATGTTAAAACTGAATATTGTTATCGATTTTTATGGTTTGATTCTGAAAGAAAATGAGATGGATCCTAATCACTCCTTGTTCAATGTCTGCTGAAGGAACACAAGAAAAATAAAATGATACGAAATTATATATATATATATATATATATATATATATATATATATATATATATAAATTTAAGAAAGAGGCAAAATGCCTTCAAAAAAACATGTGTTAGATGCAGATATTTTTTATTAAAATCAAAATAAACGGACGTCACATCTACAAGACCATGAAAGGATTGTTAAGAAAAAAAAAAAATAAGGTTAATACCTTTTATTTGTCTAAAGCTCTGACGAGGCTTGTTATATCAAGCGAAATATTAGATAAAAAAAAGTCAAGATGAAAAAGAAAAAAAAATATTGTTTTGAGTTTTTATTTTGATTTTAATAAAAATATCTGCATCTAACACATTGTTTTTTAAAAGACACTTTGCCTCTTTCTTTAAGTTAAAAAAAAAAAAAATTTTTTTTTAAAGATGCTTAAAAAAATGAACTTTCCCAAATTTATATATATATATATATATATATATATATATATATATATATATATATATATATATACAGGGTGTCCCAAAATAATGTATACACCCTTTGAATTGTTATAAGTCGTTCAATTTACTGATTTTTATTTGCAAGATTGATAAACAAGATTGAGTAAGAATATTCATTTAAAAATACTGACAGTAAAATTAACAAAAACATAGAAAATTAACTTTTAACAAAGATAAAGGCTACTTAGGGTAATTTCAGAATGTTCATAAAATGAACCCTCATCCTAACCCCAACCCGTTCTGCTCAATACACTTTCCATATAGTGAAGACGTGAAGAATTGTACCTACAAACGTCCTGCGACATTTACTCCGGTATTTGAGCACATTCTACTACAATTACTACTCCCATTTGTTTGCAATTACTTCAGGTTTCTTGCTTTAAACATTGTAGCCTTTACGTTTATTAAAAGTTAATTTTCTATGTTTTTGTTAATTTTACTTTCAGTATTTTTAAATGTGTATCTTACTGTTCTACTCTTTTATCAATTTTGTTTGCAAATCAAACTCAGTAAATTGAACGAGTTATAACGATTCAAAGGGTGTATACATTATTTTGGGACACCCTGTATATATATAAAAACGCATGGAATGTGAAATGAAAGAACTCTATCCTTATGAATTAAATCAAGGGTTCAGTTTATTAAAGCCGTCCAACGCATGTCAGCGTGTAAAACGGACATTAAACCGAAGATGATGAGTTTAGAATATGAAAAAGATTCATCAGCTATGACAAAAGACATCTGAAAACGGCCAGAGAGTTGTAAATTTGCAAACATTACTATGACAGCAATCGGAAGCATTTTAATAACATGAATGAAAGTGAATGTTTATTCATCCAAAAATGTAGCTGACTTCATTTTAAAATAGTATGAAATGTCTTTGGAAATTAATAAAATAAAATCCTCTTAGCCTTCTGCTCCATTACCATTCATCTTAAAACGTTGGATAGTTTGTTCGTCATATCCGATGTATGTCCCCATTGATTAATCATCGAATGTTTTTAAATGTTTACCATCATAACCATTAGCCTGCTAACCTATGAGAAGACAGTAGCAATTAGAGGTTTCCCAATTTGGACAGAGTTTTCTTTATTTGATCAAATAAAAAGTAGTTATCACGTTTTTGACAATCATAAGAGTGTGCAAAAGAACTCAGGAGGTTGTATGAATTTTTATTATATGCACTACTTTTATATTTGTTAGTTTGTGTGTAATACCCAAGTAAGTAAATGTAAGTAGAAAATTCTGATATTTCGAAAATTATTGAAAAAAAAAGGAATATACTTTTAGATTCAAGTTTAAGTCACATAATATACAACATTTCTCAGCAAGCATTTGCTGTCAAACAACTTTCATAATAGAAAGTATATTATATATATATATATATATATATATATATATATATACATACACAAATTTTTGATTTAAAAACTATTCTACATATTTCAAAGGCATACCATGGGTTCATTGACAACGATTGACCTTTTATCGTTTAAAAAGGCCGTTAAAGTCCATTCAAATCATCAGCGACTCATGAAATGAAAACAAATCGAAGAATGAAATTCAAAGATCATCATTAAAAAGTCAATCCATGCCAATACAACCATGGTACTTCGCTGAAATATGTAACATACAGTTTTTAAATAAACAATTTGTATTTTAGCTCTCACATTTTTACGATCGAGCACTTTATTGAGTTCTTTTAAACATACCCCGACACACTATATATATAAATTTTATTTTTTTGAAAAAAGGAAGTAGTGGTAGTGCAGGTGATCAAATGTAGGTTATTTTGACAGGTGAGCAGTCAGAATAAATATTTACAGATCACATAGTTATTTTCAGACATAAGTAAAGATAAGCAAAATGCCCTGGCTATAAAACGAGATGGCACAGTCAAAGACTTCTTTATATTTTATATTTCATACGGTTAGTTTTTTTGTTTTTTTTATAAAACAAAAATCTTTATGTTATGTGTGTGTATGTGTCGGGAGTATTCGGTAAACCTGACAGCTCCATGGACACGGAAAATGTGGCAATGTCAACCGAAATACAAGTTAGAATTTCTCACAATGGAAGTCAACAAACTTTAGCTGAATAAGAAATACAAAACCCGATCAAAAAATACACACGCGAACAAAGAAAAATCATTAAATACTTAAGCTTAGTTAGGAGTACTTAGATGGATGACTTATGGAATAGGGGGTTTTAAAATCAAAATACTCCACACAGTTGTATAAATGAGTACCAGCCTAGTTGAAGGTAAAAACCAACCACTGACTCAACGACCTATTGTCTTGTCATGGGAGCAGTACATGTCATCCTTTGGCTTAGAACTACAGAAACAGGGATATAAATACTGGGACTCCATGCACCATCTGACAAATAGAGCATCAAATTAATAAAATTTAAAAAATACTTATGGGGAAAATTTAGGATCAAAATCACCCCCATATCTTTCTCTTCTTATATATGTATATATATATATATATATATATATACTAGACCACCCGTGACCCGTTGGGTCAGTTTGTTATATTAGCTATGGAATTCATGTATGTGCGTGACACTTGTGGAGAAAACAAAAAAACTATTTGATGAAATTAAATGTAATTGTTTAAAAAAGAATATAGATAGATTTCTATGCGTCGTTCTGTTTATTATAATTGTTTTTTTTTTTAATTATAGTTACTGAATTATAAGTGGTTGGTCATACTTATAGGTAAATATGCACTGAACAGGTGAGAAAGGAAGGGGTTACAACCGGCTGTCTCGCGTACGTAACGAAAACAGAGGGAGTAGGAGTGGTGAAATCTGTGAGAGGAAAAGTGGGAGGTGGTTTCGTCACCGCCGCTATTGATATTAATAATGATTGTTGTTGTTTTGTTTGTTTGTTTTTGTTTTTTAAAAGGGTGGAGCTTTTTTGAAACTGCGACAGACTTTACAAAGTCCTGCCGTTGAATGTTTTTAGCCGTGGAGAAAACAAAAAAACTATTTGATGAAATTAAATGTAATTGTTTTATATTTAAAGCGATATAAACATTTCCAGAATTAAAAATTTCATGCGTTCGTTAATAAAAGGAGTTCAACGGAATTGGAATAACAGATTGGAAGACGATGCTATTTACGCATGCGCAACCGGATGTTGAAAACCGGAAAGCTGAAAGCTGATTGCAAACATACAAGACCCATAGACTTTTAGTAGTATATAGATAGATATATATATATATATATATATATATATATATATATATATATATATAGGAAATATTGAAATTATGAAAAAAATAAAATTGTATAATTTACAAGTTTATTAAATCATCAGCGGTTCAAGCAAGGAATATAATAAATTGATCTTTAATCTATGGATTTTCAAAGAATAACTGTTCTCCTCAGAAAGAAAAGAACAATAAAATTACTGATTATTGGTAAGTATTAATTTTAAAATTTGCAACAAAAATGTTTTTTCAAGATATGCTTAAAGCAAAAATAGTTTAAGGAAAGTTTCAAAAATGAACAGAGAGTCATTGTATCAATGCAGATATTGAAAAATCTAAATTGAATGTGGCATTGAGTAATGAAAACCTGATGATTTAATAAACTTGTAAATTATCCAATTTTATTTTTTTCTCATTTCAATATTTTCTATAATATATATATATATATATATATATATATATATATATATATATATATATATATATTGAAAAGGACAAACCTAAAACGAATTTTAAAACAGGAATTATTTTCTTTAAATCTAAAGCAACACTGATAAAATACAACTAGTTTATTACTATTGTTATAAAGCTCTATCTGAAAAGATATTGAGCCATTAATATATACAAAGCCTGCCATCTTGATTTGGCTTGTTTGGGAATTTATATCTGACTTTGAGAAATTGATCTTCATGTTAGTGTATGTATAGAGAGAGTGAGAGAAATACATTTTTGTTTATTAATTCTCTACAGGAAAACAAACGCTTAAAATAACTTCATTATACTTGGAAAACAAAAATCAAAGAAAGTAAGAAATATGTGATAAAAAATTGACCCAAACTGTCAAGTAATTGCTCCCGATCAGCACTACGTTACCTTACTGGTTCAGAAATAAAATACTTTTGATACAACCGAATACTTTAAACAATAGGTGCTCAAAATTGATATAAAAGTATTCACATAGGAAATAAAAGAGACGAAAAGGAAAAAAAAGCGGGAAAAGAAAAGCAAAGAAAAACTGATTCAAAGAGAGTGGGGAAACAGTTTGGGCATCAAATAAGAGCGGAAGTGAGCAAGTTTGAAAAATTAGGAATAATATGAATCAGCATTTTTCAGAAAACTTCCTCAAGAGAATGGAACGAATATTCCTGGCACCAGCTGCCTGATTCTCACCACTTTTCCTAGAGTTTTCCTGCTTCCTGAAAGTAAACCATTAAGTTTGATTCCAACTGGGGTTTCTGGCAGGCAGTTTCCAGCAAATCAAAGATGGGCTGACGTACGTGGCAGATTTTGCCGGCCACATCAAGAAATGTGCAGAGGGGAAAGATTGGAAAGAAGGCAGTGAGCTGTCATTGAAAAGCAACTCGGAGGCTGCAGTGTTTCACCTTTCATCATCATCAACTGGTCCTTTTTAGAATAGCCGTTTCGGTTTGCGCAAATAGACAAGCAGGGGAAAAACCATCGAAGGAGATTTGCTTTTCGAAATTTTACATTCAATAAGAAAGACGTACAATGATGGAATCATTTTGTCTGGTAAATAAGTTACTGTTAGGGTGTAGAACAACTGACAGCGCTAGGGGTTCATGCTCTCCAACCCCATCCCATGCAGGAAAGTGTATGTCTACGGGAATCCACTTGGAGACTATTCTTTTTTGAACCAGGATCAAAGTGTAGTATCTCCAAGAAAGGAGAAAACCTTCTCGCCTGAGACATTTAAAAAAATTTTTATCCCATGTTGATTATGTATGTATATTTATGTGTATATATATATATATATATATATATATATATATAAAAATGATTTTATTCATTTAATAAATATACAAGAAAAATAACGTTTCTTGGTTTTCTAAATTCTATAATGCACTTCAAAAAACGTTTTCTTAAGGATGTGCGACCCATCTCATATTCAAATCAGCACAAACCACGATTTTCACTTTCTACGAGGACGTTAACAACATTAGACGCTGAATATTCTTTCGGTACCACAAGATTTTCTTGCGACATTTAACACCAGCAAGATGAAGAGAAAATAGGAAAGAAAGGAAATTACTCTTTGAAAAGGCCATTTCACAGTGAAAGTCTCAGACATATATTTATGAAAAAATGATTTTATTCATTTAATGAATATATAAAAGAAAAAATAACGTTTTTTTTTTAATTTTTCAATAATATATATATATACACTAATTCTATTTATCTTCCTCCCACAAGGTAAGATGTGACACAAGATCGGGAAAGTTGGAAAAAACCAGCGCTCGAGAATT
>OY744515.1:99047803-99115303 GCA_963556195.1 Sepiola atlantica | reverse complement strand
ATATAATATATATATATACATATATTATATATATATATACATATATTATATATATATACATATATTATATATATATACATATATTATATATATATACATATATTATATATATATACATATATTATATATATACATATATTATATATATACATATATTATATATATACATATATTATATATATACATATATTATATATATACATATATTATATATATACATATATTATATATATACATATATTATATATATACATATATTATATATATTACATATACATATATTATATATATTACATATACATATATTATATATATTACATATACATATATTATATATATTACATATATTATATATATTACATATATTATATATATTACATATACATATATTATATATATTACATATACATATATTATATATATTACATATACATATATTATATATATTACATATGCATATATTATATATATTACATATGCATATATTATATATATTACATATGCATATATTATATATATTACATATACATATATTATATATATTACATATGCATATATTATATATATTACATATACATATATTATATATATTACATATGCATATATTATATATATTACATATACATATATTATATATATTACATATACATATATTATATATATTACATATACATATATTATATATATTACATATACATATATTATATATATTACATATACATATATTATATATATTACATATACATATATTATATATATTACATATACATATATTATACATATACATATATTATATATATTACATATACATATATTATATATATTACATATACATATATTATATATATTACATATACATATATTATATATATTACATATACATATATTATATATATTACATATATATATATTATATATATTACATATATATATATTACATATATATATATCATATATTATATATATTATATATATATATCATATATTATATATATTATATATATCATATATTATATATATTATATATATTATATATTATATATATTATATATATCATATATTATATATATTATATATATCATATATTATATATATTATATATATATCATATATTATATATATTATATATATCATATATTATATATATTATATATATATATCATATATTATATATTATTATATATATATATATCATATATTATATATATTATATATATATATCATATATTATATATATTATATATATATATCATATATTATATATATTATATATATATATCATATATTATATATATATATATCATATATACATATCATATATTATATATTTAACATATATATTATATATACATATCATATATTATATATATTATATATATATATTATATATACATATCATATATTATATATTTAACATATATATTATATATACATATATACATATCATATATTATATATTTAACATATATATTATATATACATATCATATATTATATATTTAACATATATATTATATATACATATCATATATTATATATTTAACATATATATTATATATACATATCATATATTATATATTTAACATATATATTATATATACATATATACATATCATATATTTAACATATATATTATATATACATATATTATATATATTACATATACATATATACATATCATATATTTAACATATATATTATATATACATATATTATATATATTACATATACATATATTATATATATTACATATACATATATTATATATATTACATATACATATATTATATATATTACATATACATATATTATATATATTACATATACATATTACATATACATATATTATATATATTACATATACATATATTATATATATATTATATATATATATATAATATATAAGTGTAGGATTTAATGTTTTAGTAGGAGAGATGACGAAAGTGCTCAATTACACATGTAAGAGCATATATTTTTGTTTTATTTTACAAAAAACTATGCATTAGTTTGATCTTCCATCGATACTTTTGGCTTAACAGAAAAAACTGGAAACTCAATCTGTAGACCCAAAAATATCAAATGTAACTTCTTCAGTCGATCTTATGCTATAAGCTATATATCATTAGAACATCGACTGAAGAACAGTTACATTTGGTATCTTTAGTCTCACGGGATGAGTTTTCAGTGCTTCCACGAAAGCAAAGGTATATCGATGGGAGATTAAACTAATGCATAGAGTTATTTATTTATTGATATATATATGTATATATATATATATATATATATATATAAGTTCAGTGTATGCCATATTTTTTGTACTTATTTTTTCCTCTTTCTTCTTGAACAAGTCGAGAAAATCCTTGCCAGACTAAGCTTGAAAAGCAGATAAGAAACTGAGACGGTGCAAATTTGTATGTCAACCGGATAAGCAAAAGATTTTGACAGTGTGAAGGGGGAAGAGAGAGGTCTCTTTTCATCCCCCATCTGAGACTGGAGATTCACACTTCCAAGGACTTGTCTTCTCCCAAGTGGATGCGGCAAGAAACAAAAAAAAGCTTACAGACATAGGGACAACCTACGAAGTAAACGTCCATACCTATACAGCCCATCTTTCTATCCCATCAAATCGACTTCTCTCTTCTGACTCATTCATATATAACAAACTAAATATTTTCCCTCTACAATGGAGGAAATCATTAAAAATCAGTTTAATCTTTTTTTTTCTTTCTAAAAATAAGTTTAGATAAACATAGCTAAAAAGAAAACGAACTAAGAATATATATTATCTCCGAAAAAATGTGCGTTTGTCTATGTGTCTGGTGGAGAAAATTATGCTTTTCACATGAGCGTGAAGCAAAATTCTTTGGTAAAAAGAACTGAATTCTCTAGGTTATCAATATCGTAAAAAGGTAAACAAATGAATACCAAAAAAATCATTGAAAAACTATATATATTTCTTCCACTAACAGCAGCTGGCCTGTTAGGTCAGAAGGTAGATTGTTGGACTGTCACGATCGGTAGAGACTGGTATCTGGGGCTTCGAATCTTGTGGTTAATGTGCTCATTGCGTCTAGCCACACTGATGAATCTTGAAAAGACGAAACAGCAGTCTGTAGATTACTATTTTGACAGAGTACAACACCGACTTTTAATCTCTTTTCTTTCCTACAGTCTCTTTCTCACAGAAGAGACGTTGCTAGTCTTTCTCTGCTCTTATCATTAGTTTCATTCTAGGTGCTCGCCAGCGCTATAATCTCAGGTTCTCTCCTCCCCTGGTAAAACCTTCATGGGGAGTACTGCAGAAAACTTTCCATTCTTCCTCAGTATACCTAAAATTTTAAAAAACTTCCATGAGCAAAGCTTCTTTTCAAAAACTTATACTCTGTAGCATACAATACCGTGAGACTGCCCCCCTGCTGACTACAACATAGTCGTCTTTAAGTCAAATTTCTTAAGTAATCAAATCCTCTTTCCACAGATCGCTTCCAATCCTCTCATAGTATTGTTCATCATCCAATTGACAATCTCATTAACCCTTGTCCTCGAGTGGCCTTTGGCTTTGATAAGCGGTGATTCATTAGTATATATATATATATATATATATATATATAGTCTAAAGAAGCTTTGAGTCATTTTAACAAAAAAGAAAAAAAAAAAAGAAAAAAAGTAAAATGCAGTTTTAATTCCCAGAGAAACTAACTAAATCCAAGATATTGCAGACTTAACATTCGTTGGGAAATTCATAAATATAAAAATAAGTAAATAAAATAAAAATAAAAAAAAATTAAAAAAGGGGGGGGTTAAGTATCTAACAGTAAAACAAAACCAGGAGACCTTACACGTCTAATATTAACACGGGGATCATCAGCTGTTTACCATGTAACTGTTTCGGAGATTTAAAAACAGGACAGTTATAATATTCATGGCTCTCCAATGGTACTTATTAAACTACCATTTCCCCAATAATCAAGTGTCGAAATAATTCCGTTTAAATTTCACTAATATATACATAAATAAATAATAATAATAAAATAATAATAATAATATAGTACCCTTAAGACTACCGTATGATATGGTAATTTGCATAAATAACATTAATTATAACAGTAATAAAAGAAAAAATATAATAATACTATCTAAACACTACACCCGAGAACCATTCTGCAATATGGTAGCTAGCAATAGAATTATATAGGAACCAAAGTTGCATTAAAAAATAAATAAATTAAAAAAATATATAAATAAATAAAAAATAAAGCTTAAGTACCTTAGGTACCAGAAAGGTAATTTATATATATATATATATATTGTGTGTGTATATTAAGGCAGCATATTTTCATTTAAGCAAACATTATTAAATAACACAGAGTGTATTTTGCTTGATAAGACTTTTTTTTAGTTTTTCAATTTTCCGAATAGTCCATTTAGTATTTTGGTCAAATTGGTGTATTTAAGTTCCATGGGTTTCTTGTTCTATTTTTCTTCCCTTTTTTGTGAGTACTTTTAATATTCGACATTTTAATTAATGCTTTAAATTTTATTACTTACCGAATTAATATATGTAAGCTCTGAGTGATATAACCTGTTAATCATTGAGCTTATTTTTATTTGCAATAATTTAAATATATCCTGAGAATTAATAATATCTATTTTGAAAAGGTATTATACAAATTAATCTTACCCGGGATTTTTTTTTAATTGCTTTGGGTTTTTAACTTTAACTTATATATACATACATATACATATATGTTTGAAAAAAGACAAACGGAAAACAGGTTAGAATGCAGGAGAAAAACAAAAAACAAGAGATTTGACCGGTTTCGTTTGTATTATCGAACGTCTTCAGAAACAGTGAATGTTTTGAAGGCACACAATGGGAGAAGGAAAAGATGATCCGATTGGACCATATGAGAAGACCCTTAGCTGCATTGAAATATGATTTGACAAGTAGGTGACATATTCCTCTTTATTTCTCATTCTTTTTTATATACCTTCATCCATTTTCTTTTTCTTTTCCATTTTCGCACCCACCGAGCTAGCATAGGGGGGGGGGCGGTAGGCGGAGGGGGTAAAGGCGATAAGAGGGAAGAAGACAGAAATATATATATATATATATATGTGAAAATAGGAAAAATGCTTTAGAAGCCACGAATAAGATACAAATATTTTTTTTAATTAAAAATCATACTTTTTTTTGTACTTTTGCCTTAATTTTTTTTTAATTGAAATTTTTATGATAAAATATCCTTCATCGATGACTTTGATTGATTCAGAAAAAGGGTAACGATTAAACCTTTTTTTTCATATATAATTAGTACAATCCTTTCTTCTTGTTGCTATCGTAGCATCCTTGTGCTGTAAATGGAACGATTATGAAACAGCTCATTTTATATAGAACTCATAGCATGTGAATGCTGATAGCGCATTTAAAATGGAAAGACTTCTCTTTGTATAATTTTTAATGAAAAAATATTTGCATCTTATTCATGGCTTCTAAGTCATTTTGCTTATTTTCACATTTAAATTCTTTAAAGAATCTTTCAAAGAACTCTTTCTATTTTAAATATATATATATATATATATATATATATATATATATATATATATATGTGTGTGTGTGTGTGTGTGTGTGTGTTAAATGTGTTAAATTATCATTGTTTATCGGCTATTCAAATATTGGCCGCGCGGTTAACGACGTTGGATTTGAGTTGAAAAATACTTGTAATCCAGGGTTTCAAATCGTACGACCGGTAGTGAATAGTCATATGCTGATGAATCTCGATTGAAAAGGGATGAAACGTATACGTACATAGATAATAAACAATAACAAATATTTTATATTTGTTGCTCCTCGTAAAATAAGTAGAGCACTCTAATGGTAGTACAAACACAGCATGACGTCACTTGCTTTATATGCATCATTCTTTCTTAAATAGAAGTAGAATGCCTGGACATCGTGCCGCTTTTAAATGTGTTAAATTATCATTGTTTATCGGCTATTCAAATATTGGCCGCGCGGTTAACGACGTTGGATTTGAGTTGAAAAATACTTGTAATCCAGGGTTTCGAATCGTACGACCAGTAGTGAATAGTCATATCTCTATGCTGATGGGTCTCGATTGAAAATGGGATGAAACCTATACGTACATAGATAATAAACAATAACAAATATTTTATATATATACACACATACATACATTATCCTATGCTTATGTATTAGTTGCATTTATTATAAATTTGAATAAATCTAAGCAATACTTTTGTCTATACTGAGAGTAAAATGTAAATACATACCATTAAAACTCATCAAAAACAAAATTAAACGAACAATATCAAAGGGATAATTTGGCCATACGATTCTGTTTATTTTTGGTAAGATATAAATGAATATCAGAATTGTTCTATTTCGAAAAACAAACAATGAAAACCAATAGAATCCATCATGTTAGAATTTGCATCTGTTGAGCAGCAATGTGCGATGAAGTGTAAGAATAATAACAGAAAAAAAAGAGACAGCAAAAACGAGGAACTTTTGGCTAGGATGTTTTTTTTTTTATCATATTCAACTAAATAGTTAAAAATGAGTCGACAACAACCCACGCATGAGTCCATTGTTTGTGAGAGAAGACAATAATTGCCTCATAAAAGATTAAGTCTTGCAAAGACAGAAAACCAAACGAACTGAATGAGACAGCATCTATTTCTAATTCCAGCACACACACACACACACACACATATATATATATATATATATATATATATATATATATATATATATATAATTACATACACACACACACTCTAAAAGAAAACCCGCCCCAGGACAGGTAAAATTAATTCCTAGAACAAAACATTTTTGCACCACTTTCATGTTCACTTACAGAAGATTAAAATCAAGATATAATAATACTAAACTTTATGTCTAAAATCCTTATTCTAATTTTGATCAAAATCCATTACATGATTCTTATTCTAGAAAATGTCTAAAACTTAAGGCTTAAGCTTAAGGGGTTTAAAGAAATTGAAATTCAGGTAATCTTGCTTCATTGATGTCTAATGACTAAGGATCAAATTCAATGCAAATCTGATATATTTAAATTTTCAAATGGAGGTTGTGCCCATATGCAGCTTAAAAATCCTTTAAACTACTTCAAAGAAACTGAAATTTGGTTATTCATGTCTAATACCTAGTGTTAAAATTTAACGAAATCGGAGGTATTTGAATTTTAATAATTGCTTACACTCCTTTTTTACAAAACTAAATTGAATCACATATAGCCCACATTTCGACCCCTTATGCCTAGTAGCTCCATTCCCAAATTTATAATGATGGGTTAATTAGTTTAGGAGTGAATCCTATACAGGTAAACATATAAAGATACATATTTTTATATGGATAAAGATATATACACATGCACATATTGTTTCCAGATCAAATTAAATCTGGATAAATATGGAGAGTAGAAAGTGGACCTTGTGTTTACTTCCGGAATTTCTCGCTTCCCTTATTTTCTCTTTTAGTCCTCATATTCCATGAGCGATGTTTCTGACAAAGGGGGAGAATTGCTGTTTTCTGGGTCGGAATTTATTCATCTAACATTTATAGTTGACTAGTTTTTGAGCTTGAAATACTTCTTTTTTTAGCTCCTTACATCAATTAGCTTCATGTCTTGTTTGGAGCGATTTCCATAGAAAAAAGAAAGAAAAAAATATGGCCGTCATCGTCACAACCTCCTCTGGCAGAAACACGGACAGAGGAGGCTGCCTTTCTTCTATTGAGATCAAAGCAATCGTGGTACGTCTTTTCCGGGTGCTCACGGAGATCACGATTTGGAGGTGGAGTGAAATACTCCTCAAAAGGTAGATTTAAATTCCCATTTTTTACATATATATACATATATATACGTATAGCTGTGAGTATTGTTTTTTTCCAGCAGGTTCAGAGCTTTTGATTTTCACTCGTATACAGTGCTCAATGCCTCTCAGAAAGAGCTTTATAAAGATGTTATGCTTTTTTTTTTAATATACCATTAATTAATGGAATATTAAAAAAAAAACGAAAAACAAACAAAAAAAGAACACAATCGTTTGAGCGTTTAGAAAGACAATGCCAACAAATGCGATTCATTATAACTTGAACTTATTTGAATTCTATTCTAAATGAGCAACATGCTATTACTATTCCCTTTTACTAAATAAAAAACTTTCAGCTAAAAAATGGTTTGAACAGAATTTGAGAATAATCAGCCTTTTTCTATGTTTGATTTGACCCTAAAATGTGTTTGAAAGTCTAATGTGTTCGTCTAGAACTCCTGTATGACTGTATTTCGTTAAGAGGGAAATATTACAAAAAAAAAAAAATATCTACATTTTATTGGATTTTTCTTATGTGGCCATTGAATTATTCATAATCGATTTTAAATATATCCATCGGATGTTATCTGGAATTGTAATTGATTAAATCTAATATGCTGAGAATGAAAATCAGATACATTTTCAAGCTTTACTTAAAGATCAATTGTGATAATAAAGTGGTTTTGTGAAACGCACGTACATATGGATAAGCATTGTTAAGTGTTAATTTCTTGGAGATGGATTATAATATTAGAAATTGTAATATGTTTTAAGTTTCATGATCTATCAATTTAATTATATATATATATATATATATAATGACTGTGCCATGATCAGGTGGATGTGTGACAGCAAACTACAGGAAAGATCCTATCAACCGTGCTCTATCAGAAGCTTGTTATTATTGGTATTTGGGATGCCATACGTGATCGGTGTCTCTGGTTGTTTAGCCATGTACAGTATACCACCTCCTGCATCAACTCAATAACATGCGTGGATATCACAGACACAGGTGTGCATGGAAGACCAAAGAAGACCGGACTTGAGTGCGAACGAAGTGACTTAAATGCTTGCAACATGACTGGTATGAACCCTTTGGATTGGACCGCATAAAGAGCAGGCATAAAAGATTGCTTGTTGTTGCCCACTCCACAATTCGGGACACTCATAGCACCTTAAATACGAAAACCCGATGATGATGATGATATATGTTTGTGTTTTGTATAAAAAAACATTTCAGTTTTTTTGTGCGTGTTTTTTTTTTTTTAACATGGTTCACCCCAAATAAGGCAAGTTGCCACTGTAGATGTAAGGGCCTACTGAGAATTAGGGTGAAAGTTTGGGGGGTTCATCCTAAATTAGGAGCTGTATCTGTTTTATCATGTTGGGTTATTTAATGCTGTCACACAATATGGGATCATCTATGCCGAGTTCATATCTTCTCAGATCTTTCATGGTCATCTATGCACTAATACTGTTATTAAAACTATGAATCCACCCCCTTCGTTTATGGTTAAAATAGCAATACATGTTTAATTAATCATTTACTGTGTTTCGGTATTAAATAAGCTGAATAACAAAAAGGGTTGATTTGCCGTAAAAGACAGACTTTAAATAATATTAAAGAAGGCATCATTTTGTCCAATGAGTGAAAATGGTCCACTAAGAACATTCTTTTTTATTCATTTCCAAATATTCTTTGTAATAGCGATAGTTAGCAATGGAGTTCACCATCCATTGCCAAAAACTTTACTAGAAACGGAATAATCTGTAATGGGTATTCTCCAAAATTGGTAAGCAGCATACATCCATTATCAGAGTGGATACTACCCGTTACATTATGGATGGCCCTATGTTAGACAGTGATTATATGAACTAGTATGGATCTGTGAGGTGTAGCAAATAGTGCAGGCCATAGTGACACAAAATCTGCAAATCAGATGGGTTCCCAGACTGAATCATAGATAAGTGAAGTCAAAACACAAAGTATGAGGTTAAATAGGTTAGACAAAAAGGGATGAGTTGACATGACGAATGACGTCCCGTTTGTCGAGTTTGGAAACAAAGATTTTAGAAACAGTCGTTCGTGAAACTCGAAGTGGGACAGATCACCGATAAAAATGTAATACCTGAAGAAAAGTTAAAATCGCCAAAAGGCGTAAATGTGCCCCCCTAAGATATTAATTCGTTATGTCCACCCATTTACCCATATTCCAGATAATTAATTAGAATTTAAATAGATCTTTAGTCCCCCCCCCCCCCGCTCTTATGTGAGTTATTTCTCTCCAAAAATAAAACCTTTAAACACTCTGGGCAGTCTTTTGTCTACCTTTCTTTGTGAGGAAAAGTTTTATTTATCTAGCTACACTGATGAGAATAGACGATCAGAATCAATGTGGCGGTGAACGTGGCAGTGGCGGTGAAGGAGAAAAGAACGGCGAAGAAACAAGAGAATCGCACGCAGAACAGTCAGCAATGAAGAAGAGAAATAAGAAGAAGAAAGAAAGTGAGAGAAAGGTATTTCACGCACTATAGTTATGAAAATTTCAGGTTGTCACTTGATGAGTAAAAAAAAAAGAAGTAGAGGACAAAGGAAGTAATGTATGCAAAAGACGCATAAAAGAGTTAATGACCGAGCGAATAGCGACGTATGAAGAATTTTAGAAACTGAAATGTTACACTACCTACCTCCACCCATGGTGAACACAAGACTCTCCTGGGGCATAAGATCAAATGATTTCAAAAGTTCGATGAAGGCCTCCTTAATTTTATTTTTTGTGCAGTTATAAAAAAATTAGATAATTCTGATTTTTATAAAGAAAAATCAACATTAGTTTATTTACAAAGCGCAGTCACCTAGTCATGATTTTATTCTGCATTTATCCTATGCAGCTGGGGCACTCTATTTTTTCCTTGATAAAAAGTTTGGTCTGGAGGAAGTCCAGTCATCTTGAGATCTTGGTGTAGGGTATCCAACCACTTTTGTTTAAGTCATCCTTTCAGCCTTTTCCTACAACTGTTGCAAGAGAGTAGAAAGTGGACCTTGGGTTTACTTTCGGCAGCTTTGTAACTCTTGCTTCCCTGTTTTTATCCTTTTGTCCTCATGACCAATGTTTCTGACAAAGGGGGAAGAATTGCTGTTTTCTGGGTCATAATCTATCCATATAACACTTATCATTGGCTAGTTTTTGACTTTGAAGTGGTATTTTTTTAGCTCTTTACATCAAGTGACTTCATGCCTTGTCTGGAGCGATTTCCATAAAAAAAATTAAAAAAACAAATATGGAAGAACAGAATAGTCCTTATTTACTTGACTCCTCACGAGGAAAAAGTTAGACACATGAAGGAAAAATTCAGCTCCCCATAGAAAGGCACTTTCGATTGGGACAAAAATTTAAATTGCCTCAGTCTAGAACCATTTCTCTATCACTGACTAAGGACAGAAAAGATACTACACTTTGAATTATTTATTTGCACAAAAAATATTTAAAAAATTACATTGAAAACAAATTAGGCACAAGGCCATCAAAAGTGTGGGTAAAATCGGTGTCGTTGATCATCCTTGGTATAAAGTGATAAAAATGTTTATCCTACTCTTTACTAGAATCATCTCGCCACCACAATACCACATTTACTCTAGGTGCTGTCCTACTTAAGATATCCCAACTGGTTTGAATTTTCATTTTTCATAAATATGGTTATATATATACAGAAATTCATCAGATTATAACGGGGAGTGGAAGAAAGAAGAGCAAAAAACGGTTAGTATGACCCTCCCAACCCTTTCGAAATAATAGATCGGCCACTGTTTTTGGGTTTGTTCAGAACTGAAAACAAGCAGGTCAATCTCTAAATGGGAGTGGGATTTAAATGGGGAAGAAAAGAATAACGGGGGGATAGAATTGTAGAATGGGTGGTATTTTGATCCTAGCCAAAAAGCCAAGGAACCAATGCAAAAAAGCAAGTCTCCTAGTGCTGCTTCTTATAATAAATATGAGCTTCTAGCGCTGACCTTGTCTATTATTATTATCATCATCATCATTATTATTATTATTATTCCCATGTACCGTCCAAGTTATCAGAAGCTGAAGGATGATGATGTTTATGACGATGATATGTAGTTTTATTGTCAGTAACAGATTACACATCTACATAAAATATCAGAAAGATGTCGACTAAGACATTGACTCGGTGCTCTTTAGGTTTTGCTCAGACTAAACACATTGATTTTTGAATGGAATAACTTTTTTGGTTTGTGTTGATGCAAAAGGCAATTAAAACACATGTCAGCAGGATGACGAAGCAGCGGAGGCTTTTATTTTCATACCAACTTTGCATTTTTTTTTACAAGTTTTTCAGTATACAAAACAGGAAAAACAAAAAAATGTATATATATATATATATATATATATATATATATATATATATATATATATATATATATATATATATATACACACACACACACACGTGGATGTAAATACATCTGCTAGCTGTCAAAAAGATGTTTTTCATGGTTTTTATTTATGCTGAAAATATGTATACAAAGTTACAAAAAAAAAAAAATTTTTTTTATCGCAATAAAAAGAAAAAAAGAAATATGCTATCAATGGAACTAAAGCGAAAAATGATTTTATGTTTAAAATATGCTGGTAAATATTTGCCGAAAGTTGCAAAAAAACAGAATTCTATCCAGACTAATATATCCTTTGTAAGCTTTTCTGGGACTTGTATATTAGTATAGCTGCCTGAAGGTATAGTTTGAATATATATCAAGTCTACACAATTGCGAAATAAAACCTCCCAACAGAATATCAAGTGACTTCATCTTGATTGATTGATTGATTTCGAAGCCACTAAAATATATATGTAAATCTATGTTTATATCTCTTGTCACAGTTTCATGTCATCAAATTCAAGACTGATTCTATTTAACCAATAAATGGGGCTTTGACAGATACTACCAATCAGTGTCAGGGTGAATGTGAGAGTGATCGTGACTAAGGGGGTGACACCATACTCCCTAAAACTCCCAAATTGAGGACTCACCATCGAGTGCAGTTTTCTGATATACTCAGGACAACATAACACAAGAGTATGCACCACATGTACGGCATATCCTCCTACAATACTCAACTGCCTATCATATGAAAGTCTACTTTATCGTTATTTCCATGGAAGGTGCTCGGCTGAGCTCCCATCTTTGGTTTACTCCTTGTAAGACATTCGCAGCAAGAACTAGGGACATGGAGGGAGAAGGAAAAGTCTTTTTCCGTTGTGATAGCAATACAAGTTCTAAACAAATTCTAGCCCTTTGAAAGCAGAACAAATGTTAATGAATCCCATGAACTTAACCTAAAAGATAAACTTTTATTTTTATGAATAAAGAAGTTTATTTTTAAGAAGCATTGTTCAATTTAAAATTATTTAATAGTAGTCGTTAATTAAACAATGCTTCTTAAAAAAAAAAAAATACTTCTTTATTTTTAACTTTTCAGCGAGCCAATTCTATGTTCAAATATTTAAAGATTAAAAAAAGACCAGAAGTATCTGTTAAGATCTTATGGGCCGCCGCGGCTGACGACAACTAAACAAAAACCCCTAAAAATATTAAACAATTTGTATTATTCAGACTACTGTTCTCATTTTGGATGCTACTCCCACAATGTTTCAGTGTTACGGTCGATGCAATCGCCGACCTTCTTCAGTTTCATCTTGTCGAACTCAGGAATCTGTACGTAATTTCAAACAATCATTTATTTAATCCACAAGGGTATATTGCTCTCGTTCAGTCAGCCACAACTGGGTTAAAGTCTTAAGTAATTTCTAAGTGTATTCTAACGTATTGCCTGTACTTAGGATTGAACCTTCAACTTCCAATAATCCAAATAATACGAATTATCACTTCTCATGTAAAAAAATTCCCAAAGAAAATGAAACAATTTTTTTATATATCTCCGAAGAAGAAAAATTTTCCCGAATATTTAATTTAAAAAAAAAAAGCATTGTTAACGACTAATATTGCTTAAATACTTTCTTTTTTATGTAAGCACATAATTTATAAGTAACTATTTCTGCTAAAGATAAAATAATTAACAATTTGCAAAAAGCAGCAGCATATGAGAACTAAAACAAATTAAAATGAAACCAGGGATGCTGATAGCCTTTTAATTAATTGAGTCCTGGGACAAACGATTTGATTATAATGTGTCTCCAGAAAATGCTATGCTTCCTGAGCCCTCTCGCCCACGAATTTATATTCAACACCCACCTAGTACACCATTCCGTTTTTGAAAATATTGAAATGATTTTTTTTTTTTTTTAATTTTTTTTTATTCTAAACTTTTTATTCACCCAAACAAGGCACATTACTAATGAGACGTAAGGGGCTACTGTGATTAGAGTCCAGATTCACAGGGGCATCCTAAGTGGGGAGTTAGGTAGCAAGATGTTTGTTCACATTGCATTTAAATTTCTGCATATAGGTAGAGTCGGGGAAACAAGGAGCAGGGAGGAAATTCCTCTATAGTGAAAGGGTGGGAAATTGCTGCTGGTCAAGTTTGTCGGGGGGGGGGGGTATTTACGGTGAAGAGGTACAAGTGCAGTAAGTTCGTTGATGCACATTCCGTGGAAGTACTTGTAAAATAAGCACAGGGATGCAACAATGTGGTGATGGGACAGAGCTGGTAGACACTGCGGGGGGGGGGGGCTATTGCTGAGACTCTTTTTAGTACTTTGTTCAAGAGGGAGAGACTAGTGGTTGGCCCCTTAAATTGTTCAGTTACAAAAAAACGTTGTGTTGATAGGTTGACTGTCTTTACAGTTAGATTAAAATGAGAGTGAAAGTGGAGGGGGGAAGAAAGAAAAAAACGGAGAGTGATGGGACGATTCCAATATTTTTCCCCGATTCCGATACAATTACCGATTCTTTTCTAAAATAGCAAAAAAAAAAGTAGAATTTCATTGAGGAGGGAGGGGGAGGGGGGTATTTAGCAGAGAATGCTCATTTACTTTTAAATGTAGATATAATTTTCTTTTTAATTCGACAAACTTCTTAATGTTTTCTCTTTATTTTGATAACTCATTGTGAGATTTTCATCTATATTTTCCACTCGTGCCATTTTTACCCGTGCCATTTTCCGGTACCATTTTTACCTACATTCGTTATTATGATATCTAAGTTTTAGTTTTGCTGGTTGTTTAAAATCAATAAATATTTATCATCCTATCATCAGTATCAGCAATAAAAAATTGAAGTTTGAAACAAAAAAATAAATAATAATCGTTTGGGGAATCGTTTTCCGATTTCCGATTCCGATTAATCGTTCCAACACTAGTAAATTTACTCATGAAAATTTCCTATTAAAAAAAACAAAGCTACTTTTGTCAGGAAACTCACACCCCTAATAGATTTGCTGTATGTATTGATTTTTTTATGAAAAACATTATGTGTGTCCCTGGAATGCGTGGATAAGATTTTACTGCGTCCTTTTAGAGTTTTATGCATCCTTGACGCAGGACGCATAGCTATCTGCATATCTAGAAACAGTATATCAAATTATTCCTTGCAAAATAGAAAAAAAAAAATGACGGAAAAAAGTAACAAAGAAATAATAAAAGAAGCACCGAAAATGAACTCAGTTTTATCAAGAGACTTTATATTGAAGTTTCTTTTGAGTCAAATTAGGAAAAACAAAAAAAAAGACAGAAACGAAAATGGTAAGAATTGCTTCCACTTCTCTGAGAGACTCTATTCCGAAGAAAACGTTCTCTCACTGATTAAATGTTATTGACAACAAAGGCTCCAGAGATGAGACATTTACAAAATAAGATGCTAATATTTATTATTTTTGTCAGGACTTTATCCCGGGCTGGACATTTTCTTTGTTATGATTTCCAGAATCTTGTCTGTGACCGGCAACGGATCACCGTGGCAATGTCCGGAAGAGGTTGAAATTCCGGAGAGGGTAAAGAATTAGAATTAATCAAAATGAGAGAAGTGGGTGGCATCGAATATTAATATTAACATCAATGGTAAGAGATAAAGCAAGGTTAAAAGAAAAAGACAACATTCCAAAAACGTGCAAATTTATATATATATATATATATATATATATATATATATATATATATATATATATATATATATATATATAAGTAAACAAGATGTTGTTACATTCCAAAGACCAAGATTTTATTTATCTTACAAAACATTTTCAAAACAGTCAATTTTTTTTACGAATTCGTTTCGTTCATAAGAGGACCAACCAACTAACATTATTATGTCAATATTGGATCTGTCTCCCTTGAACTCTTCAGAAAGGACAAACAGTTCTCAATTTGAAAAATTATACATTGTGGTGTTACATGAAAAACAAACGTCCAAAAACCAAAAATAAACTCACAGTTGATTTCCCATATGGCTCCTACCAACGAGGCAGGTAGCCACATCATGAACCACTCAATGCCGACCTAATACAAATATGCATAACCTTCGATCAGTAATACTCATCCTGCTATAAAAATTCAGAACTGGCTAAATGATAATTATTGTTTACTTATAAGATACTTAAATTAACTCAAAGATAATTCTTACTATACAATTTACGTCAGTTAAATTAGGAGTATCTATTCAAATCATCTAAATAAAAAACTATATATATATATATATATATATATGAAAAAGGAAGGATGAGAGTAATCCGACGTAATGGAAAATGAAAAAGGAAAAAACCAAGTGATATTTTTTTTTATATATTCATCAACATTTCGTTTTTATCATCCTCAGGAAGTCTTACAATAAAGACGAAACATTGATGAATATTAAAAAAAAATATCTCTTGTTTTTTGTTTTTTTTCATTTCCCATATATATATATATATATAATTATAGACGTATTTAAACAAAACAGACATAGACCTGTCTTTTAGAGCCTTTTCAGCTCTTTCATCCAACATGTCTAGCCACACTGGATAGGTTTGATACAGTGAAACAGTGTATGTGGCACACACACACACACACACCTATGGAAACAAAATTTAAATTCTATAAAAAAAGGAATGAAGTGCTAAAGAGATAGTCTTTTCCAAAAGCTATTTCAATAATGTGATGAGTTGAGGTCGGACAAGGAATAGAAATGAGACACTTTGAAAGAGAAACAAACATAGGAAAGAAAAAGCTGTCATTGTCAGACAATCTATTTAGCTTCTGGATAAAGTTTATATGTAATATATATATATATATATATATATATATATATATGCATGCACATATATTTATAGTCGGAGTATCTTGTTCAAATGAACAGAAGAATGTCAGAAAAGAAAGAAACAAAACATTCTGAAACTGTTGCGAGACTGATAGACTAGACAAATATGAAGAGTAAGAAAGGCTTTAAATAACATTTTTAATTTATGCGACAAATACAATTTGATATATTTCAGTAGAAATATATATATATATATATTTCAGTAGAGAAATATATATATATATATATATATGATAGTTTTATTTACACAGACATGCACAAAATCTGCGACACTGGCATGTCGATGTTATCGATCAACAGTTACTATAAACTGAGATCTCATCAGGCAGAGTTAGAATCCGATCTTAACCTCAGATCATATCTCTCCAAATATGATCTGAGGTTAAGATCGGATTCTAACTCTGCCTGATGAGATCTCAGTTTATAGTAACTGTTGATCGATAACATCGACATGCCAGTGTCGCAGATTTTGTGCATGTCTGTGTAAATAAAACTATCATATATAAAGCTCTATTTTGATATTGAGCACTTTTTATAAACCCGGTTAAAATTCTCTGGATTACCACCCTGTGGATATTTTTCACCTGGATTATTACCATTATTATATATATATATATATATATATATATTATATATATATATATGAAAATGTGTTTTTTACAGTACAGCCTTTTTTCTGGTTATTTAATGCTAAATTATGTCCCAATTTACTTGCTTACTCCATGATGGGAAAGTTAGACACAAGGTCAGTTTTTTAGGTGGGCGAGTTCTAGCACTCCCAAAAGGGGCACTCTGAATGGAACCAAAAGAAAAATTGCCCCTTTTAAAAAGGATCTCTTCTTCTCTGACCGAGAACAGAACAGATACTACACTTTGAATTATTTATTTGCAGAAAATATTTAAAAATTACATTCAAAACAAATTAGGCACAAGGCCATCAAAAGTGTGAGAAAATGGGTGTCGTTGGTCATCCTTGGTCTATAGTGATAAAAATGTTTATCCTGCTCTTAACTAGAATTATCTCAGTAACCACAATACCACATTTACACTGGGGGAGGGGGCGTCCTACATCCTACTTAAGATAACCCCAAATTGATTGGAAATTTTATTATTCATAAATATACATATATACAATACTACACTTTGATCCTAGCACAAAGGTCAAGAAGTAATTTAGTTATTTTAATAAAAATATTTATGCTTTTTAATATGTGCATTTATTCATGATGTTTGCTTTAAAGAGATTTTCATGATTCAATTTAATGTTTATATCGCTAGATTCAGTTCCGTGCCATTCTCAGAACCGATTCTGTTTAATCCACAGATGGAACCTTGACAAGTACTACCAATCCAAGTCAGCGTAGACCTGGAATTAATGGTAACTAAGAGGTGGCTACACATTCCAAGTTTAAAAAATGGTTTCGTATTCTTCAAAGTTCTTTCCGCCATCATCACATCAGATAAAAATTCATAAAATAATCATTAAAAAATCCTTTTAGTGAATTTATTTAATATTTACTACTAAAATTTATTTTGGGGTGTGTTTGAAGATAAAATGAAAACGTCCCGCCCTGTACAGAGATTGAACTCACAGGCTTCAGATTATGAGACTTTTGTGTTTTATACTCCTCCCAACACCTATCGTCTTATTTTCCCCTCCACCTATCTAATACAGTCAGTGTATAAACAATGAACCTAGAAGAGCTCAAGTATTATATAATTAGATCATATGTCTAATTAACTTAGCTAAATTTTAAAAAAATATAGTGTATGTAAATATATGCATCTTATCCTTTAGACAATTTTCTGTTTTATCAGATTGAGTTATCTTCCATGTACTTTATATTTTCACAATTCATAATTTTTTTAAATTTCATAACTCTTAGTTATTTTACCTAATTTGATTGTCATCTTTGAATAGAACACTTGATCCTCTGATCTTTGTGTTATGAATGGAAGATATTGACAGGTTATTTAATGTCTTTACCTTGATTTTTGGACTATTAACTTCATGAAATGTTCTAGATTTTGTATCGTAAACATTTTACAGTTCTTTGTGTGGTTTCCGCGGTTAAAATCGTTACGCCTCAGTACTGTATGTACACATGCTGTGGTCCAAAGTCACGACACCAAATCGCACACCCTTCTCTGAAAACAGGCTTTTTATCCAAACCAGCACCATCTCATTTGCATATGAGTAACGAGATTTCACGTTACTTCGCGAAACCCGCCAGTATAGAATCAGGCACGGACGCCATTTTGCTTTTCTTTTTCACCCGTAAACAGACCTTACACGTTACACAAACTCATCCAGAAATCTGAGGTAAGTCCCTTCCACACTCTTTTTATTTGCTACGAGTGGCAACAAGACATTTTATCACACGCCCCCTTGATCTTCAAGATCAATAATTGGTTTCATAATCCGCGATCTATTTAGACGTCTTCATTCTGCATTACAACCTTCGTATGGGTTCTTCTTGAGGGACTTCATCTACAACCTATAGAAACTCTCTTTATATCTAGTACATGACGTGGCACTCCATTAACTGAGACTTTGTTTTTAGAGTACCTCATTTATAATTCTTCTCGCCCAGCTGAGGTAAGTCCCTTCCACACTCTTTTTATTTGCTACGAGTGGCAACAAGACATTTTATCACACTTTGAACATTGTTTTTTCTTTCTTTTTAACTGGTTTTGACTGATTTTTTTCCTGGCCATTTTAGTGTTTGACTATTCATGTCTTCAAGATTTGGAGTCTCTGATCGTCCATGTGTCATTTGTTTGTGATCGTCTCTGGATTACTTTCAAATGTATCTCCTTTTCAGCTTTATGATGAAGGGGGGTTGTTAAAGTAAACATCCTGGATCACGTTTGTTTAACTGCAACTCCTATAGAAACGCGTGTAAAAGATCTTTGTTCCGAAATTGTTATTAAACCATGAAATGGTTAGATTTCGGATTTAATACTTAAACTATTATAATCTCTATTTAATATTTTGAATATTGAGATTCACTTTGACATTTGGAAATCGATTCCTATTCAAATCGATCTAACCTATATAAAATTTGATTTTATATTATTACCTACTATATATGCACACACATTCTCAACCTGAATCTGAACTCTTTAACGATGTTTACAAGTTCATATATTCGTGAATTCAAATTTTTCCTACTTCGTCCTATCTAGAATGTTTCCACGTTTTTCCTTAATGTGAATTGTTATCATTCGGCCATATTTACCTCGACAAGCTTTCCACTAATCATATTTGCTACAAACCTTCTAATGAGATGTAACGTCCCAGGGCAGAATTAATTTACTTATAATGTTTATCAATGACAACTAAATGGGCAACTTACTCCTTACTGGTCAGCGCCGAACACACAATAAATGATTCGCCTAATTAATTTAGAAGAAATCGAGCCGCCTCCCCTCCTCAAGCACCTGATGACAGTGCGACACTCTTTATGCTATCAAGAGACACTAGAAAAGAAAATCCATCCCCGAGTCCAATCACTTTACCCTCGGCTGTGCTTACACGTCTCAGTTTGGAAGTTGTGTTTTTATGTAGATTAAATTACGCAAGTCAAGTCGCTTTTTTTATTTTTGCTTTACGTTTTTTTTTTTGTTTATAAAGTACGAATAAAAGATAATGCACTCAGTCACTTCTTGAGGTTTTGTTATTTTATTTGATACCCGCCTAATAAACTGGTATCGTCCGGGCCTTTGGATCTAGATTTATGCCGGTCTATTGGGGGTTGCCGGTCCTGTGCAGCTCTAGGAGGTGCACCCTCCCAGGCTTTGCCTCCCCTCTTTGGGGAGGAGTAAGTTTATTGCTTACTGTCTGAGGCGCCCCTACCGGGGAATTCCGACGGGGCTGCCCAGGCAATTTTTAAATGGCCAGAGTGCTCAGCTCTCGAGCACTGGCTTATCTAATCCCACTTTCCCGACCTTGTGTCACATCTTACCTTATGGGAGGTAGATAAATAACTTGATAGAAAGAAACCAAACTTTGGTGAATTTTATATATATACACACACACACACACACACACACACATATATATATATATAAGTTATGTATTTTTTTTAATTGTTTTTATTGGTGATAGTAGCGTTCAGTTGGTTGCCTTTCTATTTTTCACTTCCTAAGTGATGAAGAGTAAATGCAGAAGATTGCATTTTTAACTTTATAGGACATATTTTTCGTTGATATATATATATATATATATATATATATATATATATATAGCAGAATCACATTGACATACCGATTCCCCGTTAGATCACCGAAGTTAAGCAACGTTGAGCCTGGCCAGTACTAGATGCGTGACCATTTGAGAATACCAGGCACTGTATGTGGACACCTAGCTATGGGCAAATAGTGTCGCCAACCCACAGTGCCTAACGCTGCGACTATGGCAAAAAAAACCTGAATGACAGTCACCAATAAGTTGTTGGAAATCAGGGATGGGTTCCTCTTCCAGGAATGATCAAAAACCCTGATGGTAATGATATATATTTTTTATTAATCTTATCATTTTTTAATTTTATACGTACATAAAAATTTATGTACGTATAAAATTAATATATATATATATATATTTATTTATTTTGATACAGAAAAATTAGTACAACATTCGTACCGTCGGTTTCAAGCACAGAAGGACTTAGCCATCCGGCTCTCTTCAGCTTCATATATATATACATATACATATATGCACATACATACACACACAGATAAATAAGATGTTAATCTGGACATGGACATCTTAGTTGCATATACAATCAGCAGAGGCCAGTACTGAATGCACTAATAATAAATAAAAATGAATAAACAAAAAAAAAGGTGGGATAGAAAGATAAGCGTCTTTCCTATAATCTCTGGCGAACTGGTTTGGGAAAGAGAAAAAGAAATAAATATTTTTGAAGAGATTAGAAGAATTCAGGATGTAAGAAAGAAATGGTTCACACCACATCAATATCGAAGTCATTGCAAATACTCGAGGAGAAAGTGAGAAAGACGGGCGAAGATTTGATGTCACCTGATAACTACCAGGAACCAGTGGATAAATAATAATAATGGAGAGTGATATATTATTATTATTATTAATAATATTATTATTACTGCGATAATTGTTACTTCATAGTGTTGTAATTCATATCGCAGGCAGATTGTAGGTTTAGCATACCAGGTTCAAGTTGCATCAGAGCCGTAAAAATGAATCCTAATTTAGTACACTGATCCCTTTTTTTTGCTTTCTGAACGAAATATAGCTTTATATTAATTCTAAAACTATTACATAAAACTACAAATCTGATTAACTTACATATCTATTCAACTAGATTTTGTAAAAGCAGTCTGACTCACAATTTACAGACGCAAGAGACGTTTCTGAAAACTAAAATATTTACCTACTGTAATATATTACTTTCTACTTACATTTACCTTATTTATTTTAACTGAAATCTGCTAAATTTAGCATATACCGGAATATGTACATACTTATATGTATACTATTATTTGTAAAAATAAAAAAAAGAATATTTTACTCATAGCAACTTTATTAGTATGTAATTGAACACACTATATTTGATAGGATTTGAACTCGGCATCACTCATTCCACAGTTCACAACTATTTGCACGACACCGGCCACCACACACTCTTGCAATTCTTCCCAGGCTCTGATCACAACTGATACAACTTAAAAAAAAAAAAAATGATGATGATCATCATTTTTATCAGTGATTTTCTTTTGCTCTTCTTTATTTGGTAGCTAGTCTGAACCGTGATAGGATCCTCATGGCCAATGTTCACCAGAATTAGACAAAGTGTTTTTTTTTAAATTTTTTTTTTTTTTTTTAATTTATTTATTTATTTATTTATTTATTTACTAATCACCACTTATCAAGGCTAAAAGCCATTCGAAAACAAGGATTAATGAGATGGACAGATTGCCAGTTAAATGATGATGAATATTATGAGAGGATTGAAAACGATGAATGGAATGAACACAATTCGATTACTTATGAGGACGGTTTATGACAAGTATTTGTTGAATATTAGGTTTGAAGACGACCATGTTGTAGTCTGCAAATGAGAAGTCTTTGGAAAGAAACTATGTTCATGGAAATTCTATTTGATGTTATGCACACGAAGGAAGAAAGACTTCTCATGGTCTCTTTCTTACCTGTGCTCACAAAAATGGGAGAATGTGTTTTTTCTTTTCTTTTTAAAATCACAAAAGAAATCATAGAATTATCAAATTTCAATGAGATTTTCAGCATTTATTGAATAAATCATATATTTTATCTGAAATTTTATGAAACTTCATGGAGGTTATTTTCCCGGTCACTTACACATCCCATGTGAGAATACATAGACAAATATGCCCATCATTTCGAGCAGGATTGGGTGGTTCAGTGTCAGCATTGGTACTGTGTGTTTTGTATCCCCCTTCCTGTTTGCAGAATAAGTGAAGACGCTTGCTTATCTTGACCTACATCTCTACATAGCAAGAATACACTAACTAGATTGTTCGTTAACCAACTAAGCACCAGATATCTTCCCAAAGCGTACTTGGTCAATTAGAATTGCCTACCACAAATATCTCAATTTCATTATATAATATATCATTGAACTTTTGATAACCTAAGTTTATCTGAGCCATTTCCTGTTGAAGGTTATATAGTGTTGACCTTTATTTAAAAGACACCAAGAGTGAAAAAAGGCATATGGTTTTATTTATTTATTATGCCTCTTTGGGCAACTCTTGTGTTCATCAATAATCCCATGTCAAATTTAAAAGGAAAACAATTACAGAATATATAATATTAATATGCAGATCAAACTCTCAGAAATATTTCATCAGATAGACTCCAAGAATGTCCTGTTAAATTCATTTATTTTACAATTTTTTTTCTGAATTCATTCACTTTATTATTAAAATAATTTATATTAAACATTTTTAATCTGGTTAGGAAATGCATTCCAAAATTATTTTATTTACCTCCTCTCCAGGAGGTTAGACACAAGGTCAGATGTGGGTTTGGATGAATGTGTTTCTGTGGAACGAACTAGATTCGAACCCGGCACACCCACGTACTCAGTCTGCGTCATTTATCTATTATAACAAAAACCCAATTGTGTGGTATATTTAATTTTTGAAATTTTTCTGGACAATAAATTACCAGTGCAAAAGATTTTCATATTAAAAAATCTCATTAATTATTTTGAAGGTCTCAATTAATTCACCCCTGGCTATTTGTTTATTTTTATTCACCCCAAACTAGGGGTCATTTTGCCACTGAGACATAAGGGGCAACTATGGTTAGGGTCCAGATTTATAGGAGGCATCCTAAGTGGGGAGTTGCGCAGCAAGATGTTTGTTCACATTACATTTAAATTTCTGCATGTTGGTACAGTCGGGGACACAGAGAGCAGGGAGAGAATTTCACAGGCAAGTGGTCCAAGAAACCTAAGGATTCCAGCCTATATTTATGATCGGGATCTTTTAGTTTTTTATTAGCTTAGTCAGTTTTCTTTGTTCATCTCCTAATTTTAATATTATATCTCAATTTCAGCGTCTAGCGACTGGCGCCGATAATTGCGTACAATGTTCTAGTTTTGTACAGCCGTATTTCTGTCTGTAAATGCCAGCAATACGGGTGTATCGTTTTCACATTACCAGAAGATTTACCAAGAAGCTCTTCAAACACACTTACCTCATTACACCAATCAACATGTCACACTTATCTTAGTACTTAGTAATCATCATTAATTTTCGAGTAGAAATCTTCATACTTTTCTGTGAGATTTACTTCATACACAGTGTAGAATTATGTTAGTTTTACTCTCAGTAACGATTCGTTGGTTAGTACAGTAGCTGCCATGCCGGCTGATCCATGGAGAATATATTGTAAGACATCTGGTGGCTATGGAGAATCAGATGTGAGAGGGTCAATTGAAAAAAAAAAAAAAAAAAAAGATCCAGACTACCAACTCTGGATTTAGTTTGATAAAGAATTTTATGTGGAATAAATGTTAAAATCTCATTGAGAACACCGTTAATTTGGTGTAGTATGTGGACAAATATATTTATTATTTTAGTGAATGAGGGGGGGGGTTATCATGATAAAATGTTTTCACAGTTCCCCATGATATTACTGTTGTTATTTTTATATAATCTACGGACAACGTCATGTAGTTTTTAATATAGTAATGTGTTTTTCATTGTTTTGAAATAGTTTGGTGTCTGATCTCCTTGCACTTAGTAAAGGGTCTAAGAACATCTCAATATAAGCAACACATCTGAGAACATGTACTCCTGCTAGAATATATATATGTGTGTGTGTGTGTGAAAGGAAATAAGGGTAATAAACCCATACATTCTGTGTTTGTAATCTTTAAAGATTGCAAACACTGTCGCCTGGTTATAACACACACACACACACATATATATATATATATATATTAGGAAATATTGACATGATGAACTTGATGCCCATCTTTTAAATTCTCCTTGAACTACTTTGCTTTCGGCATATTTAAAAAAAAAAAAATTGTTGCAAATTTTGTAATTAAGGCTTACCAATAATTAGTAATTTCATTGATTTTTCCTTGCTTGAACACCTGATGATTTAATAAACTTGTAAACTTTCAAATTTTATTTTGTTCATCATCCTAATATTTCCTATATTAATGCTCTATCTACAATATCGAGCATTATCTTATAGCGAGAGGATCTAATATAAAATGTGTGTGTATTATAACCAGGCTGCGTTTGCAATCTTTAAAGAATTGTTTCAACAATTAGAGAAACAGTCAAAATTCATTTTAGTGTTAACTTGGTACAACGCAGTTACAACGTTATTCCAGTAAGTTATGGAGAATAGTCTGTGATGTGGAGTAAGCTGGTGCCCCGACCCCTTCCTGAGATTGGAGAATGAGATGCTCCAAGGGCGATGAAAGGGAGGCAACTCTGACCACGACATGAGGAGGCAAGTCATTCAAGTCACCGTTTGGACAGTGTACGACTCTCGACATATTTCTATTATATGTTACCGACCTTTTCCAAAAGAGGTCTAATAATCATAATAGTCTGTCAACAATTCTTAATTTTCATTGATGAAAATATTTTTCTTGAAATATTGTAATATATTAACTATTAACATCTGAGTTATTTTATTTTTTAAATGTGTATTTTTAAAGCTTTCAAACGCACACACTCTCTCTCCATATGTATATATTGGCTTAATTGTTTCTCAGTAATACTCTGAGTATTTCATAAGCTAAGCTCCGTTGTATTTTGTCAATGTGGAAACACCATTTGCTATGCAACACTTTAAAGTGTCTACCCCTTCACTTAATGTGAACGACTTTTGGAAGAAAAGTAAAAGAAAGCCAGCAGAGTTCTTAGAACTAATCCCAAAGCAGAAAAGAAGAGGAGTTATTTCCTAAAAATGGTAAGTGTTGTAGGGTTGAACCTGCTCCTACCCAAACGAACTTTTAGTTGGTGTCGTCCAATGAGTATAAAATTTCGAGCTAGTATCAATCAAGTCTGTCTCTCTATCTCTCTCTTTCAACAAAAAATACAACTAAATTATTCGAGATTAGAATTCATACCAAAATCAGACCGCCAAAGTCTCTGTCATTTTTTAGGATGGCTTGTTCTCTGTCGGTCTGAGGTAGGGTCCTGTGCAGTTTGAGGGAGTCCACATTCCCAGGCTTTGCCTTCTCACTCTTTGAGAAGGGGTTAGTCTATTGCTAATCGCTGGAAGCGTCCCTACCAGGGAATGCCGACGGGGTTAGCCAGGCAATTTTGTTCGCCCAGAGTGCTCTTCTTCTAGAGCGCTGGTTTCAAATCCAACTTTCTGACCTTGTGTCACATCTCCTGTAGTGGGAAGGAGATAAATAAAACAAAGACTTAAACTGATAAACTAGTAATAAATAATAACTATTAATTGTTATTTTGTTTTTTGATCAGGTTCTCTTTTAAGTGTATTTTACTTTTAAAACGATCTTGCGTTAACCATTGCTTAGTGTATGCTATTGAATATGAATGATATTTGTTGCTTGTTAATCCAAGTTGATAAAATATAAAAAGAAGGACTGGTTGCTTGAATAATATGGAAGGACATGTGAAACGCTTGCCGAATCATAATAGTAGTGTCATATCCAGAAGGTCAGATCATGGTAGGCAGGGTGGCTGAAATGGTAGGACATGGGGAAAGTTGGGTACGGAATTAAACATTACTTAGTAAACACATTAGCCACAAAACCGACAAACAGGAAATTAATCCCGGCTGATGATGTTACAACTGAATAGAGAACCAATCAATCGGTGTTGCGGGTGCAGTTGAACGCCAACGTCTACGCATGCAATATACTTGTTTGTGTGCAGGAGATGAAATAGTATTTACGCTTATGCATGAATACAAGATGATTGGTTGGACATCATAAGTATGTGTCCGAGGCTGAAACAAACAATACATCTATTATAAGACTTTAACATTGAGATATAGTATGAACAAAGGAGAAAGCATATGAATTGGCCATAGGCTTATGTCTGTCAACACTGAACGTAATGACAAATATTTTCTTTTAATAATAGGTTTAAGTTTGTAGGTGACAGCCAATGTCTCAATATACTTCTTTCTATGCACAGGATAAAAATGCATTTTAGCTTGTCTATTCTATAAAAGACATTTTTTTCTCTGTCTGACTAAATCTCAGAAACTACAAAAGATACATTTACAAACCTTACACATTCTGCTTTAGTATAACCTCGAGCAAGTTATGGTAAAAAAAATACTGTAATAGTGATTCATTTGAGGACAGAATTAGTGACTAGAGTCAGAAAAAATGTTCTCTCATTCAAGAAATCAAGGGAAATAACTCTATAAATAGTTTTTAAATTTATTTCCCCCAAACCAATCAAAATTGAAAATTATAGAAAATAAAACGATAATATAGGGGATCATGGCTGGGAACAAGAGTACACAAAGGGTCCTTATTCATTCCCAGAGAATGCCGGGTATCTCTTCTAGTTCACAAATAAAAGTTTTATACTGAACAGTACTGACCATCGTATGTATATGTACAAAGCAGAAACAAACACTACATCTATTATTGGACTTCAAACTTAGAAATAAAATAAATAAATATCACTGAAACAAAGAAGAAAGCATATGTATTGCTCATAGGCTTATGTCTGTCAAAACTGAGTATAAGATTGAGCATGAAATAACGCAGAGAAGAGAGGGGGTAGGATGGCCAAGAGGAGAGTGTAGTGAGCACATAGAAATAAGAGTGGAAAGTAATAAGAAATATTTCTTTCCTCATGAGAGATAATGTTACATCTTTTTTAAGGATTTACACACACACATATATATATATATTAGAATTACCTATGAGACACCATCCTCGAATATCTTCGGTCTCTCTCTGTACTAGGGTTTGTCAGGACAACCTGATATGAGAATACTTTACTTTACAAGTAAACCCTGACCAAATATTCAAAATAACAGAGTATTCAAAGCCCAAATAAGATCCCCCTGACATGGCTATACACTGGCTTACACGAGGAATGGTGCACCATCTCCAAGTAATGTTACCAAGTAACAGCACTTAGCTGGATACTCCACCAGACGAGATGAATTCTTGTCCTGGAATTCGTTAAGACCAAGGAACCACAATAAAGATATACTATAACATAGTTAACTGGTCAATTGGAAAATTAATGTTCTTAACCTCTTTACTTACTCAATCTTTAACAGGTAAAGGAGAACTTTAATTGAATATTCGTATATCAAGATATCTTATCTAGAGATCAAGTGTTAGCCCCAAGAAGGGACATCTTGATTTCTGAGAACTTCGACTGAAATAAAATAAAACAAAAAAATATATATGTGTAAATATCTCCACTGGACCATCTGTAAAAGTTGAATATCCAGTGTAGCAGTCATACACCATCCACTATGACTATGCAATCCCTACAGCTACATATCTAGAAAGCAGAGTCGTTAAACCTGACATAGTGACATGAGAGAAAAGGGGGAAAGTAGCAACCCTAGTTGAAGTCAGTGTCCTTAATGATGCTGGCTTAAACGGAGCTAAGAGAGAAAAGATAACTAAATACGAAGGTATTATGTACGCCATGAAAAAAAACTGAAATCTTAGGAAGATCTTCACCATTCCAGTAATTATAGGAGCAACCAGACTCATGAAAAAGAATTTCAAAAACTACCTACGAATATACCCGGTGAACCAAGTGCAAGAAAGATCCAAACAATTGCACAAAGGGACGGTTAGAATCTTAAAAAGATTTCTTGGTTGGAGTGTTTTAAATAGCAGGTGAATATCTAGCATCTGGTAGGATACCCCATCCCCCAAAACAAAAAGATAGGAAAATTGAATATATATATATATATATATATATATATATATATATATATATATAAGATTGAATTAAATATTTAATGAATAACAAAATGGTCAATTGTTACATTTACTTTAATGACACAGATCCTACGTTTCAATCAATGAAAATTTCCTCAGAACAAAGTTTATTTGGAGCCGAAATACTAGAAAATATTATTTTTGAAGAAATATGACTGATTTGCTCTCCACTCATTGGTTGAGCTCTCTAGTAGTGGAATAAATGGTTGCCACTTCGCATAAGGCATAGTTCTTCATAAGAGAATTGATCACTCTGGATAGTAGATAATGTGAATGTGAACATAAATATTATAATTTATCTTACTTCGTAGCTAGGATAATGGTGAAGAGGCAACATCTTTTGACTTTCAAATTTCAGCTTGAACCACTCACTATGTCGAACGGCAATGAAGAACCATACAACGAAAAAGCTCTTTATGGATGACTACATGCATATATATATATAAAATGCTTTTCCTGGCTAAAAATGATGAATTTCTTCATATTTGAAAAATAAAAAAATAGCTTTTATCAAAAAATGTATCTCTTTATAAAAATTGATTGCATATTCACTTTTATTAAAAACTGGAAATTTTGAACTTTGTACAACATTCTTTTCAAATGTTTTTTGGTAACACTTCTGTTTCGCAATGCACATGTCGGCTCCGTGTGAAATTGCATGTTTGAACAACAAAGATTGTTTCTTATTTGTTAATATTTAGTCTTCAACGTATGTGCATTTTCATATACTTATTACAAGTTTTTTAAAAATAAATGTTAAATGCCATTTTAATGGTGCCAGCATAATTACGCACCCACCCCTCTTTTCTCTGCTGTAACAGTAACAACAGTAAAAAGAATACTTTTAAAGATCCCTGGATTCGAATTGTCACCAAAATCTGATGGATCCTTCCTTTGGCTGTATACCATCTTTAATTTTTTTAATAAAAATACCGTTATAACTTTTTTTGAGTAATCTTATAAATAGACAAAATTACAAAGATAATTTGCTTCCTTCCGACAAAGGTAAACTTACATGGCATCATTATTTGGTAGCTTTGAAAATAAAATAAGTCTATGCACCTCAGATTACCCGCCCTGCTTATTTATTTCGTTTTCTTAATCTGAAGATTACATCTAGATAGTTACGTTTTCAAAAAAAAAAAAAAAAAAAAAAAATTATAAGGTTGGGGCTACCTATCTCTTAGACATTTTGACTGAGTTAGACCTAAGCAGCACTCTAGAGATGTCCTTAGTTTTGTTCTTCTCTACTTTTTTTTTTCTTTTTTTACACTAAAGGTCACCGCTTATCAAGACCCACTCAAGGATAAGGGTTTAAGCGTTTGACGGGTGGACGGTGAGACAACATCGCGATTAGCCGCACGATGGTTGTAGCAGGACAGAAATTGATTATTTACAGAGACGGTTCAACAAGAACTTGTTTACATTGGACTTGAAGACGACCATATTGTAGTCGGCTGGGAAGCAGGCTCGTGGCACCGTGTTCCACACATGCACAGACATTCTTAAAATGTTGTAAAAATAAAAAATTGTAGAGTCACTTTCAGCAATAGCAACATATTAAATACGAAAGGGTTCCATGCATAAACTTAAATACTGCCAAATTTCCACCCACCTTTTTGAAAATCGCTGTGATGTGAAAATTTGTATCTATATTTAGTACAAAAATTCTGAGAATATTGGTGGTTATCCTATCATCATCATCTCACCGTGCACACTTCATCTGTACATGAATGTTTTAGCTGGTGTAAGTGAAGGGGCGAATGATAGAAGTGATGAGAGAAAATCGAATTATGTTAATAATTAAAAGAGAGGGAGAGAGACGAGAAGAGAGAAAAGGTCTATTATGACATCACAATGTATTCTGAAATCCTTTGACTTTGTGAAGATTGGGTATGTCGAAAAGTGAGTGTTTTGTCTTGATTTTGTTGCAGTTGTAAAGTTTTTGTTAAGCTGTGTAAATATATTTTAAATAAGAACGTTTTGTAAATATTTATGAAACATCTTCAAATCTAATAGATGTTCCATAAACCAGGGTTGCTGAGCTGGAACATATAAGGTTCAACTCCGACTTCTAGAATTCCAAAAGGTCTGACTCCTTAAACGTGCTTTCATTTGATCACGAAGACGTCAACGCAATAATGACAGTTCAAACTGGACAGGGACTTGTGCTGCTTTTATTTCTATTCTCCCAAGTGGAGAAAGGGTGTTCTTTACAAATGCCCTTTAACTACGTCCGCATTATTCGACAGTCATCTGGAAAAGAGGATGAGCATTGTCAGCCAACTTTTGCTGTGACGTCACTCACAAGATCTCGTCTCCCTTTTTCTTTCATGATACAACTCGGATTATAGAAGTATTTTTGTTCCTATTCAGAGTACCCATTTTTGTCAAGTTGGATTTTCTCCACATTAATAGCTCACCATGTGTCTAACTTTGTCCCCGTGAGGAGGAAAGTAAATAAGGGCAGAGTATTTATTTTTTTAGAGCAACCATCGTAGAGAAATCTTTAAATGGAAAACCCTTTTCCAAATCCAAGATCCGTTTTTGCGGCTTATGCAGTTCTAACGATGATGCGCTAGTATCAATCAACAAAATCAACAAAAAACACTTCAACTTAGCTTTTTGTTTGTTTGCAAAAAAAAGGGTGAAACAAAATTTGTTTTGTTTCTTTTCATATTCTTATCAACACTAGCCTTTTCATGTCAGTTTGCTGTAAAAAATAAAAAAAGCCGATAGTGTCAACAGAAATAGAAGTCAATCAGGCAGATGCTGGCGGAAGCTTTATTTATTTCCCTTTAAGCACACGGCTGCTTAGAAACTCAAACATTATCTCCACTAATGAAGGCAAAGTGAAAGTGAAAGTCCACATGAAAACAAAAGTGAAAGTAGAATCCCACAATAGCAATTGATGTCAGGTTCCTTTCTAAAAGCCTTTAATTTCCGGCGATGCAATTAAACCGTAAGTATTCCCAGTGTGACTTGTTGGCAACTCAATAGACTTGCATGGATGAGCTTCACTGATTTGTTCAAAAGTTAGCTTTGAAATAAGATGAGATTATTAATCTAGCAATCATATTCACTCAGCCAAAGGCAATCCTATACTGACACACAAGTATCTCTCATCATCATTATCATAATCATCATCATCACCACCATAGGGACAAGAAACCATAGTCAGTGTAATCAGAAGAGTACGGTTGAAACAGACATGATATGTTAACTTCCGAACCTGCTGGCCATGGATCAGGTGATCTGAGATGGCAGAGATCAACCAGACGTGCTGACCTACACAAAATGTAAGCAACCAGCTACAACCAACAACAAAAGACCAATGTAAAAGGAAGGATAAGTAGGTCTGATTCAACGTAAAAAAAAACATAAGCTTTCATTCTTTTAACAGCTAGTTTTATAGATATACTAGAAGAATGCACGGTTCAGGACGGGGAAAATTAATTCCCTGAACGGATCAGATTTGCACCACTTCTATGTCCCCTTACAAAGATTGAAATCAACATATAATTCTACTCAACCTCATGTCTAGAATCCTTATTCTAATTTTGATTCTAGAAAACGTTTAAAATTTAAAGCTTATGCATAAAGGGTCTTTAAAAGTTGAAATTTAGGGAATTTCGCTTAATAGATGTTTACGGACAATCAAATTTAATGCAAATCTGAAATATTTGAATTTTAAAATTTGAGGGTGTGCCCATATTATGCCGTTTAAAACCCTTTAAAATACTCCAAAGTAACTGAAATTTGGTGAGTATTTATTAATTGATGCCTAATACCTATTGTTAAAATTTCACAAAAATCGGAGATATCTGAATTCTCACGGGGGACTTCCACTCCTCCTTTGCCCGTTTGCATAAATCTAAATCAAACTAAATGTAGCCACCATTTGTTCCAAAAATTATAATGATCGGTTCATTCGTTTAGTAGTGAATCCTGTTCATACAACTATATAAACATATACATAACTTTATACAAATAGAGATAACAATAATCTATCATATTTACCTATTATATAAATGGAAACTCGTTATTCTGTGTGTGAGTCCGGCTAAAAGTCAGAAACCACACAAGATGCACTTACAAATCTTACATCTTTGGATTCAGTGTAACCTCGACCTCATTATGACGGTAAAAAATCTGTAATGTTCATTTCCTTGGGGTCACCAAAGTAGTGCAGGGACGGAGAGAATAAATTACTTTTTTTTTCATTCTCTAATTAGGTCAAACCAGGGTCAGATTTTTTTAAATTTTTTCTATTATATTGAACAAGTTGCTAGAGAGTGAGAGAGGGCAGCAGTAAGATAGAAAGAAGTTTTAAAAATAAGATGTTAAACATTTTTTTTTAAAACTCTTATATTTTGAATAATTTTGGTTATTCGGACTACATTTCTCATCTTGAGTGTTATCACAATGTTTCGGCTGCTGTAACCTCCAGCCTCTTCAGGTGTATCTCTTCGAACTCGGGAATATTTCTGTCGAACTCGGGAATCTGGATGAGAAATGTAGTCTGAATAACCAAAATTATGCAAATTATCAATCGTCATCTCAAAAATTCAGAAATATAACTCTTCTATTTTGTTATCCATGTTCTCGGGTACGTAAATCATAAATGGGGGTAAATCATAAATGGGGGTAAATCATAAATGGGGGTAAATCATAAATGCGGATAAATCATAAATGCGGATTAACTTCTCACTTTACTACAGTTTCATGGTTCACTTGTTATACATTTACATTTGACATGATTTAAACTCCTTGGGAAATTGGCTAGACAGCATTTAAATTCAGTCGCATACCTACATTCCATGGGTTCATACCTTTCCCCATGTTATTAGTGCACACTTGAAAAACAGATCCTGTAGGATTTGAACTCGGCATAACTGATTTATTGGAATCAGTCAACGTACACAATCGATATATTTGTTTGGTTAGGTTATTTTTGTTTTAAGGAACAGACTCAGAGATCAAACTGGGTTTGAAATAAATTCCAAGTACCAATGAGTATATCTGATAGAGAGAGAGAGAGAGAGAGAGAGAGAGAAAGAGAGAGTGGGGCAGAGAGAAAAAAGTTAGGGGAGAAAGAGAAGGTCAGAGAGTGTGAGAGAGAGGGTGGGGTAGAAAAAAAGGTGAAAGAGAATGAGAGGGTGGGAAGAGAAAGGGTATTGGTAGAGAGAAGGGGGGAGAAGGAGGTAGAAAGAGAAGGGTCGTAGAGAGAGAAGGGGGAGAAGGAGGCAGGACGAGACAAAAAGTACTGGTTGTGATTTGTATTCAAGCCAATTTTCTCACTTTGTTTTTTATCATTTGCACTTAAAAATTTGTGTCTTATTAGATTAAGGGAATTAAATTTATCGAATTAGAGTTAAAAAAACGTTGTACATTTGAATAGTATAAAAAAAAAGAAATGTGAAAGTTAAAAAAAGAAAAGTAAGATCGTGTGCTGGTGAGATTCAGGTGGAGACACCTTAAATAATAATAAAAAAAACTTTAAAAACCCGAACTCTTAAAAGAAACAGAAGAGTAGTGAATCTTATAAGGTTGGCTATATGACACAGGCAACCTTTATAATAAGATTCACTACAGAAAAACGTCACGCACTTTTCCGGTCTTATGTTCGTGCTCAGCAGAGTAGGCACTACCTACCTCTGAACCCCTTGACCGAAATGGCTCAAGCTTTCTTCCCTCTCCTTAGAAAAGGATGCTTCGACAGTGCTCTGGAGGCAACCGTAGTTTTATGTTTTGTCTACTTACTTAAAATATTGTTGAAATTCTGACCATTTCATCTAATCCTCGCAAGGAGTTGTTCATCGCCGACTGACAATCTCATGAACTCTTATCCTCAAGTGGCCTTTGGGCCTTGATAAGTGATGGTACATTAGCAAAAAAGAAAAGACAATTATATAGAGTCATCGTTAACGGTAACAACATATTTTAAAAAAACATTGCTGTGCATATGCATTAAACTGGCCCAAACTTAAAATTCGTTAGACTTACACTCTTTTGAAAATCGCTATTATTAAATTTCAAAACTTTCATTTCTTATAATCACTCTATTAATAAAACTATCAGACATCTTTCCTGTGTTTCTCACCTATACGTAATTTTGATAAATACACATTGAATTATTTTTTTTATTATTCAAATAAAAAAGGGAAAACTTAAACGAATTTTTAAAATTTTATTTTTAAAAAAATGTAAACGCGATTAGATTTTGAATTAAGTATTCCCCGCTGGGCAACGCCGGGTAAATACACCTACTAATATATATGCTATTAAATAAATGCTAAAAATTACATTAAAATTAAATTTTCTTTGGATTTTGTGATTTAAAAGAATTAGACAATGATGTAATATAGTGAACAGCCAAGAAATCTATATATTGTGTGTATATATATTATAAAATCCCGAAACAGTTTTCATGGTAAACAACTGACGATCCCTTATATAAGAAAACATATATAAAAATATATTTATATTAGAGTAAATTCTTGGAAGTTAACTAATATAATGATTGCAGTAAATTGATTGACTTACTAGACAAAAATCTTTCAACGAAAAAAAAATTTTTTTCTTTTTTTTTCCCCAGTTTTGAAAGTTAAAAAAACTTCCGAGACTATATATATATATATATATATATATAAAACATAACTTTTACTAAATAGATGAAAATATAATTTTCTATTAACTTGTGTAGTTTTACAGTACTGAAACTTTTTGCAAGTGTTTTTTTTTTTCATTGCAGAATTTGTTTTTGAGCATTAAAGGCTTGTAAAAATTTTTTTTTAAATGGCTGACCACGTTAGGACAAAAACTGATATACTGCAAATTATATTGAAATAAAGAAAAACTTTAACACAGTTTTAGTAAGTCAAACATATAGAGATCGATCGAAAATTAAATTTTAATGCGTCACAGTTATTAGTTTACATTTTTTGTTAACTTTCGACTTCTTGATTGTTATCTATGACACAAAGAAGCTAAAGACCACATCTGACGACATCCATATTGAATTGTTATATGTTAAAAGAAGCAGACATAGATGCAATCTTTTATTGAAGAAGAAAAACTTTAAAACACTTTCAAAATATTTTCTTGCGTTTGGTAACAGTTACTTATTGTATATTTTGTTTGTTTTGGATTTCTCTGCTGTTAAGTATATTACATCAGTGCCAAAAATGCATTGGTTTATATACAAAGAGAACTCTTCTAGTGAGGGCACCTGTATAATAGATTGGTGCAGGTAGGGATGAACCCCAAGCGCCGACGCTAGTAGACATATTCTAATAACGATATTTTAAAACCACTACATAAATACTTATCCTCTAAAGTGTTACGTTAATTAACAAACAATTTGAATAATCTAGTAATATTTTATTATGTTTAAATACATTTCTATATTGAATCCAACAGATTATTTGTTTTAATTTAAATAATTCAGTAATGTTCAATAATAATAATAATATTTAATAGAACCATTTAATTTTTACTTATTTGAATAAGTTAATAAAATAAAATTTAACATTTTTGCTTAAATTGCATAGAGTTTCTGTTTTCTTTCATACTTGACGAATAATTCGTAGTAAGAAAGATAAGGCTAGAATTCAGATATAAATAAATAGTTGCAAATGATACCCGGCTGTAAAATTAAAAAAAAAGCCTCCAATAAAAACCTATAAAAATTTATTATTTTCATTTTTTTTTTACATTAATTTTTTTTATGGAACTCACTCCAGACAAGGCATGAAGCCATTTGATGTAAGGAGCTAAAAAATATTACTTCAAGGTCAAAAACTAGCCAATAATAAGTTAGATGGATAAATTTCCTACCCAGAAAACAGCAATTCTTCCCCCTTTGTCAAAAACATCGCTCATGGAATGTGAGGACTAAAGGACAAAATAATGGAAGTAAGAGCTACAAGAATGTCGAAAGTAAACCCAGGGTCCACTTTCTGCTCCCTTCAATTTATTAAAAAAGAAATTAATCTAATTTTTACAAATGAAGATTAGCTTAATTATAAGTTTCTTTAGATTTGAATACGCTAATATTTTATGTGATTATTTGGACTACTATGATCATCTTGGTTGTTATATTCACAACGTTTTATCCAACGTAACATTCGACCTTCTTCAAGTGCATCTTGTCGAACTTGGGGACCTGGAAGGAATTTCAAATCGAACTCTTTATTCAATCCATGGGGTAGATTGTTTTCATCCTGTCAGCCATGACTGTATAGAAGTACAAAACTTGAAAACAATCTATCCCATGGATTAAATAATGTGTTCAGTTTGAAATTCTGTATTCCTTCCAGAATCCAGCCCAAACATTCCAGAGTTTGAAAAAAAAGGACCTGAAGAAGGTCGCAGATTACGTTGTGAAAATAACAACCCGGTGTGAATGATCGGAAAAAATCCAGATCAATCGTTATTTAAAAATTTCTGAAACAATATTTTTTTTGTTAAGTTACGAATACAACTGAATTAAGAGAAATGCCCAGCCACTAGTTCCGGTACTGCTTGTGCTTAGAGCATCAATCATGAAAACGGCTGTCTCAAAATATTGCATTACTTAAGCCATAGTTGCTGCTGCATTGGATGAAAGAGAAACAGAGCCAAGGAATAACAAATTTATAGCTGGGGGGGGGGGATAAGAGTTTCTGATGGTTATCGTGAAGTTAGACACTTTATGAGTTTATGTTTGGTAATCTGGTGTATATCTGGAGGAGGAGGAGAATCGGCACTCTGTTAAATTATGAAGGTGACTTTCAAAACCCATCTATAAACCTGTAATCAATGCCTGATAACAAAAATCAATTGTCAGGGAAGCGCTCAGAAGCACGGTTGTTCCAGTTCAATAATAAATAAGGACTTGTTTTATTCATACAGATATAAAAGCGTGCCTAGTGTCATGGAATTCTAGCGGAAAGCATTAGAATATGTTTACTTTGTTTTTATCAAAGATTTCTGAAGAGTTCTCTGGGAAGAACAACTTATTCTAAAATCTATGAGTGCCTGATGAAAATTTGCAAACTGGATTTATAGACCGTATGTTTCTTCCAATACATATGGTTGCGAAAAAAACAATATTGGAAAATTAATTAAAATTTGACATGTCTTGCTAAAATAACTTAGCATCATCAAAAATCTATTTTAAAATAAAATCTACAATATATGCATATACATACCTACTATACCGGCATACTACTCTTCTCACTCCTCCTTCCCCTCTTCTCACATAGCTACTATACACAGCATCTACTGCCTCCTTCCTTCTACCACTGTTTCTCCCCCACCCCCTCGACATCACCAAACGAATATGGTCGCAGCCATCGACCGAAATATCTTGGTCCAGCTATAATGATATGTTTGTGTCCTTATTTTTACTAGCATGTTACCATACTTGTCCATATTTCCATAACCAATTTTACACTAATATATATATATATATATATATATATATATATATATATATATATATATATATATATATATATGACAAATTATAAGGATGAAATAAATCTGAAAGGATGAGCAAAAAATGGCAAGAGGGATGATCAAAAACTCCAAGTGGTATCTCAACGTTTTGCTCAACTGCTGTGAGAGCTTTTTCAAGAGTAACAAGAAAAAGTAGCAAAAAAAACAACAAAAAAACGAGACAACTTGTACAAAACGTTGAGATGCCATTTGAAGGTTTTGATCTTCCTATTTCCTTTTTTTTTCATATATAAATATATACACCCACACATGCATTTCTGTACATACACTGTGCAATTAATGAGAACACCTTGGCTATCAAAACAACGTTTGTATGAAAGCAGGTTCAAATTCTGTCAGGATGTGATTATTTTCAAGCTGCACGCTGAATATATCCATTAAGACGCGATCTGTGATTGAAAATTGATTCCATTAATGTAGCTGTCAACATTCTTCTTTATAATCATATATATGTATTATATATGCAGATATATAAACAAAGATAGCTGCTCTTTCTGAGTAGCGATTTCTAAATCTCTTTTTGAATGGAATCAATGTGAGTTGTTTGTTTTGGGGACTTTTGTTTACTGCATCTATATATAGAAAAATATTTTAATAATATTAATTATTTTTTTATCTACAGACACTACGGTTTCTTGCTTTTACAGTCATCAGTGTAGGAGATGATAATTACTGCTGGTCGAAATGTATATATATATATATATATATATATATATATATATAGAGAGAGAGAGAGAGAGGGGGGGTATTAGAAGGCTATCACAATGCAAGAAATGGACATATGTCGGCGTTGAGAAGTAAGACAAAAACTAGTGATTTTAATTATATATTTTTTCAAAAACTTTTTTAATAATTTTTTTTTCCTATATAGCAAATCTTACTTGATTAGGCAAGACTTCAAAACTGATCTAAACTGTGTGACCGTGTTCCATAATATATTTCGAGGAAGACCTCTTTGTCAAATGGTAGGTGTTTCAAATCTCAAAAAACGTGTGGATGGCAATATTGCTTATAATGCAGTAAATATTAATATCCGCAGCAAGTGTAATAAAACTAAAACTATAACTGATTTTTTTTTAATCATTTTCATTACTTATTTAATTTATTTTTTTATTGAATATTTTATATTTGAACCCATATATATATATTCACATATAAAAAAGTTCTACTAAATAGGTTATATCAATAACATGAAGAATCAACTACTCAGAGTCAGAACAGATCCAATCCAAGACAGATCTTGCACACACAAAGGGCTCGATATCCTTTTTGTTAGTGTTTTAATAAAGTCCCTTTTAAATATTTATTATTGTTATATACATATGTATAAAATTGTAAACAAGTATTTTGAATGTAATACTCTAAATAGTTTTGTGCAAAATGTGTATATATATATATATATATATAGTGCCAGCTCGTTACGATTAAACTCTCACCAATTTATGTAGTTGTTCATTAGGTTAGGACGTCGGAATTTGAATTTAAAAAAAAAACATGACTTTTATTCCGGGTTTTGGAATCCTGCGACTGGTCTGAATAATTATCTCTACACTGACAATTTCGGAAGAATGAAACGTATACGTATGTAGATAAATTAATATATATATATATATATATATATATATATACTCATCCAGAGACAGTTGTTTTATAATTTTATGGCTCAGCAGTCAGTTTCAACGTAGTAAGCATACCAATCCAGAGATTCGAAACCCTGATCCCAGATTATTTCAAATCATGACAAGAGATGCCGGATATCTTACCATCTGAGCTACCAAATTCATGACTAAGAATGTAGGAAATTATATCGCTTTTCATCTGTTTATAAATTATGATGCTGGTAACTTAGAAGAACTCAATTCTTTTTATGGAATAGTATTGCATTATATACAATAAGAAAACCAACTTCTTAAAATCAGAACAGAACCGAATTAAGACAGAAGATCTTGGATAAACAAAGGCTTCAATATTCTTTTGGGTAGAGCTATATCAATAATAAAGTGTTAAGTTGTACTTAGCTTAACACTTTACTGCATTTGAAAAAATAAATCACTGCTTGCACTCATACATAAGGATAAAAAACGCACGAAACGTATGCCATGTGTACAAGCATGGTTAATTCTTTGGATTCGTTTTCTAAGTGATGCCAGATGCCAGAGATCAGACAGCCACACTTCTGATGATCGCTAATGTAATCGAGTATGGTACTGTCTAAATCTAGAAATTTTGTGCAAAGTGAATATATATATATATATATATATATATATATATATATATCATAAAATATAGGCATGCACCTAAAAGCACAGAGGATGCAGAATACAATAATAAAATAAAAATAAAGACATATTTTTTTCTCATTTTTAAATATATATATATATATATATAGTGTGTGGATTTCAATTTTGTGTAGAGAATCTGAATAACAGAGCTCAATGTAATTCAAACAGAGCAAAACAGAATTATAAAAAGAAAAACTATACACACATTAAGGTTGTACACATAATAACTTATTTCGACCCCTTTAATTAGGTCTCCTCAGATGTATGGACAACCACGTCAAAAATTTTAAAAAATAACAACTTAACGCCAACTATTTCGTGGTCCATACTATGTCATTCGAACACTCCTAAAGGATTTAGACATAGATGCAATTTGTGCCTGGAGGAAAAAATCAGAATACTAAAATATGAAGACAAGAACATTTTAAATAGACGAGACGAACTGATGGCTAAATGTAGACACAGGCACAGGTTTAAAATCAACAGCACGTTTTTAAGTTTTTTGAAATTAACAATTCTTTTAAAGTATAGTTACAATAAAAGTTATAACTGTAAAGGTAAATGTTAACAAATTAGTAAATTTTTTTTTTTTTTTTTTTTTTTTTTTTTTAGTAAAACTCTAGTTTGTAAATTAATCGTGCTTAAATGTCGCCAAACTTTAATTCCGTATTGACGTTATAACCAATTAAGTTTTCTTATAATTTCCTATATAAATCGAAATCTACGTCCTGAATTTTCGTCTTTTTATTTCTAATCATAAATAATTAATCGTGAACGCCAGAATCTTTACCAATTTTGTAAATAAACCGTTTTTAAATTGTCGCTAAACTTTAATTCCATAGTGTAAATCATCCCGAATCTTGACGCTATATAACTTAAATTTTTAATATGTTCTAATCTAAACCGAAATCTTCGTCCTACATTTTCGTCTTCTAATTTTTAATCGTAAATAATTAAACGTAGTTTTTAATCGTGAACGCTCGAATATTTCATCATATATTTTTACCCATAAAGCTCACATTCGAAATTTTAAATGAGATGATTTATTTGTTTAAATAGCAAAAAAGAATTCCTTTATATATTTTTTTATATTTTTTTATATTTCTGCATATATTAAAAAATTAATCTTACTTCTGTCACCCCTCCTCGATTATTTTATTATTTTATTATTTTAACATTTACCTCCTTTTTACATAGACCAATCACAAAAGTGAATTTATCTTTATCTTTTTAAGACGATCAATTTCTCTCATTATTTGTTTTTTTTGACGTGGTTGTCCATACATCTGAGGAGACCTAATTAAAGGGGTCGAAATAAGTTATTATATGTACAACCTTAATGTGTGTATAGTTTTTCTTTTTATAATTCTATATATATATATATATATATATATATGATTATTATTGATAAATATTCTTATATCCATAGACATATATAGGTTTCGCGTTTTTATTTAACGTTTGTCAGTATCGAATTATGTAACCGTATCGCCTGTCAAACAATTCGAACCCCGGATCCATGTATTATGAACCCTGGTCTCATAACCATTCAGCCAATGCGGCGATCACGTCTTGTATTCTTTCAATGTAAACACAAGTACTCTGATTCTAAAGATAATTCTATCTCCCAAGGGAAAGAACCAGGCAACTGAATAATTAATTTATTATCTCTTGAAAGGGGTCAACTTTATAGGAGCTTAATAATTATTTATAAATAAATATTTTTATATCCATCGACATATATGTTTCGCGTTTATATATATATATATATATATATATAACACGCGAAACATCAAGTTAATATCGCCGCATCTTTGACAGCCATCACACATTCAGATATAAGCTGTGTGGTCTTTTGATTTCCTTTTCCCTTCACCCTTTTTTATTTTTATTTTCATTTTCTCCCTCCCCCTTCTCTCCCACCCACGTTCTCCTTCCTTTCCTTTTCTCTATCCTCAATGAATTTTTAATTTATATTTTTTAAAATTTTATTCTATTTTGATTTCATTTCATTTCATATTTGATTTTAAATTTAACCACTTGACTTTCCAAATTTAAAATTTTCTTTTCTCCCACATTTCATTCTTCCCAAATGGTATCTGAGGTAAAGATCAGATTTTCATTCTTCCTGATGCGATCTCAGTTTCTAACAGCTGTTGATCGATAACATCGACATGCCAGTGTTGCAGATTTTGTACATGTCTGTATAAATAAAAATGATATATATATATACACACACACACTAGATGTACATATTTGGCGTTGACCGGGAGTAAAAGAAAAAAATGACTAATGTGTTTATGAATAAACGGTAACAAATTATGGTGACTTGAATTTTGTAACCAAATTATTTTATGAAATAGAATTTTTTTCAAGTTCGTTTTAGTAACTGGCACTAATCAATTAAGAGTAACAAACAAATAATAATGGACAATTAATGTGGAGGCGAAAAACACGCGCACACTCACGTGCTTAATTTAATTAAATATTTAATTCTAAAAAACTCAAAGGAGAGAATGCACTCGATAAATCCCTTTTAATCTATTTAGTTGAGTAAAAGAAAATGTCTCCATGCTAACAGTTTTCTTAGCCGAAATAAGTATTTTCAGAAAAAAACTGAAGCGAAATATGATAAATGTGTGCGAATAACATAGTGAAAGAAAAAAAGGCTAGTCCAAATCAAGTATCGATATGTCAGATGGATTGTTATTTAGGTTTGTCTTTGAAAACCTGAAAAGATAACTTTATATGTTATATGATATATATGACTTTTTATTATATGAAAGTATGGGTTGTGTATAAAATCGATTCAAGAGCCATAAATTATGTTTGCTGACCTGAAACCGTGCATCAAGGAAAGGGATCAACCTTCAAAAGATTAGAACAGTATGCGATTTTCCTTATCCTCAACTCACTCAATAAAATAGCTATCATTTTTTTTTCTGACAAGTCTAAATTATTTACAATGATTAAGATAACAAAAGGTCTACAAGGGCTATCTTTGTTGGATTGATCTAAGCAGATAAAATCTTACACAGAGGATCAACTTAAAATAAACCTTGTTTATATTGGGAAAATGTAGTGAGAGTATTAGACAAGATATCCTTCTGGACACCCAGGCAGATGATTAGGCAATGTTATGCTGTCTGACAGCAATTTGAAGGATGATTGGTTGTCTAGTCTTGAATTCTGAAAATGGTTTATTGATTCTCTGTTTTTAGTTGTGTTGTTTTCACCTGAGTGCCTAAATCCAAAGTCTGCAGTTCTCCAATTTTGCTATATTAGACCAACATCATATTCTATCAAACTTGGAGCATTTCATTATATCGCATTTAAATGATGCTATTCATTTATTTATATTTTTTACGATACTGATAACCAAACGTACTCAATTCTTTTTACGGAACAGTAATGCTTTAACGTTAAGTCGAAACCATAATTTCTTTCACCAGAGTACTCCACTCATAGGACATGCACACACACAAACATACATACACATATAGGTATATAGATATGGTTGGCATCCGTCTGTCTTAGGAAACAATGGAGCTCTGCACCTCAGATGATTCTGTTGCCGAATTGTAGCGTCTGGTGTGACTGTGCAAGCCTATCTTGGAGTGGCAGGCTCTGTTGCAGTTGTCACAGATATAGGTGGTGTCTGGTTGCAAGAGCTCTGTTGCAGCTCTCTGCCACCTGTGCTCCCTCCTCTCCCTCCATTGCTGGTCTCTTATTTCATCATTCCTCTTGGAACATGCCTTTACAGCTCTTCCCAGTACTGCGATCTTCAGCCACAGACTTCAAACCTGTTGGGTCGATGCCACCTGCCCTCATGTCTCGCTATCATAATATATATTACTTATCCACAGCCTAATCAGTGTAACTAGACATAACGAGATTCGAAACCAGGACACCAGCAGTTTCTTTTCCACTGACTGAACAAACGAAACTGCTAATGACAGTGGGATAACTTAATGCATATTTAAATAAAGCTATTCATTTATTTATATTTTTAAGATTCTGATAACCTAAAGTTCTCAATTCTTTTTACGAAAGAGTATTGATTTGATGCTAAGTATATCCATGATTTTCTCCACATGATATATCTCTATATATATGCACTTATTCCCTCCCCCATTTATATTTATTAAAAATTTTGACTCCCTCTTCTAATTTTATTATTTGTATCTAAAATTAACCTATAGACACTTTGATACTAGTTCAGCACTTTTGTTTAGTTAATTATTAAAATTAGGGTATTGCAATGTGGCAAGTTTTTCTTCTATACATAACTTTCATACCACACTGTTTTTAAGAAAAGAGAAAGTAAACAAACATCGATATTATATATGACCCAAATGCCCACGCATCGAATAAGTTGGTCACAAATGCCAGTTTCTACCAAAAGCTGATTAAATTTGGAATTCTTAATATTAATATTCATAGTTCTACTTTTGGGAAAGTAAAACAGTTAGGAAAAGTACCAAGTTTGTTTCATTTCTTTTATGGCATATTAACCTTTTGTTATATATTATTATTGGCAATCACATGTTTTGAAGTGTAGATATGATTAATGGGTGATATACGTTGGGGTTAGCTGCAGAAACAGATAGCTTAGTCGGATAGAACAGATTTGAAGTTAAATAATCAGCTGTTGCCTTTAGTGAAGAAGGGTGCAATCTAAAGCCAGGATGGATCAGGGCATTTAAGTCCTCGTGAGAACGGTCCAGTTAGAAGAAATGAAGATCTAATAGTTCAGATTAGAATGGCTACTTTGTGTTGCCCGGGGCTATTTTAAAACAGAAGAGTTAAAATTGTGTAACATTTTTCTTATGAAACTTCTCTCCCCTAACCCATAACTACCCCCCTCCGACAGAACACATACTAAACTTTGAATTATTCTTTTTTGCACAAAATATAAAAAAATTATACTCAAGACAAATTAGGCACAAGGCCATCAAAAGTGTGGGAACATGGGTGTCGTTGGTCATCCTTGGTCTATAGTGATAACAATGTCTATCCTACTCTTAACTAGAATCATCACAGTCACTACAATACCACATTTACACCAGGGGCCGTCCTACTTAATATCCACAAACTGATTTGAAAATTTTAATGTTCATATATATATATATATATATATATATATATATATATATATAGAGAGAGAGAGAGAGAGAGAGAGAGAGAGAGAGAGAGAGATATAAACAAGAATTTTATTGGAATAAAACGGGGCATGGGGAAAAAGCAAAAAACAAAAAGTTTGGTTAGTGAGACCCTCCTAACCCTTTCCAAAGTATAGTCCGCCCACTGTTTTTCAGTTTGTTCAGAACCGAAAACAAGCAGGTCAATCTCTAAATGGAAGTGGGATCTAGGTGGGGGAAAAGAAAACAAGTGATGGAGTATGCATAATGGGTGGTGTCCTTACACTTTGATCTTAGCCTGAAGGCCAAGAAAGTATATTTTAGTTAAAGTTTCAGAAGTAAAATCTCCCTAAATGGCGACCCTACCTTCCAACTAATTTGGTTCCTCATGACCTCTAAAGAATATTACAAAAAAAATGTGCCCGTATTCTGTCCGAGGGAATGCTGAAAAAGAATATATTAGCTTTGTGAGTGTGTCTTGTGTAGTTTCTGAATGGACACACACAAATAGACAACTGCCGTTTATGTAATAGATGACAGTGATATAGTGTAACATAAAATCATTGTCCTTCATAAATACATCGGATTGTTAAAAAAATATTAGCCTATTTTTGCTAAGTTTTATACAAAATTTGACATGCTTAATAATTGATGGGTACTCTATTCATTTCTAATAATTTTTTAAGAACACAATTTTGAACTAGAGAAGCCCTTAATAAGGAAGAGGGAAACAATGAATGCATATATTTTTCTTGCTGGTCATAACGCTCTGCAAACAGCTGCTTATATCGAGAGAGCATGAGGAGAAGGGTCTACAAGTGACCGGACAGTATGTTACACATGGACACACAAGGCTTCTTTTCAATGGAGGATTTATTAGCTTTATGTAGCTGGTAATATCAACAAAGCATGAAAAGAAGTGTCCACAAGTGACTGAACAGTATGTTGGTTTCAGAAAATTCTCTAGTAGTAATGGAAGCCTTGAAGAAGGTAGAGGGCGGCCATACACTCTTAACAATGAACGTTTGAAATCAATTGTTGAACGAAACCCACTAAAGTGGCAGACAAATGTCTAAGGTACTTAATGGTATTGTTTCAACACTCTCCAACCATCTGAAGCAAATTGTTAAGGTGAAACAACTCGATAAATGTGTTCTGCATGAACTACATGAATAATAAATGTTTGTTTCTGAAATCGGTCATTATTTTCCGAACAACATAATACCAGCTACCCTAGGGGGGGGCGGGAAGAATCAAAAGAACACTGTTACCTCCCTGACCCACGAAAATGAAGTACACACAGTAACTGCATGGAGCAGATATATAACACTTGAACATTTAATGCTGACAACTAGCCAGCAATTGTTACAGACTTATACATTGGAAAACAGTGATAAATATCAAATGTATTTAAGGTTTGCAATCTGTATTGATCGCACTCATGCTTCCAGAGGAGATTGTGGCCTCAACAAAATTGAGGATATACCAAGTGCTAATATGCAGAATATTTCTGTATGGCTGAGAGAGAAGATCTTCACATATTCAAAGTTTTCAATATGTACTGCCTATGCCAGATTCTACGCGTCCACCTCTCCAACCAAATCTCAAACGACACCATCTGTGCAAGATACAACACCACAAGCATCACAGAGACTTTTGTGAAAAGGAGACTTTGCTGGTTTGCACACATTCTTCGATGCCCTAAGAAGGAATTGGTCCACAAGTTGATAGCCCCAATCGTACCCGCTGACCGGAAGAAGTACCAGGGCAGCCAACTGAAAATATTGATTAAAAGGGGTAAAGACAGACATAAAGCTAGGAGCTGGCTCTTGTGTTTTTTTTGTATTTGTAGCTAAACTTGGAAATGGCTGAAGTATACTGCAGATTCAGTTGCAGATCGGCGTGGGTGGATCGCCATGATGCGGGACGCAGTGAACTCGTTTAGAGCCGCCTCAACCAACCGTTGTGTCGATATCAAAAGATAGTAAATGTTATGGGGGTTAGTATTCAAGTATGTGATAAATTAACAGCACGGTAAATATAGTTTGAGTAGAGTTTTTCATTTTATAGTTTCCTCTATAGACTAACTTCTTTTAGAAAACCGAAGATTTCAATTGGTTCGATTCGATCAAACAGTTATTTTAATCTATCGGACTGATAATATTTTATTCCTACTCGGCACAAATACCCCCAGTCTATTAATATATAACAGACTGAATATATCCCCTGGCACGCTGTGCAGATTATTGAAGAATGAGTGTCCAAAATACCTAATAATGCAAAGAATTAAATATTGACACAAACTCATATGAGAGATGTGTCTGACGGTCTTTTACATTTTTAACATATATATTAATCCTTATATGTTCTATATAAATATATACACATATATATCTATATATATACACATATATATCTATATATATAACATACATATATATATATTATATATCTATATATACACATATATATTATATATCTATATATACACATTTATATCTATTATATATCTATATATACACATTTATATCTATTATATATCTATATATACACATTTATATCTATATATACATATCTATACATATATATCTATACATATATCTATATATATATACATATATATATACTAGAAAAAAGCTTATGTAAGATTGTTTGAGTCAGGAACAAGCGACATGGGAAAATAGCTTTACTACTTGTGATGTTAGTCCATTTTATTTATAATAGACTTACTTTTTGTTATAACCTTCGACTGTTAGTAAGTACAGAGAACAAGAAAGTGGGAGAGAGAGAGAGAACGAGAAAGTGTGTGAAAGAGAGAGAGAAAGAATGAGAAAGTGTGTGAGAGAGAGAGAGAGATAACGAGAAAGTGTGAGAGAGAGAGAACGAGAGAGATAACGAGAAAGTGTGAGAGAGAGAGAGAACGAGAAAGTGTGAGAGAGAGAGAGAGAGAACGAGAAAGTGTGTAAGAGAGAGAACGAGAAAGTGTGTAAGAGAGAGAACGAGAAAGTGTTTAAGAGGGAGAACGAGAAAGTGTGTAAGAGAGAGAACGAGAAAGTGAGAGAGAGAGAGAGAACGAGAAAGTGAGAGAGAGAGAGAACGAGAAAGTGAGAGAGAGAGAGAGAACGAGAGAGAGAGAGAGAGAGAGAGAGAGAACGAGAAAGTGTGTAATAGGGAAAACGAGAAAGTGTGTGAGAGAGAAAGTGAAAGTAAAAATTATAAAATTGCTCTCACCATTTGAATAATACATTTTTTTTCACTTTCCCGATGAAAACAGTTTCAATTATGGATTATTATGAAACTCAATTCAATTTTGTGGATTAATATTTTTATAGAAATAAAACATGAATGTGGATTTATGCAATAAAAGTATTTTGTAAAACGCAGGAAGTTTTGACAGTTTTATTCAAATTTTAACCCTTTTAAAAAAAATTTCTTCCGTTAAAAGCAAGATCTTATGACTCTAAAAATAAATTATTTTTGCACTCTTTTGCCTCCAGTTGGCAGATGAGAATGTCACATGAAAACAACTTTTCATTGCGCCCCCTCCCCCTCAATGTTTATTCCTTTTTATCTGGAAAAAGTTTTATTTAATTGTGGAAAAAAACTGTCTGATCAAGTCTGTTTATAAAACAGATTCACTGAAAAAAAATGCTACATATTCAGGTGTGTATGTGAGTGAATATAAAGATAACATCCAACAGCATGTATAGACTAAATAAAATAGAATAATGGACAAACCACAGAATACCACAGGAAAAATAACATTAAAAAATATGCAGTAGACTAATATTTCGCTTCTTTTATTGAACAAAAGCTTCCTCAGAGTGAAGCAATGGTATATTTGATACCTTTTATCTAGAGACGAATAAGGAGATGGTTGGTAGAGTGGTGACCGAGATGGAGGTAGCAGTGGAGTAAAGGAAAGAGGTTGCGTAGACCAATTGAAATAGTACTGATTACATCATGAAAGGGGAAAGGTGAGGTCAGTAAATGATCACAAGATGGGCGGTAAAATGTGAGGTTAATAATATTTAGATATTTTGATAGAGTAGAGGAGTTATAAGACTGTAAACACACTTATACAAAGCGGAAGGGGGGGGGGAAGGCAAGCAGGAGAGGGACAGGGCAAAGTCAGAAGCTTGTGGAGGAAAATAACTCATTTGAACCCGTGCCAAAGTCAATACCATTTTCTTTGATGATCCGTTTTGCTAAAATAGACGTAATTTCAAAATAAATCCCATTCTTTGCTGATCATGTGGTTTGAATCACTGTTACATATACGGGTCTCATTTTCAACTAAGAGTCCCATAGACACTGACCTAGAAGCACTTGTGCAACAACAACTTTATAAATCTTGTCGTGATTTATACATGCTCTTTTCACCTCTAATGTAAATCAACTTCTGTGTTGGAGGCTGCCAGATCATTATTATTATTCAACACTTGAATTCACAATTATATATTGCTTAATGGACAGACAAACACTCATCTAATACATACAGAAAAGTCAGTCGGATTCTTGAAGTTAGACCACAATAACAATGCACATTGAACCTGACAAATCAATATTTGATTCTGCCTAGCCAATGAATTACGGAAAATTTGTATCTGTCTTCTTTACATAAAAAAGAAATTCCAATTGATTTCATTGATTACATATTTTATCCAATGCGATAATTCTTCCAGAAATAGACACTTAAAAAGATTCCCTGTTTATTTTCATTGGAGAATCAACGGAGATGCTTATCCAATGAAATCGTTCTCTTTGTTAAAATTATTAAATGAAAATAGCATACTAATTCACTTTAATCAAACCTTACATTTTATTTACATTTTGTATTCACTTTCATACTTAAACTTAAACACTTATTAGATATAACAGTAATTAGTCAAAGTTGCACGTTGTTTTATTTCATTAATATACACATTAATCATTTTCTTCAAATCAAAAAAATAAAAACGCACATTATCCAATTACAACCTTCTTGAAATGCATGGACACTTAATTGGCTATTCTGTGAGAACAAAAATAAAAAGATTAAAATGTTTGTGTGTATGTGATTACACGTTCTTTCTTACATCGCATTACTACAAAACGATTCATTTGCTTTGCAAAACTAAACATAAATAAATGTAATTCGTACATGCCTTGTACAATTAAAATACTACAAAGCATGCCGCATTGCATTGACAAAGAAATTTCTCAATTTGATTAGACATATATATTTTCGTATTATGCAAATCTCACCGAGACACAGGAAAGTAATTTGTATGTACATGCACCTTCACAAACCGGTGCTGGCAGAAAATATGTACCCTCTGAAAACATTGCATTTGCGAAAGGTACATGTAACTGACGTTGACTTAAATAATTCTGTTCTGTTAGTTTTTTTTATTTGCAAAACTATTTCAAACAAGAAAACAAAGAAAAAATCCTGATTTGCCGAATAAGTTATACAAAAATGAGAGGAAGGGAATTGACATAAACAGAAACCAGATGACTTTGCGTTATTAGACGATCATGTCTGTGTGTACATACAATTACAAGTGTTTTTACTTTTAGACAATTATAAAACACTTTTAGTTGTAACAATTTTTTCTAATTTTGCACGGCGTCTACTAGATTTTATTACAAAATATGTTTTATCAATTTAATTATCTTTAAAAAAAAAAAACTGGCTGCCACCTCACCACTACGACTACAGTAATTCGACCAGCTGATTCAGCCGATAAAGTGAACGCACTGTGAGGACTGAAGAACAACCCAGCTACATAACACATCGACTTCAGTAGTAATTTATAACACACAAACGTAAAAACGTAGAAAAATTCTATCTTCAATTCTCTACGAAGTACAATTTATTTGTTTGCTTTTTTTCTGTTCGATAAATATGCCTGAAAAAGTCAGCGATTTGAAACATTATTAAAATAAATAAAATCAGTTGCCAATCCATCGATAAAAGTGTAAAATATCTTACCTGTAAAAGCAGACGTTCATCCCCCCAGATGACGGATTTATTCCAGTCGATGACCTCTGAGAATGGCAGGATCCATCCATTGCTCAACAATACTGGGACACATGCAGCTTGCAAAGCTTCTAAATACCTGATAATTAAAAAAAAAAACATCATGATTCGTTGGAAACTTTAAAAAATAAAATACATGTATATCATAACAGGTCAATAAAAAAATTGTATTTGTTAAGTATTTCGTGTAGGGGTTGGCAAGGAGTCAGGCAGTTTACCTTTGAGGCAATCGTTTCTTCTGTGGGAAGAATAGCTAGACGGAATGTCAGAGGACAAAGAAAAGAAGTTTGTAAAGTTAGTCTAGGATTGTAAGGCAACAAGAGGTGGCTTAACTAAGATTACTTAAGAATCAGTGATAAACAAAGTAAGGGGTCGTGGGACCCCTATTTCTACAACCACCTAACAGTCTTCTTCCCGCCGCCAATAAAGATGTAGATAATACGAACAGCATGAATAAAAACGATCTCCCTCCGATTTTGAAAGTTAGGGTTAGGGTTAGGGTTTTGAAAGTTAGTGTTTTCCTTTGTGTTTATTGTGGCGATTCTGATTTCAAAACGAGAAGTCCTCAGTTCGGGAAGACCACTGTGGGTGAATGTATAAAGACACCAGGTATGATTTTATCTTATACTGAACTGTACTGATTGTGATATGTAGAGTGTCATAAATCCCCCTGAAGTTGGGGGGGGGGGTAATATTTAGAAATTATTTTCATTATCAATTCAATTTATTTTCTGTCTCGAGGATGAAGATCTTCTTTTGATACTTTCTGTGATGTTGCTGTATTCTTGAAGGAAAGGACGACAATTTTAAGATTTAATCAAATATTATTTAGTTGATTAAATGGATCTTTAATTGCTTAACTAGGAGTTGCCTCTGGATTATCTTTATGAGGGGGGGGGCGATAGGTGTGAACATTTATTTCTCAGGAAACTGCATAATGAATGGCTTCGTTAACATTCTTGTAAAAACTGAATTTAACTTCAAATCCCTACCATGTAATCTAGTTACGCTAACTAATCATATGTCTATTTTTCATATTGAGTTCTAGTTGAGCCTAAAGTCATCCCCAGTCAATAAAAGAGAGAGAGAAAGAGAAAGAGCGAGAGCGAGAGAGAGAACAAAGAAAATGTCTGTTTCAGAATTTTTGAGATAAGGATTGATAATTTGTATTATTCAGATTACTATCTAAGATGAGAATAATCCAAATAAAATATCTATATCCAGCTGAGAACAGAAAATGTCCAAATATTTTGGCAACTCCTAACGAAAAGAATTAAATGTCTTTTAGGGAAATAAAAAAATGGTAATGAAATCTTCAGTGAATTTGGGCCCAGGAGATTGTTTAAACGCCTTTGTATTACCTGCAATTAAGGTTAATTCAATTTCCAGCTAAATCTAAATTTACATTCATTCAGGAGATCATTGGAGATTTAGGAAGGGAAATACAAAAGTGAAGACATCCAAAAATTTGAGCCAAATCTTTGAAAGTTGGAAGTGAAAGAATAAAAGAAGGAAAACATTTCCTTTTCACAAAGAAATTTTGATCAGAAAGCGAAGAATAAGATTGGTGCCATTGAATTCGTTAGTTTTAAAATGACAAAAGAAAGAGAGAGAGTGAAAGAGAGAGAGAGATTGAGAGAGTGAAAGAGAGAGAGTGAAAGAGTGTGAAAGAGAGAGAGAGTGAAAGAGTGAAAGAGTGTGAAAGAGAGAGATAGTGAAAGAGAGAGAGAGTGAAAGAGAGAGAGAGTGAAAGAGAGAGAGAGTGAAAGAGAGAGAGAGTGAAAGAGAGAGAGTGAAAGAGAGAGAGAGTGAAAGAGAGAGAGAGAGAGTGAAAGAGAGTGAAAGAGAGAGAGAGAGTGTAAGAGAGTGAAAGAGAGAGAGAGAGAGAGACAGAAAGAGAGAGAGACAGAAAGAGAGAGAGACAGAAAGAGAGAGAGACAGAAAGAGAGAGAGACAGAAAGAGAGAGAGACAGAAAGAGAGAGAGACAGAAAGAGAGAGAGAGACAGAAAGAGAGAGAGAGACAGAAAGAGAGAGAGAGACAGAAAGAGAGACAGAAAGAGAGAGAGAGAGAGACAGAAAGAGAGAGAGAGAGAGACAGAAAGAGAGAGAGAGAGAGAGACAGAAAGAGAGAGAGAGAGACAGAAAGAGACAGAGACAGAAAGAGAGAGAGAGAGAGAGACAGAAAGAGAGAGAGAGAGACAGACAGAAAGAGAGAGAGAGAGACAGACAGAAAGAGAGAGAGACAGAGACAGAAAGAGAGAGAGAGACAGAGACAGAAAGAGAGAGAGACAGAAAGAGAGAGAGAGACAGAGACAGAAAGAGAGAGAGACAGAGACAGAAAGAGAGAGAGACAGAGACAGAAAGAGAGAGAGACAGAAAGAGAGAGAGAGAGAGAGAGACAGAAAGAGAGAGAGAGAGACAGAAAGAAAGTGAGAGAGAAAGAGATAGAGACAGACAGAAAGAGAGAGAGAGAGAGAGAAAGAGAGAGACAGAAAGAGAGAGAGACAGACAGACAGAGAGAGAGAGAGACAGACAGAAAGAGAGAGAGAGACAGACAGAAAGAGAGAGAGAGACAGACAGAAAGAGAGAGAGACAGACAGAAAGAGAGAGAGAGAGAGACAGACAGAAAGAGAGAGAGAGAGACAGACAGAAAGAGAGAGAGACAGAAAGAGAGAGACAGAAAGAGAGAGAGAGAAAGAGAGAGAGAGAGAAAGAGAGAGAGAGAAATAGAGACAGAGAGAGAGAGAAAGAGAGACAGAGAGAGAGAGAGAGAGAGAGAAAGAGAGACAGAAAGAGAGAGAAAGAGAGACAGAGAGAGAGAGAGAAAGAGAGACAGAGAGAGAGAAAGAGAGAGAGAAAGAGAGAGAGAGAAAGAGAGAGAGAAAATTTAAGAAGAGAGACGAGTAGGGTGGAAGAGGAGAGTTTCAGAGAGTGTAAGAGGATATGGGGGCCCTCAACCAGGTATGTGCATACCCATTTAGAAGGAAACTGACGTAAAACCTTCAGCTAAAGTGATTTCCCGGCATATTGACTGGCTATGTATCGGGGTTATAATCATGGAGGCTCAGAGAATGATACATGTATAATCTAATGATGTACAGATGTCTCTCTGGAGATCTCATCTATCGATCAAAATTTGATTCGCTCCTACCTGTGTGTTACAGGCCATGCAGATCTGCAGTTTTGTTAAAAAGAAGAAGCTACCCACAAAGTCATGGATTAGGAAGAAATAACAGTGGAGAAACGTGACCAGAGTGCAATCATTTGTGAAGATTACAGTAAAATCATTATATGTGTGTTCTAAATGTATGTGTGTACATGTAAATGTAGATGTATTTATCTGCATTTGAATGTACGTTTATGTATACATGTATAATCTACACACACACACACACATATATATATATATATTTTCTCTGTAATACAAATGTTGAATATGAGACAACTTATGTCTGGATATCCTTGTGTGGGTCCTTTCCATTCGTTGAATCAGGGTCTAATATTATTAATAAAAACGTACTCTCTTCTGACCCAAATAAAAAATATAACTTATCATTTACTACAATAAATTAAAAACTGCTAATCTTATTACTAATAATTCTTCCCTCTCGAAAAAAAACATATATGTTGGCTTGACTACTACAACTTTCTCTAGGAGGTCAACAATGCATTTATCCCCTACCAGCGCCATAGCTCAGCACCTTACTAATCAGCATTTCTGCCCCTGCTCCCAATTTCGAAAACTCTTAGTAGAAAACACCATAATATTAGAACATACCAATAATAAGCAAAAACTCTATATATGAGAAGCTTTACACATCAAAACCAAAAATACAGCCATTAACAGAATCAACTTTAACACTAGCGATATAATTCTAAAATGTTTATAGTTCTAACTTTAGTTGCATATTAATAATATAATTCCCGCTAAAACTACCTATTAATATCAACACAATGGTCTTTACCTGATTCCTATGAAGATGGACCCGGATGTGCCTGAAAGTGCTTAGGACAGCTACAGTTATGGCAGATTCATTGGTCAATTCCCCATCGAAACAAAGACCCTGATTCAGCAAATGGAAAGGATCCACACAAGGATATCCAGACATAAGTTATCTGTCATATTCAACAACATATATATATATATATATATATATATATATATATATATATATATATATACATATATATTATAGACGAGCTGTAGCGGCATTGCTCAGGATGCAGCAAGTCATTTTAATTTGTATTTTTAAAAAATTTATACAGAAAGATAAATAAAATTTTAGTTGTAAAGTAGACAACTCCTATTATATTCCTCAGTTGAAAATATCAGTTAATCTCTTGCTGATTTTTATTTTAGGTTAATATTTAAACATTTTTCATATTACTTATCGTCTGGGACAGACTAAGTAAATTTTGAAATAAACTGTAGCAAAGTATGTTATGATAGTGCTAATAACAGGGTACAACAACAACAAATGAAGAATGGCGTAGTTTGATTTGTCTATTTAAATGTTATTGAGCTAATTTTGAAAATCCGACAAGACAACTTTATATGTTAGATATATATACACACACATTATATCTTCTCCGTTTAATGTGTCTCTACCACATCAGATGTAGGTTGCAAATATATATATATATATATATCCCTACTCATGAGTTGAGCTCTTTAGTAAAAGAAATAGTGTATACTTAGTGTAAAACATTACTATTCATAATTAGAATAGAGTCCTCTCAGTAACCGGTAATGTAAACAAATGCAAAAACGTAAATGAAACGGTAATACCTAGTGTGGTATTTAGTCCTGGTCGGCCTATGCCGGCTTCCTCCTCCGAAGAAGTTTACAGGAAATATCAAATTTACAAGCGGTCTTCAGCCACATCTATGTGGTCATGGGAAGATGACATACAGTGCCTAGCATTCCCAAATAGTCACCCATCTGGTAGGCCAGACTCCACGTCGCTTAACTTTGCTGATCGAACAAGAACCGGTGTGCCAACGGGATTATGCCGTACAAAAAACATAATTCATATTTAATTTATATTTAAAGATTGCTAACTACTGTACAAGAGGTCAGGTTTCGAATCTCAGCTTGGAACACTCACCACGTCAAGCCACATGGAGGGGCCATGATACAACGAAACCACTGTTTTGCAGATGACTATATGTTTCTCTCTCTTGTTTCATTTTACTTAGGTCAAAATTCTCAGAAATTAAGAGGTCCCTTCTTGAGGCTAACACTTGATCTCTATATGAGATACATAGATATTCGAATATTTCATTAAAGTTCTCCTTTATGTCTCAAACGTTCAGTTAATAAAGAAGTTAGAACATTAATTTTCCTCTCCCCAATTGACCAGTTAACTCTGTTATAGAATATCTTTCTCGTGGTCTTTTGGTCTTAGTGGAATCCAGGACAAGAATTCATCTAGTCTGGTGGAGTATCCAGCTTAGTGCGGTTACTGGAGGCAACCTCACTTAGAGAAGGTGCACTATTTCCCGTTTAAGCCAGTGTGGGGTAGTCATACAGAGTGACTCTTATTTGTGATGCAAATACCATATTATTTTGAATATTTAGTCAGGGTTTACTTGTAGGGGGAAGTATCCTCATGGCAGGTTGTCCTGACAATCCCCTGTACAGAGAGACCAAAGACACTTGAAGACAGTATCTAGTAGGCATTCAAGTTCTGTCTTTTGTTTCATTTTATTTCAGTCGAGGTTCTCAGAAAACAAGGGGCCCCTTCCTGGGGCTAACACTTGATCTCTATATGAGATACATAGATATTTGAGTGTTCCATTAAAGTTCTCCTCTACCTCTCAAACGCTGAGCCAGTAAAGAAGTTAAGAACATCAATTTTCCTCTCCCCAAATGACGAGTTAACTATGTTATAGTATATCTTTCTTGTTGTCTCTTGGTCTTATCGGAAACCAGGACAAGAAGTCATCTAGTCTGGTAAAGTATCCAGCTTAGTGTGTGTCCACATCTGTATTTTTAAATCAGAATTTGCGGAAAATGCTGTCCCACAGACTTTACAAGAATAATGTTTCTCTCTTATATGTGTATGTGTGCGCACGTCCATGAACATACATTCTTCTTTCTGTGTTCGATGATAAAGTATATAAAGCAGAAATACAATGCGGCAATCACATTGTCGCACACATCTGCTTTTTCATGACTCTTCATTTGCCTGCATTTGTCTTTCCGACAGAATTCCGGTAGTGGTGGTTTGGGAGAGGGGGTGGTGGTGGTGTTGACTGAGACAAAGAACAAAAGGCAGAAAATTAACGCTAGAACTCCGAAGAGTTTCTGGAACAATCTTGCAGGCAGAAAAGAAATCGTCAAGTAAAGCAAAGAAAGTTCTTTTGTCTGTGGGACGTTTTCATTCAATCTAATAATAATAATAATAGGCTGTGCTCTGCGGAGAAAGCTAAAACAAACAATAGATTTTTTGAGGGATCAGTCTGGCGTCTAATCAACGAGCAGATTAACCGTCCACTTAATGAATTAGAAAGAAACAAAAGAATGAAAGTCAGACGTTCTAGTTTAGGAATTCATCTTGTTAAGCTTATTTCGACTGGTATCTTCATCTTTATTGCGCCTATTGTCACAACGAACTCGAATTAACTATCTTTATCGGATTTTGGAGACAGGAATAAAAATAAAAGCAGGAACCGAATCTTCAAGTGAAACACCGCCTATCTTTAACAAAAGACATCAGATTGCAACGAACAAGAATCAATATTCTGAAGATTCGTCCATGCAATCTGCACGGTTGTCGATGAAAATGCTATTTGAAACTTAAGCATGACGAATTGAAAAAAATCCCATATAAAAAAAAAGCCAAAACAATAGAGGCAATCCAACTTAGATGTTAATCAGATATTCAGTCACAATTTCAATTATATTTTTGTTTGTCTTAACTGGTATATATATATATATATATATATATATACTAGAAGAATACCAGTCTAAGGATGAGTAAAATTAATTCCCCAAACAGAACAGTTTTGCATCACTTTCATGTCCTTTTACGAAGATTCAAATCAAGATATAATGATACTAAACCTTATGTCTAGAATCCTTATTTTAATTTTGATCAAAATACATTAGATGATTTTTATTATAGAAAATGTCTAAAATTTAAGGTTTAAGAAGAAAGGGAAATTCAGAAAATCTTGTATAATTGATGTCTAATGACTATGGATCCAATTCAATGCTAATCTGATATATTGAATTTTCAAATGGGAGCTTGTGTCTATATTATGTTACCTAAAAACCCTTTAAAATGCTCCAAAGAAACTGAAATTTGGGAAATATTTATTAATTGATATCCAATATTCATTGTTAAAATTTTACAAAAGTCAGAGGTATCTGAATTTTCACGAAGATTTTTTTACCCTCTATGCATGAAACTAAATATAGCCTACATTACGCTCTTTTACGCCTAGCAGCTTTATTTCAAAAGTTACAATGATCGGTTAATTAGTTTAGAAGTGAATCCTGTACATACAACTATGTAAACATATACACACACCTAACTTTATATAAATAGATATATTCAAGATTTTACTTATTTTCAAATCATATTCAAAATAAAGTACACACAATGGTATCCAAGTGGTTTACAGCAGTTTCCAGACGATGTTTATTTTTAGTTATACTAAATAACACAAAATTTGTTTGCAACATCACAGCATGTTTCAACAAAATAGGATTCAAGAACAGTCTCATTTGTACCCAGGAAAAAAACAATAATAATGTCCAAGAAAAAGCATTTTCAAACAAAACACAAAAACAAAATGAAAACTTCAAGTGTAAATCCAATGTTAAATACCTCGGTAAAATATGACATTTTTACACATAATAGTACATATTATGTCATGTAATCTGCGAAATCGGTCCTCATTTATATTTCTCAGGTTATATATATATATATATATATATATATATATATATATATAGAGAGAGAGAGAGAGAGAGAGAGATTCTATGTACATTATACATTATTTTGATCATTCATCAGTATCTTTGGCTTCATGGAAATACTGGAAACTCAACCCGCAGGACTAAAGATACCAAATGTGACTGATTCATCAGTCGATTTAATGATTAATTGAACATTCGTTGTTTCTCCTATAACACTGAATTACACACACACACATATATATATTATATAATTGATTATTTCATGTATATACAAATATTATAAGGTAATATAATATAGTGTATAGATTTTCAGCATTTACTTCAACAGTGCTTAATATGTAAGTAGAGCTTAGTAGTGGTATGAAAATATATTATGGCAATTAAGCTACACAGAGGCATCCATGTTACATTCCCACAGGGAATTGTCAGCCTGACGATTCCCGCCAGGGATAAAATATGGATGCCTCTCTGTAGCTTAATTGCCATAAATATATTTTCATACTACTAATAGTACTAATACTAGTATATATATATATATAATTTCGGAGCAACCACTAACCTAAACTAAAAATTGACCATTAAAAAGAATCTTATTAGGATTTCTGGTGCTGTAAAAAATATAGGCAACCGTCACAAGACTTGATCAAAAGATCTGATGTCTCGTTGATTCTTTCAAGAGAATATAAAGAAATAAAATAAAAATGAGGGAGGAGATGGAGAGAGTGAGTTAGACAAGAGGCTTTTCCGATGCATCTAAAGAAAGCACTGGATTCTTTCTCACAGTCAATGGCATGGCAATTAAGATTTGATTCGGATTTAACTTTTCAAGATCGGCATATGACACCTTAGCATGCAGCTGTGCATTAAGCTTCCGAAGAAAGGGAAATTGATTTTTAAGTTCAAGTGTTATACAAAACATTTGAAAGTCACATTTAAATTATTCTGACAATTAACAAAAAAAAAAAATTCAAATTCATGAACGACCAAATTAAGTTCAATTTTCTAAAGTTCCACACCAGATGGCCCAGTGTAAAATATTAAATGTTTAAGAGCAATTCAAGTGCACCTAAGAATAGACAGCTGATTCTAAGGACGGGTAATATGTCAGAAGATACATCTTTAAAAAATTAGAATGAGTAACATGTCAAGCGACATCCAGAATCACGCTAAGTTTTGGTGGTCTACCTTGTTCACAAAAATAGAGGGTGATATCACACTCCGACAAAATGCCAGGATGGGAATATTTCAGAAAAAGTCAAGTGAGTTGAGCAATAGACATCTAATTTTAAGGATGAGTAATATGTCAGGAGACATATTCTAAACAAATTCAAATGAAAAACATTTCAGGAGAAATTCAGAATCATGTAAGACATGAATTATGTAATTTATAAAAATAGATGATGATTGGTGGAGAACCAAATAATACCAGACTGCCAAAAGTAACAGGTCAGTATCAGTTTGTCCTGCCTCTTACAATACATTTCTCTTTACCTGGACTTAAACTGAAGATGTCCGTTTAAGAAATCGGAGAAGATATATGAAAGAACTTTACTTACATATAAACAATATATATATATATATATATATATATATATATATAGTGTGTCAGGTTGTATATGAAAAGAAATCAAATAAAGTGCTCGATCATATAAGAGAGCTAATATAATTTATTTAGATACTGTATATTACATATTTCAGCAATGTACCGCGGTTTCATCCAAAAGGGCAGATTTAGACATCTTTAGTAAATCTCCGTGCCCAGTGTCGAGCGTGACTACAATCGTTTCAGCTTGCCGATGATTCCACTGGGCACGGAGATTTATTAAAGATGTCTAAATCTGCCCTTTTGGATGAAACCGCGGTACATTGCTGAAATATGTAATATACAGTATCTAAATTTATATATATATATATATATATATATATATAGTAATAAGTAGTAATATATAGTGACACGTAGGAAGACTACACATTTAAAACAAGAACAGATTTAAGGCTCCTAAAATTCATACTAAAATTGTCCACCAGTACCCGTAGAGTAACAGATATAAGCTCTAAGTGATAATCAGTTCAAAGTGACATTCTTCTTGAGGTTGAAGGTTCAATCCTCGGTACGGGCGATACTAAGAATACAATTATGAATTACTTAAGACTGATGAAACAAAAGCAAGCTACTTCCATGGGTTAAACAAAACGTTCCATTCGAAATTTCGTACAGATTTCCTAGTTCGACAAGACACACCTGAAGATGGTCAGAGGTTACATCTGTGAGAATAAAATCCATGCTGAAAAGAGTAGTCTAAATAGTACAAATTACCAATCCTCATCTAAAAATACCTGAAACATGTAAAAACAGCTAATGAAGAAAGACTTGTATTTTTTTATGAAGTTGTGTTTGTTTCTGCATTACCAAGAAATTGAGTAGATAAGTTGTTCTTAATTAATTCAGAAGATTTCTCTTACAGAATGTTTTTTTGAAAAGAGATAAACATTGGGGTCCAACGAGAATTCTTGGGTTAGTAGATGTAGAACAATTGATGTGGCAGAGTCAGTTGGCAGGTGAAAGCAAAGGAATACATGAGAGCAAGTGATGAGGATGGATTTGAGAGAAAGAGGGATAAATAAAGACGTGGCCAGAAATAGGTTAGTTTAGAAGTCAATTTCTGAAAGCTGTCCAACATATGCCAGCATATAAATCAAATCATGATGATGATATCGACAAGTATTAGACATTGCGAAAACACATGTAACAATTCACTCTACACTCGGTGTAGTGATGTATCGCAACAATTTTCTGAAGCATATTTCCATTGTTGACTGAACAAATAGTTTCCATAAAAAAATTAGAAAAAGGACATTTTTATAAATTACGTTTCATGTTTTAGTTACTATTTCACTGCACAAAAGACATTATATATATATATATATATTGACTTGACTTGACTTGATCCCTTAACCCCCTCCTGGGTCGTAGGGGCGCTGCACCAATGAACTCCACACCAGCTGTCTCCACTTCTGACGGTCATAGGCAATGAACTGGGTTGTAGCGAAGTTGTAGCCCGTCCACTCTTTGATGTTGTCCGCCCATCTTTTGTGTTGTCTACCTCTCCTTCTCTTGCCTTGCACTGCTCCCTGAAGGATGGTTTTGGAGAGACCACTGCCCCTTGTCACGTGACCATACCATCCAAGCTTTCTTTTTCTTACAGTTGTCAGTAAATCTTCGTAGTTGTTCAGATTTGCATTGATGAGCGCGCGAACTTCTTCGTTTGTGACACGGTCTGAGTAAGAGATGCCAAGCACTCTTCTGTAGCATCTCATTTCTACCGTTTGGATCTTTCTTTGGAGCTCAGCTGTCAAGGTCCATGACTTGCATGCATACAAAAAGATGGATAATACTAGTGTATGCAGCAGCTTCAGTTTGCAACGGAGACTAATGTTTCCGTCTTTCCAGATTGATTTCAGTTTTGCAAGTGCTGCTGCCGTTTGTGCTGCTCTTGCCAGGATTTCAGTCTTGGATATATATATATATATATATATATATACAATTTCGATGGAAAATAACACCCTACCTGAGAGTCCAACATTCAAACTCCTCAGCCTAACATTCACAGGTAACATGAATTGGAACAAATACATAGAAGACATTGCCAAGGCTGCTGCAAAGAAAGTCAGCTCCCTCTACTGTGCTAGAAAACCTCTCATACCTGACAGTATCCTATATCCTACAAAGCCACTATCCGCCCATCCACTAGTCTCCACTAGTTTCTCCCTCTTAGCCAAGGTCCAAAAAAGAGTGGTTAATCTAATAGGTCCCTTACTATCCACTAAGCTCCAGCCCCTGTCCAATTGCGACAATGCTGAATCCTTGTGCTTGTTTTACAAGTACTTCAATGGAATGGGCTCTGATGAACTTGCTGCTCTGGTGCCCCCTCGACGTAAATATACTCGACCAACCCGACAATCAGCTACATCCCACCCATTCACTGTGGAGGTCCCCAGATGCCGGAGAGCCTTCTACTCCAACATCTTCTTTTCTCGAGCTGCCGGTCTTTGGAACTTCCTCCGTGCTCCCTTTTTCCCCAACTGTACAGACATACATAAATTTAAAACTAATGTGAACAAGTATCTTACTGCACAGTTCTCAATTTAGGATGACCCCTAAAACTTTCACCCTCATTCTCAGTAGCTCCTTATGCCTACAGTGGCAACTTACCTTCTTTGGGGGTGAACTAAGTTTTAAAAAATTAAAAAAAAATTTTTTTTTAAAGAAATACCCACACACATGTACATAGAAACCTCATCAGTAAAAATTGAAACAAGTTTGTTTTTTTCTAACAGATCATCTGAACGTATGAACGATTAATTTAAAACGTTTTCTATAGATAAGACGGTTTTATAAATTTAAAGGAATTGGTGATGGAGCATGGTTACAGATGCAGAACATATTTGTACTTCCTCAATGAAAATAGCCCCAACCCACTCGACTAGTTGTTAAATTCCACTCCTTCACTGTAGAAGTCCCTACCACAGTAGGTCCTTACGCTTCAATAACAATATGACTTGCTTGAGGTGAATAAAATCTAAAAGAAAAAAATTTTTTTGATGTATTTTTATTTTAAATGCAACACAGTTGAAAAATATTAACGTTTCATCTCTTAGCTGTGGGTGTAATAGTAAGGTAGACTAGACCTTCAAGCTTTGCTAGAGCAACTAGTCCAGAAGAAGAAAAATTCTGAAATAACCTTTGCGACCAGGTAAGTCACCCCACACGTGACACACCATGCATCTATAGGACATTACTTATATGATAGGGAGAGTGGGTCTTGTTCTCCGTAATGCATAATCCACCATAATCAAATTCATGGCAGTCGTCTGGTACTTCCGTACTGTCATCCACGTGTCCAAGAAACTAGCATTATATCTTTAATTATAAGAAATGTTGTATAAACCAAATCCAGATTTAGTGTTTTGAGGCTTTTTCCGTGTTTCTTCTTCCGGATTCACCTTTCTCTCATATGCACTTAATTGAAATACCGATATTTTCACGGCTGGAATCATGGTTCGGAGGGAAGGGGAGATTCATAAATAGAATCATCATATTAAATAGTTTTCGTATCTGGTTTCCAAGACAGAATTGAGATTCGACTCCAAGACCTTGCTAAATGCAGATTCCTTTTATCAATCTCCCATTTTTCAAAATCCAAAATCAGTTCTTATTGAAATAAAGAAGGGAAAAGGGGGGGGGGGAAGATATGGAAGCTGAATGAGAGAAGATCAGCTGGTTACCAATTCTATCAAAGCAATTCCTGGAGGTGATTGAAAGTCTTGAAAGTTTCATAATATACACACAGACACACACTATTCCAATTATACTTTTTCCATTCTTTATTCTAATTTTTCTATCTTTGACTATATATCTTGCAAGTTATACAAATGCACAGAAAGATAATGGCAAAAGAATTTTTTCATGTGAAAATGGCTTTATGACGTTTCGGTATAATCTATACATTCTTCAGCTATTAAAAAGTCAGGAAAAAATATATTTTTACATCCGAGATAGCATTAATACTATGAGATCGCCCCTTTTTTACACATATGTAATAGGAAAATATCCATAAAATACTAAAACTGTAATAACCTTATTTGCTGACTTGTTTGACCATTGAATATTATCGATGGTAGGAGGAAGGGGAAATGACAGGTGGATAAGACAATAAGTAGAGAGAGGAAAGACAGACCGTTTCATTGTATCACAGCTCTACAATGTGGCTAGACAAGCAAGTACTCAAAATGAGATCGAAACCCAACTGTTTAGACAACAGACGGGCGTTCTGTTACTGTAGTAAGCTTGCACCGATATTATTGACCTTCGTTCAGTCTCTGTAAGGATACCTGCGCGGGGGTGGGGATCAATTGTGAAGCAAGGCTTCTGCAACCTAACCACACCTATCCAGAATCGGCATAGCTTGATTCCAGTGACACGGAGAAGTCCAGGTCGATTGGAAACAATGCCGAGATATGCAGAGAGCTGTCGCACATACAGCAGCTGGTATTCCCAAATGGTCACCCATTTAGTACTGACCAGGCTCAACGTCGCTTAACTTTGGTGATCTAACAGAACTGGTGTGTCGACGTGATTGTGTCGTATATGCTGTACTAATAGTGTAAGTAAGATCTAGATACTTATATTGAGAATTTTTTCAACTGCTGAGAGTGCTCTATTCTTTTTATGCAGAGCTATGCAAGAGAGAGACAGAATCTTGAGATTGGAACCGAATTGGCTTGGTTTTATGGCATATCAATCCTTTATGGATTTTTTGGAGTTAAAACAAAACATTCATTATAAACGCTTCATGTAACAAAATGTGTTATTTTCCTAAAGTCCAAGATTTATCAGAACCCAAATGGCATCACTTCATTTCAGTAGATATTCGTGAAAAAGTATTTAACGTCTCAGAGAGAATACTAAAGCGATCCTTGTCTTATATAGTTGGTACCAGAATGGTCTGTTCACCAAAACTGAAAGGATAATGGCGGAATCTTTATTACTTTTCTCCAAGACACTTACACTTATACTGAAATAGCAATTCTGCAATTATTTTAGACTATCTGATCTAAGATAGGGGAGGGGAGCCCAAAAGAATGGAAAAGAAAAAAAAAGAGAGAATCCAATTCCAATAAGTCTGGATTAAAAAAAAAAACTCTGCCAAAGCCGACCATCAATTAATTGCAATCGCAACATAGGATTTTATTTCTTGGCTGAAAAAAAACGAAAAAAGTTTTCACATCACCCACCATTATTAGGCGTAGTGTTATTTGTCTAATAGATACATTCGAAAACTATGGAATCGGCAATGTCAAGTTCAAATCCCATCAAGATGATATATATTGATTGGATATTTCATACTAGTAGAGTGGTCAGGGACGTGAGTTGCCAATGGCAAAAAATGCTGAAATCGAGATGAATTTCTCAACCATTCATAGCCCCCCCCCTCCCATCCTATGTGTGTGTTTGTGTGGAGATTGCAGTGCCAA